>CM076575.1:207668329-208308040 GCA_034641835.2 Pinus albicaulis | reverse complement strand
AAGGGCCGAATGATCCGGATCTTGGGGGGGAGGCCCCCAAGATCTAAAAAGTTGAAATAGATCTGACCATATCTGCAAAATTAGAATGCCAGAAAAAAGAGAGAACACAAAGAAAATAAATCCACAAAGAAACTTGTTTTATTAAAACAGAGAATAACTGTAGAAGCTACATTGTGGCAGACAATCTGTCCTTTTACAAAGTGAGGCTTGTTATTTATATCCTTTTTTGAGATACAATACCATAGGTGGATACCATGGGCCTTTTGAGATACAATACCATAGGTGGATACCATGGGCCAATACCATGGGTAGATACCACTTGCAATACCATGGGTAAATCTCATGTGTGGATGAATACCATGGGTGGATACATACCATGGGTCACTTATAATACCATGGGTGAATAAATATCATGGGTGGATGAATACCATGAGTCGATGCCATTTACAATACCATGGGTAAATTCCATGGGTAGGTGGATAATATGGGTAGATGAATAACATGAGTTGATGCCATTTTCCATTCGGATCATTCCTCCCTCCTTAAGAAGCAATGGTCTCCATTGCGTGAAGCTCCCTCCTGAGAATCCTTTGTTGAATATGAAGAACCACTGAAGAGAAGGGTTTTTTGTAGTTAACCCATAACCGTGATGAACGAAGATCCGAGGATAGAGATACCCTGTAATGCTTGTGACCAACTGTGATATTGACAGTGTGTGGCCTAGCAAATGGACTTCGATGAAGTGTGGGTTTGTGGATGAACCAAAATCATGACAAATGAAGATCCGAGGATAGAGATACCCTATAATGCTTGTGACCAACTGTGTGACTAACAGTGTGCGGCCTAGCAAATGGACTTCGATGAAAATGATTTTGTGTAGTTGACCCATAACTGTGATGCTGATTGTTGATGAAGTAGCAGGTGCCTACATAGCTTGGGGTGGGAGGGCACGTCTCCAAATAACCCATGCCGAACGCTGCTATGATCAAACTGATGAATGTGAAGCAGGTGCCTACTAAAGCGGGGTGGGAGGGCACGTCTTCAAAGGGAACCCGCTCCGAATGCTGCTCCAGATTTAAAATGAGCATAACTCGGTCAATAAAACTCAGAATATTTATTATAACCTGTTTTTGGAAATGGAATGATGATTCTGCATCATCTCTTGTGTTTGAAACCACTATCTGGAGACTCTAGACTCTCAGATTTGCGCTGGAACTGGCACGCCGTCACAAAATTTCTGAAAAAATAGTTGATTTTAAATCAACGATAACTCCCACATCCGGACTCCGATTCAACCGATTTTTTTTTTGAACTTGGGTGATTTTTCAAGAGGAGCTCAGATCTATCTCCATTTATTTGAAATTTTGTACTGAAAATGGCAAAAAATGACAGGAGAGCCGCCGTCCATGAATTGTCGTCAGAAAAATTGCTTCAACATTGCTGATTTTGAATCAACGATATCTCCCTCATCCGAACTCCAATTTGGCCGATTTTTTTTTTGAATTTGAGTATTCTTTCGCAAGGAATCCAGATCTGGTCTTTGTTTTTGCAATTTTTTTACCAAAAGTTTCAGATCTGATCTGAAACCTCGCCGCCCAAAAACATTCATGGATTGTGCTGAAGATTGCTGCAAAACATTGAAGCTAAAATATGTTTCAAACCCTCATTCCCATGGAGGCGTAACCTGAATCTGATACCATTGATCTGGATCTTGGGGGGGAGGCCCCCAAGATCTAAAAAGTTGAAATAGATCTGACCATATCTGCAAAATTAGAATGCCAGAAAAAAGAGAGAACACAAAGAAAATAAATCCACAAAGAAACTTGTTTTATTAAAACAGAGAATAACTGTAGAAGCTACATTGTGGCAGACAATCTGTCCTTTTACAAAGTGAGGCTTGTTATTTATAGCCTTTTTTGAGATACAATACCATAGGTGGATACCATGGGCCTTTTGAGATACAATACCATAGGTGGATACCATGGGCCAATACCATGGGTAGATACCACTTGCAATACCATGGGTAAATCTCATGTGTGGATGAATACCATGGGTGGATACATACCATGGGTCACTTATAATACCATGGGTGAATAAATATCATGGGTGGATGAATACCATGAGTCGATGCCATTTACAATACCATGGGTAAATTCCATGGGTAGATGGATAATATGGGTAGATGGATAATATGGGTAGATGAATAACATGAGTTGATGCCATTTTCCATTCGGATCACCGAACCAGAGGGTGTCGAATTTACCGTGTTTACCTTTATCAGCCCTTCGAATGTCCCATCTAAGCACCAAATCCCCAATCTGTAATTTCCTGTCTTTGGCATGTTGATCGAAAATGTCCTTCATTTTTTCCTAGTATTCAACTAGCCTCTGACTCACCTGGCTCCACGTTTCTTCTAGCTCCACCAGCTGGTTGATTCTCTTGGTTACATCATCCGGTTCTTCCTGATTTTCTTGCATGAATCGAGCTACTGGTAATGCTAGCTATACAAGGAAAATTTCTGCCCTCCCATATACTAATTCGTATGGGGACTTCCCGGTTGCTCTCTTGTTGGTAATCCTGTTAGCCCATAGAGCGAATTTTAACTAAGAATCCCAATTCTTCTGATTTTCATTAATAGCCTTCTTCAGTGCCCTCACCAGCGTTTTATTTGATGACTCTGCTAGGCCATTTCCCTGTGGGTAATAGGTTGTAGAGTGGCCTAGTGCAATGTTGTACTGTTGACAGAAACTGACAAAATTTGCAGATTTAAAGGCCTGTGCATTATTGGTCACAATCTTGGCAGGGCAACCAAATCTGGATATGATGTTTTCTTCTATGAATTTTATCACCACGGTGTCTGTTGCGTTCCTGGAAGGTATAGATTCTACCCACTTTGTGAAATAATCCGTGGCGGTTAATATCCATTTATGCTGACCGCTGGATGGGGGGTGTATTTCTCCGATGAAGTCAATTCCCCACTGCTGGAATGGTTCATCTACATGGACAGGGATCATGGGAAGAGGTGCTAGCTTCTGTCTTTCGGCAAACCTTTGGCACTTCTCACAAGCTATAACCCGGGTAAACACATCTCCAAATAGTTTGGGCCAGAAGAAACCAGCCTTTAGGATTTTGTGAGCAATAGCCCTCCAACTGTAATGGCCCCCACATATTCCTTCGTGAAACTCAGCCATTATACCCTCTACCTCTTCCTCTGCCAGGCATAGGAGCAAGATGCCTGAGGGGTCCCTCCAGTACAACCGGCCATTTGCAACCATGTACTTCTGCGACTTCAATCTCAGTGTTCTGTATTTAGCTTTTCACAGCTGGGTGGGCAACTTAGTGTTAGGAGATATTCCACTATTTCCTTGTACTAGTGGCTGGTGAGGTACTTCATATGTGTCTTCTGGGAAGCTATCTCTACTCCCTGTGGTTCTTCTTTCCCTTCAGATGCCTCGTTTGCCACCATGGAAAGATTTATACCCAGAGCCTGGCAATTTGACTCAGACAATATTTTGGCCAACCCCTGTCCCTTGATTAGCTTAGTAGGGCGGATGTCCAGCTCATACTCCTATATTTTGGCTATCCATTTCCCTCTTTTGCCTTCACTATCTCCCTGGACAAGGATATCTTTGACGGCTGCTGTGGGCACAAATGCAGTGATGTGGGACTGGAGGACACACATATGAAAGGCTTTGAGGGATTTCACCAGAGCATATGCCTACTTTTCCAATATGTTATATTTTAGCTCAGCATCGCGAAGCACCTGACTAAAAAAGGCAATAGGCTGCTCATACCCATCTTCATTTTTCTGCAACAGAACTCCTGATACTGTGTGAGGTGATGCAAAGGAAAAGATCATAAAAGGTTTGGCATAGTCTGGCCCGACTAACACAGGAGCTTCAGCAAATGCATTTTTAATTCTGGCAAAAGCTTCTCTTGATTCTTGTGACCACTTAACCTCATTGTTCTTCTTTAGCATGTCAGTAATATGCCTAACTATCTCAGCATAATTAGGGATGAATCTCCTCAGGAAATTTATATGACCTAGGAACACCTGAACTTCATTTTTATTTCTGGGGAGGGAAATTCCATTTATGACTTCTACTCTCTTAGGATCTATCTTTACTCCATCTTTGGTTACAATGTGTCCTAAGAGCTTGCCCTCTTCCAGTGCAAACAGAGACTTCTACGGATTTAGGGAGAGGCCATATTTTCTGCACTTCTCAAAGGTACTGCACAGGTGTTCAATGTGCTTTGCATCATCTTTTGAGAACACAGTAATGTCGTCCAAATATATCACCACAAACTTATATTGCTCTCCGATAAAAGCAATGTTCATGGCCCTCTGAAAGGTGGCCCCTGCGTTAATCAACCCAAAAGGCATCTTGGCATACATAAATGCCCCCCATGGAGTGGTAAAGGTAGTCTTCTTTTGATCTTCTGGCAGTACATCCACCTAATTGTACCCAAAGAATCCATCCATCATCGACATTCGGGAAGCTCCTACCACTTTCTGCAGGATGTGATCCATCTTCGGCAGTGGGTAATTATCCTTTAAGGATGCTCTGTTCAAGTTCCGGAAATCAACACATAGCCTTATTTCTCCATTCTTCTTCTGTACAGGGACTAAATTTGCTACCCACTCAGAATATCTCAATGGTACAATGATTCTGGCCTTCAATAGTTTCTTGATTTCTTTCTCAATCGAGGGGAGCAACAGTGGATTTATCTGACTAAGCTTCTGCTTATGTGGTTTGGCATCTCCCTTCAGTGGAATTTTATGCTGCATAATGCTCATATCAAAAGTCTTTAGGTCTTGATAAGACCATGCAAACACATCTTTATAGGACTGAAATAACTTTTGGTAAAGTTGTTTATACTCTTCTGGGACCTTCTTGGACAGCTTCACGATCTTGGGGTCAGCCTCAGTACCCAGATTCAGATCTTCTACCTGATTCTCCTCCACAACTTTGTTCGGATATAGTGGAACATCGTTCTTGTTAAACAACCTTTCTAAGGGCACTAGTCCTCAGGGAATTAAATTCCCTTTCAACTGCAGAAATTTGTGGCCAGCTACCTTTTCTTCCCACTTATCTCCTGTAGTATCTTCTGTCTCCTCCTCTTCACAACTATCAATCTCCATGTTGGAGAATTCCCCAAATGTTTCCAAAAATCTCTTCACTTGCTCTTCATCTTCAAATACTTGCCAGTGTTTGATATTGTCTGGGATTGATGACCGATAACGTACCTCAATTTCATACCTCAAGAGGGGATTCTGAGGTGGAAGAAAAGTACTGGCAGCCACTGCAAGGGAGTCTGCCATTCTATTTTTCTCCCGGGGCATGAATTGGATATTAAAGGCTAAGAAGAAATTCTCCACCAGATCCCAAACTTCATTTCTATAAGCCCTTAGCCTAGGATGTTTAGCTTGGCACTGATTCCTCACCTGTCTGACTACCAGTTTTGAATCTCCCAGAACTTTTAGACTTTGTATGTTCATACTCCTGGCTGTCTGCAGCCCCAGTAGAAGTGCTTCATACTCGGCCACATTATTTGTGGCTTCATACTCCAGCTTGAAAGATAAAGGGACCCATTGGCCTGCAGGAGAAATCAATAACACCCCAGTCCCATTGCCTTCCCTGGAGTTAGCCCCGTCAAAATGAAGTGTCCAGATTTCTGATTCAAGACTCCTCATGGACTGCTCTGTCTTGATCTAGAAAAATGATGATTCATGTGCGTACTCCTAATCTTCCTCCAGCATTAAACATGAGAAATTTCCCTCCCTGCTATAAACTGGAGAATTAATTGAATCATCTGCCTTGGTAACTGTCTTGACAAATATGGTTTCCCGGTACAACCTCCTCTCTTGACCACCAAATACAGGGATAGTGGCATAGGTCGGGTCCAACTTGATCAATCCCCCAATTTTGGTCCCCCAAGATCTTGACAGTAGCATGCCAAAACGAGCTGGAATGTCAGCCACCACTATGTCCATCACTACACTTTTTGCTGGGATTTGAGCCAGTTTGACCACTAAGTCCTTTATCATGCCCAGGCACTTAACTCTTTTGGAGTCGAATGAGTAAAGGTCTTTGTATGGGCGGGTGATCTGTAGTCCTAATTGTTCCATGACCGAAAGGGGTAAAAGATTATGAGAGGCTCCAGAATCTAACATACAATTGTGTAGTAGCAGGTCATGTATTACTAAAGACACATAAAATGGAGGAGTAGCAGCATCTAATTCTTCGACATGTGGGCCAAAAACAACCATAGGCCTTTCTTCCTGCAGGTTTAGACTGTCTGGAATGTTTATTACTTCTGGAGGGAGCATAAAGGACGTGACCTGGGACTGATATGCAGGTTGTTTTAACAACTCGGTCAAGGGAACTGGGATTTTGACCTTCTCAAGCTCCTTCTGTAAGCTGAAGGTAGAAGAGGACTTATCTACTTACACCTATTTTGGTTCTTTATCTTTAGAGTCTTTGTTCAGGGGGGAAGGTTTGACTTCTTTAAAGATTGGCTTGACACTAGGGGGTGTAGCCACTTGCGAAGATGAAGGAATTTGATTAGCAGACTGTAAGGATTGGTTAAGGGGCCTCTTACCTTTGTCTGGGGTCTTTTGAGATGTTGCCTCCTTCTGAGCAGGTGCCTCTTCTTGAAGTGTGTCCTCCTCCTGGTCCTGAGTGCGAGTTCTCTTCCTGGAAGATCTGAGGTCATATCTTCTCTTGAATTGAGCTTGCATGAAATCGACGAACTGCTTGCAGTATTCATCAATCTCAGGATCTTCAGTGTCTTCATTAACTTTCCCTTCTGTGTGTGCCTGCACCTCCAATTCGTCACTTTCATGTAAAGGACATTCAACTTCATCACTGTTTGAGAAAGCAAGGTATGCCTCCTCTTGCTCATAAGTAGTGTCTTCAGTAGGGCCCTCTACTTTCCCTTCCAAGTATAGGGGGTGTGGTACCTGATCTTGTTGCTCCTTCTGTCCCCTTTGCAGTATCTGCAAGGGTGGATTTATGTATTGAGGGTTAAAGCCTCTGTTTGGAGCATTTTGGAAATTCTTGGAGGATGAATTCTTTGCCTCCATTTCTAGCTTCACCAACTTGCTTGAGAGATTCTTGATCATCTTTTTCATCTCCTCAATCCTGTCATTAGCTGAATCTATATCTTGGCTCGAGGTGGATACCTCTTCCTTTCCCCTTCTTCTCGTATCCTGCTCAGATCTTCCCTTGGATTTACCAGTGGTGGAAAATTTTGCCTCAAGTTCCAGTGCATCTATCTGAGCATCATCTAGAGTGGTTGGCTTTCTTTCTCTCAGAGAGAAGTCGAATTCTAAGTCAAAGGCTGCCACAAACATAACCTTGGCAGTGGTCTGGTGCGGTTTCATTTCTGCGGGAAGGCTCAGGTAAAACTTGTTGAATCTCTTAATAAACTCGGCCACCCCTTCATTGTGCCTTTTCTTGAGTGTATTAAACTTAGTCAGACAATGTCCATGGTCATTCTTCTCTCCCCATTTCTTGATAAAAGTGTCTTCCATTTCTTCCCACGTGTTTATAGAACGGTCTCCCAGTGTCTTGAACCATTTTCTGGCTTCACCATCAAGGGATTGCACAAATAGTCTTAGGACTACGTTAAGATGTTCTACATTGAAATTTTCCGCAAAGGAGAAGAAGACCTCAAGGTGATTTTGAGCTTCGATCTCGTTCTCTCCATTGAAACGAGGCAGGATCTTTAGATAGTCCTGTGGCAGGTCATTCAGCACTTGAGGTAATGCCAGGGGGGCATATTTATTCAGCAAGAAGCTCAGAACATTTGCCATTGGAGGAGGAGGTGGAGGTAACAAAAGAATTTGATGTGTAAGCGGAGGAGGAGGTGGAAGTGAGGTATGAATGACAATGGGAATGTATTGGACAGCAACTTGGGGTGATGATGAAAAAGGCGGAGTATTAACAACATATATCTTAGTGACTTCTTTTACTTCTTCAGCCTCTGGAGTGGGGTGGAGTATGTAACGAGTGGTGTCTATTGACTCGGCCTCGTCCTTAACTTGGATGTTTCCAGGAGGTAAACTGTCTGAGTGGTAACCGGTTTCTCCCACAGCGGAGTCAGAATCTTGTACTTGGGCCACTTGGGAAGAGGAGGAAGAAAATTCTTCTAGAGAGAATTGTGGGATCTCATTATGGATAAATTTTCTCTCCCTCCGATTTCTTCTATGTAAGATTCTCTCTGGGTCAGAAACAGAGGGTGTCTTTGGCTGAGACGTATCTGACCTAAGGTGTGGCTTCCGAGGAGCCAGGAATGCAAATAGATTTATCTGAAAAACGAATGTGGAGTCGCCAAGGTGAGGGATATACAACTCTAAACTCTACATGCTCACCTAATTGAAGAGTGAATAAGGATTTGTCGAGGCCCAGGGATTTCAAGTTTTCTCAACTTCGGTCCCCGGTAACGACGCCAAAAAGACGTTGTCAATCCTAGAGACAGCCTTGAGTTGTGAAATACTAGTGCCTAGGAAATCTTATATAGCATGGAGAAAAATGATATGACAGGGGTAATTAGTAAGGCAAAGCTCCATGTTTTTTCTTGTAACACGAAAAATTATCTTGAACGGGACCAAAACTTTCAGAGGCTTGATACAGAGAAAGCAATACTGCAGAGGCAAGATATGAAACTCTAACACAAATGTATCAGATAATTCAAAGGCAGCTCACTACAAAGAGGGATGGATTCTAAATACTTCACAGAGGTGAATAATCATAAAATTTCTACTATATACGTAGAATATAGAGGATACTAGCTGTTATTGAGACAATATCCAGAAACATATACCAGCATGTAGTGGGCTTATGCAATTAAGAATCCACACATGATAATAGCATTTGTAAATAATATCTCATAGCAGCTAATATAGCAGAAATACGGGTGAATTGAAAACGAGACAGTATATCACACCTGAGCCATATTTAAAGTGCTGAAAAGCTTATGACATAAGCATCAGCAAGGATAATTTTATATCAGAAACAATGGGCTACTCACATTCCAGAATGTGATACAAGATAAATGGATATAAATGAAATGAATGGCTAAGCTACAACACATAGGAGAGAATTACACACTTTAAAGCACCAAGACCAGAATCCATCATTAAAGATAAAACTCCTTCTCATTGAGACCCAACGGGCTCTTCACATTTGTATTAAATATTTCACAAAAATACATACAATAAATTCTTCTACAGTCAACTCTTCTGAAAATTTGGAACCACTTTTTCTCTTCTGATTTTGCTTATATAGACACATCCATACATGAGCAAGAAGATATTTTTTGAAAAATATCTTCTTCACATGCCAAAAATTTGTTAAAGGTCCTTATCAAAATTATCAAAACTTATGATTAGGAATGCAAACCTCTCATCATTTGCGGTTAGGCACTAGGCCGTTTTGAAACAAAATTTTAAACAAACGTTTGGGCAAAAAGTAAAAGACTGAGGTGAAATATAAATTCCCCCTGAAACTTAAAAATAACTAACTAAAGTAAAAGTAAAAAGGCCGCTTGGGCTGAATCATGAATTAACATTGTTTCATGGATGAGAAGGGGTCGAGGCAGTTGCTGACACAGGTGGCGGAACATTTGCAGACGAGCTGGCGATCTGGCTGGCGAACTGAGTGCATCTTTGTTGGCTGTCCGCTAAAGGTTCGAGCATCGTTGCGAATCCTTCCACCTTGATATAGGCCTCTGTGAGGACATTGAAACTTGCTTCGGTGGGGAACTTGTGCATTATAAGATGTAGGAGGACGAACTCTCGGCGGAGGGATGAAACAATCGTCTCAGCCTTTAACCGAGTGGTTTTAACTGACAGGATGTCCGTTCAGTCTCTTTCTTTCTGGAGGCATGTCTTATATTCTGTTAACAGTCATAGCACGGAAGGAGTGGTTGGGTCCAAGAAATATGGAAGTCCAGCTATTTTAATCTCGTCCCACACTGCATCGAACCGATCCACGCTTGCTACCACTTGTTGCAGGGCTCTCGAAGCTATATCTCAGGTCGCCTCTTTGTCGATGATTTTCTGACATTCAAAGGCCTCCATGAACCGACTTGGTATGCCATGCTTTTCCACCTCATCAGACTCCAACTCTTTCAAGAAAGAAATGTAGCTTCTGGCGTGCTGGGTTTTGTCGGACAAGTTGAGGTCTGCCTCCTGCAATTTCCTGTTGAGATAGAGTACCGCAGATTTGGTTTACCCCATCATTTTTAGGAAACCCCACTGTTCTGTCACCGCTGAGATTACTTATAACCAAATTATACTTCTCGCCTCACTGAGGGTGATATTTCCCTTCAGGCGGCTGTTTAGGTCGGTGATAGTTTTCTGCTGGTCGGCTCTTGTCTTCTTTTCCTGCTCGATCTCCTTCTGTAGTGTATCTATTTTCTTGGTATTCTCAGCCAGGGAGCTTTCCAAATCAGTGATCCTCTGCCTCGCGGTGGATGCATGATTTTCTAATATATCATTTGCATCTTTCGCTGCGTTCAGCTGCTCTGACAGTGAACTTGTCTCTGGAGGGGTTGTAGTAGGCGCACAGCTGTGCGTGTCCCTGGTGTTCTGCGGCTCCATAAACCTACTCTGAAGAGTGGCGATTGTTTCAGCCATTTTTTCTTTTTCCTCCTTCTCCTTTTCCAATGTGCCAGCCAATTCCTCTTTTTCTTTTTCTGCTTGCGCCAATTCGGCCATCTGAACATGGTGGGAGGCCCGTATGCTGACCTTAATTTTCAATGACGTGACCTCCTTCTACAATTGGTCTATCAAATAACGCTGCGGGTTTGATTCTCCAATCTCTTTTCCTTTTATTGATTCCCGGAGGCCGCGTATTTGATTTTCCTTGGCGCGGGAGTTTTCCTGTTCATTCTTGAGGGTTTCCCTCACCTGTTCATGCTTTTTCTCCAATTTCCTCAGTGCAATGGTGACCTGCATTACCTCGTCCTTCAGCATATCACCCACGACCTAAAACAGGTTACATTTGTCAGGTGCTGGTACTTTGGCCATATCAATCGCATGTTCTAGTACCCTGTAACTAGTGGTACCAGTATCAGGATCCAAGATGGCCTCGGCCATAGACAATACTAGGTGCTCCATGTCCGCATTCATGGAAGACGAGACCCTGGTGTGATATTTCTCGACATATCCTCCCAACTCGGCTTTGTACTTATCCATGATCATTCTGTTTCTCTGAGCCCTTTCAACTGCGACTGGTGAGGTATAATCTTTGATGGCCTGTGAGACTTCAGAGAAGTCGAAGGAGGTGACACTGTCTCTCAATACTTTAATTACGGCTTTACTCTTGTCCAGTTGGCCATATGGTGCAAATGGTTCCAACAGTTGTTCTTCCCCTATGACTTTTGCCTCACTGGAGGCTGTTTTTTGCTTTTTGTGAAGGGGAGAGCCAGCTCCTGAGGGACCCACTTCTTCTTCACCTTGGCCTTTATTGACGTCTTCTCCTTCCCCTGTAGTAGATGAATCTGTCTCCATCTGCGAAATCAAAGGCCAAGTTTCAAGGTTATCCCTCCACTCTATAAACGGCCTTGATTCATGTGCATAAGGAGTGGACTTGTTCCTCTTTATTTTGTTTCAGATAATTTCCCGAGGATCATAGGGCCAAGCCTTTCCCTGTCTTAGGTCCATGCCTTACAACAGCTTCTCAACAATGGGAAGGGCATGTCTTGAATTCACAACAAATGGGCCGATTTTGATAGGGAGTCTTAGGATGAAACCCTTCTTTGCAGGGAAAAAGTGTAGTTGGTCAGCCTTGAGGGTCTGCCGAATATACTCCAGAGCATAAACTCGTCGAACAGGAAACACATGCAGCTAGTAAGGGGAAACCTTGGCTCCATAGACCTGAATTTCAGTGTAATTATCAAATAGATACCAATCCCCAGTGCTCTGGTATTTACCGGCTTGTAGCCAGCTCTTCATTTCAGGAAAAACCCTAGGTGAGGGTGAATCATGGATGATAGTATAGGCAATGGATATGAACTCATTTGGGAACCTAGAATAACCCTCCCTCTTTAGTAATTGGCGTACAGAACAGTTCCAGTCAAAAACTGGTCGGGGTTGGGAATTCTCCTCATATACCATATCTAAACCCAAACCCTCAAACTTATTAGCGTGCTGATACAGGAAAAGGTAGAACACCATTGAACAAAAGCCGAAGTGACCGGTTTCTGAAAGCTCTTGGAACTGGGTCTGAATGTTAGCAGCAAGAAAACTAGGGATATCCAGAACTACCCCCTTTTGAGACATTAACCACAAGAAATAAACACATACCCTAGAAATTTCCCCCAAACCACCTACACCTAAAAGACCGGCGATGAGGGCAAGGATAGGATGCACTTCTTCTATGAATAGATTCAACAGGAAAGGGACTATGATGGGAAGAGACGTAGCCTGATTGCTGGTTATAGAAGAAATGAAGGCGTTTTGGTGCTCCCATGGCAGTTTGGTGAACTGGGAAGTTAAACCCACTTCGTTGAAACTGGTATAGGTGGCGCTGGTGGGAAAGCGGAGGGCTTGCCTGATAATGTCAGGGGAAAGGGAAAAAACCTTATTCCCCTTAGCAGAGGTAAATGTGCTTCGATGCTCGTCGTAAGCATCTCTGAGGAAGCAAATAAAATCGACCACAGGGTAGACTGGGGGAGTAATCTGATGGTATAAGCCTGATACAACTACCCGATATCGATCTCTATTGTCGATATGATGCCTAAAAAGCTTAGGTTATATACTGCTGATGTGAAAAGGGTATTTGGGGTCACAGATTCCAGCTTGCAGGTCAATAAAAGGCTCGAACCCGGGATGGTTTCTAGTTTCTCGGACCTGAGGAGTCTCTGGTTCAGTTTTCTTAGGCGTGCCCCTTCCCATGACTGACATAAAAAACTTTTAAAAACGAAAGAAAAGCAGACGGAATATGAGGGACAGAATACCTGTGTTAGCAGGGAAATCTTCTCGGGAAAATGACGCAGGGGTGTTGATAGTGACTAGGTAGACCTTGGCACTGGCTACCACTTAGTTTATACCGTAGCTGGAAAACATGCAAATTTTACTACAGTAAAATACGATAAGACTATTATCTATGACTGAGCGTTCTGAGGTAAAAAGCGGATAAGTGGAATAAATGGGGGGGAAGTGTCGTAAGGACACTAATAGTGGAGCACGCGGTGCATAGGGATTGGGGTGTCAGCTGGAAGCAGGTGAACACCGCGTGCTGGGTTTAATACTGGTACGGGCCTCAGTACCATTTAGCCTAGAAACTTACCTTACCTCTCTTGCCGCATAAACCATACGATACTTAAAACACATTATTCGCAAAACAGGGTTAAATACACAGCATGCCAATTTCTAGAGCCCGCTTCCCGTTTTGCCACGTCACTATAATTCCATGCTTTTCTCTGCCACGTCGCTCTTCATCTCAGGCCCACCCCATGGCACGTCACTGTAATTACGTGGGGGTATGGGTCTCTTCCCTCTTGTCCTTCTTGACCCCCGCGAAAATCCCACATGAAGGATTTCCTCATGTGCACCTTATGGACGCGGCCAGTTTTTTAATAATTTTTGTTGTTGCATCTTTTGCACCATGTCTTTTCCCTTTTTGCACTACCTTTACTCTTTTTCATCCTATTTTGACCCTTTTCATACACATGTTTCCTTTTAAGTGCGATACTAGCCTCATCATCCTTTCCCTTTAATCGGTCCTTTGAATGCTTCGCCATCAGCCAATCATTCAATACATGTTTATCCAAAGGTTAATTCGGAAGAATGACTAATGTTAATTTATGATCAACATTGGCTCCACCTGGGGATGGCACGTTCGTCCTTGAGCATGTCGAGAACTTCACAGACCACCTGTTTATCTTATGTGAACACCATTCCTCTTCATGATCCATCAATATGCACACATTATTTAAGCAAATATGAAAACATACACTAATATACAATATGATGCATCAGGTTGTCTCGGCCCGACTCAGAATTGGAAATAAGGCTTGAAAAATTGGCCGTTTACAGGGGCGTCGAGCAGATCTCCCTGTAAATTCTCCAACCTAAAAGTATTGTTGCCACCTTGTTCTACAATTTTAAAGGGGTCAAACCATATGGGGTCAAATTTACCATGTTTACCTTTATCAGCCCTTCGAATGTCCCATCTGAGCACTAAATCCCCAATCTGTAATTTTCTGTCTTTGGCATGTTGATCGAAAAGGTCTTTCATTTTCTCTTGGTATTCAACTAGCCTCTGACTCACCTGGTTCTGTGTTTCTTCTAGCTCCACCAACTAGTTGATTCTCCTGGTTACATCATCCAGTTCTTCATGAATTTCTTGCATGAATCGAGCCACTGGTAATGCTAGTTGTACAGGGAAAATTTTTTCCCTCCCATATACTAATTCGTATGGGGACTTCTTGGTTGCTCTCTTGCTGGTAATCCTATTAGCCCATAGAGAGAATTTTAACTGGGAATCCCAATTCTTCTGATTTTCATTAATAGCCTTCTTTAGTGCCCTCACCAACATTTTATTTGATGACTCTACTAGGTCGTTTCCCTATGGGTAATAGGCTGTGGAGTGACCTAGTGCAATGTTGTACTGTTGACAGAAGCTAACAAACTTTCCAGATTTAAAGGCCCGTGCATTATCGGTCACAATCTTGGCAGGGAAACCGAATCTGGATATGATCTTTTCTTCTATGAATTTCATCACCACGGTGTCTGTTGCATTCCTGGCGAGTATAGCTTCTACCCACTTTGTGAAATAATCTGTGGCGGTTAATATCCACTTATGCTGACCGCTGGATGGAGGGTGTATTTCTCCGATGAAGTCAATTCCCCATTGTTGGAATGGTTCCTCTACATGGACAGGGATCATGGGAAGAGGTGCTAGCTTCTGTCTCTCGGCAAACTTTTGGCACTTCTCACAAGCTCTAACCCGGGTAAACACATCTCCAAATAGTTTGGGCCAGAAGAAACCAGCCTTCAGGATTTTGTGAGCAGTAGCCCTCCAACTGTAATGGCCCCCACAGATTCCTTCATGAAACTCATCCATTATACCCTCTACCTCTTCCTCTGTCAGGCATAGGAGTAGGATGCCTGAGGGGTCCCTCCAATACAACCGATCGTTTGCAACCATGTACTTCTATGACTTCAACCTCAGTGTTCTGTATTTAGCTTTTTCACAGCCGGGTGGGCGACTTAGTGTTAGAAGATATTCCACTATTTCCTTGTACCATTGGCTGGTGAGGTACTTCATATGTGTCTTCTAGGAAGCTATCTCTACTCCTTGTGGTTCTTCTTTCCCTTAAGATGCCTCATTTGCCACCATAGACAGATTTATACCCAGAGCTTGGCAATTTGATTCAGACAAGATTTTGGCTAACCCCTGTCCCTTGATTATTTTAGTAGGGCGGATGTCCAGCTCATACTCCTGTATTTTGGCTATCCATTTCCCTCTTTTTCCTTCGCTATCTCCCTGGACAAGGATATCTTTGATCGCTACTGTGGGCACAAATGCAGTGATGTGGGACTGGAGGACGTACATACGAAAGGCTTTGAGGGATTTCACCAGAGCATATGCCTTCTTTTCCAGTATGTTATATTTCAGCTCAGCATCACGAAGCACCTGACTGAAAAAGGCAGTAAGCTGCTCGTACCCATCTTCATTTTTATGCAACAGAAATCCTGCTACTGTGTGAGGTGATGCAAAGGAAAATATCATAACAAGTTTGGCATAGTCTGGCCCAGCTAACACAGGGGCTTTAGCGAATGCATTTTTAAACCTGAAAAAAGCTTCTCGTGATTCTTGTGACCACTTAACCTCATTGTTCTTCTTTAGCATGTCAGTAATATGCCTAACTATCTCAGCATAGTTAGGGATGAATCTCCTCAGGAAATTTATACGACCTAGGAATACTTGAACTTCCTTTTTATTTCTGGGGAGGGAAATGCCATTTATGACTTCTACTCTCTTAGGATCTATCTTTACTCCATCTTTGGTTACAATGTGTCCTAAGAGCTTGCCCTCTTCCAGTGCAAACAAAGACTTCTGTGGAATTAGGGAAAGGCCATACTTTCTGCACTTCTCGAAGGTTCTGCACAGGTGTTCTATGTGCTCTGCATCATCTTTTGAGAACACTATAATTTCATCCAAATATACCACCACAAACTTATCTTGCTCTCCGATAAAATCAATTTCCATGGCCCTGTGAAAGGTGGCCCCTGCGTTAATCAACCCAAAAGGCATCCTGGCATACATAAATTTCCCCCACGGGGTGGTAAAGGCAGTCTTCTTTTGATCTTCTGGTAGTACGGCCACCTGATTGTACCCAGAGAATCCATCCATCATCGACATTCGAGACGCTCCTACCACTTTCTGCAGGATGTGGTCCATCTTCGGCAGTGGATAATTATCCTTTAAGGATGCTCTGTTCAGATTCCTAAAATCAACACATAGCCTTATTTCTCCATTCTTCTTCCGTACAGGGACTAAATTTTCTACCCACTCAGAATATCTCAATGGTACAATGATTTTGGCCTTCAATAGTTTCTTGATTTCTTTCTCAATCGAGGGTAGCAACAGTGGATTTATCTGCCTAAGCTTATGCTTATGTGGTTTGGCATCTCCCTTCAGTGGAATTTTATGCTGCATAATGCTGATATCAAAAGTCTTTAGGTCTTGATAAGACCATGAAAACACATCTTTATAGGACTTAAATAACTTCTGGTAAAGCTGTTTATACTCTTCCGGGACCTTCTTGGACAGCTTCACGATCTTGGGGTCATCCTCAGTGCCAAGATTCAGATCTTCTACCTGATTCTCCTCCACAGATTTGTTTGGTTGCAGTGGGACATCATTCTTGTTAAACAGCCTTTCTAAGGGCACTAGTCCTCGGGGAATAACATTCCCTTTCAACTGCAAAAATTTGTGGCTGGCTACCTTTTCTTCCCACTTATCTCTTGAAGCGTTTTCAGTCTATTCCTCTTCACAACTATCAATATCTATGTTGGAAAATTCTCCAACTGTTTCCAGGAATCTCTTCACCTGCTCTTCATCTTCAAATACTTACCAGTGTTTGATATTGTCTGGGATTGATGGCCGATAACGTACCTCAATTTCATACCTCAAGAGAGGATTCTGAGGTGGACGAAAATTACTAGCAGCCACTGCAAGGGAGTATGCCATTCTATTCTGCTCCTGGGGCATGAACTGGTATTAAATTCCAAGAATAAATTCTCCACCAGATCCCAAACTTCATTCCTATAAGCCCCTAGCGTAGGATGTTTGGCTTGGCACTGATTTCTCAACTATCTGACTACCAGTTCTGAATCTCCCAAAACCTTTAGACTTTGTATATTCATACTCCTGGCTGTCTGCAGGCCTAATAGAAGTGCTTCATACTCGGCCACATTATTTGTGGCTTCATACTCCATCTTGAAAGATAAAGGGACCCATTGGCCTGCAGGAGAAATCAATAACACTCCAGCCCCATTTCCTTCCCTGGAGTTAGCCCCATCAAAATGAAGTGTCCAGATTTCTGATTCAGGACTTTATATGGACTGCTCTATCTTGATCTGGAAAAATGATCATTCATGTGCATACTCCTGATCTTCCTCCAGCATTAAACATGAGAAATCTCCCTCCCTGCTATAAACCGGAGAATTAACTAAATCATCTGCCTTGGTAACTGTCTTGACAAATTTGGTTTCCCTATACAGCCTCCTCTCTTGACCACCAAATACAGGGATAGTGGCATAGGTCAGGTCCAACTTGATCGATCCACCAATTTTGGTCCCCCAAGATCTTGATAGTAGCATGCCAAAGCAGGTTGGAATGTCAGCCACCACTATATCCATCACTACGCTTTTTGCTGGGATCTGAACCAGATTAACCACTAAGTCCTTTATCATGCCCAGGCACTTAACTCTTTTGGAGTCAAATGAGTAAAGTTCTTTGTATGGGCGGGTGATCTGTAGTCCTAATTGTTCCATGACCAAGAGGGGTAAAATATTATGAGAGGCTCCCGAATCTAACATACAGTTATGTAGCAGCAGGTCATGTATTACTAAAGACACATAAAAAGGGGGAGTATCAGCATCCAATTCTTCGACGTGTGGGCCAAAAACAACCATAGGCCTTTCTTCCTGAAGGTTCAGACTGTCTGGAATGTTTATTTCTTCTGGAGGGAGCATAAAGGACGTGACTTGGGAGTGATATGCAGGTTATTTTAACAACTTGGTCAAGGGAACTGGGATATTTACCTTCTCAAGCTCCTTTTGTAAGATGAAGGTAGAGGAAGACTTATCTACTGACACCTCTTTTGGTTCTTTATCTTTGGAGTCTTTGTTCTGGGGGGGTAGCTTTGACTTATTTTAAGATTGGCTTGACACTAAGGGGTGTAGCCACTTGCGAAGATGAAGGAATTTGATTAGCAGACTGTAAAGATTGGTTAAGGGGCCTCTTACCTTTGTCCGGGGTCTTTTGAGGATTTGCCTCCTTCTGAGTAGGTACATCTTCTTGAGGTGTGTCCTCCTCCTGGTCCTGAGTGTGAGTTCTCTTCCTGGAAGATCTGAGGTCATATCTTCTATTGAATTGAGCTTGCATGAAATCGACGAACTGCTTGCAGTAGTCATCGATCTTAGGATCTTTAATGTATTCACTAGCTTTCCCTTCTGTGTGTGCCTACACCTCCACTTCGTTACTTTCATGTAAAGGACATTCAACTTCATCACTGTTTGAGAAAGCAAGGTATGCCTCCTCTTGCTCATAAGCAGTGTCTTCAGTAGGACCCTCTACTTGCCCTTCCAAGTATAGAGGGTGTGATACCTAATCTTGTTGTTCCTTCTATCCCCTTTGCAGTATCTGCAAGGGTGGCTTTTTGTATTGAGGGTTAAAGCCTCTATTTGGAGCATTTTGGAAATTCTTGGAGGATGAATTCTTTGCCTCCATTTCAAGCTTTACCAACTTGCTTGAGAGATTCTTGATCATCTTGTTCATCTCCTCAATCCTGTCATTAGTTGAATCTCTATCTTTGCACGAGCTGGATACCTCTTCCTTTCCCCTTCTTCTCGAATCCTGCTCAGGTTTTCCCTTGGATTTACCAGTGGAGGCAAAGTTTGCCTCAAGCTCCAGTGCATCTGTCTGAGCGTCATCCAGAGTGGTTGGCTTTCTTTCTCTTAGAGAGAAGCCAAATTCTGAGTCAAAGGCTGCCACAAACATAACTTTGGCAACGGTCTAGTGTGGTTTCATTTCTGCGGGAATGCTCATGTACAACTTGTTAAATCTCTTAATAGACTCAGCCACCCCTTCATTGTGTCTTTTCTTGAGTGTATTAAACTCAGTCAGACAATACTCGTGGTCTTTCTTCTCTCCCCATTTTCTGAGAAAAGTGTCTTCCATTGCTTCCCACGTGTTTATAGAACAGTCTCCCAACGTCTTGAACCATTTTTTGGCTTCACCATCAAGGGATTGGACGAATAGTCTTAGGACTACGTCAAGATGTTCCACGTTAAAAAAATTTGCGAATGAGCAAAAGACCTCAAGGTTTTTTTGAGCTTCGATCTCGTTCTCTCCATTGAAACGAGGCTGGATCTTTAGATAATCTTGTGGCAGGTCGTTCAGTACTTGAGGTAATGCCAGGGGGGCATATTTATTCAGAAAGAAGCCTGGAACATTTTCCATTGGAGGAGGAGGTGGAGGTAACATGAGGATTTGATCTGTAAGCGGAGGAGGAGGTGGAAGTGAGGTATGAATGACAATGGGAATGTATTGGACAGCAGCTTGGGGTGATGATGAAAAAGGTGGAGTATTAACAGCAGGTTTCTCAGTGACTTCTTTTACCTCTTCAGCCTCTAGAGTGGGGTGGAGTATGTAACGAGTGGTGTCTATTAACTCAGCCTCGTCTTTAACTTGGATGTTTCCGGGAGGTAAATTGTCTAAGTAGTAACCGGTTTCTCCCACAGAAGAGTCAGAATCTTGTACTTGGGCCACTTGAGAAGAAGAGGAAGGAAAGTCTTCTAAAGAGAATTGTGGGATCTCAGTATGGATAAATTTTCTCTCCCTCCAATTTCGTCTATGTAAGATTCTCTCTGGGTCAGACACAGAGGGTGTCTTTGGCTGAGACATATCTGACCTAAGGTGTGGCTTCTGAGGAGCCAGGACTGCAAATAGATTTATCTGAAAAATGAATGTGGAGTCGCCAAGGTGAGGGATATACAACTCTCAACTCTCCATGCTCACCTAATTGAAGAGTGAATAAGGTTTTTTCGAGGCCCAGGGATTTTAATTTTCTCAACTCCGTTCCCCGGAAACGGTGCAAAAAATATGTTGTCAATCCTAGAGACAACCTTGAGTTGTGAAAGACCAGTGCCTAGGACATCTTATATAGCAAGGAGCAAAATGATATGGCAGGGATAATTAGTAGGGAAAAGCTCTCATGTTGTTTCTTGTAACAGGAAAATTAACTTGAATGGGACCAAAACTTTCAGAGGCTTGATACAGAGAAAGCAACACTGCAGAGGCAAGATGCGAAACTCTAACACAAATGTATCAGACAATTCAAAGGTAGCTCACTACAAAGAGGGTTGGAGTATAAATACTTCACAGAGGTGAATGATCATAAAATGTATACTGTACACGTAGAATATAGAGGATACTAACTGTTATTGAGACAATATCCAGAAACATATACCAGCATGTAGTGGGCTTATGCAATTAAGAATCCACACATGATAATAGCATTTGTAAATAACATCTCATAGCAGCTAATATAGCAGAAATACGGGTGAATTGAAAACGAGACAGTATATCACACCTGAGCCATATTTAAAGTGCCGAAAATCTTATGACATAAGTATCAGCAAGGATAAGTTTATATCAGAAACAGTGGGCTACTCACATTCCAAAATATGATACAAGATAAATGGATATAAATGAAATGAATGGCTAAGCTACCAAGACCAGAATCCATCATTAAAGATAAAACTCCTTCTCATTGAGACCCAACGGGCTCTTCACATTTGTATTAAATGTTTCACAAAAATGCATACAATAAATTCTTCTACAGTCAATTCTTCAGAAAATTTGGAACCACTTTTTCTCTTCTGATTTTTCTTATATAGACACATCCATACATGAGCGAGAAGATATTTTCTGAAAAATATCTTCTTCGCATGCCAAAAATTTGTTAAAGGTCCTTATCAAAATAATCAAAACTTATGATGAGGAATGCAAACCTCTCATCATTTGCGGTTAGGCACTAGGCTGTTTTGAAACAAAATTTTAAACAAAAATCTGGGAGAAAAGTAAAAGACTGAGGTGAAATATAAATTCCCCCTGAAACTTAAAAATAACTAACTAAAGTAAAAGTAAAAAGGCTACTTTGGACGAATCATGAATTAACAGTGTTTCATGGATGAGAAGGGGTCGAGGCAGTTGCTGACACAGGTGGCAGAACATTTGCGGACGAGCTAGCGATCTGGCTGGCGAAATGAGTGCATCTTTGCTCGATGTCCGCTGAATGTTCAGGCATCGTTGCGAATCCTTCCACCTTGATATAGGCCTCTGTGAAGACATTGAAACTTGCTTCAGTGGGGGGCTTGTGCTTTATAAGATGTAGGAGGACTAACTCTCGGCGAAGGGATGAAACAATCGTCTCAGCCTTTAACCAAGCGGTTTCATCTGACAGGATGTCTGTTCGATCTCTTTATTTCTGGAGGCATGTCTTATATTCTTTTAACAGCCGTAGCATGGAAGGAGTGGTTGGGTCCCAGCAAGATGGAAGTCCAGCTGTTGTAATCTCGTCCCACACTGCATCGAACCGATCCACGCTTGCTACCACCTGTTGCAGGGCTCTCGAAGCTATATCTCGGGCCGCCTCATTGTCGATGATTTTTTGACATTCAAAGGCCTCCATGAACTGACTTGGTATGCCATGCTTTTCCACCTCATCAGACTCCAACTCTTTCAAGAAAGAAATGTAGCTTCTGGCGTGCTGGGTTCTGCCAGACAAGTTGAGGTCTACCTCCTGCAATTTCCTGTTTAGATAGAGTACCGCAGATTTGGTTTCCCCCATCATTTTTAGGAAACCCCACTATTATGTCACTGTCGAGATTACTTCTAACCAGATTATACTTCTCGCTTCACTGAGGGTGATATTTCCCTTCAGGCGGTTGTTGAGGTCGGTGATAGTTTTCTGCTGGTCGGCTCTTGTCTTCTTTTCCTGCTCGATGTCCTTCTGCAGTGTCTCTATTTTCTTGGTATTCTCAGCCAGGGAGCTTTCCAAATCAGTGATCCTCTGCCTCGTGGTGGATGCCTGCTTTTCTAATATATCATTTGCAGCTTTCGCTACATTCAGTTGCTCTGACAGCGAACTTGTCTCTGGAGGGGTTGTAGTAGGCGTACAGTTGTGCGTGTCCCAGGTGTTCTGCGGCTCCGTCAACCTACTCTGTAGAGTGGCGATCGTTTCGGCCATTTTTTCTTTGTCCTCCTTCTCCTTTGCTAGTGTGTCAGCCAATTCTGCTTTTTATTTTTCTCCTTGTGCCAATTCGGCCTTCTGAACATGGTGGGAGGCCCGTATGCTGACCTTAATTTTCAATGACGCGACCTCCTTCTGCAATTGGTCTATCAAATAACGCTGCGGGTTTGATTCTCCAATCTCTTTTCCTTCGATTGATTCCCGAAGGCCGCGTATTTGATTTTCCTGGGCGCGGGAGTTTTCCTGTTCATTCTTGAGGGTTTCCCTCACCTGTTCATGCTTTTTCTCCAATTTCCTCAGTGCAATGGTGACCCGCATTACCTCGTCCTTCAGCATATCACCCAGGACTTGAAACAGGGTACATTTTTCAGGTGCTGGTACTTTGGCCATATCAATCGCATGTTCTAGTACCCTGTAACTAGTGGTACCGGTATTAGGATCCAAGATGGCCTCGGCCATAGACAATACTAGGTGCTCTGTGTCTGCATTCATGGAAGAAGAGACCCTGGTGTGATATTTCTCGACATATCCTCCCAACTCGGATTTGTACTTATCCCTGATCGTTCTGTTTCTCTGAGCCCTTTCAACTGCGAATGGTGAGGTATAATCTCTGATGGCCTCTGAGACTTCAGAGAAGTTGTAGGACATGACACTGTCTCTCAATACTTTGATCCCGGCTTTACTCTTGTCCAGTTGGCCATATGGTGAAAATGGTTCCAGCAATTGTTCTTCCCCTATGACTTCTGTGTCGCTGGAGGCTGTTTTTTGCTTTTTGCGAAGGGGAGAGCCTGCTCCTGAGGGACCCACTTCTTCTTCGCCTTGGCCTTTACTAACGTCTTCTCCTTCCCCTGTAGCAGATGAATCTGTCTCCATCTGCGGAATCAAGGCCAAGTTTCAAGGTTAGCCCTCCACTCTATAAACGACCTTAATTCATGTGCATAAGGAGTGGGCTTGTTCCTCTTTCTTCTGTTTCAGATAATTTCCCGAGGATCATAGGGCCAAGCCTTTCCCTGTCTTAGGTCCATGCCTTGCAACAGCTTCTCAACAATGGGAAGGGTGCATCTTGAATTCACAACAAACGGGCCGATTGTGATAGGGAGTCTTAGGATGAAACCCTTCTTTGCAAGGACAAAGTGTAGTTGGTCAGCCTTGAGGGTTTTCCGAATATAATCTAGAGCATAAACCTGTCGAACAGGAAACACAGGCAGCTGGTAAGGGGAAACCTCGGCTCCATAGACCTGAATTTCAGTGTAATGGTCAAATAGATACCAATCCCCAGTGCTCTGGTATTTACCGGCTTGTAGCCAGCTCTTCATTTCAAGAAAAACCCTAGGTGAGGGTGAATCATGGATGATAGTATAGGCAATGGATATGAACTCATTTAGGAACCTGGAATAACCCTCCCCCTTTGGCAATTGGTGTACAGAACAGTTCTAGTCAAAAACTTGTCGGGGTTGGGAATTCTCCTCATATACCCTATCTAAACCCAAACCCTCAAACTTATCAGCGTGCTGATACAGGAAAAGGTAGAAGACCATTGAACAAAAGTGGAAGTGACCAGTTTCTGAAAGCTCTTGGAACTGGGTCTGAATGTTAGCAGCAAGAAAACCAGGGATATCCAAAACTACCCCCTTTTGAGACATTAACCACAAGAAATAAACACATACCCCGGAAATTTCCCCCAAACCACCTACACCTAAAAGACCGGCGATGAGGGCAAGGATGGGCTGCACTTCTTCTGTGAATAGATTCAACGGGAAAGGGTCTGTGGCGGGAAGAGACGTAGCCTGATTGCTGGTTATAGAGGAAATGAAGGCGTTTTGGTGCTCCCATGGCAGTTTGGTGAACTGGGAGGTTAAAGCCACTTCGTTGAAACTGGTATAGGTGGCGTTGGTGGGAAAGCGGAGGGCTTCCCTAATAATGTCAGGGGAAAGGGAAAAAACCTTATTCCCCTGAGCAAAGGTAAACGTGCCTCGATGCTCGTCGTAAGCATCTCTAAGCCAGCAAATAAAATCGACCATAGGGTAGACTGGGGGAGTAATATGATGGTATAAACCTGATACAACTACCCGATATCGATCTCTATTGTCGATATGACGCCTAAAAAGCTTGGGTTTTATATTGCTGATGTGAAAAGGGTATTTGGGGTCATAGATTCTAGCTTGCAGGTCAATAAAAGGCTCAAACCTGGGAGGGTTTCTAGTTTCTCGGACCTGAGGAGTCTCTGGTTCAGTTTTCTTCGGCGTGCCCCTTCCCATGACTGACATACAAAAATTTTAAAAATGAAAGAAAAGCAGAGGGAATATGAGGGACAGAATACCTGTGTTAGCAGGGAAATCTGCTCGAGAAAACAACGCGGGGGTGTTGATAGTGACTGGGTAGACTTTGGCACTGCCTCCCACTTAGTTTATACTGTAGCTGGAAAACCTGCGAATTTTACTGCAGTAAAATACGGGAAGACTGTTATATATTACTAAGCGTTCTGAGGTAAAAAGTGGATAAGTGGAATAAACGGGGGGGAAGTGTCGTAAGGACACTGACAGTGGAGCACGCGGTGCATAGGGATTGGGGTGTCAGCTGGAAACAGGTGAACACCGCGTGCCGGGTTTAATACTGGTACGGGCCTCAGTACCAGTTAGCCTAGAAACTTACCTTACCTCTCTTGCTGCATAAACCATACGATCCTTAAAACACATTGTTCGCAAAACAGGGTTAAATACACAGCATGCCAATCTCTAGAGCCCGCTTCCCATTTTGCCACGTCAATGTAATTCCGCGCTTTGCTCTGCCAAGTCGCTCTTCATCTTGGGCCCACCCCGCGGCAGGTCACTGTAATTCCGCGGGGGTATGGGTCTCTTCCCTCTTGTCCTTCCTTACCCCCGCGAAAATCCCACATGAAGGATTTCCTCATGTGCACCTTATGGACGCGGCCAGTTTTTTAATAATTTTTGTTGTTGCGTCTTTTGCACCATGTCTTTGCCATTTTCGCACTACCTTTACTCTTTTTCTTTCTATTTTTACCCTTTTCATACACATGTTTCCCTTTAAGTGCAATACTAGCCTCATCATCCTTTCCCTTTAATCGGTCCTTTGAATGCTTCGCCATCAGCCAATCATTCAATACATGTCTATCCAAAGGTTAATTCGGAATAATGACTAATGTTAATTTATGATCAACTCTTCATTGTGTCGCTCATTTTATTCTATTTCATTTGCTTTTGGATCCTCTATAGATGGTAGCTTAAGTTGTTTCCTAAGTGTTGTTATCTTTGCATTCTTCCTATTCAAAATTTATTCTACTTCTTTGACATTACTGGGATCATATCCCAGTTTGATCACCAAGTCCTCCAATGATTTTACTTTTTTGTCCTTTTATAATGAGGATATTTTCTCCAGTTTTAACTGTGTCTGGACATTAGCAGTGTTGGTCATGGTGGAGAAAAGAATTTCTCCAAATTGTCCATGCATATCCATTTGATCTCTAGGATGTATATGTTTTGCATCAAATGAGAAAATATTGTTCTTGTAATCTAAAGGAGATTTTGGAAATGGCACTTGAGCCTGTAAGAATGTCATATGCATTATTCCTTTCTCACTTTCAAATGTTTTTAATAATATATGATGGGAAGTACAGGTCTACTTCCATAATTGTGCATATATGTTGACCTTGAGTACTTCATTTTTTTGTTTAATTTCCAAAAATTTATTGAAGATGTTGGGCTCATTTTAGTTGTCACCCAATTCTATTGACTGCACTAATTTAGGATCCTACGAGGTTTATGATGATGGATTATTATGGAAAATATCATATGAACTTGTCGAAACCTATGAATCCACCATGAAAATGGTGTCATGTCCTTCTACGTTTTGAATGATGACTTCTTTAAGGTCTATCTTCTGCCTTTTCTGATAATTGATGAATTCTTTGGCACTAATTTCTGTAACTGCTAAAGATGTTTCTTCCCTTGGTATTTTGTCCTGATTTTCTTGAGGCACTGGAGTTTGGGAGGTGGTTGTTGATAGAATCTTCTCCTCTGCTTCCTATAAATTATCCTCCTCCCATTGTTCTTGATTCATAAATTTCTCAATCTCTGATCTAGGAGTATTATTTTAAGGTGTGGTTTTTTGCTCCACCCTTAAATTAGATACTATGTTGAATGGGTCATATGACCAGGTGAAACTTGGCTACAATTTCATCTATTTGAGGACTAAATCTACCTCATTTCCTGTTGGCCTGGTATTGCATATAAAATATCCCACTTGTGCCTTGATTTTAAACTGTGACTTCCTTTTCCCTTAAACAAAGTGGATTTCATCCATATTAACCATCTACCTTATATATTCCAGAGAAAAAATCATCATTGGAACATATTTGAGCAACTTGTAAGGCATCAGTTCACATCCATACACTCTTACTTCTGTATAATTATGGTATAGGTACCAGTCTCAAGTCTTGGTCTGCTCACTTAAGTGTAAAATTATTTTGATCTCTGAATTGATTTTGGGCTCACCTTGACTGTTGAAAATCCCTGCGTTTCTATGAATAAAATTGCCTATGAAGTCTACAAAACTAAACTATGTTGAATGTCTTCTTACTAATGAGGTCCATTATATCATTGATTGGGTGATTCCTTGATCATCTTCCATGTGCAATGTTATTGGAAATGTTTCCCCTGCTGAAAAAGAAACATGTAGACTAATAGAGATGCATATTTAAACATGTCTTTTGTAGTGATCTTCATCATTTTTCCATGCATATTATCAGCCAAAAAGTGACTGAAATGTTGGCTTATGCTCTTTGGAAAAAATGGATAGAAATCCTAGAATAGGCTTATCCACCCACTAGTCTGACTAGTATCCTAAAAGGAACGAAACTAAAGCAATAATATATTTGGCTTTCTCTGGGAACATGGAAGCTAGATAAGGGGTTTTTCTTGGGGAGTTGAGCATCTTCTGGGAGGAAAATCTCGTAAATTTTGGCTCTCTAAGGGAAAGTGAGCTTATGGTACAAATCCATAAGGGAAGCTAAAGAAAAATGGTTGAAGAACTCATTTTCAAGAATGAGTAACATATGACTGATGATTTCAGGTGAAATTGTGACCAAAATGTCTCCACTCTGAGCCACAATGATTCTGTGAATAGGATTGTATCTGGCTTGACACCACATGAACAAGTCAGGTAAATGGTGAGTATGTGGAAATGAAAACATAGGTAACAGGGATTCCAAAGGGCTAATATCATCCACCTGGTCTAGATACGTTTGTTTTAACCATTGGTGTAATTCGAACAAGTCAAATTTTCACTCAATATCATTGATCTAGTAATACTGGTCTATCAGGGGCATATGGTCAAGGTCTGCGGTGGCACAAGTCTTAGGATTATTATCGGCGTCTGGTTTTACATTGGTGGATTTACCCTTTCCCTTTGGTGCCATGTTTGAGGATTCTAAGGAAAACAGGTGCTGACAAATACTCAGTGTGAATAGGTACCTAGATAGGTAATTGAATCCATGTCAATGGTAGTGGGCTTCGAATTTGTTGGAGCTGACAGGTGATGGAAATAGTATGAGGTTGCAGGAGTTGATATCAGTACCTGTAATAAAAAATAGTAAGAGTGCAGTTAGGAGAATCATGCGGGATGAGACAAGTTTGATTTATAGCACTAATATTTACTACCGTTGTGGTTAGACTCGTTATATAACGGTACTTTAGAGGAATTAATGCTAAAACGGTTTAATCAGCAACGAGAAATTTGCAACGACTTGGTGTGTAACAGAAAATTTGCAACTGTAATTGGAAATGGATAAATGGTGGAATGACAAGTGGCACAGCATATTTGGCGGCAAACAAAACGTGGGAGATGACATGGTGGGTCGTTAGCAGGAGCGGAGGAGAGAGAGGTGCATTTCGGAGGGGGGGTTGTATGTGGTGTTGAGCGGGGGCGGGTGCAAATTCATGAGCGACCGCCACGTTGCATGGGGCCCGGAAAAATCAATACTGCTTTTCGGACCCCCCCCCCTCCCCCCCATCGTTAACGAAAAATGGGGGAGGGGGTGCGAAGTTGACTCTTCGTCTTTGATCCAACTGAGGAAGATCATGGCCCTTGAAACATGCATTTGCCATAACACAAGCTGAAAAAATATATTGTCGCTTTCTCACTTTATTATGAAACCCAAATTTAATGCTAATACTTTATTACAAATTTCTAATCATGTTTAAATGACATGATTAATTTTTTTAAGCGAGACTAATGTATTCTAAAACATTTTTTATTAATCCTCGGGGCACATTTTTTCTTGCAAGCCCATTTTATTTGTCAAAGATATTTTTCCTAATTTATACTCTAACTTATTTATTTAATTAAATAATCCTATTTAAACATTTGGATTAATTATTTCCCCTATCTATCCAATTTTAACCAAGTTTAAACAGTTTGGTTAAATTATTCTCTAATCTAAAAATGGAAATTTAAATTTGTTTGATCATGATTATATTGTATGATTCAAACAAGGATCTTTGATTGTGGCACTTAAACAAGCTACACACAAAAACCCTAATTTATTTTTTAATGCAAAAGTTGTTTTTGTTTTTTGTTTCTAGTGGCATTTAAACTTGCTCACTTTACACTTGTCTTTCTTTTCATGGGGTTCTTTTCATCATTTTTTATCTTCATTATATATATATATATATATATATATATATATATATATATATATATGTTGAAAAGAGGGTATATAAAAGAAAAATGGCATAAAATAATGAAGATAAAAAATGATGAAAAGAACCCATGAAAAGAAAGACAAGTGTAAAGTGAGCAAGTTTAAAGAGGGTATATATATATATATATCATTTGCAAAATGTAAAATTATTTACAGCTTGAAATAAACTGAAAGAAAGTATTCAATCACAATTTGATCCTATGAATCATAGAACCCTAATACCCTCTATAATCATCCCTTGAAACTTTGGTGCTAGATATATGAAACAGTTGAGAATTTTTGATAGTTTGTAATTGATAAAGTTATGGGTACTTCCTGAATCAATCAACATTGTTACCTTTTTCATTTTGATATATCTTTCTATCTTGAGGGTTTGTGGTGTATTGATGCCAGCCAATGCATGATAGGATATTGTTGGAGTAGTCTCTTCTAGCTCTAGATATTGTGACTCTTCCAATTCTTGATATTCTTCCTCCTTAGTGTATGTAGAATAATTTCTTCTCATTGCATTTATGCCCCTTACTGTACTTGCTATCACAATTGAAACACAGTCCCTTTGCTCTTTTTTCATCCTCTTGTTGAGGAATCAACTTTGTCGGTTTAGGAGAGGGAACATGATATTCACTAAAGTTATTAGTGAATGATCTTTTAATGGCATAATTTTACTTTCAACTTTCCTTTACAAACTGAAAGCCTACTCTAGAGATTTAGGTTCAAAGAGACACACCTCATGTTTTATTATGAAGTTCACATAAATAGGTCTAGAAAATTATCCTCTGAAGTATTCCTTACTTTGAGACTCAACTTTTGGAATTATTAAATGTGTTATGTAATTAGACCTTTTCGTCGAAGATTTACCAATTGACTAAAGAATTTATTACTTTTAATATACTCAGAATGTGCTATCAATTCCTCTAAAAAAATGGACCAAGATATAACAAAACCTTGCTTTTCTTTCACAAAGTCATTAATACCATACATGTTGGTCTTGTTCTAAAAACATGGATGCAATATTTACATTTTGTAAGGATGCCACTTGGTGTAGATCAGAGTATTTCTCCATCTGAAAAATCCATGTTATTGGGTTATTACTATCGCATTCCCTCGTATCAATCCTTGGAATGTATTAGTTCCTTGATGTTGACTTGAAGTCCTGATGATGTAGATCTTGGAATGAAAAATCATTATCATGGTTTTGCGATTCAATGTTTTTGCTCTTCAATTGTGATAGCATACTCCCCATATGAGATTAATTCTCAACAAAATTCTTAGAACTTTCTTGTTTTCCCACTTGTATTTTCCCTTGAATTTTTCTACAAAGCCTATTCTAAACCCTCTATCTCATTGTTGTTATCGAACTATTTCTTCAATCTTACTATAAGGGCTTATTGCATAGCTCATCAAAATTTAAGTCAACACTCATAGAGATGATGTTCAAGGTCTTCATAAAGTATTTGAAAGCACGTAGTAAGCTTGTTAGTGTTATTTCCACCATATCCTATTCTTCTATAATCAACAAATAGTGGAAAACTATTCTCTATTATCATTGACTTTGAGTAAATTCTTCTACAAATATGCACTATTATCCATCATAATCAAGAACATATTATTTAAGAAGAATGAATTGCCCTTGTCCAAAATATCATACAAATATTTCAAATCTTCTGAATCTTCATTGAAGTGTTTATTGTTTAGACTATAGAAAACATTTCATCTATCACAAACAACTTATGCGATATTATTATTGTTTACCTGTCTCACTCATCAAACTTAACCTAGTCTCTACTCGTAACTCATGGTCAAATACCTTTCCTAGGATGATATAATCCAATAAAATATACTCAAATATATTGATCACATATTTTGCTCCCATACATTGTCTCTCTCTATAGAACCATTGGTTTCCTTCCAGCATGACATGAAAGAGACCATTGGAACAAGTCACAAATGTAAAAATAGGCATTCAAAATATTCAAATGTTTAATACATATGTTCTTCCCTCCAATCTGCAATGCTAGAGTAAGAATTGATTTATCTTCTCTCTAAACACTTTTAGTAGCCATGTATCATGGAAAACATAGATTTCTAATAAACTAGTAGAAACATTTTCAAAACAACGCAACAACCCCACATATTTTGATAAATTTGCTCAAAATTAGTAGAAAAATGCATATACCACCCATTTGTATTGAAATCATGGGATTCTCCAACAAATACTCCCCCATAATGAGCTTAATATTGTGGCACTTCCTTGAATCATTTATGGTACCTCCCTCCGCAATCATTAATTGAAACCCTAGGGTTGGATATATGAAACAATTGAAAAAAATTTCTAATTTGTAATTGATAAAGTTATGGGTACTTCTCGAATCAATAAACATTGTTACATTTTTCATTTTGATATATCCTTCTATCTTGAGGGTTTGTGGTATATTGATTCCATCCAATGCATGACAATATATTGTTGGAGTAGTCTCTTCTAGCTATAGAACTTGTGATTGTTCCAATTCTTGATCTTCTTCCTTCTCAATGTATGTAGAATATTTTTTCTCATTGCATTTATGCCCCATAGTGTACTTTCTATCACAGTTGAAACATAGACCCTTTTCTCTTCTTTCATCCACTTGTTGAGGAGTCAACTTTGTCGATTTAGGAGAGGGAGCATAATCTTCACTAAATATTTTAGGGATTGGTCTTTTAATGGCATATTTTTACTTTCAACTTTCCTTTCCAGGTTGAAAGCCTACTTTAGAGATTTAGGTTCAAAGAGACACACCTCATGTTGGATGATTTCTTTTTAAGCTCACATAAATAGGTCTAAAAAAGTATCTTATGAAATATTATTTACTTTAAGACTCAACTTTTGGAATTATTAAATGTTCTCTATAACTAGACCTTTTTGTCAAATATTTACCAATTGACTAAAGAATGTATTATTTTTAATATACTCATATTGTGCTGTCAATTCCTCTATAAAAATGGACCAAGATATAACAAAATCTTCTTTCCTTTCACAAAGTCATTGATACCATACATGTTGGTCTTGTTCTAAAAACATGGATGCAATATTTACCTTTTGTAAGGATGCCACCTGGTGTAGATCAAAGTATTGCTCCATCTGAAAAATCCATGTTACGGGGTCATTACCATCACATTTCCTCGTATCAATCCTTGGAATGTATTAGTTCCTTGATGCTGACTTGAAGTCCTGATGATGTGCATCTTGGATTGAAAATTCATTATCATGGTTCTACGATTCAATATTTGTGCTCTCCAATTGCGAAAGCATAATCCCCATATGACATTGATTCTCAACAACATGCATGGACCTTTCTTCTTTGCCCACTTGTCTTTTCCCTTGAATTTTGTTACAAATCCTATTCTAAACCCTCTATCTCATTGTTGCTATCGAACTATTTCTTATATCTTACTATAAGAACTTATTTCATAGCTCATCAAAATTTAAGTCAATACTCATAGAGATGATGTTTAAGGTCTTAATAAAGTACTTATAAGCATCTAGTAATATTTTTAGTCTGATTTCCACCGTATCATATTCTTCCATCATCCAACAAATGGTGGAAAACTATTCTCTATTATCATTTATTTTGAGTAAATGCTTCTACAAATATGCACTCTTATTCGTCATAATCAAGAAAATATTCTTTAAGAAGAATGAATTTCCCTTGTCCAAAATCTCATACAAATATTTCAAATGCTTCTGAATCTTCATTGAAGTGTTTATTGTTTAGACTATAGAAAGCATTTCATCTATCACAAACAACTTATGCGATATTATTATTGTTTATCTGTCTCACTCATCAAACTTAACCTAGTCTCTACTCGTAACTCGTGGTCAAATACCTTTCCTAGGATGATAAAATCCAATAACATATACTCAAATATGATCACACATGTTGCTCACATACATTGTATCTCTCTATAGAACCATTGGTTTCCTTCCAGCATGACGTGAAAGAGACTATTGGAACAAGTCACAAATGTAAAAATAGGCATTCAAAATATTCAAAAGTTTAATACATATGTTCTTCCCTCCAATCTGCAATGCTAGAGTAAGAATTGATGTATCTTCTCTCTAAACACTTTTAGCAGCCATTTATCACTGAAAACACATATTTCTATACACCCTGTTGTGCCATGTGCGGGCATGCCCACGGTTGGGCGCGCCCGCCGAAGGCATAGGCTCGAGTTCAAAACAACGCAAAAAACCCACAAATTTTGATAAATTTTCTCAAAATTAGTAGAAAAATTCACATACCACCCATTTGTATTGCAAACATGGGATTCTCCAACGAATACTCCCCCATATTGAGCTTAATACTATATAACTTCCTTGAAAAAATTATGGTGCCTCCCTTTGCGATCATTACTTGAAACTCTGGTGCTGGATATATGAAAAAATTGAGAAGTTTTGCTAATTTGTAATTGATAAATTTATGGGTGCTTCTTGAATCAATCAACATTGTTACCTTTATAATTTTTAAATATCATTCTATCTTGAGGGTTTGTGGTATATTGATGTGAGCCAATGCATGAAAGGATATCGTTGGAGTAGTCTCTTCAAGATCTAGATCTTGTGACTATTCCAATTCTTGATCTTCTTCCTCCTCAATGTATGTATAATAATTTCGTCTAATTTCATTTATGCCCCTTACTGTACTTTCTATCACAATTGAAACAAAGTCACTTTGCTCTTCTTTCATCCACTTGTTGAGGAGTCAACTTTGATAATTCAGGAGAGGGAGCATGATCTTCAGTAAAGTTATTAGTGACTGATCTTTTAATTGAATATTTTTACTTTCACCTTTCCTTTCCAGGCTGAAAGCCTACTCTAGAGATTTAGGTTCAAAGAGACACATCTCATGTTGGATGATTTATTTTGAAGTTACTATAAATAGGTCTAACAAATTATCCTCTAAAATATTCTTTACTTTGAGACCTTTTTGTAGAAGATTTACCAATTGACTAAAGAATGTATTTCTCTTAATATACTCATAATATGCTATCAATTCCTATATAAAAATGAACAAAGATATAACAAAATATATTTTTCTTTCACAAAGTCATTGATGCCATACATGTTGGTCTTGTTCTAAGAACATGGATGTAATATTTACCTTTTCTAAGGATGCAACTTGGTGTAGATCAAAGTATTGCTCCATCTGAAAAATCCATGTTACAGGGTCATTACCATCGCATTTCCTCATATCAATCCTTGGAATGTATTATTTCCTTGATGTTGACTTGAAGTCCTGGTGATGTGGATCTTGGATTGAAAATTCATTATCAAGGTTTTGTGTTTCAATATTTGTGCTCTCCAATTGTGCTAGCATACTCCCCATATGATATTGATTCTCAACAACATGCTTAGACCTTTCTTCTTTGCCCACTTGTCTTTGCCCTTGAAATTTTCTACAAACCTATTCTAAACCCTCTATCTCATTGTTATTACCGAACTATTTATTTTATCTTACTATAAGGGCTTATTGCATAGCTCATCAAACTTTAAGTCAACACTCATAAATATGGTGTTCAAGGTCTTAATAAAGCACTTGAAGCAAGTAGTTGGTGAGCCCCGGTATTGCACCAAGAATGTTGCAACTCCAAAAGGTTGCCCTACTTTACTTTATCAACATGGGGTTCATACAAATTTAGAGGTGACAGTGATATATACACATCAGATACATTCTACTCATGTCATCCTCTTTTGAGCTCTACGAAAGGGTGCTACTTCTAGGGTTTCTAGGTGAAGCCTGTCACACTTTTGAAACTTGTCCTAGGGCTAAAAATGATTCAAATCCATGGAACTATCAGTAAGTATAGAACTATAATACAGCAACCAAGTACATCTAATTATTATACAATGAAATAAATCTACTTATTAGACTATGATAAGAATTGAAAAGCAACCTGGGTATCTTCCTTGAAGTAAATTGTTGAATTGAAATAGCATAAAGGAAACTAATTTAATCACACTCTGATGGGACAAATGGATAAACAAACTCTACTTACCCTATGCTCTATATATCATGCTTTTATTCATGCAACTAATGATGACCTAACTATATTGCTTTAAAATGTGTTGTTTTGCAGCTAGGAGAAAAAGGTACTAAGGTGGTTGATGGAAGGCTTGAACACATGGGGGAAAGGTTGGAGGTGTATGAGTGGTTTTTGCAGGTTTACAAGATAATAATGGTGGTTTCTGGCCTTATGGAGGGGCCCACAGGTGATATTTCAAGTGCTACTACAGGTTTCCTGTAGTGCTACAGGGAAGTCCTAAATTTCTAAAGGAAACAGGCCGAGGGAAATCCGAGGCAAAAATTATGTGAAAAAAGGTTAGGGAAGGTGGTGTGAAGGTGGCTGAGGATTAGTGGGAGGTGGCCCACCCCTTGGTCAATCTCAGAACCTCTTGGGAGGCATGTCTTGCACCCCTAGGGTTTTCTCATGGTGTATGGATGAAAAATCCAAAAACAAGGTTGGTAGTGGTTTTGATGAACAAAGGGTTGATGGAAGATGAGAGATGAAGTTGAAGGTGCTGGTGAAATTATCCTTGGTTGTGCTACCTGTACCTTGAATCAAACTACCTATTCATGCAATAAAAATGAACAAATTCATGATAAATACAATGGAAGAGATGACTTGAATTTGTAAAGAAAATCTACTATAATCTATAAACATAGATCTACCAAATCATACTGAACATATTCATGGAATCACAGCAACTAATCTCATCCATTCCAAGAAATCATAAACTAAGAAGCATTTTTGGTCTATGGGGAAGGTCTACCCTCCTCAAGCTCTATTGACAGAGGTCAGAGGGGGAGGCTTGACTTACATTTTTATGAAGTTATCACCTATTCTACCACTCATGTAAGCAGACTAAATCTATAGCAAAAGACAAATCGAAGCAAACTAAAACAGTAAATGAAAATACCGGCAAACTAACTAGGTATTCATAAGAAAAAATAGTTAAATGACATTAAATTAAAGAATTATTACACAAGAGAGGTTGAGGCACATGGATTGGGTCCTAACCCAGAAGCCTAACTCTTTGGAACTAGATCAGTAAGGCAAATTCTGAATACTCATTTCATTTCCAAAGATAGTCTCATTACATCAATTTAAAATTCTTGAAAAAATAATTACAAGATCAAAGAGCCTAATGGATTTCTCCAAAATTTGAATCCTAATGAGCTCTTGCTTAGCTCTATTTAACCTAAAGGGAAGCTACCAACATCTCCCTAGAAAAAAGGTGATGAATCCACTTGACTCCAAGTGAAGTATGGCATGAGTGCATTTGGTCTTGAGTTTGCTTGGTTGCCTTTGATTTCGATTTGTTGGAGGGAATATTGAGGATCCCTTGGTTGCCTTTGGGAGTTAAGGAGGCTGGAAAACCCCCTAGAATCTCTCATTTTTCTCTAATCCGAGTCTTTATGACAAAATCTCCACAAAAATGCCATATCTTCATGATTTTCCTGCATTTAATCTTATGTTAGGTTCTCGAAGTATGTTAAGCCTCAATCACCACCTACACTAGCATCATAATACCATGATATAATTAAAATGCAAGAAAAAGATGCTTAATAAGGCAAAAATATGACCATTAACCCCTCCAAATGTACCTAATGATGGAGCTCATCATCACCCCCTACTAAATGGTTTCTCATCCTCTGAGAAACTAATCCTCCTTCTACATTTCCTTTAAGGCTTTGACAGACCCTCTGACTTCCCAAGGAAGAAGTGTGGGAGTCCCTTCAAGAGGGTAAAACCCATCATTATTTTCTGCTTCCTCCCATTCTTTGTTCTGCTCATCCTGGTTCTTCCCATCTCTCATCCCCAGTAGCAATGGTGGATTGAGCTTTAGACCAAGCCACTGAATATTTTTGGCCTGCATGGCCCTCTTGTACAATGGTGTTCTCTCCAAGGCACCCCTCAATCTTTCTAGTGTATGGTACTCTGTTAATCATCAGTAATTTTTGCTGATATCCAAAGATGACTAAATTATGATCCTAGATTTCTAGAAACAAGATTTGGGAAATATTGTGAGTTCTAGAAATCTCACTGCCTTCATTATCCTAAGTCAAAATGCTTCACTAATCTTCTCCTCTCTCTGCCTCCTAAATTTTACCTCACTGCTGTAAAGAGGGATCTTCATCATTAGGCCTCTTTGCCTCATTTCATCACCTCACCTTCACCCTAATTCATGACCTTTTTCCTCTGAAAAATCCATCTTCTTCTTTCCTCAAAACCTTCATAAAAACCCCCTTCATTCATCATTTTTTCCTTTGCCATATTAAACAATGTAAAAAGCTCTCTTTTTACATTGTTTAAAGTTGAGTTCTAATCTATCGGGTCCTTTAATTTTATTACAAAACTTGTTTTTTGTATAAAAACCTGCTCTTTATATGAATTAGGCCTTAAGCCTCTCTCTTCTTAAGATCCATCCCCTTTTATGCATAAGACCTGGGCCTCCGCTATCTCTTAGCCCCTTCCCCATTTGAAATATACCTCTGCCCCTTTTATTTTATTAAACCCTACAAACCTTATAAAAGGCCACCCCATGACCTTTGAAAAATCAAAAGTGGGCCCCCGCCTTTCATTACATCTGGCCACTCCGCACCATCGATCCGAGCACTACTACATTTGGCGGAAATTCCGACACTTGGTTCCGACGCTTTTGACCAAATGTCGGAAATTTCCCCAAATTTTTTCCATCCCGCCCGAAACCGTAGCTATACCAACGTTTATAGAAAAGTGTCGCAATACCGACACTTAGAAAAGTGTCACAATTGCGACGTTTGGAGGAAGACGTCGCAATTGCGACACTATGGCCCAAAGCGTCGCTATTGAGACGACTCCAATCGTCGCAAGTGCGACACAATGTCTAGTTGTCGCCATTGCGACGTTTGGAGGTACTCGTCGCAATAGCGACGCTTTTTCCGCCGTCGGTATAACGACACTTATATGCGCGCCACATAAAAATACGAAACTTATATGCATGCTGCATAAAAATTTGAAACTTATATGCGCGCTACATAAAAATGATTTTATTGTTTCGTATCCGTCGCAATAGCTACATTAACGTCTGATATGACGCGCGCATTTGCCCTCCGCTCTTGCAGAACAGCATTCACCCTCAGCTCTTACAGAACAGTATTTTCCCTCAGCATTCGTGCTCAGCTCTTGGAGAACAACATTTGCCCTCAGCATTCGCCCTCAGCGTTCGCCCTCAGCTCTTGCAGAACAGCATTCACCCTCAGCTCTTGCAAAATGGTAAGTTCTTACTGCAGGCCCTTCCTCCTATAGTAGGGTTGACTCTATTTTGGTTTTTTTGGTCAATTCCATTGGATTGTGTTAGGCTGTAGGGTTCTCTCTAGATTTCAAGAATCAAGATTCAATACCCTCTATTATCTTCATCACCCAATACAAGATTTAAATTTTTCCCAAAGAAACACTTATTAATTTGGCAGCCATTATTTCTCCCCGCTTTAAAAACCCTACATTTAAATGAAAACAAGCATTGCATTTCAACTACAAAAATCTATTAGTGTTCAAATGTACATGTGTGCTACATTAACGTCTGATATCATGCGCGCATTCTCCCTCTACTATTGCAGAACAACATTCTCCCTCAGCATTCGCCCTCAGCTCTTGCAGAACAGCATTCGCCCTCAGCATTCGCCCTGAGCTCTTGCAGAATAGCATTCGCCCTTCATTCGCCCTCAGCTCTTGCAGAATAGAATTCGCTCTGAGCTCTTGCAGAATAGCATTCGCCCTCAGCTCTTGCAGAACAACATTCGCCCTGCATTCACCCTCAGCTCTTGCAGAACAACATTCGCCCTCAGCTCTTGCAAAATGGTAAGTTCTTACTGCAGGCCCTTCCTCCTATAGTAGGGTTGACTCTATTTGGGTTTTTTTGGTCAATTCCATTGGATTGTGTTAGGATGTAGGGTTCTCTCTAGATGTCAAGAATCAAGATTCAATACCCTCTATTATCTTCATCACCCAATACAAGATTTAAATTTTTCCAAAAGAAACGCTTATTAATTTGGCAGCCATTATTTCTCCCTGCTTTAAAAACCCTACATTTAAATGAAAACAAGCATTGCATTTCAACTACAAAAATCTATTAGTGTTCAAATGTACATGTGTGCATCACTTGTGTAAGGTATTCCTTTTCCACTTTCACATTATCCAAGAATGTGTGCAGTATAGTTCATATTTTTTGTGATTTATATTATCTTGAAAAAGGAAAGGTAAATTATTTCCATGGAAAAAGAAGGTTTTCCCTTTTTATAGGTTGTTTGGACTTACGTGGAAAAATTTATGGTATGCCTTTCATATTATGTAGTTTAAATTTGAATTAACAGATTATTCTACATGAAAATATAATTACCTATGTGATGTCCTTCATCACTAATTAAAATTATATGGTTTCAATTTCCTAGACTCTTAACTCATCTGATGCTAAATTCTAGGTTCTCATTGGTGGATCACTCTTCCATTGATTTCCTTTCCCTCTGGATCTTGTCATACTTTAAAATTCATCAATGATACATATATTATTTCAGGTATCCCAAAAGGCTTTATAGTAGAACATATTGTGAAGTTTTTTTTGACACTTGAGGATTCTTTTTAGAACTGCAACGCGGTCTATGCTATCGAGTTATATACCAAGCAACTTGTCCTTAATAACCACACTATGAGGTAGGTTCAACCAGTTTGAACTTGTTGGGACATAGCATATGAAGTCGTGTGATGAGTCTATATCACAGGTCTATTATGGTGACAAAAGTGAAGACACGTAATGATAGTTATTATGTTAACATTACTAGAAACATTTTCGAAATTATCCATGCTATCAAGATGTCAAAATTCCAAGCATTAGGTGTCAATACTCGTAGCTAATAGATAATAATAATAATATAAAAAAATCACAACTTTATTCTTGAGATATGATTGTTACACATTGGTAACCTAGTTCATGAGTTACTATCACCCAAATACTGCAAAACAAACTTAAAATATAAATTAAACCAACATGAGAATCCAACTAAGGGTTTCTCGACAAAATCATGCCATAACCTTGATTTTTGAAACCCAAATTTTAATCCATCATAAGTAATACAATGCAAACTCAAATGGATTTTCAATGCATGTTTGCATGCTACACTTATTCTCTGTCTAGATATCATTTTTTAAATGGAACCATTAGTCAAGCCCACAGTCCTTTTTATGTGAAAAATTTTAGCTCTATTTCAGCTCTTTTTTTCTCCACCACCTCCATAAACTAGTGTTACACGGGGTCTCGCCCGCACACCTAGGGGTCTAGATTCCTCGCCCCCTCGCGCTCCGGGGTCTTGGGGACTTCTAGGGGACGTTTCCCTCACGCCCCCTCACGCCCCTGCACACCCCCTTTCACGCCCCCTCACACCCCCCTTCACGCCCCCTCACGTCCCCTCACCGCCCCTTTTAGTTTATGGTTTCGTGTTAAAAGTTGATGTGCCACTTAGCATATTTGAGAATCCAAGTGATTCTGATTCAGATGGTGACATGGTTGATCCCGATATATTTGTGCAGAAGTTGGATGTAGAGACTAGTGGGGCATTAACTCGAGCATTTATGCTCATTTATCATTATGATGATATCATTTGATATTCATATGTTATGTTTTATGTTTTATGTTTCAGACATAACTTATTTGCGTTTAAGTTTTATGTTTCAGACTTGAGTTGTAAACTTCAGCTTAAACTCTATTTTGAATCTTGATATAATATGTCATATGATATCTTAAACTTTATTTTCATTGTACATTGTTAGTAGTTACATTAATGATTATATAGTTACAAACTTACAAACTTACATGCATGATTGTATGATGTGTGTTTTAACTTTTAACTTTTAAATTTGTTTCAATTATATGATTCATCATTCATCGATTTGTAATTTTATCATTTATGATTTATCTTTCATGATGCAAGTGTATGATGACTGTATATACATTCCTTGCAAAAATATAGTTACATTATAAATATTAAATTTTATAATTTTTATGACCCCGACGTCCCCCACGTTTCCTGAAAATTGGCAGGGAGCTTTTGCATAGGCCGCTCCCGCGCTCCCTCGCCCCCTCGCTCCCACCTCCAGGGGACTTGGTGGAACATTGCCATAAACATATGCAAACATATATCATGATCTTGGAATTCCATTACATATGTATGTGCCAATGTTCCATAATCATGCCTCATCATCAATTTAAGAAATTTCCATTGAATATCAAATTATGGAGGGGGGGGACTTTTCGCTGCAACATTTGGCTCAAAATCAGGGACCATCTCCGTATGAGGTGAATGAGAACTATAGATATTAGAAAAAGTATATTAGTGCCTTTTCCTCTGGCCATGGAGTCATATACAGTCATCCATCACAAAAATTTGTCTTTGTTCATTCTCACCTTGAAAGTTGCAAAAATTCATGCCCTAATTGAAACGACACTAAATTTGAAAGATATAATAAAAATGCAAGCTAGAAGTGCCCTATTAATACAAAGGAAAAACCTTCCTACCTACCCTAACTGAGATAAATTTTGATTGAATAGGAAACATGATATTTCCAATGGATTTGATCCAACAACTTGTTAAATGTATGGGACTAAATCATGCATTTGATTTCTAGGGAAACATGCGCATGAAGAGAAAAAGTGCAGAATTAATGGAAAATCCATACATGCCACTTATAAAAACTACACCGAAAGGTCAAAAAATACTTAAGGCCTTAACTTAATTTGAATCCAAAATGACAAAACAGGATTAGTGAAAACACGAGAGTGGTGTGGGTGAACAACATAAATAAAAAGTGAAGATACCTTTCCCCAAGATGCCTTTGTCACCGTTGTATGAAAACATGTTTTCCTTTCCCTTTATACATGCAAGTGAATGCATTATAGGTATGGTATTTTCCCAGAATAGGAGAAGCCTACTTAAATATATCATTCGTGGAGTGAATGTTTGGGTGCCTTAATGTGCAATGACATGTTTCCAGGACTGAATTCAATGCAAGGCATATTTGAAACTCTAACTCTGTCTTCCAGTGTCTTATTAGAAATTATTTCAGTTTTCATTTTGTGTTTTCAAGTTAGATATTGTTTTCAAGTTTTTACATTTATAATTTTATTGCAATGTGGCAGACTGATCAGAGCAGTGCAGGAACAACCCCGAGACGGGATGATCATGGAAAGAGGCCAGCGGAAGAACATGTAAAGTGCCAGCATTGCTCTATCTTCAGGTATTTTAGTTATTTACATAATTGAAATAATATTAATTTTGTTCAAATATGAAGACACCTAGCCATGGTACGCCTGATGATTCCCTCTTTGAGGAAGAGCTTTCTTCATCCCTATCTCCAGTGTTCTTGTTGCGAAAAAAGGCACGAGATGCAAGGTCAGAATTTAATACTTTGATAGACGCGCCTAAAACACCTGAAACAGAAGAGAGGATAAAAAAACTTAGAGCCAGCTAGAAACATATCAGGTAATGATAAAAAGTCAAAAGGATATTTTTTTTGTTTTGCATGAGATGAATTGCGATAGTTTGATTTTTAATTTTTACATTGACTAAACTAACAAAAATTTCTTTTGTATGTAGTGTTTTCTGGCACTTGCTGAACCCGGTGTTGGTGGTAGTGGGACACAAGGGCAAGAGATTGTCCAACAACCCTCTCGTACACCTTCTACTCCTTTAGGTGCCAGCCAAGAAACACACCCTGCCCAAGCAGACACCCAGCCAACCGCTGAACGTGTTGGCAATGATGAGGTTGATATGGCCAACTACATTATTGCATTTCCTGGAGCTACACGTGTTAGCTCCACAGGGACCATTAATGGCACGTTGTTGGTGAACAATGAGGGTGTCCCTATAAAGCATGTACAACTCCCAGGTAAATTTTAATATTTTAACTATTTCATGTACTTTATCTAAAACATATTTATCATGATTTTTATTTTTAAATTAATGATAATATCTTCTTCTTTTTTTGGTTTTATTCTGTAGGAAACAATGAGTTCTACAGGATTCTAGAGAGCCATGCGTTGGTAATTTTTGGCCCAACCATACGTACAGGGTGGAATTCCCAGAATTCCAACCTGAAAAAAGAACTTCTAGATTATCTAGAAGCCCTTTTTGGGGTCGGCACATTTGACAGAACAGCGGTGGCTCAGGTAGCCGGCAAATATTTGAAATATACTAGGGACACCTATAGGACGCAATTGCAATTTAACCCTAGATATGAGCGTCCTCTCGCAGTTCCAGAGAGTGAGTGGAGAGCACTCATCCATGACGAAAAAGAGAAAAGGGCAAAGAAAGAAGGAAAAATGCCAACTGGACCCGCAAGGTAAATTACAACTTTAATTCAATAGCTTTAATTTTCTTTATGTCTAAAATAAAGTGTGCTACGTCATATCTGACTTCAATCTTTTGATGCTAGGTTTCCTGACACCTCAAAGGCAACCAAAGCTAGGATTGAGAAAAAGGGCCATCACAAGCTCGGCCAGGGTGGCTACTTGAAATTAGCTGCAAGAATTGTAATTAAGTAGCTAAACATCTTATAATTAATTGTATCGTCTTCCAACGTTTTTGTAATCCTATCAAATATGATTAAAAATACACAGACATATGTAATGTAGGGTGATGACTTCGGAACAGAAACAACAGAGGAAGATAAAAATATCACTTTCCATTTCGGCTATCAAGCCGTAGTTGAACGTCGCATAAGCTTGGGGCAGGTCCCAAGATCCAGAATGCCTGATAAGGTAAAACATTAACCTGTCAATATGTTTGTTTTCATCCATAAATTTAATGTCTAACAACTTTGTTTAAATCAGGGGAGCAACACTACCGACGACGCAAATAACCCAGTTTTAGAGCCAAATGTAGATGATCCTCACGTGCAACCTGATCATTGTAGTAGGGACCAAGCCGACAATGCTACTATTAGTGAGGACCGTGACAGTAATTAATTTCCACTTATAATTTTTTCTAATTATACCTTGATGGTTGTCCTTATAACTTTTTTTGTTTAAATGACAGAGAATGTTTCCCTTGAGGATCTTACCACCATAGAGGAAGACAGGGCAACAGTCCCAACGGCGACAACTGGTGCACCAGGTAAATAATCTCATTGCAATTTTTTTTATTAATATTACCGAACTAGTTCAATGATATTTAAAAACTGACAATTAAAATTTAATATTATCTGTTTTTGTAGGCGATGCCCCGTCACTGGATGAGACAAGACATCGTGACTACGCAACTAGGTCAGCGGCGACAACTGGTGCACCAGGTAAATAATCTCATTGCAATTTTTTTTATTAATATTACCGAACTAGTTCAATGATATTTAAAACTGACAATTAAAATTTAATATTATCTGTTTTTGTAGGCGATGCCCCGTCACTGGATGAGACCAGACATCGTGACTACACAACTAGGTCAGCGACGACAACTGGTGCACCAGGTAAATAATCTCATTGAAATTTTTTTTATTAATATTACCGAACTAGTTCAATGATATTTAAAAACTGAAAATTAAAATTTAATATTATCTATTTTTGTAGGCGATGCCCCGTCACTGGATGAGACCAGACATCGTGACAACGCAACTAGGTCAGCGGCGACAACCGGTGCACCAGGTAAATAATCTCATTGCAATTTTTTTTATTAATATTACCGAACTAGTTCAATGATATTTAAAAACTGACAATTAAAATTTAATATTATTTGTTTTTGTAGGCGATGCCCCGTCACTGGATGAGCCCAAACTTCGTGAATACGCAACTAGGTCAGCAGTGCGGGTCGAAAGGCACAAAACAGGAGCAGAGCACGATGATATTGATGATGTAATTAGGAGCTTTAAAAATAGGAAGAAGAAAAAGAAAATTTGACAATGTAAAATATTGTATTATTATAAGACAAACGTTACCATACTTGGAACGTTTTTTGCGTTATATAAAAAATTCATTTATCATACTATTTTTATGTCAAGCATTAATTACAATGTTTCCTTGCGTACTTTTTGTTGAATTGTTGTTTTATTAGTTATTGAATATTTTTTTTTATTCTCATGAAAGTAAAAAATGAAATATAGATTGGGTATTGGGGAATTGAGAGTGATGTGAGGGGGGGGGAGGGGCCATAAGAGCTTCCACCTTCACGTGGTTGGCCCTGTTTAGTAGAGAATAATTTATTGAAGCGATTTAATCTTGGAGCAAACCTCCCTTGATCCAGCGTAGCAACAAAAAAGTCACTGTTGACTTAGTTGCTACTCTTTCAGATCGTGGGAGGCTTGTTCCAAGTTCATGCGACTCCAATAAATTGTTCTTGAAATGAAGAGGAGCTTATTCAGGTATTTTTTGACATTTTCAACATATGTTCTAACATTATCATAAGAATTCATCTTAGAGTAAAAAATACTACATCAATTACTTGTATTTATTGTATAGATCATGATGGATTTTGATTGACTTGGCAGTGCAGGTACAAATCCTCTTGCATCATGAGCAATACAACTTGTCAACCAGGGTCATGTCCAGGATATTTTTGCTTGTGCGCTTGACCAGGTTCGTAATGTCACATTTTGTAAGTTCCTTTACAGCTCATAATTCAATATTAAGCTTGTTCATGATTATTATCTAGGTTTTTTGTATGTGTTTTTTCATCTATTTGATTGTAAGCAACTCTGCATGTTTCCTGTTGTTCACTATGATTTCTCCATTTACCACTCCCAGGATGAATCTGATTTTATTGTTACATAGGTTACTTTATTGTTACTATGATTTCTCCATTTACGATTTCATAGGTTACATCATGTAAAGTTGTCAATCTCAGGTTGGTGATGAGCTTTAGTTCTCCAGATTTGGGGCTTTTCCGATATTTTCTCCCTCATGTCATTCCTGCATCACCTCGTTGTTTGAGCATGCCAATTGTCTACCACTTGTACCAATTGGCACATGTCAATCTCTGAGTGGTGCCACATTTCACCTATTTTCAGTGAGAGTTTAGGGTTTCTCTAACATAGCTTCAGAAATCCGATTCAGTGCCTGCTTGAATATCGTCACATAATACTCATGGTTTGGATTTATGAGCATGTTTTGAATGATTAGTTGATTCATAATAACCACCCATATAGTCATCTTGAGATATTTCAGAAGTTTTCTCGGGTTTCCTTTTTCACCATTTCTAGTGGGTGGGATGGTGTGGGGTGATCCATCAATACCGGTGCTCTTGTAGTAGGGAATTTGTTTTTGGGGATATAAAGGAGCATTTGATGTAGATATCCCATTGGATGCATTCATAGATGGGCACGAGAGGTCAAGAATTTAAATTAAAAATATGCAACCTCTATCATGGCAACCTGAAGGCCGCGAGAGACACTGGTTAAAGATTGTTTTGTGCTGGCCTTAATATAGTCGTGATTTCTTTCTATTATCTTAATGAAAATATATAGTCCGGTCTCATTAAAATGAGGATTGTGGTTTTATTTCTCTTTGGTTGTTTCTCTCTTAATGCTCCAGAAGTTGCCAAAAGTTGCGATAGTTGTTTAGTTTGCCTGTTACAACTTAAAAGTGGTTTTTAGCAATGGGAGTCATGTTTTTTAAGGTTCATACTAATATGAAGATCTTGTAATTATATATTCAACATAAGAGAAGATGGCCTCTGCTTTTGGCGGTATGACAACAATTTCCACATCTACCTCATTGGGTAACAATGGAAAGGGGAAGAAGTTGGGTGCAATGTTTGATAATTATGGCAGACAATTGTCTTCTCTTTCATTTTTTTCACCCATTTCCTTTAATCGCTCAAGCAGAAGAGGGACTCTGAGATTACGCGATAGAGAGAAGGTAGTTAATACAAGAGCTATGGAAAAGGAGTTGTACTTCAACAAGGATGGCTCAGTGACAAAAAAATTGCAGGTCAGAGAAAAAATTATGTTTAAAGGTCACCTGCACGTGAAACTTCACTGCGGTGGATCTTTCCTTGTCCACTTATATTCGATTTTAATGTGTTATTTTAATTTTTCATGGAGGGTTGTTTTGGCATATGGTCCGGCATTCAATTGCACACTTACTGAAAGCATTGTCAATTTGTCTTGCAGGCGGTGTGAACAAACTTGCTGATCTTGTTGGAGTCACCCTTGGGGCGAAGGGAAAATGTTGTCTTGGAGAGCAAGCATGGTTCTCCGAAAATAGTTAATGATGGTGTGACAGTAGCTAAGGAGGTAATTTGTAGATGTGTGCTTTGGTTTTCTTTTTAACGTTGTATTAGTTCCCCCTCTTAAATGTCTTATATTTGGTAGGCATAATTTGAAAAATCAAAGGTGAAAGGAAACATATTTGTTACCCAGTGGTCTACTTGGCCTATGGACTAGCCACATTAGAGTAATGCATAAAGATTTTCACAAAAATAAAAGGAAAGGGTTATGGCTGAGTCAAATTTTATTGTTATTGACAGTGTAATGAAATGTATATCAATGCTATGGTTTTGGCCTTTTTATTGGTTGAATTAGAGGACCCAGTTGAAAATATTGGGGCCAAGTTGGTAAGGCAAGCTGCGGCAAAGACAAATGATTTAGCTGGGGATGGAACCACAACATCTGTTGTTCTTGCACATGTTGGAATATTGGAAAATTCTAGAACAATGAATGGAGAATAAATCTCCCTTCCTCTAACACAGAGAAAATAAAAATTTCTTTGACAGGAGACAGAGTTTCAATACTTTGAAAACAAACTTCTATTCCCTTCAATAACTCAAAAAAAAACTATTACACTACTTCCTCACTGAGAAGGATTACAAAATTATGACTGCTACAAAACGCAATGCATAAAACCAACTCACTGTCTGCTCAAAACAAACATACTCTGTCTCTAAAACACTCTGCTATGTTTTTCCCTTTCGCACTGTTGTGCATACACACTTAAAAAGTTACACTCAATCTTTCACTTTTTACACACTACTGTGTATAAAAAATTTACGTACTGTCTATAAAAAAAACTACCTAGCTTTTTTTACCTTTTTATTTTTATATGCCGTAACATATAAAACATATTATAATAAACCCTCTTTTTAAAAAAATAAAATTAAAACTAAATTCTATGGCCCACCTTTCATTTCGCATATGATATATATATAACATATGTTTAAAACATATGTATATATTAAATCATACATAAAATTAAATTATCAAAACATTAAAGAACCCTTTCCGTCGGACTTCAAAAGTCTGAATAGATTGAATTTCAAACCAAATTCACGTTCCAAAATGGGATGCTGACGTCTGCCTAATTTTAACTCAAATTCTCAATCCAATGTGCCCTATAAAAAATTCGGGTCCGGTTTTTAGGTTTTCAGATTCCCTTCAATTTCATGCGATCCAATATTAATGCTCCACATGTCCTCCTTTTGAATTTACAAAACTGTCGGGTAAATTTCTGGTTGGTGAATTTCGTTAATGTTGGTTGTTGTGTTTAAATACAATCCTGTACAGAAATATGGCTGCGGCCATCTACAAAAAAAACTTGCAGGAATTTTAAATGCTGAATTAAATTTTTGGATGGCATGAAAGCAACCACCAAAAAAAAATGTTGCTGCTGCATCCGTCCTTATGCTGCAGCAGTTGAAGTTAAAATTCAACAGTACAGGGTTTAATAAGTGAGGGTGTAAAGGTAACTTTTTGTCGATAGTACTGGATTAAGATCATCTATTCATTTTTGTAGGGTCTTATGATGTTTGGTTTTTTAGTTTTGGGTTGGGCTTATTGAGTCTAAGATAGTTTTTGAGTGAAAAAATTGCTATCAGGTATTAAAAAATTTTGGTTCTTTTGTCAAAATTTATGAGCTTGTTAGGAAATACAAAACTGACAATGGTTGTATCTTAAATTTGTGGAAAATAATTTGAAATCAAAACCTTTTTGTTTAGGTTGTTGCAGCAGGTGAAAACCCCATTCAAATTACTAGGGTCATTGACAAGACAATAAAGGCCCTTGTTTCGGAACTCAAAATTTTGTCAAAGGAGGTAAACGCTTGCCTTTTGAGTAGGCTGGTTTTCCTTTTTGTTGATGGTTTGGTGTATCTAATTGAATTAGTTGCCTAAGGTATTTTTGGTTGCAAACTCCTTTTCATTTTTCATACAATATTGGCCTTGTGGAATACATTTGATTGTGTGGTCTTGTTAGATCTACAACATTTGTAGTTGTTTAGTCTTATGGCCGAGGTGCACTTTTATTATGGAAATAGTTGATGCAATATTGTCATTTAATCCTTACTACAGGGTATCATGTTGAGAGTTTCTTGTGAAACATTTGGTATTCAAAATGACACTTGATCCTATACAGCATCATTCACTTGACTTCAAAATTCATATTCAAAGTGTGCCAGACAATTCTTGCAAAATTTCAAATATTTATGTTGTTTTAAACCATTATCTTTTTCATGTATTGGATGCTGAAAATGTGAAAAGACTTTGGTATGAAACCAACTGGTGAATAATTTCCAGCAAAACAACCACTTCCAAGACATGATTTAGAAGTAGAAAATATGTACTTATGAAGCATAGAAAGATATCCTTGATGCATTGTCAATGTTTGGCTAGGTTTATTTTTGGAGAAAATAACTCCTTATTCCTAGAATAGTGATCTTCAATACAAGTAAATGCCAGAGAAGAGAGATCATCGCGTGACGCAAAAAAACTGAAATTGGACCCCTAAGGAGAGCTGGTGTGTCTACAATTGCTCTGTCAGCATTTTCCCTTGGTTTACCCCGTTCTTTTCCTCCAGCCTGAGTCTTAATTGACTTCTTCTTTCTTCGGGTTTATTTATCAAATTCGTAGAATTTGATAAATAAATACTATCCACAATGGTTGGAATTTAATTTATATTCCCGACTTTATATTATCTCCAAGCCTTATAACCAATGTTTAACTTTCAACACTTTGTATTTATACTCCATGTTTCTTTTTAAATAAATAACTTGTAATGAAATTTCGGCTCTATATTTCACCACCCAGCCTTACAACAATCACGCTCCAGACTTATGCTAATTATCCGCCAATCGTTTAATTAAACAATTTCATTATACTCCAGCCCCACCTATATATATATCAATAACCAATCAAACACTCGTATCGTACCTGGCTATCCTCCGCACACCTTAGTTAACCCCCGGGCAAGTTCAACGTGCGACCACCGTCCGATGGCCCTTCTCCAAATCAACGACTCTTGGCAATTTCGCTCGGCTTCCAACGTCGGGCTTTAACGTGCGATGGCGTGGGTTAAACGGTTGTTTGCCGGGGTCACTTCGCCACGTGTCGCATTCCCTATGGAATCGCTCGCGAATAGGAAATACTGCCTACTCCGCAAAAGCGGTGCGATATGGGCAACCCGCTTTTGTGATTCCGCTCGTGGTTTTGGTACAGGGCTTGACCACGGGTGCAAGTCTGGTTCTGCTATCCTTTTGTTTGTTAACTCATGTCCAATCCTCGGGTCAGGTTCCGAAAGCACAACAATCTTGTCTCTTTATTAAGAGGGATTTTTATATTTGAACAGTGTTCATGACCCCGGTTCTCTACACAGACCTCGCCTTCGGGTGGGGTGATTTCACAGGGTTATCCAAAAATTTACGAGAATTCAAAGACAGAAGAATGGAATTATCAGTACCCAATCACCTCACAGTTAAACAATTCTTCACAATTAGCAGTTCGAGATAATTCAATGGCAACTAAGCTTGGAAATAATTTAACTGGAAACAATTGTTCACACACAGAGGTTTATTGCAGAAATCCCCTCTCTACTCTCCTCTTCCCTCTCTAATTTTATTCATCCGAGGAATTACAATTTATATACATAACATATGGCTCTTCGGTTCCTCTGAGAGGACCGTTCTAGAAATTAAAAGGTCTAATTATAATAATTCAACTAACTGAAACTGTTCGACTCCTACAACTCTAACTAGTCTAAGTAATACAGTCAGCTGAGGTATTGACACCTAGCTGTTACAACTCAAATGTTTTCTAACCCTCCTAGCCACAACATGTGGACAAAACCTCCTACATTGCTGGCTAGTGCCTAATGCCCCTGCATCATCGTGTGACATAAACCTATTAACAAAAGTGAATTCCTTGAATTTCACCAAATATTTTCTTTGAATTCCTTGCTTTTAAAAGCCAATGATATCCCTTATTGTGTTAATGTTACGGAAATTCCTTGTCCTAGTGCCTCACACTCTACTATGAATTTTTTACCAAAAGTAGGTGCAACTGATGTTGGTGTAGAAGACATGGCATCCATTGAAAGAGAGAATGCCAAAGTAGCCTCATCATTCCATATAAATGATATTTTCTTCAAGAGATATGTGAGTGGACTTGAAATGTATGCATAATTCTTAACAAATGATCAATAATATCATGTAAGTCTAAAAAATCTTCTAAGAACCTTGATTTTCTTAGGAATAGGTCATTTTGTAATAGCTTGCATCTTTTGAGGCTCCAACTTCACTCCTTCCTTTAAAACAATATGAACCAAATACTCAAATTCTTATTTCCTAAAAGCACATTTGGATATTTTTACATAAAAATGATTGTTCTCAATAATTTATATAACTTTTCCACATGTTTAGTGTGGTATTCCCATGATTTATTATAAATATGTGTATTATCAAAGAAAACCAACACAAATTTTATAAGATGGGATCAAACAAAATTGTTCTTAAGTCGAGCCCGTCGGACTTCAAACGGCGATAAACCATAATTCAAACTAAATTTGCGTTCCAAAATAACCTGCTGACGTCGGCCAATTTTGTGACGCGAAAACCAAATGAATTCCGCCCTAATCTTTTTCGGGTCCGAAGTTGGGCTGGAGTACGGAGGGAGAGTTGTGACGTGAATTTCTTATCAAATTCGCCCTAATATTTTTCGGGTCCGGATTTCCACTGCGCGAGCGGCCCAAACAAAGATCCGCTCCAATCAATTTCTGCCACGTGTCCTCAATAAAAACTTGCCCTGCTCCTGGCTGCGGGTGCATTCGATGGCGTTTAAGGCGATGGGACATGGATATGGTGATTTCATATCAATCGCATTAACATTTAACGCTGTTCAATTAAGTTTTCACATCAAATCCGCATTAATTAATTTTTAACACTGTTCAAGATCGGCCTCCACTCCTCTTAGCGATTCCGCACGCTCCAATATGATCCGGCCTTCGGCTCTCATTATTAATGATCAGATATTAATTATGACGGGTGTCCTTTGATTGCATTGCAGTCGGGTCAAGAAAATGGCTTTTAGCTATGGTTTTTCAGACGAGCCGGTTGCTGGATTACACTGCCTGCTAACTGTGACGATAAGGAGAAGTGGCCAGCTGAACTGCTGCCTAGACCTTAAATCATATATGTATTTCTCTCGGTTCTGTCTCTGTCTGTCTTCCTCTGTTAATTGGAATTCTGCTTCTCCATCTCCTCTTGTGCCCACTGCGCCTGAGACTGCACCCATGCCTCGCGTGCGTCATAGGATGCGTTGCCGCAGGGGGAGCACTAGAGGTCAACCCCGACGAGCTCCCTCCAGCCCCTCAACAGAGTCAACTTCCGGCCAGTCCAGTGATTATTACCCAGGTCGATATCCAAATACTAGGAGTGGGCGGGGTCGGGTTGTAGGATCTGGCCACCGTATGGATTCCCCTGCTCCTCGCTTCCCCACCGCTAGTTCACCTTCTCCCACGACGCGCACTGCGCAACTTTCCTTTAATTTCTCTCTCAACCGCCCGCGAATCACGGCTTTAGTCACTGTGGTCTTCCGCGAGGAGGCCCAAACGGAGGAAGAATGCACCCGTCCGGAGGGTCTGAGCTCGGAAAAAGCCGGCCAGCATTCGGGCCTTCAGCAGGGGAGCCGTGGCATGCATGTGGAGGTAGCACCTAGCGATCCTGGACCTTCCGAAGGATGGTGCCGAATCGTGGAGGAACCACTGGAGGATTAGTTTGGTTAATTTGTTTTTCTTGCTTAGCAGGCCCACTTAATTGGGTTGCTTTTAGATTATTTTATTGTGCTGGACCTTTGTAATATTTTTGAATTCTGTAAATTAAACGTTCAATACTGGTTTCCCCGTATGAGGGCAGTCTTCTTAATTTTTTGATTTTTTGATGACAAATTTTCCATGAGTCTGGCCAGGCAATGTTTTTGAATTAGGTGTAATTTTATTTGCAATGTTAATAGATTAACTTTACTTAGAATTCTCACATGATTGGGCGTTTTCTTGATCCGTTCAAGGATTTTGGGTAATTTAATTTGTATTTCTGGAACAATGGACGCCGCGTACTCTATCCGTTGCTTTACCTACACATCGCTATTTCACTTTCTTATAGATGCCTCGGCATATTTGGATGCTTTCTTAAATTGTCATTAATCTCCATGGACCGTTACCGGATTTTATATCATGTCCCCGTATGTGACATGGGGTATTTTTCTATCATTGTCCGTGGACTTCCAATTTTCCGGATGGATATTTGGGTTCCAATCTTCGTATGTGAAAATGACTTCATGGATTGTTTTACTTCATATAACATATTCAAAACAGCCGTTTTTTCTCTTGTGAAAAAAAATGATTAATGTTTATCACTCCGCTTCAAACTAAAGGCGTCGGTCTATGTTGGCCGGTTTATTGATATGGTCTCGATGGTCTTTTTATATTTTGGACATATCACACTCCTCACATGATTAGCGTTTTTCTCTCGTTCAAGGATTTTGGGTACTTTAATTTGTATTTGGAACAATGGACGCGCACGTACCTATTTGTTGCTTTACTATTCTACATACCATCGTTTCACTTTCTTATAGATGCCTCGGCATATTTGGATGCTTTCTCGTATTGTCGACACCCATGTGGACCGTTATCGGGTTTTATATCAAGTCGTTGTATGTGACATGGGGCATTTTTCTATCATTGTCCGGTGGGACTTCCACTTTTCCGGATGGATACTTGGGTTCCAATCTTCGTATGTGAAAATGTAATGACTTCATGGACTATTTTACTTCATATAATATATTCAAAATGCCGTTTTTTCTCTTGGTGAAAAAAAATGATTAATGTTTATCACTCGCCTTCAAAACTAGCGATGTTGGTCTATGTTGTCGGTTTATTGATATAGTCTCGATGGTCTTTTTATATTTTGGACATATCACACTCCTCACATGAGATTAATGCTTTTTCTCTGCTCAAGAATTTTGGGTACTTTAATTTGTATTTGGAACAATGGACGCTTTCGTACTCTATCCGTTGCTTTACTATTCTAGATACCGTTTATTTCACTTTCTTATAGATGCCCTTGTTATTTGGATGCTTTCGTATTGTCGATAATCTCCATGTGGACCGACATCGGATTTTTATATCAAGTCCCCGTATGTGACATGGGGTATTTTTCTATCACCGTTCGGGGTGGGACTTCCACTTTTCTCGGATGGATATTTGGGTTCCAATCTTCGATGTGAAAATGTAATAACTTCATGGACTCGTTTTACTTCATATAACATATTCAAAAACAAATGTTTTTTCTCTTGTGAAAAATGATTAATGTTTATCACTCGCCTTCAAAACTAGCGATGTTGGTCTATGTTGGCCGGTTTATTGATATGGTCTCGATGGTCTTTTTATATTTTGGACATATCACAATTTCACATTAGCGTTTTTCTCTCGTCTGTTGATTTTGGGTACTTTAATTTGTATTTGGAACAATGGACGCTTTCGTACTCTATCTTTTGTTTTAGTATTCTACATACCTATTATTTCACTTTCTTATAGATGCCTCGGCATATTTGGATGCTTTCTCGATTTGTCGATAATTCCATGTGGACCGTTAATGGGTTTTATATCAAGTCCCCGTATGTGACATGGGGTATTTTTCTATCATTGTTTGGGGTGGGACTTCCACTTTTCCGGATGGATATTTGGGTTCCAATCTTCGCATGTGAAAATTTAATAACTTCATGGATTGTTTTACTTCATATAATATATTCAAAACAATGTTTTTTCTCTTGTGAAAAAAAAATGATTAATGTTTATCACCGCTTCAAAACTAGCGATGTTGGTCTGTTGTTGTCAGTTTATTGATATGGTCTCGATGGTTTTTTTATATTTTGGACATATCACACTCCTCACATGATTAGCGTTTTTCCGTTCAAGGATTTTGGGTACTTTAATTTGTATTCGGAACAATGGACGCCGTACTCTATCCGTTGTTTTAGTATTCTACATACCGCTATTTCACTTTCTTATATATGCCTCGGCATATTTGGATGTTTTCTCGTATTTGTCGATAATCTCCATGTGGACCGTTATCGGGTTTTATATCAAGTCCCCATATGTGACATGGGGCATTTTTCTATCACCGTTCTGGGTGGGACTTCCACTTTTCGAATGGATATTTGGGTTCCAATCTTCGCATGTGAAAATGTAATAACTTCATGGACCGTTTTACTTCATATAATATATTCAAAACAACGTTTTTTCTCTTGTGAAAAAAAAATGATTAACAAGCCTATCACTCGCCTTCAAAACTAGCGATGCCGGGTCTATGTTGTTGGTTTATTGATATGGTCTCGATGGTCTTTTTATATTTTGGACATATCACACCTCACATGATTAGAATTTTTCTCCGTTGCAGGATTTTGGGTACTTTAATTTGTATTTGGAACAATGGACGCGTACTCTATCTATTGTTTTAAACATTCTACATACCGTTTATTTCACTTTCTTATAGATGCCTCCTGGCATATTTGGATGCTTTCTCGCATTTGTCGATAATCTCCATGTGGACCGTTACTCGGGTTTTATATCAAGTCCCCTCGTATGTGACATGGGGTATTTTTCTATCACCTGGGTTCGGGGTGGACGACTTTTCGGGATGGATATTTGGGTTCCAATCTTCGTATGTAAAAATGTAATAACTTCATGGACTCGTTTTACTCATATAATATACTCAAAACAACGTTTTTTCTCTTGTGAAAAAAAAATGATTAATGTTTATCACCGCTCTTCAAAACTAGCGATGCTCGGTCTATGTTGCTAGTTTATTGATATGGTCTCGATGGTCTTTTTATATTTTGGATACATATCACACTCCTCACATGATTAGCGTTTTTCTCTTTGTTGCGGGGTTTTGGGTACTTTAATTTGTATTTGGAACAATGGACACTGTACTCTATCCGTTGCTTTACTATTCTACATACTCGCTATTTCACTTTCTTATAGATGCCTCGGCATATTTGATGCTTTTCTCGTATTTGTAGATAATCTCCATGTGGACCGTTATCGGGTTTTATATCATGTCCCCGTATGTGACATGGGGTATTTTTCTATCATTGTCTCGGGGGTGGGACTTCCACTCTTTTCTAGATGGATATTTGGGTTCCAAACTTCGTATGAAAATGTAAAGACTTCATGGACTCGTTTTACTTCATATAATATATTCAAAATGTTGTTTCTCGTCTTTTAAAGTTTCATCTTTTTTTTTTAAAATTGAACTCCGCCGTCGATATACTAACACCTTGTAGACGTCAATTGCGACAAATCAGAAACGTCGTAAGAGCAACAAGATAAAAACGTCTGACCACATTTCGTCGGAATTGAGACAGCTTACAAACATCGGAAGAGCGACGTTCAAAACGTCAGACCACATTTCGTCGGAATTGCGACATCTTACAAACATCAGAAGAGCAACGTCCAAAATGTCGGACCACACTCCGTCAGAATTGCGACCATTTACAAACATCGGACCACATTTCGTCGTAAGTGCGACCGTTTACGAACGTTGGAAGCGCGACGGTTCGTGAGACGTCAGAAGAGTGACGCTTGTTCGGAAGCGACGGAAGAAGTTTCGATAGTGCGACACTTTTTAGGTGTCGAATCCCGACGGCATGACAAACCACGTTTTGTCCGCCCTCGAATTGTCGCTCTTGCGATGACTATGTGTCGGAATAGCGACGAATTGGCTGTCGAAATTTCCGCCAAATTTTCTAGTGGAGCCCTGGACCCTGATCCAATGGCTATCGCTCCTTTACACTTTATAAATATTTACATACGGGCCCCGCTCTCCACTACACCCCTCGCTCGTTCACAATTTCCCACCTGTCCACCCCGGGCCCCATCCCCCACTTAACCCCACCATTCAATCAGAACCCGCCACATCGTCCATCATCAACCCCACCGCTACGTTCCCAAACTTTCTTTTCACCTCCCCAGCGTGTGATGGCCATTGATCTCTGTCCCCAAGATCTAACGGCCAACAATGCATATCGCATATAAAGTTGCGATGGGTTTAAAGTTTTATAACCCGAGCACAATAGGCGGTATTCGCCAGCCACGCGTCGAACCCTGGGTTATATTGCTTCCATTTCATCCAAAACCACTAACCACCTTCTATCCACACGATAAAACATTTATGCTTTTCAAAACCACTTTTACCCTCCGCGCCAAAATTCAAATTTCTACCACCTTCGTTCGAATCTCTCCTAGTTCCGCCTTTGCAACCCTGTCCCTACACCATCATTTCCTCTGCAAAGCCTCCCGACGGCCCAAAACCCCATAAAAAGTAGTCTTAAGCCCTCCCCATAGGTTTTAAACTAAAAAATGTGTTTTATGTGCAGGTTTAATGGAGGAATGCCCAAAAGGCATTCTGATGGTCAAGAAACGACCAAATTAACCTCTGGGTGACGATCCAAGAGGAAATTTCAAATAAAAGATGGACAAGGGATTTGTATTAATGTCAATCATCGATCAAACATGATCATCAAATGATCAAAGTAACCCTCCTTCCACGAAGAACAGCCTCCCCTGCACACAGACAACACAAGAAATTGAAGAAACAGTGAAAGTGAAGAAAGCAGCAAGATTAGGGGGCTAATCCTAATCAAAGGATAAAAACAGAGGATTAGCCCGAAAAGCATAAAGTCAAAGAAAGAAAGAAGAGAGTGGAAAGATAAAAATAATAAAGGCAAAAGGATCAAAAGAAATAAAATAAGTGATTAAACAAACAGAACAGAGATCGAACAGAATTAAAGAAAATATGATAAAAAGCAGACAATCAAAGCATAAAGACAGATTTTAAGGCTTAAAGACAGAGATTAAAAATAAAACAAACGACAGATTAACCCAAGACAAATTTGAATGACTCAGCCTGTGGCAGTTACTCTTCTCGAAGATATTTTTTCCACCCAGTGCTTTGTTACCTTCAATAAAGCACTAGGCAGTTATTGAACTGAGTCAGAGATATTTTTATCTGTCAAAAAGTTATTGTAAAAGTTATGAATAGGCCTTAAAGTCAAACATTTCACCTATTTTTCCTTAGGAAGTTAAGATGGAAGTTATTGTTCAGAGAAATATCTGTAGATATTCCTACCTTAAGCCTTGCATGGTCTTCAAGGTTAGGAACTCATTAACTCTGTAATAAATGACACTCAAACCCTAGATTTGCTTCACCTCCTCATTCGCAGCATAAATATTGCATCTGAACTCATTATCTTGTTGGCATTTGATGACTCTTTGAAGTAATACATAGTCTCTTGGAAGTTGAAAAGAAATTGATGTCTTGGAACTTGTGGATGTCCTGATTTGTTTGTTGATGGAGGAGGCTAGATCATTGGATCCCTGAGCTTGGTTGTTGGTGAAGTGCTTCTAATATTTTATTTTTATTTCCTGTTTCATTATGTTTCCACCTTTCTGTGTGCAGTAGAGTAAAATTTTTAGGCTAAGAAATGTCCTTTGAAAGCACCTTAGTTATGTTTATTCTTCACTGCCTTAATGTTTTCTTCTGCTAGGACATTTTAGAGAATTCTTAATTTCTCTCTAGACCCCCTAAGCCTATTTATTTCATAAATATTTGAATACAGTTGGTTTCAAGCATGATTTATGGTTATCCCTGCTTACTTTCTGCCACTAAAACACTGTTTTTTGAAGTCTCTCTCTAAAGTACCATTCCTTAAAGTCTGCCAAAGAGGTTTGTTCTGATCACACTCTTTGTACTTGCTTAACTAATTGTTTTAGAGATCTTCATAACTATAATCAAGGATGTTTAGGAGTTCCCTCTTCTCTTATTACAGTTATATGTGTGTCTTAAGTGTTTTCTGTCCTTGAAGGTGAAATCACCAGAAGTTAAATAAGTTTCTCGCCTTCTATATTCCATTAGAAAAGTTTGTCTTGAATTATTATCTGTTGTAGTGTGGATTGTATAATTTTTGGTTTTCCCTATCTATCAATTGCCTCTTCATGATTATGATATTTAAGTCCCTTTATTGAGAAGTACATATGATAAAGGATTCTTGATTTCCCTTTACCCTACTTTTCATTCTGAAGATTGATGTCCATCTCATTACCCCTAAAAATTTGAAGATCCACTGGCCAAGTTAGATTTGCCCTATGATGCTCCCCGATCCATTAATGAACTTATCATGAATTCCATTAGACTCCATTGCCCAATGACTTAGATATTTCCTCATTCTACCTATGCTTCTTGATCATTATACCCAACCAAAACAAAACAACAAAACCTCACACTTAATAACTAGCCTAAAATAAACCCTATAAAGCAAACAAGTTCATATCCTTTGCAAAAAAATGGAGAGATCCCTTTCTGAGTTCAGGAAGGCTAGGTCTTAGGACTCCAAATATTGGTTCCATGTTTCCTTGTCATTTTCTATACCAATCCTGCCAAATCATAAGACTCCAACATTTTGGCAATCACGGTGGGACCTTCTGAGTTACTGATAACATGAGTACTTCTTAGAACTCCAGAAACCATTATCAAATCATATAAAACTCAACTGATAGCCATAGAGTAGACTTTGTTTGTTTCACCATATTAGCTAAATGATGATTCAGGTGTAGAATACTCTTACAAACCTTAGGACTACATAAAAACTCAGAAAACCCCAAAAACATCCCTAGATTGGTTTTTGTCAATTATTGGTGGTGGACCATACACATTTACCTTCAAAACAGCTAAAAATTTCCACCTGGAAACTCCACTAAGCCCTAGTAGGCCTATTACTTCACTAGTTCTCTTTAGACTTCCCTAGGATTGTATCAAACCAGCCCTAAGGAGTTTAAAAGCCTAGTCCCATATTTTAGAAGTTTACTAAACACTGTGAGAGGTCAACCTTCTGAAAAATAACCCTAAAAATTTCAACCTCTCCAAATTTTGAGTTTGAAATCTGGCTTCACATAAGATCAAAACCAAATCTCATCCAGGCCCTAATCCTCCTACTGTAGTTGATGATCCATAAAATATTTTGTGGAAAACTTCTAGATCTGGAAATTTAACTACTAATAGGACTATTCAAAGAACAATATTTGTCCCTGAAAACATTACAGTCTTGAAAGATCCTCACTTTGACTTGTGCCATTCAAAGAACCTATTTAGAACCAAGTCACATAGTGATATTAACCAGGCTGAATTTGAGCCCATAGATTTGCAGCAGAGTTCTAGCAGAGAAGCCTCTCCATCCACTCCTCCTGATTTTCAGCTTCTCCATCACTTCAGCTCTTTCCATAACAAATATGCTCACAAACAGTTTGTTGGTCCAAGTACTTCCACCACACCCATATACACATCCATCGTTCAAAACACTCCATTTCGTTCCACTTTCCCTTCCAAAAATCCACCTCTTCTAAATCTTCCATTCACTCCTATCATGGCAACATGGTATTCTCCCTTAGTGTTACCACAACCTCTGGTTCCTTTACCAAATTATTATCAATCCAGAATTCCCCATTTCACTGGAACTGAATCTACTATTGTCCAACAGCCTGTATATAAAATGGATGATGCCTTTTATTACACGGAAATAGAAGAAGAGACCATTAAGATAAGAATCTTTTCCCAAAGTTTAGGAGGAGAAGCCAAAAAATGGTTTAAAAGCTTAACTCCTAATAGCATAAATGATCTCCCTTCTTTATACCAAACATTCATAAATAAATGGGAAATTAAAAAGAACCCTCTCCAAATCCTTTCAGAATATAAAAACCTAAAAAGAAATGTTGGGGAAAGTATACAAGATTACTGCACTAGATTTAATAGTGTTTACAATGCACTTCCCCAAAACATGAAACCTCCACTAGGCTTAGCCTTAGAAAATTTTCCAGAAGGCTTTGACCCAGACATGGCCTATCAACTAAGAGAAAGAAACCCCTTGACTTTAGAAGATATGCAGAGGGGAGCTATAAGTGTAGAAGCAAATCTGATTGAGAAAAGAGCTAGGTTGAAATTAGAAAAAAGAGTTACATACAAAGATGAAACAATGACATCAACCTCATCATCTGATGCCAAAATTGATAACTTAGTAAGGGTAATGGAAAGAATGCTGGAAAAGATAAACTTAATTGATAGAGTACCTCCTAGAGAGAACCAAGTAAATCCCCAAAACAAAATAGAAATCCAAATTTCAGAAGAGATCCTATTCAAAATAGAAAAAGAGATAATGACCAACAAATTAGGCCTCCTTTCCAAGAAAACTATGTAAGAGAAGAAGAAGAAATGGAGACAGAAAGGTTGGAAGAAAATCGTGTAAACTTAATAGGATCTGATAGTGAGGGTATTGCCTTTCTCACTGAAGAAGAACAAGGATTCTTCTCCTCAGAACAAACTGAAAATAACCATGAGGATTCTGAACATTACCAATTGGGGTTTGAAAATGCTATAATGGAGGTCCATAGAAAATATGATCTTAGGAGAAAAAGAACCAAGAAACCTCCAAGAGTAAAAGCACAGAAATTTCTATTATGAATACCTCATAAAATCTTCCTAAAAAGAAAGAAAACAGTTCTAACGTTGTGGCTAAGAAAACTGACTTAAACAAGGACAAAACCAGTCAGCCAAGTATTGACCCAAGCTGCCCTAGTACATCTGCTAGTGGCCCTCAGAAATCTATCCAAAATAACAGTCCTAATAAAACTCAACAAATTAGAATTGCTGAAAATACCATGTTTGACAAATCAGATGTAAATATGTCAAAAACACTAATCCCTTTCAGCCTTGAGGGAGAAATTTCCAAGATCAAAATTAGCATACCCTTAGCTGAACTAGTAACCCAGGATGTATATAAAAATCAATTTTTGAAAGCTTTGAATATAGGAAATGATACTGATACTTTAAACTTAACAGATGATAAACCAGAATTGTTGTTTGGTCCTGAAGTAGAAGTAAAATACCAAGAAGGTGCCATCCTTCCATTTTATGTCAGCTTAAATATACATGGTAAGATCTTACACAATGCCATGCTAGAGTCTGGTGCCTCTCACAACCTTATGCCAAAAGTGGTGATGGAGAAATTAGGCCTAGAAATTACTAAACCTTACAAAGACCTGTATTCCTTTTATTCAAGCAGAGTCAAGTGTTTAGGTCTGATCAAGGATTTATGTGTCAACCTGGCACAAATTCCTGCTAAGGGTCTAGTCATGGACAAAGTTGTTGCTGAAATTCCCCCAAAGTATGGCATGCTTCTATCCAGATCATGGGGAGCGAAACTTCAGGGAAGCCTTCAAATGGACATGTCTTATGCTACCATTCCAGTCTTTAACCAGACAAGAAGGTTATATAGGGAATCTCATATGAAATATATGGTAAGCAATATAGATAGGAAAAACAATACTCATGTTTATTCCATTCATTCAGATCTTGATTCATTTATCTTGTTCAATGAAAATGAAATCAACACACAAGAAAATGAAAATGAAAAAGATTTAAGCCCACTTGAACAGCCAAATCTGCCCTCAAATGAAAAATATAGCAGCCCAAACTTTAGCAGCCCTAAAAAGAAAAATGAGGATGAATATGAGATAGAAACACTTTGGAACATGAGCTTTGATGGCTCTTGTGGAAAAGCTGGTTATGGAGCTGGTGTATGGATACATAATACAAACAAGGACATTCCTACAAACTTGATTTCCAACGCACTAATAACATTTCAGAATATGAAGCTCTCCTCCTTGGCCTACATTTACTCAAAGATTTAGGAGCCAAGAAAATATCAGTCCAAGGAGATTCAGAACGGATTATTAGGCAAATAAAAGGGGATTATTCAGCCAAAAACCCAAGATTAAGAGAATATAGGAATGTTGCCCTAGATCTCCTGAAAACTTTTGAAAAATATGAACTCACTTTCATCCCTAGAGCTCAAAATAACCTTGCAAATGAGCTTGCCTTTGCTGCCAGCAATTGTCAAATACCCCAGGTAAATGAACTATTCACTGTCAAAGTAAAAAATAGGCCCACAGTCCCTGACAATGAAAACTATTGGCAAGTTTTTGAGGGAGATAAACACATTGATGATTTTATGCAATCTTAAAATGATTTTGCTATACCAACTCCTAGCTCAAGCCATAAAGAAGATTGTTTTGATGAAAAACAAGTCCCTGAAATAAAGCTACCCTCTATTGCTGATATAAATCAATTTGAACATCTTTATAAGGCAGAATTACTTGAAAACTTAGATCAAAAGGACCTTGAGGTTTTACAATGCAAAGATGATTCAATACCAAGGGGCCTTACACCATTAGAAGAGCTTTTTGACCTCAATGATGTAGCTAAAAAACCAAAGATGGAGCCTACAGAAACTTATGTAGAAGAACATAACATAGGCAGCATGAATAAACCCAAAATGATCAAATTATTTAGCACTCTTCCTACTCATATCAAACAGGAATATATTAAACTTTTCAAAGAGATTGGAGATGTGTTTGCATGGGGATACAAAGATCTAAAATCATATGATACCAGCATTATTCAACACAAAATTCCTCTTAAGGAAAATCAGAAACCTTTCAAACAAAAACTAAGAAGGATAAATCATGTATTACCTTTAATTGAGAAAGAAATCAAAAAGATGTATGATGTTGGGATTATAGTTCCCCTTAGATATTCATAGTGGGTTTCCAAACTTGTATCTGTTAGGAAGAAGATCGGGGAAATTCGACTTTGCATTGACTTTAGAAATCTGAACAAAGCCTCCCTGAAAGATAATTATCCCTTGCCTAAGATGGATCACATACTCCAAAAGGTGGTTAGATCTAAGAGAATATCACTCTTAGATGGTTTTTCAGACTACAACCAAGTGCTAGTACTCCCAAGTGATCAACACAAAACTGCTTTCACCACACCTTGGGGTACATTCATGTATGTTAAAATGCCATTTGGTTTGATGAACGCAGGGACCACCTTCCAAAGGGCCATGGACATAAATTTTTCAGAAGACATAGACTATTTCATAATCATTTACCTTTATGACATCACTATTTTCTCCAAAATTGACAAAGAACACTTAGTCCACTTGAGAAAAGTTTTTGAGAAATGTAGGAAATATGGCTTATCTTTGAATCCCAAGAAAACACCATTTGGTCTCCAGGAAGGAAAGCTCCTAGGCCACATAATTTTTGAAGAAGGAATCAAAGTAGATCCCAAAATTATTGAAGGCACATTGAAAATCATCCATCCTAGAAACCTCAAAAAATTGCAATCTTTCATTGGGAAGATCAAATTTTTGAGAAGGTTCATCCCTAACCTTGCTGAACTTTTGAGAAATATCACAAACATGCTCAAAAAGGAAACAGGAGTTAAATGGACCTTAGAATCCAAACAGTCATTTGAACTAGTGAAACAAGCTCTCACTCAAACACCAGTTCTTATCAGTCCTGATTTCACCAAGGATTCCTACATTTTTTCATTTGCATATGAATACACCATAGCTGCAGTGTTGTTACAAAAGAATAACATGGGCCAAGAACAACCAATATCCTTATTCAGTAAAGCCTTAAGAGATTCTCCACTCAAACATAAAATCATGGAGAAACAAGCCTTAGCCTTGATAAAAAGCGATTTCCGAGTCTACATTTTACATTCTCATATCATTGCTTTTGTCCCACATACTGTTGTCAAGGAAATTCTAAATCAAGACCCTGATGGAAAAAGGGGGAAATGGATTGGTATTATTTTAGAGTATGATTTAGAAATCAGGCCTACCAAGCTAATTAACGAACAAGGATTAGCAAAACTCATGGCAGAATCAAATTTCCAAGCATTAGATATGAATATGGTTGACGTTTTAGAAGAACAGGAAGAATTCACTGCTCCATACATTGAAGAAAAATTTATGAATTCATCTTGGTATGTTGATATCATATATGTGCTTCTTTATCTCAATATCCCTCCCTCTTTATCAAAGACTAAAGCTAGATTCTTGAAACAAAAAGCTTTAAATTACTGCATTTTAGATGGAGTGTTGTATTGGAAAAATGTTTTTGGCATATTGCTTAAATGTTTTCTTGAGAATGATGCAGGAAAGATAATGCATGAGTTGCATGAGGGAGAGTGTGGAGGAAACCTTTACTGGAAAACAACAGTAAACAAGATTCTTAGAGCTGGCTATTATTGGCCCACCCTTTTTCCTGATACCCAAAAACTAGTCATGACTTGCCATAAGTGCCAATTTTTTTATGGCAAGAGAAAAATCCTACCTTTACCTTTGCATCCCATCAGTATTGAGGCTCCCTTTCAGCAATGGGGTTTAGAATTTATTGGAGAAATTCACCCAACCTCATTTGCCCAACATAAGTGGATCCTTACTAACACAGATTATTTTACCAAGTGGATAGAGGCTATCCATTCTATAAATGCTACTGAGTCAGTCATTATCAAGTTCCTTGAGACCAACATATTATCTAGATTTGGTTGTCCTAGAAAGATCATTACAGACAATGTTGTTGCCTTCAAATCCAAAAGAATGGTTGATTTCTGCTATAAATATCATATAACATTGGGGCACTCCACAGCTTACTACCCTCAAGGAAATGGACTTGCTGAATCCTCCAACAAAATCATGATCAACATTATCAAAAGACTGCTGGAACAAAATTAGAAATCATGGCATAGTAAGCTAGTTCATGCTTTATGGGCTGATAGACTAACCACCAAGAAATCAATCAATTTGTCTCCCTATCAGTTGGTATATGGAATGTATGTAGTATTCCCAACATCCTTGGGACTTCCAGTTATGAAACTTCTCCAAGAAGTGCAATCAGAAGAAAATGACATGCAGAGAAGACTAAATCAAATTATTCACTTACAGTAGTCAAGAGAGGAATTTTATAAAAGAACACAAGCAGTACAAGACAGCATCAAGAAGATCTTTGATAGAAGGACTAAAACTAATAATTTCCAAGTTGGAGACACAGTCTTGAAATGGGATTCTAGAAGGGAAGATAGAGGTAAGCATGGCATATTTGAGAATTTTTGGAAAGGGCCTTATATCATTCACTCAATTAGGTGTCATAATGCTTTATTTTTACAAGGGCTGAATGGAGAAGAGTTATTTGGAGGTCATGTCAATGGCACGATGCTCAAACATTATTTCTGTCAAGAGTCTTAGCTTCAAAGCTTTCATTCATTATACATAAACATTGCATGAGAAAATCTTGAAAACAAAAATACAAAAACAATGAAAGAAAGGAAAAAGAGGGCAGATTCAAAAGAGGTACAACCCCATACCCAAAAAACAGTACTACTGAAAGTGTGCAAGCCTAAGTGCCACTACTAATTCAAAAAGAATATTGTGTTCAGTCATCTAGCCTAATCATGGCTGAACATGCTTTAAATTTATGTTGATAAGTTAGTGAAAACAATGATTTTCAAGATTGTTTCAAACTTGAAGTATCAAGAAAGATAGATTAGGGAATATAAGATACTGGTTCCATATGCTCAGAACAGAACTAAAGAGAAAGGTAAGAATGCATTACAAATGATAAATTACAACCCTTATCTTTCTATTTTACCTTTATGCAAAATAATGTTTGTGTGCAACTTCTTCCAATGCCACAACCATGGTAAGCCAGACTGTTTAATCTTGATTTTAACCATGCCTTAAATTTCATGTCAATAGTTTAGAGAATTAGAGACTGCCAAACAGTTTAATCTTGGCAGTCAAATAGCCTAGGTAGAGAAAAAAAGAGTGTGCTAGTTTAATCTGAACCCTTGGAAGAAATAAGGATAGAAGTAGATAGTTTATTTATGTTTTCAAAATAAAAGTTTCAAGAGTATACCAATTCAAATGCACTCAAAGAAGAAATATGTTAGGACAAGTAGGTTGGGTAGGTAGAAATTTTGTTGAAATAAATCATATGTTGCAGATTGTTAAGATTGTCACTTCAAAGAAATATCAGCAAGTGAAAAGACTGGAAATCTTCCCAATGGAAAGGACATTATTCTGCAAAAACTCAGAGATTTGATGAACTGAAAGTTTTAGACACCTCCAAAAAGGAGTTGCCCTCCCCAAATGGAGCCACTGTTAGTCATGAGTAATTTTTGTTGATATCAAAAGATGACTAAATTATGATCCTATATTTCTAGAAACAAGATTTGAGAAATATTGTGAGTTCTAGAAATCTCACTGCCTTCATTATCCTAAGTCAAAATGCTTCACTAATATTCTCCTCTCTCTACCTCCTAAAGTTTACCTCACAGCTGCAAAGAGGGATCTTCATCATTAGGCATGTTTACCTCATTTCATCACCTCACCTTCACCCTCATTCATGACCTTTTTCCTCTGAAAATTCCATCTTCTTCTTTCTTCAAAACCTTCATAAAAACCCCCTTCATTCATCATTATTTCCTTTGACATATTAAACAATGTAAAAATCTCTCTTTTTACATTTTTTAAAGCTGAGTTCTAATCTATTGGGTCCTTTAATTTTATTACAAAACCTGTTTTTTGTATAAAAACTCGCTCTTTATATGAATTAGGCCTTAAGCCCCTCTCTTCTTAAGCCCTAGCCCCTTTTACGCATAATACCTCGGCCTCCGCTATCTCTTAGCCCCTTCCCCATTTGAAATATACCTCCACCCATTTTATTTTATTAAACCTCCCAAAGCTTATAAAAGGCCGCCCCATGACCTTTGAAAAATCAAAAGTGAGCCCCCGTCTTTCATTACATCAGGCCCCTCTGCACCGTCAATCCGAGCCCTGGACCCCGATCCAACAACTATCACTCCTTTTCCATTTATAAATATTTAAATATGGGCCCCGCTCTCCACTACACCCCTCGCCTGTTCACAATTTTTCACCTGTCCACCTCGGGCCCCATCCCCCACTTAACCCCACCATTCAATCAGAACCCGCCACATCACCCATCCCCGACCCCACCGCTCCATTCCCAAACTTGATTTTCACCTCCCCAGCGTGTGATGGTCGTCGATCTCTGTCCCTAAGATCTAACAGCCGACAATTCATATCGCATATAAAGTTGCGATGGGTTTAAAGTTTTATAACCCGCGCGAAATAGGCAGTATTCACCTACCACGCCTCGAACCCTGGGGTATATCGTGTTTGTTTCATCCAAAACCACTAACCACCTTCTATCCACGCGATAAACCATTTATGGTTTTCAAAACCACCCTTACCCTCCACACCAAAATTCAAATTCCTCCCGCCTCCGTTCGAATCTCTCCTGGTTCCGCCTTCGGAACCTTGTCCCTACACCATCCTTTCCTCTACAAAGCCTCCCAACGGCCCAAAACCCCTTAAAAAGCAGTCTTAAGCCCTCCCCGCAAGTTTTCAACTAACAAATGTATTTTATGTGCAGGTTTAATGGTGGAATGCCCAAAAGGCATTCCGATGGTCAAGAAATGACCAAATTGACCTTTGGGTGACGATCCAAGAGGAAATTTCAAATAAAAGATGGCCAGGGGATTTGTATTAATGTCAATCATCGATGAAACATGATCATCAAATAATCAAAGGAACCCTCCTTCCACGAAGAACAGCCTCCCCTGCACACAAACAACATAAGCAATTGAAGAAACAGTGAAAGCTAAGAAAGCAGTAAGATTAGGGGGCTAATCCTAATCAAAGGATAAAAACAGAGGATTAGCTCGAAAAGAATAAAGTCAAAGAAAGAAAGAAGATAGTGGAAAGACAAAAATAATAAAGGCAAAAGAATTAAAAGAAATAAAATAAATGATTAAACAAATAGAACAGAGATTGAACAGAATTAAAGAAAATATGATAAAAAGCAGACAGTCAAAGCATAAAGATAGAGTTTAAGGCTTAAAGACAGAGAATAAATATAAAACAAAGGACAGATTAACCCAAGACAAATTCGAATGACTCAACCTATGGTAGTTACTCTTCTTGAAGATATTTTTGCCACCTAGTGCTTTGTTTCCTTCAATAAAGCACTAAGCAGTTATTGAACTGAGTCAGAGATATTTTTATCTGTCAAACAGTTATTGTAAAAGTTATGAATAGGCCTTAAAGTAAAACATTTCACCTATTTTTCCTTAGGAAGTTAAGACGGAAGTTATTTTTTAGAGAAATATATGCAGATATTCCTGCCTTAAGCCTTGCATGGTCTTCAAGGTTAGGAACTCATTAACTCTGTAATAAATGACACTCAAACCCTAGATTAGCTTCACCTCCTCATTTGCAACATAAATACTGCATCTGAACTCATTATCTTGTTGGCATTTGATGACTCTTTGAAGTAATACATAGTCTCTTGAAAGTTGAAAAGAAAATGATGTCTTGGAACTTGTGGATGTCCTGATTTGTTTTTTGATGGAGGAGGCTAGATTACTGGATCCCTGAGCTTGGTTGTTAGTGAAGTGCTTCTAATTTGTTATTGTTATTTCCTATTTCATTATGTTTCCACCTTTCTGTGTTTCAGTAGAATAAAATTTTTAGGCTAAGAAATTTATTTTGAAAGCACCTTAGTTATGTTTATTCTTCACTGCCTTAATGTTTTCTTCTGCTAGGACATTTTAGAGAATTCTTAATTTCTCTCTAGACCCCCTAAGCCTGTTTATTTCATAAATAGTTGAATACAGTTGGTATCAAGCATGATTTATGGCTATCCTTCCTTACTTGCTGCCACTAAAACACTATTTTTGAAGTCTCTCTCTAAAGTACCATTCCTTAAAGTCTGCCAAAGAGGTTTTGTTCTGATCATACCCTTTGTACTTGCTTAACTAATTGTTTTAAAGATATTCATAACTATAATCAAGGATGTTTAGGAGTTCCCTCTTCTCTGATTACAGTTATATGTGTGTCTTAAGTGTTTTCTGTCCTTGAAGTTGAAATCACAAGAAGTTAAATGAGTTTCTCACCTTCTATATTTCATTAGAAATGTTTGTCTTGCATTATTATCTGTTGTAGTGTGGATTGTATAATTTATGGTTTGCCCTATCTATCAATTTCCTCTTCATGCTTATGATATTTAAGTCCCTTTGTTGAGAAGTACATATGATAAAGGATTCTTGATTTCCCTTTACCCTACTTTTCATTCTTACCATTGATGTCCATCTCATTACCCCTAAAAATTTGAAGATCCACTGGCCAAGTTAGATTTGCCCTGTGATGCTTTCTGATCCATTAATGAACTTATGATGACTTCCATTAGACTCCATTGCCCAATGACTTAGAGATTTCCTCATTCTACCTATGCTTCTTGATCATTAAACCCAACCAAAACAAAACAAAAAAACCTCACACTTAATAACTAGCCTAAAATCAACCCTATAAAGCAAACAAGTTCATATCCTTTTCAAACAAATGAAGAGATCCCTCTCTGAGTCCAAGAAGGCTAGGTCCTAGGAATCCAAAGACTAGTTCCATTTTGCCTTGTCATTTTGTATACCAATCTACCAAATCACGGGACTCCAACATACTCCATGTTTCTAAAGTTGTGAGGGAAGTTGTTCCATCTTCTCTGGCTAGTCATAATGCATTCATCTCCCAACAACCTAGAAACATCATCAAAGTGGGATATTTCTTGACCTTGTGTATGGAGGTATCTTTCAGCTAGTTCAAGATCCCTTTCAATCTTCATATGGTTATTGATGACTCCTCTAGGGCTATACAGTTCTGCCCTAATGTGCAAGGGTTATACGTTTTCTCTTCGCATAACCCTCCTCATCTCTTGTGCTCTTGTCTCCTCATTTACCATCCATGATGCCAAAGCCATTAATTGCATATCCCCCATCCTAGTATTGGGGTCCCAAATATTTAAATCTGTTAACACAAGGTTATGCATATAAAACTTTTCCATTTTCTCCTTGTCATCCATGCTAGCTTGATTGCAAAAATCAATGAATTGTCTACAATTTGGAAAGGTAAGGATCGATGGGAGGCTAAAGTTTTAATTTGAAAGAGGATCCATTGCTCCTTAAGGTAAATTACACATGAATATGATGGATACTTGTGTTGAATGGCCTCCATGCACAAATATGCCATGGTGGCCACTTGTTTACCTTTTTTTTGAAGATGCTCTTATAGTGCTACATTCTATGTATGTGCTTTCTGAAGCTGCTCCTTCAAAGTTGACTCTTTGAGCCTCACATCAGATAAATCCTTCCCCAACTCAGCTACTTTTCCTTCCATGACCCCTATATCATACACTCCTTTAGATTTGGCAAGCTTCATCCAATGATGAGTGTGTTTCCTCTCTTCCTCCAACTGATAAAACAAAGAAATTGTGAATTTTTGAGGAATTAATCTACCCCCCTCAATGTATGTGTAGTAAGGGCTGAGATTGGGTTGACAGCTAGGGTTTGGCACCATTGAAACATATTTGGGATTTGATTTTGGTGAGGTGGACTCTTCTTTATTATCTTCTCCTCCCTATTTTTCATCATGTTTTTAGTTTTGTGTCTTACCCTGAGCTTCCTTGACCTCTTGCCCTTATGTGGTTGTCTTTCCCTCTTCAACCAAGGAATTCTTCTCCAAATCTATGCTTGTTGGAGTCTTGTAGCAAAAATGGAGTTTCCTGTAGCAAACTCTGTTTTTCTTTCTTAAGACCCTCTTCTCCTTGTTTTAAACTCTTTTCACTCCTTGGAGGGTCTGTGGAGGTTGCATGAGGTGTATGGGTTGCCAATATGGCTGAATTTCTTCTAATATATGTTACAAGGGTCCTTATGGGTGAAATGACTTCTTGTACCCTTCCTTCCTCTAATTTTATTTCTTCCTCCTTCTGTGGTGATTCTTCAATGGTGATAGGGATCTTGGTGGGAGTTTGTGTTTTTTCCTGTCTCACCCTCTAACTCTTCCTAGTTCTGAAGTACATAGGTGTATACCTCTTTCCTTTTGTTTTAACAGGTGTGCTCAAAGTAGTTAGAGTGGCAGCCACCTCTTGGTTTGTGATGTCAGGTGACATGCTTGTGTCTTGAGGGGAGGTTTCATGGCTTAAGATAGGGTCCACATATTCTTTTTCCTCAATCTTTTCTTCCTCCTTTCCCTCAGCTTCTTCTTGCTCTCTTTATGTTGTCTCTATGTTTTTTGTCTCAATTTCCATCTCTTCCTTTTCTTATTTGTTTTCTGCCTCTTCTTCCTCTTCTTCTTCCTCCTCTTCTACTTCTTCTTCTCTAGGGCTAGAAGAAGATATTTTCTCTGTTTGGGTAGCTATAAAGGCTTCCCTATCCATGTCTATAAAATAAGACTAGGACACAGGTAGTTTTAGCCTTCTCAAAGCATCATTTACAATTAATTTTGTTAAGCCATTATGGGCTAAGTTCTGATATTTCCTTTGTCTCACTCTATGGCTCATATCAGTGATGGCTCATATATGTTCAATTGGAAGCTCTCCTTGGAACCTAAGTTCATTTAACAACCTGAAATGATATCCATATACCACACTCAATCTACCTTCACAAGAGATGAATTTCATGATGTGGAAGGAAATTTCATCCAGGGGTATGGAAGGCTCTTTCTCCTCACATCATTTTTATCTTCAATAAACTCCTCTCCTGGTAGGAAGAAATTCTTTTTCGCTGCATTGCTAGGCATTATTTCCTTGACCCATTTGACTCCTAAGGGAAAGGTGGTAACTCTGCTTATGAGTTGAGGAGATATTTTGATGGCTAGTCCTCTAATCACAGTGGTGGCTCTTTCTTTTGAATTTGATTTCAGAGCCACCGCAAATTCTTTAGCTATTTCATCATCAGAACCTTTCAATAGCTCAAAGAACCCTATCCATTAGTGATTTTAGAAGATTTCCATAACCTGAGGGTGCTGCCTAATTCTATTAATGTCTGTAGGCTCCCTTTTGTTGAATCCCCCTCCCATTTTAATGATGTGATATGAAGATGGTGAGAGGTTTTTAGAGGTAAGTCTTGGAGATGGAGGCCTTGAATAAAAACGCAAAAAAAATATTTTACCCTTTAACTGTCAATTTTACTTTTGTTGAGAGTGAATTACATGGAGAAATTTCAGTGTTGGAGGATGACAATCCATTTACCTTGGTCCTCTGCTATTTTGGTTTGATAGATGGAGGCTTTGGGATGCCAATTCACCCATAAGTAACTTTGTGTTTCCCTCTAAGCCTCTACTAGTCTACTGCTAAATTTTCCTGTAGAAAAATGTTGTTTCCTATAGAACGATGGTGCATGCAAGCCCAAACTTCGATGTTTCTCTTCTGATGGCTCCCACTGCTCTCATGCACTTGCTGCTCTTCAAAATTCTCAACACAATGGTGGAAATGAGACAAATATTACCTTTATTGGATTTTTAACCAAATTTGGAGCGTTGTGGTGACTCGTACTTAACTCAAGTTTCCTCTTAGAGACCGTTGGCCCCCACTTCAGTTAATCATTGTTGACCACATAATCACTTCCCTTCGTACTCATCCACCCTTACTTGACTCGATTTGACTTGCCTAGGTGGCATGCACTTTCACTTTTCCTCCAGTTTCACTTTATGAAGGTGGCCAAGTTAACTGGCCACCTTTTTTCCTTTTAAACTTCGAAATCTCGACATTTAACTATTTTGGCCATTATGGATGTACAGCGAGGGGTGAGAGGCCATACCTGAGCTTACCAGGTGTTGGTGAGATGTTGTAGGAGCTGGTGCAAGGAGCTGGAGCTGGTGGTGGCAGCCTGAGTCTTTTATTTGTTGTGTTTCCATTTTTTATTTGTTTTCTGAGTGAACAGCTTTTTCTCAGTGAGTTGCTTATCTTTTCTGAGTGAGTTGCTCACCTTTTCTTGTTTTCTTTATTTTGCAGGTACTGCATGGAGGGCTTCAGATGCCATGGCTGGTGTGCTTATCCCTTTGGAGTCTGCTGGTGGTCTCCTGGAGTCATCTACATCAGATTTCCTTCAAATTTTGGCCTTGTTGTGCCACACACAGATTTGCTACAGGAAAATTTCTGATACTTGTAGCAATTTGTTTCTTGCCTCTTATTGCTTCATTTTGTTCAGGAACGGAGGGATATGTTTTATGGAGGCCATGGAGGAAGTCATGGAATGAATGGAGCGAAGGATAGGCAAGAGAAATGGTTCCTATGCCAATTTTTCAATGATTTAGCTGCCCAAGGTGCAACATAGGGTTTATATAGGGAAACCTTGCATATGGAGTGAAATAGGGTTTTGGGAATTGTATGCATAGGAAAAACATACATTATCATGCCCTAATTGAAGTTCAAAAACCCTTAGGCAACCTTTTTTCTTCACTAATGAGTTTCATGTAGCATTTACAAGAGTTTCCTGTAATGCTACAAGAATCATGTAGCTACTTGATTTACCTGTAGCAATTACAGATTAGGGGGGGGGAAATGAGATTTTTGTTTATCTGATGGGTGAAATGGGTGAAGGGATGGATGATGGAGTGGCTTATGGAGTGTGCAAGTAGAGAAGAACAAATAATGAAGATAAATCGCTCCTCTGGATCCTAAAAACCATCTTCAACTGTTAACATGTAAAACAGAAAAACACATAAATGCATAGGTATTTCTTTTTTATTTTTTCTTTCTTTTTTATCTTTTTCTCTTTTTATTTTTTTCCTTGAAGGAAAATGGGATGCCTCCACAGGGGTTTTCAATCTAGAGGCCTGCCTTGGGTACCCTAGAGATATTTTCACCCAAGGATCTTTTATTCTCTGTTTTTTCTCTTTTTTATTTTTCTTGATCCAGGAGTGCCTCATGGAGGTTTTCAACCCTAGAGTTGGCCTAGGGCGCCTCAGAGAGGTTTTCACCCATGCCTCTTTATTTTTTCTTTTTCTTTTTTTTTTCTCTTTTCTTTTTTAGGATGCATTGGAAACTATGGTGTTTCCCATGACATACACCTCCATGCTTATGGAATTTATAAATTCTTCCCTAGACAAGAGCTTCTTGTAAACCTTGAGTCTGCAACCATTCACAAGTAGGGGAATTCCTTCCTCATCTATGGTTCTGATATGAACTACACCATTATCATAACATTTGTCCACTTTTTAGGGTCCCATAAATATTTTCATCGGTTTTCCTTTTAAGTCCTTAAACCTTGAGTCATACAACATCGCCCAATATCCTTCTTGAAAGGTATTTTCCTTAATGTTCTCTTCATGCCAAACCTTCCTTTGCAGTTGAATTACCTTTGTGTGAAGGAGTGCTTGCATCCTAAACTCATCCAATCCATTTAATTGCAGCAACATCTCTTTTAGGGAATTTGAGATTTCTAGGTCTAACTCAGCTACCATCCTTAAGGTGTTGAATTCAAATTCAACTAAAAGCGAAGATTTATTGCCATAGACTAGGTCATAAGGAGTGAATCATGTTGTTGTTTTCCAGGTAGTGTTGTAGTTCCAAGTAGCTTCTACCAATATGTCTTCCCAATCTTTTCTGTTGCTACTCAAAACCTTGGTGAGGATACTCTCTAAGGCTCTATTAGTCACTTCCACTTGGCCATTCACCTAAGGGTGGTAGGAAGTAGAAGTCTTATGCCTTATCTTGTGCCTCCTTAGAATATTCTCAATGAGATGAGAAGTGAATTGTGCCCCCTGATCAGTGACTAATTCTCTGGGGTACCCAAACTTGTAAATCACATTCTCCCTTAGAAATTATGCTAGTTTCTCCTCAATTTATACCTTCACAACTTTTTTTTCAGCCCACTTTCTCAGGTAGTCAGTGCATACTATGATATATTTTTTTGTCCAGATGGTGTATCAATAGGTCCAATGAAATACATGCCCCATTTTTCAAATGGCTCAAGGGCCACCTGAGGGTGAAAAGGCATCTCATCCCTTTGTGTAGGTTTCCCCATCCTTTCACACCAGTCACACCTGCTAGTGTACCTTTTGGAATCTTGGTGAAGGGTAGGCCAATAGTATCATGCCTACAAAACTTTGAAGGCATTCCTTTTTGCATCAAAGTGGCCTCCACAAGGGCTATCATGACATGCAGAGAGGATATCAAAAACTTCTTCCTCCCTCACACATCTTCTGAGGATTTAGTCAGGGCCTAGCTCGAAAATATTTCCCCCAATCCATGTGAAAGGGGCGTTTTTTCTAATGATCTTTCTTTTCTCCTTGAATGAGAGATTCGGAGGGAATTTTCTAGAAACCAAGTAGTTAGCTATGTTAGCGAACCATGGTGAAAGTGCTGATATAGCAAAGAGATTTTCATCTGGAAACTGGTCATCCACCATCCCTTCTTCACCTACAAGTAGAGCTAACTTTTGGATAAAAAAATCTGCAACGACATTCTCCTTTCTAGGTTTATCAACAATGGTTAGGTCAAACTGATGTAAAAGTAACAACCATCTAATTATCCTAGCATTAGCATCTAGTTTGTTCATTAAATATTTCATTGTTGCATGCTCAGTGTGAACAAATGTTTGATACCCAGTTACATAATGTCTAAATTTGTTTAAATCATGAACAATGGCTAACATCTTCTTCTCTATGACAGTATAAGTGAGTTCGGCCTTAGACAAGTTCTTACTAATGAAATAGATTGCATAAGGTAATTTTTCTTTTAACACCCTAATGCTGCCCCCACATCTTTGTCGGATGCATCTATGTGGATGTGGAAAGGCATAGTCCAATTTGGACCTCGGATAATGGGGGGCAGTAGTCAACTTTCCCTTAATGAGCTCAAAATCTTATTGACAAGGACTGGACCAAGTAAACTCAGAATATTTGGCCAATAAACCAAATAGTGGTGAAGCCATCTTATTGAAATCTTTGACGAATCTTCTATAATAATCATCTAACCCTAAGAAGCTCCTGACATCTCTCTTCTTTTGAGGAGCAGGCACCCTTTTGATAATATTGATTTTTCTCGGGTCCACCTATATTCCTGCTTAGGATATTGAGTGTCCTAATACAACTCCTTCTCTCTTTAGGAATTCACATTTTTCTGGGCTCACGGAAAGATGCATCTCAATGCACCTTCTCAGCACTTTACCAAAATTGGAGAGAGCTTCCTGGAAGTCATCCCCATAGGGTGTGAAATCATCCATGTAGATTTAAACGGATTCATGGACTAGCTCAGAGAAAATTCTCACGACAGCTCTTTGGATGGTATTTGGGGCATTGCACAACCCAAAGGGTAGGACTCTGTAAGTGAAGGTACCCCAAGGGCAGGTGAAAGTAGTCTTATCTTGGTCTTCAAGGCTGATTTGGATCTGGTTGTACCCACTGAACCCATATAAGAGGGAAAATAACTTCTTTCCTCCAAGGCCATCCAGGAAATGGTCCTTCTTGCTGGCTTTGTTAAGTTCCCAATAATCAACACAAATTTGACATTTTTCATTTTTTTTTGGGACTAGGACAAGAGGATATACCCATTCATTATCTGATATAGGATAAATGAAACCTACATCCAACAATTTTTGCAGCTCTTCCTTGACTATGTCCTTTAGAGCTGGGTTCATCATTCTTTGGGGTTGTTACATAGGCTTGCAACCTTCTTTGATGTAAATATGATGTTTGCATACTGAAGGATGCACCCCTTTCATGTCCTTGTAATCCCAAGAAAATGCATCTAGGTTTTCTTTTAAAAGATGGCATAGCTGATTTTCTTCTTCATTAGAGAGGTTTGAGTTGATTTTTAGAGATCTGGATGGGCTAAACTCAACAGCCTTGGTGGTTTCAGAGGTTGAATCTATTGAGCACAATTCCATCCAAGGTTTGCTTTTAGATTCTTTGACTAGGTTTTCAAGAGGACTGTTAGTGGGGGACTGGTTTTGAATGGCATGGTCGATGAGTTCGTCTTCATCAAGTTGCCCCCCTCTAAAAATAGGAACTAGGGTACAAATAGGAGTAGTGTTATATACCTCATCTTCTTCATCCCCCAACCATATAACTATATCATGATCAATGGAAGGTTGGGTTGGAGGATATAATACCATTTGTTTATACAAGGACCCATTTTTAATAGTCATGTTTCTGGCCCAACACTTCATATAAGAAACTGCAGTGGCTAACCAAGGTCTCCCTAAGATGAGAGGATATCCATTGAACTTGATTTTTGGTTGCAAAACCGGGAAATATGTAGGATACTCCCACGAGTCAATTGAAACCATAACAACCTCAAAAATTCCCTTCAAAGTAACTGTGGACCGATCTGCAAGTTGTAGAACTGTTGTGGTTTTTCTCAAAGTCCCTTGGAGGTTGAGGTTCAACATAGTTTCCTTGGTCATGACATTGATGGAAACCCCTAGATCAATCATAGTATTGGGGACTATGACACCATCTATGTGCACATCTACAACTAGACTGTCAGGGTCCAGGTACTTTGGAAAGATCACCCTTCCCAGCATTAAGTTGAACAGATGTCCTTCTACATTGATGGTGGGGGTATATTTCTTATTTCTCCCAGGTTTCTTGAAGCACTTTTCCTTGATGAGCCTATTGTAAATAGGGACATCCTTAATGGCCTAGAGAAGTGGTATATTTACACAAATTTTTCAACTCTCCCAGAATTTCAGTCAACTTTAGGGCGTGCTGACTAGGATGGATCAAGCGTTTAGGAAAAGGAGGTTGTTGGATCTAAGTGTTACCTTCTTCATTTTCCTCCTCAATATCTATAGGTGGAGATGGAGGGTGGTTTTCTGGAAGTACTCTTGCCGACCTGATATTAATCTCCTATATCTCCACAACATAAGTTGGATAGGATGTCTCTCCACTATAAACCAGTTGTGTTTTTCTGTTGTTCGGGTTCTGATTTGGTTGTGAAAGCATTCGAGGCAACTTGGGTGGAGTATCATGAGTAAGCTGAGGTTGAGGTTGGGGTGGAGGAATTAGAGCAGGTGGTTGATTATGTTGAGGCCTCCACCCTTGGGATGGATTTTTCCATTAAGGTTGTTGTGGAATATACTACTAAAATGGTTGGTTCACAAGCTAAGGGTGATATGGAGGGTTGTAAGGCCAAGTAGGAGGTGTAGGCAAGGATGGAGGAGTCGGGGTATACCAAGGTTGCATGGGTGCACTCTGATTATTGTGATAGTAAGAGTAAGTTGTACCTTGCATACCCTATTGATATGACCTAGGGCCTTGAGGCCTTCTCTGGTTGATGAAACAGAGTTGACCTTGCCCCACTTCCCCACCTTGATATACATATTTAAGTCCAGGTAAGGAGGGACACTTGTTTGTGGCATGATTCTCCTCACAGACTAAGCAAACCTCTATGACACTTAGTGGACATTCATTTCTAGGGTGCTTTCTCACACATCTAGGGAAAAATATAGCCAAGGCTCTTTCTGCTTCATCTTGCTTCCTTTTGACTTATGTCCATTTTCAAAGAAAAGGTGTGCAGCATGTCACTCTTGAAGTCCTCCAGCATATTTCCAATCTCATATTTGATGGAGGTGGAAGAGGAAGGGATATTGGATGTACTTTGGCCAGCTCTGCCTTTCTTCCTAACTGCCCTAGAATGGTTCCTGAAGACATTTTGGATTGTTTCCTAAGGCATTTGGTAGATATATCCTCCTTATAACATATTTAAGGTTTCTATCACCTCCTCTCCAATCCCTTGGAGAAGTACAAGTTTAAGTGATACAAGATCAAGAGTACAGTTGGCTCTCCTATAATTTAACTGAAACCTCTCTGCATAGTCTTCTAGGGATTCATCAGGCCCTAGAGTCATCCTGAATATCTTGTCCTTAGTTTCCTTGGACCTACAATAGTCCATGTATTTGTTGTTGAAGGCCTCTTGCATCTGTGCCCAGGTATTGATGTTGTTCCCAGGTAGATCCATGAACCAACGCAAGGCTGCATCCTTAAGGGTGGATGGGAATAGCTTCAATTTCTGATCATTTGAGGCATAGTCATAGGTCCTACAGACAATAGAAAATTAAAACATGAATGTATCAAGGTCTTCTGAGGGGCTAATGTTTTTCATATTAGTTTCCCCATCTGCCTCTCTAATGGGAAAGGCTTCTTGGATTTCAGTGTCAGCGATGGTTGAGATAGGTGAAGCAGGTCCCTCAATTGAAATAAGATCTTCTTCTTCCCCAATAGGTTCTTCAAACTTTTCATAAGGCTAAACTATGGTGTGCTCAACCTCCCAGCCACTAAATAAGAGTGAAGGGTGACTATGTGGTGATGTGGGGGTTTTAGGTAAAAAAATCCTTGAGTACCCCTACTCCTACAAGGCATGAAAATCATATTTTTTTTGTATTTTTTTAATATTTATGAAACAACATGAAAAAGGAAAGAAGAAAATCATGCTAAAACAAAATCAAAGCATCTAATAGACACATCACTGGCAATGGCGCCAAAAAGTGGTAAGCCTTGGTATTGCACCAAGAATGTTGCAACTCCCAGATGCTACCCTACTTTACTTTATCAACCTGGGATTCATACAAACTTGGAGGTGACAGTGCTATATACATAGCAGATGCATTCTACTCATGTCATCCTCTTCTGATCTCTACGAAAGGGTGCTACTTCTAGGGTTTCTAGGTGAAGTCTGTCACACTTCTAAAATTAGGCCTAGGGCTTAAGGAGGGGCCCAGAGGTGTTATTTCAAGTGATGCTACAAGTTTCTTGTAGTGCTACAAGCAAGTCCTAAATTGCTACAGGAAACAGGCTGAGGGAAATCCGAGGCCAAAAATAGGTGGAAAAGGGGTAGCGAAGGTGGTGTGAAGGTGGATGAGGATGAGTGGGTGGTGGCCCACCCCTTGGCCAAGCTCAAAACCTCTTTGGAGGCTTGCCTTGCACCCTTAGGGTTTTCTCACGGTGTAGGGATGAAAAATCCAAAAACAGGGCTGATGGTGGTTTTGATGAACAGAGGGCTGATGGAAGATGAGAGATGAAGCTGAAGGTGCTGGTGAAATCCTCCTTAGCTATGCTACATGTACCTGCAATCAAATTACCTATTCATGCAATAAAAATGGACAAATTCATGATAAAGACAGTGGAAGAGATGACTTGAATTTGTAAAGAAAACCTACTCTTATCTATAAACATATATCTACCACAGCATACTGAACATATTCATGGAATCACAGCAACTAATCTCATCCATTCCAAGAAATCATAAACTAAGAAGAATTTTTGGTCTATGGGGAGGATCTACCCTCCTCAAGCTCTATTAACAGAGGTGAGAGGGGGAGGCTTTACTCACAGCTTTATGAAGTTATCACCTATTCTACCACTCATGTAAGAAGACTAAATCTACAGCAAAATACAAACGGAAGCAAACTAAAACAGTAAATTAAAATACCAGCAAACTAACTAGATATTCATAAGAAAAACTCGTTAAATGACATGAAAGTAAAGAATTATTACACAAGAGAGGTTGAAGCACATGGATTGGGCCCTAACCCACAAGCCTAGCTCTCTGGAACTAGATCAGTAAGGCAAAGTTTGAATACTCATTTCATTTCCAAAGATAGTCTCATTGCATCATTATAAAAGTATTGAAAAATTGATTACAAGAGCAAAGAGCCTAATGGATTTCTCCAAAATTCGAATCCTAATGAGCTCTTTATCAGCTCTATTTAACCTAAAGGGTAGCTACCAACATCTCCCTAGAAAATAGGTAATGAGTCCACTTGACTCCAAGTGTAGTATGGCTTGAGTGCGCTTGGTCTTGAGTTTTATTGGTTACCTTTGATTTCGAGTTGTTTGAGGGAATATTGAGGATCCCTTGGCTTCCTTTGGGAGTTAAGGAGAGTGGATAACCCCCTACTTGTTGTCTACTCCGAGTCTTTATGACAAAATCTCCAAAAAAATTCCATATCTTCATGATTTTCCTGCATTTAAAATTATGTTAGGTACTCGAAGTATGTTAAGCTTCAATCACCACCTACACTAGCATCATAAGACCATAATATAATTAAAATGCAAGAAAAGAGACTTAATAAGGAAAAAAGGTGACCATTAACCCCTCCAAATGTACCTAATGATGCAGCTCATCAGTAGTAAGCTTGTCAGTGTGATTTCCACCATATTCTATTCTTCCATCATCCAACAAATAATGGACAATTACTCTCTATTATCATTGATTTTGAGTGAATGCTTATACAAAGATGCACTCTTATCCATCATAATCAAGAACATATTCTTTAAGAAGAATGAATTTCCCTTGTCCAAAATCAAATACAAATATTTCAAATGCTTCCAAATCTTCATTGAAGTGCTTATTGTTCAGACCTTATAGAAAGCATTTCATATGTCACAAACAACTTATGCAATATTATTGTTGTTTATCTGTCTCGCTCATAAAAATTAACCTATTCTCTACTTGTAACTCGTGGAAAATACCTTTCCTAGGATGATAGAAGCCAAGAACCTGTACTCAAATATGATCACATATGTTTCTCCCATCCATTTTAGCTCTCTGTAGAACCATTGGTTTCCTTCCATGCATTGTAGCTCTCCCATGCATTTTGTGATATCTTCTCTCTAAACACTTTTAGCAGCCATGTATCACTGAAGACAGATATTTCTAATAAAATAGTAAAAACATGTTCAAAACAATGCAACAAACCCACAAATTTTGATAAATCTTCTCAAAATGCACATACCACACATTTGTATTGCAATCATGGGAATTTCCGATAAATACTACCCGATATTGAGCTTAATACTATGGCACTTCCTTGAAAAATTTATGGTGCCTCCCTCTGCAATCATTACTTGAAACTCTAGTGCTGGATATATGAAACAATCGAGAAATTTTGCTAATTTGTAATTGATAAAGTTATGGGTACTTCCCAAATCAATCAACATTGTTACCTTTTTCATTTTGATATATCCTTTTATCTATTGTACTATACAACACCCCCCATTTACTTTCACTAAATGGGGACCCTTAAAATAAATAAAAATTTATAAGCTTGATTTTATCTTAGCCTGAGTCTAAATCTTTAGGAAATAAAGTTTTTTTTCCCTTTTCGCTTTGATTTCTTAGTGCTCATCGCAAATCGCATAACTTACAAGTGAATAATTTAAAACATAATAAAGTGTTGCGAGCTGCGATATGTGCTACAACCTTTTTTCAAGTCATATAAAATTCCCATTACAAGTGCTTTAAACACCCCTTTAAAAAGAAATCGCATCATGCCTTTCTAAAAATAAACCACTGATAACAATTTGGTAAAGATTGTGATGAGTCAAACCCGGCAAATTAATAAAAGCAACAATCACAAAACTCTGAAAATCCGATGAAACGCATCAGCATAATTCCTTAGCACACTTTCCATTTCGCAGCGAATAATCAAATGTAAGTTTTATTACCGTATGAAATTGCGATCTGTGATTTGCGCAGATCGCATTTCGCGAAATTCATTGGTGACGGAAAACATAACTAATAGTAATGGTTTAAAGTTGTGATATGCGATATTGATACTTATTACTCAAGTGCGCAAAATGATTCATATATAATCAACTGAATATAATATCTAATGTCTTAAATTGATAGAATAGACATATTACGTAAAGGTGTGTAAGAGATTTGATAGGAATAATTATGGGTGATTAACGACATTTAATGGGAGTGTGCTTCGAAATATTGATATCTACTTCGAGTGTGTTTTGAATGATTGAGCACCGGATTTTTTATTATATTGTTTTAACTCTATCCTTCTCTCCATCCATCTTAGATCTAAATTTTCTCTATCCACTTGAATTTAGGAAACCTCCTAACGGAGTAAGGATAACTAGAATGACAAAGAAAGGCAAGTAAATTGCCCAAACATTAGTTGTTGAAGACTCAGACATGTCTTCGTTATTCTCAGATATGACCTGCAACAAGGATTACGGAAATTTCTCATGGGAAGCAATGTACCAACTCTTTGAGGATGAACAGCCAAGGGTAATAGTCAAAATTGCTATAGCATACGCGTTAGTTTCCTCAGACCCATCTTATTTTGACGTTGCATGCTCATTTCTTCACAAAGTAGCAATGAGGCCGAAAATTCTCCCCTACACAGATATGTTTAAGTGGGTAATTGACCACCTTAACATAGTAGATAGGACATTTAAGAATTCAAAGTTGGAGAATATTTGTTCATTCACGGCAGAAGATTTGAGGAAAATGTACCACTTACCCATGCCACAGCAGAATTATGACAAAGATTTTGTCCAAAGCTTTACAAAGAAACATACAGACTTGATGAAATTTATAAAGGGATGGAAAGATGACCAAGGCAAGCTTAAACGGGACAAACTCTATATGTACCCGATAGCACAATTACCCTCCCCTTATTGCTATGCCACTGGAATGTTATGTAGATTGTTTGCAACGCCAGATACTACTAGGTTTTCCGTAGACTGGGTGTCGTTAATTGACGCAATCGTCAATTCTTCAATTCCGAATTGGGCGAATAGCTTGTCTGATAATTTGGCCAGAAATATTATGGAATATAGAAGTAAAAGAAGTGTTTCCTCTAAGGCAATACCACCATTCACATGAGTGCTTATGTCATGGACGCAATTTTATTTTGTTCAAGTTTTCCTATCATGGGATGGAAATGGACAACCCAAGACCCCACTCCAATCCATATTTACCACAGAGCCCTTTGGGAGTCCAGTTTTCATTTACAATTTTATAAAATTTGCAATGGATTCATGTTACCTATGCATCAGATTATATTTACTAAAACCCCTAGGATTTCCAAAGAGGCTAGCACAAACATCTTGCCCATTTCCAGATGGTTTTCCAAAGAGAACTTCACCTATGTCAGAGTTTTCAGGAGTTATGTTTCTCCCCACGTATTTCCCTATTATGTTCCTGATAAGCTACCTACTAGGGAAATTTCTTACCAACTTGTAGTAAGTGGTATTTCTAAGCAACTCAAAGATGCCAAGAAGGTCACTTGGCCTAATTACCCTTTGCAGTGCGGTACTTTTGCACTTTTTGATATTGGTCATACATTCAAGGAAGTTTAAGATATTAATTTATTAAATTTGGTTGTAATGCCAAAGAGGCCATGCGACCCCAATGATGTGATTAATAATTTCACCAATGAGCTGAAATTGAAACCTTTTCTGAAAGAGATATATATGTTTGATGATTTCTTTCGAGGCATGGAGAAGTTCACAAATGTACTAAAAAATGTATCCAGTCAGCTCAATCAAAATGACTTTGAAGCTTTCCAAACATATAGAAATAAGATATTGGAAAAAATTCCTTTGGATTTATTGTTTATTGAAGATGTCAACAAACCAACTCCAAGAATTAGCCTGGAAAATAAAGTTAAGGACATGTCCGAAGATGAATCCCAAGAAAAATCTAATCATGAGTCAGGGAAATCAAGACATAATTCTCAAAATTCAAATCACTCTGATAATGAATCTGAAAACAAAAATGAGAGTCCAGATAAAATAATTGATAAAGTAATCAAAGGGATTGAAATGAAAGCAGAAAAATGAATTAATGGAGCTGGATCATCTTCTCAAGAAATTCAACATATTGAAAATACACCTAATCAGGTAGAAAAATCTCAGCCAAAATATTTGAAGAACGAATGGGAAAATTTTTCCAAGGCACTGCAAATGCCACAACCAAATCCTAATACTGATCAATCTACCAATTTTCAAATGCCATAGCATTCTCAGAAATTAATGGAAATTGTAATTCCACTACAGCATGTACATGAAGCTCATGATAAAGAGATCATTGTGGCCTACCCTACAGAGCATATTGTTTTACAGATTGAATAAATACCCTCACCGGATGTCTTATACAGTCCTAATCATAAGGTTGTAGTTAAGAGAAGAAAAATAAGAATAGATGATACAATTTCAAATATTACGAATGAACCTGTTGACTTTCTATGGAAGGATCCTCTGGTTGATCCTATTGAACATTTAACCAAGCTATCGCAGTTTGCAGGGGCATATGCTACTGCCACTATTGGCAAGGCTACTGAAGTTCAATTGTTACTGAAGCAAAGAGAAGACAAAATACAAGAGTTAGAGAGACTTTTAAAGCAAGAAAATTTTAACTCCAGCAGGCAGATGGAACTGAAAATATCTCAATTTCAAAAGGATTTTGAAAGATTAACTTTGCAGCATCATGTGCAACTTACAGAAAATCAAACGCAACTTCAAGCAGCAATGAGCAAAATAAAAATTCAGCCCCAGGTAGAAAAATTCATAAAAGAATCACTGGAAATGAATGCAAAGCTAAAGCAGCAACAAGAAGTGTTTTGTCAACAAGCCTCAAACACCAGCTCTTACTGTGATTCAAGTAAAATCCTGATCCAGCAAGTGGCCAACAGGAGACTTGAGTGTGAGAAAATTGAAAAGAAGATTAATGAGTTCATTTAGTGGCAAGCATATGACTTGGGAAAGAAAGTTTATCTACCTCAGATAGATAAATTTCACAAGGAAATTTTATTTAAGGATTGGGAAGTACAGGTAAGTCAAGCAGAAAAGGCAGTGGCAAAAGCATCAAGGTTAACAAATGAAATTACTAAATCTGTTAATGAACAGTTGTTGAAAGCTGAGCTTGTTCAAGAATCCACAACTGAAGTTCTCTTGGAACTCAAGTCATTAGAAGCACAGTGGAAACAAAGGACAGAGATGCAGGAATAAATGATTAAAAAAGAAAATAAGTTTGATCAAGAAAATTATTGTAATTTTCTTATCAAACCTTATCATCAGTGTATTACTCTTCAGTCATTAACTGACTCAACAAAGAAGTCACAGCCAGCACTTTTGAATGCAATATTCAAAGGCCAGATAAGATCAAAAATTTCACAGCCAGCTCAGCTTAAACGTATGGTATATATTTGTCAGCTTCGATATCAAATGTGCAAAGAGGATCAGAATGCATAGTCATGTTGTTACTTCATTTTCCTAAATTGTAGTTTAAGTTTTCTCTTTACGAGGATGGTTGTTTGAAACCTCCTCTATTTTTATGTAATATTCTATTTTAAACATATTGTAGTTTAGTATTTAAACCCTTCTCATGCATTTAGAGAAGGGTCCATAAATTTGTCAAAAACATTTACAATGAATGCACTTTTGTAAGTTTGTAAATGTTTTGATGAATTAATGGAATGAAATCTGTTATCTTTTGACATTTGAAGTTGCTTAACTGATGTTGCACTATTGTACTCTTTAAATTGCTTGAAAGTGAAGAGGAGCATAAAACTATTGTCAGTTTATATAAGTAGGACTTCATATATATGGTACTTCTACACATTATATTAAGTTTTGCTTTCTAGATTGACAATTATCTTTTTATTTGCATTATATATTTGAATTGCTATCATAAATGAATGTTAAATTCACTTTTGTAATAATATTTGTCTATGATTTCTTATCTGATATATAATCACACATATAAATGTGATATACATTTTACAATTCTTTTAATTAAACTATTTTGTTAAAAGAATCATCTTTACATAATTTTCATCTCTTTCAACTATTAAATAATCTTCATTACTAATAGTTGGAAGATAGTTTTTAAGATCGCATAAAGGAAGAAACACCTCGGGTATATAGTAGAATAGATAGTGTTAGACAAATGCATATGATAGATTAAAATCATTTCCCATTTGCATGTTATATAAACAAAACACACCACAAAATCATCCTTATTGGGAAACTAGTCCCTTTATCCCCAGTCGGAGCCACCAAATGGAAAATAACTTTCTCTAAGGTCCAGGCTGGGTGGTTTTCTCCCATGTTGTTGCAATGGAATTCCGAGGCCTCAACATTTTGGTGCTAGAAGAAGGGCCAATTGTGAATGGAAAGAAGATATGATAAATCTAAAATTCAGTCTAAGATTCTCTCTCCCTAGATCCCCTTCAACTTCTAGAACATTAGCTAAATCTAAATCTTTAAGATCTGAAGTTGAACATCCCTCTCCTAAGTCTCGTAGTGAAACTCAACCAATACCATTTTTAGATTTTCATCAAAATTCCCCACAAGTTTAGTCTTTGATAGAAAAGTTAGAGAGAGTATCAATTTCTGCTTTAAAGCCTGAAACTTCTCAAACATCTGAGGTTATTATTTCATCTTCTTTACAACCTAGAAGAATATTAACTCGATCAAAAACTCAAAAGACAGGAATCCCTCCTTTTGAATTTCCCATCAATACTTCTCGAAGGAAGACAAAGAAGATTGAATCAGAGTCAATCACCAGTGAGATATTATCTAATAATCCACCCCATTCACCACCATTCCCTCCGAACACTTCCACAAATTCCACTCTAACAATTAGTGTTTCTTTAACTAGTTCCAGTACTCAGACTACTATTTCTTCAACTAGTTCTAGCACTCAGCCTGCCTCTTCTTCAACTCAAACTCAATCCATCACATCCACCCAAAGTCCAATGGCAGGCCAAGAACCTACACCAAATGTACAACCATGGAACAATCCAGGGGTTGTACAAATGCCTGCTCCTCTTCATCCTCTCCCAAAATACCCTAAAATATGGTTACATGAATTTAATCTTGATGATGGTCTTTCAGCTGAAGAACACATTCATAATTACATGTTAGCCATTAATTTAAAGGAGGTGGTTGAAGAAGATTGTGTTGTAAGATTATTTCCATATACACTCACAAGATCTGCAGGATCCTGGTACTTTTCATTACTTGTCCGCTCTATAACTAGCTGGAATATGTTCGAAGAACAATTTTTAGCTAAGTTTGGAGATGACAGAACCACTACATCACTCTTCAACGATTTATCAAATCTAAAGGCTAAAACAAGGGAGAAAATAAAATATTTTAATTCAATATTTAATAAGTTACTCAATAAAATTCCTGCTACATCATTTCCTGGTACAGAAGTTCAATTGTGTGGTATATGTCATCGCTCCCATCTAATTAGCCATTTTTGTTGATAGAGAAAATTTTCATAATTGATTGAATGAATCTTTATATGTAAAGAAACACATAATCTCTCTTGAAAAGAATAATTACCAAGAAGATAGGAAATCAAAGAAGGTATCCTTCAAAGATTATTCAAAAAAGAAGCCATCTAAAGACCCTTTCGATGTAGAAGGTCTTCAGAAAGTTTTAAAGACTATGACAAATGAAATGGCAGATATCAAGAAACAAGTTGCTGAAAGTTTTAATTCAAAAAATATTTTTAGACCCTTCAAGAAAAAACAGTCTTCTAATTCTCAACCACTGAATATCATATCTAATGTTGAGTCTGATCAAGATACAAATGAAGAGAAAAAAGAAGAAGAAGAAACTGAAGTAGAAGAATAAGTTGAACTAAATGGAATGTGGGATTTTATCCTACCAAATGAGGAACAACAAGAAGCTTTAACTATGAGTATAAGGAGCAAGAATACCATTGAAGCAGCGCAGTCAAATCAAAAACAGAAGAACTCAATGTCTGCTAAAGATAAAATAGTAAGTAAAAAGTCTACATCTAAGACTACACAAACAAAACATGCTACTTTAGATGTTCCACCTACATCAAAGACAATGGTAGTCTTTGGCACCATTGAGTATAATGTAGTTGAAGATATGAAAAAGACCAGGGCCAACATTTCAATTCATGAGCTTACTAAGTTAAAACAGCGGCAGAAGATCTTACTCAGAGATTTAAATGCAGTTCCTGCTTCAGCCTTACCTGCTCTAGTAGTAGTCCAAGTTGCTAATCAAATGGTTAAACCTCCTCCTCCTTCAAATAAAATAGATGCTACAGATTTGATTATGATAGGTGATCGATCCATCTCTCATACTCCTCCATTTCTTTTAACCTATGAGATCTATAATAAAAACGTCTATAATTGTTTAATAGACTCAGGGACTTCCTCTAATATCATGCCAAAATCAGTATGTGCTAAGTTGAACATAACTCCTCAGAGTTATCATGTTAATATAGTACAACTTGATAGAACTAAAGTAGAAGTTGTATGAGAAATAAATTATGTCTCTATCAGATTGTCATCAAACCCTAAGATTGCCTAGATAATTAATATATTGCTGGTTGATATTCCTAAGTTTTACAGTTTAGTGTTAAGTAGAGATTGGTCTGAAAAGGTTCATGGATATTTTGCAACGGACTGGTCACATATGTGGCTACCACACAATGGAAAGCCAAATCAAATCCAAGTAGACCGAGAAAAATTCATGAAGCATACAGTCACTGATATTGAAGGTATAAACGAGCCAGTAGCATTCAATAATAATATTATTGGAAATTACTCGGCAGAATCATTTCTTGGAAATTTTAACACTCAATCATCACCCTTTTTCAATAATGTAGTTTTCTCTCAAATCGAGAATTTTTCCTAGACAGACACTTCTAAATGTAAAAAATTGTAGATAAACCAGTAATTAATTTTTTATTTTGGATTCTTTATTTTGACGGCTCTAAATCAGAAGATGGTGCAGGAGCTATCTATATTTTAATAAGCCCAGAAGGAGAAAAAACCATGTTAATATGCAGAGTTGAATTTGATTGCACAAAAAATATGGCAGAATATGAAGCATTAATCCAAGGTTTGTACAAAGCAATTGATCTCAACATCAAATATCTGAAATTCCTAGAAGATTCGGAAATCATTGTTAAACAAAAAAGAAATGCCATCCATTGTCATTCTAGACATCTAAAGCATTACCAATCATTAGTCCAAGAATTGACTACTTATTTCTTAGGTTTCAATATTTTTTCTGTACCTAGAATACAAAATGCTAGCACAAATTTATTGGATAATGTAGCATCAAAATTAATTCCATCTTAAGAATTTAGTCCCGATAGATTTTCCATTGAATTGATTTTTAGACCATCTGTTCTTGACAATATTATTAATTGGAGAGTATTTAATAATGATTCTGATATCATAGATTTCCTTACTAATTGGAGAGTATTTAATAATGATTCTGATATCATAGATTTCCTTACATCTGAAGGATCTTATAATAATAAAATTCTAGATGAAAATGAGCATGACACTCAAATAAAGGAAGAACAAGATGAAAATTCAATTCCTAAGTCAGTTGTCAAATTAAAAGACCTTTATGATCTAAAAGATAGGTTTAAAAGAGTTACTAATTCTAAAACTCAAAGTTCAACCTTAAGATTTGAGTGAGTAAATCTCGAAACTGATAATAAACCTCAAAATGTCAATTTAGGTCTTGGTCTATCTTCTGATGAAATATTATCATTTGTCAAGTTATTAAATACTTACAAAAGTATTTTTGTTTTGGATTACACTGATCTTAAAATGTATGACACTTATGTTATTCAACACACTATTCCTATGATTTCAGAATAAAAACCTATACAGCAAAAGTTGAGGAAAATTCACCCAAATATTGAAAATCAAATAAAAAAAGAGTTGAACAAACTCCTCAAAGCAAAGATCATATTTCCAGTTAGACATTCTAAATGGGTTTCAAATTTGGTTCCTGTCAAGAAGAAAAATGGTGACATTAGGATTTGTATTGATTTTAGGAATTTGAACAAAGCATGTCAGAAAGACAATTTTCCATTACCAACAATAGAATAAGTACTGCAAACAATAGCTGGTTCTGAACTTATGTCTTTTCTAGATGGATTTTCAGGATATAACCAAATCCTGGTACATCTAGATGACAGATTAAATACTACATTCAAAACTAAGTGGGGAACTTATGCCTATCAAAAGATGCCATTTAAGTTAATCAATGCATATATCACTTTTCAAAGAGCCATGGACACAGATTTTATAGGACTCATCAACAAATCAGTGGTTATTTATCTAAATGACATTAAAGTGTTTTCTAGACAAGCGACCAATCATACAAATGACCTAAAGCAAGTCTTTGAGCGATGTAGAAAGCATGGAATTTCATTAAACCCAAAGAAGTCATATTTTTCTTTAGATGAAGGAAAAATTTTAGGATTCATTGTGTCTAAAAGAGGTATCTATATTGATCCTGAAAGAATCGAAGAGATTAAAAGAATTCATTTCCCTCATAGCAAGAAAAATATGCAGTGGTTTCTTGGACAGATAAATTTTGTAAAAATATTTGTCCCTAGCTTTTCGCAAATAGTTTTTACCTTGGCAAACCATGATTAAGAAAAATCTAGTCTTTAAGTGGGGACATAACGAAAGAGAAGCATTTGATTTAATCAAACAATCCATTATCAATGCTCCATTTCTGACTACCCCCAATTTTCTTAATCCTTTTACTTTATATACCTTCTCATCAGATGCATCTTATGATGTTCTTCGTACACAGCTTAATGACCAACAAATTGAAGCACCAATATCGTTTTTCAATTCCAATTTGCAAGGCGCAGAACTAAATTATTCATCTGTTGAGAAAAAAGCATCTGCAGTCTTTAAAGTTATAAAGCATTTTAGGCCATTTCTCCTCAAAACTCATACCAAAATAATAGTTCCATTCTCTGCAGTGAGACAACTATTGATGCAAAGAAAATTAGGAGAGAAAATGGCTAACTGGGTTACTACTTTACAAGAATATGATGTAGAAATTAGACCTTCTAAAATTGTTAGAGGTCAAGGTTTTTGCAGAATGCTAACAGGAGCATCTCATTTATCATCAGAGGAAGATTCAACTAATAATGTGCAAATATCATAAGTAAGTCTCAACGAGGTGCAATCTCAATACGTTGATCTCAAGTTTTATTTGAAAAATGGATATGCCCGAACTCAACTCAATTATAAAACAAAACGTACTTTGAGATTAAAGGCCAAGCAATATGAGATAATCAATGACGTATTGTTTAGAAAAAATTTTGATTTTGTGTTATTAAGATGCTTAGATAAAACTGAAGCAGAGAAAGTATTGCAGGAACTCTATGATGGACCAGTTGGAGGACATCTTGGAGGAAATACAACAGCACATAAAATCATGCATGTTGGTTACTATTGGCCAACACTTTTCAAAGATGCTCATGAATATGCAAGAAAATGAAAATTTTGTCAAAGTGCGTCTGGAATACAAAGGAGCCCAGCTTTCCCATTACATCCAATTAATATCGAACAACCATTTGAGCAATGGGGATTAGATATAATCGGTGAGATCGTTCCTCACTCTTCCAAACAGCATAAATATATTCTCACAACTACATATTATTTTACTAAATGGGTGGAAGCAATTCCACTAAAGGTAGCCAACTCTGAGAATATTATTGAGTTCATTGATCAATTTATCGTACCTAGGTTTGGTTTACCCACTACTTTAATGTTCGATAATGCATCTTATTTCTCAGGAGCTACTATGATAGAATTTGCAATCAAAGAGGTTTTAAACTTAAGTATTCTGCTAATTATTATCCACAAGGAAATGGTTTAGCAAAATCCACAAATAAAAACCTTATTAGAATCATCAAACGAACTGCTAATCAAAAACAACGAAATTGGCACAGGTCATTAACATTTTCTCTTGGGCAGACTGAATAACTCAAAAGGCCTCCATTGACACTTCTCCAATTAATCTTGTTTATGGAAAATAAGTTCTTCCTACTAATGTAGTTATTCCTTCTCTTGCCTTAGTTCAATTTTTTTGATGAATCCCCTTCTTCTTCCTTGCAAGTAAGACAATTTCAAATTCTTAAGCCTAAAGAAGAAAGAGAAAAAGCTAAAGTTACTCATGCACATCATCAGCAGATAGTTAAAAATTCCTTTGGTACAACTTTTGTCACTCTAAAAAACTTCCAAATTGGTGATCTGGTATTGAAATGGGACAAAGCACATGAGGAAAAAGGTAAACACACCAAATTTCAAAGATTGTGGTTAGGTCCATTTCAAATCATTGAAAAAATAAGCCCATCAACATTTTTATTGCAAGATCTATCAGGCAAAAGATCTTCTTTTCCTGTCAATGGGAAAATTTTAAAGAAATATTTTTCATAGGAGGTAACCCCTTCTATTCCCTGTATTTTACGGTCTTTTCTTTTCCTTAGGAAAATAAAAGTTGCATAGCATTGATTTTTGGCTTTTCAAGTAAACATCTCAGAAAATATTTTTTGATTTATCGCTTATAGAAATAAGAATCGTTAAGAAAACAATCGAAAGATTCGAATATCAAATAGATTATGTTTTACTGAAAGATGCAATTTCACTAAAGTTATTTATTCTCTAATGAACTCTCATCTTTATAAAGCATGGTTACTTTGTTATCAATCAAGAAAAGAATCTTTAACATAGTAAAGAATCTTTTACAAATAAGCAATCTTAAAACTCTTAAATTATCATCCATAATCTTCAAAAGGACCAATGATTCACTCCATTCGGGAAAACTTATCAATTTATAGAAAGTAATTCAAAAATTATGTGAAAAGGCTTAGAAGATAATAAGTCTCATCAAGAGTTTGTTTACCATGTTCATAGGGAAATAATTGAACTGACATTACCAATATTGCCTACCAAAACATGGTAATGACTTGAGATTATATAAAAAAGAACAAGGGGTCTCATCAAGAGCCAGTTTGATCAGTTTAATTACAACCAATGAATGGCATTGTCAATATTTGGTTACCAAGTAAATACAATGGCTTTTAAGTAAATAAAAATACAACAAAAAAATATCTACAGAAAAGAAAACAAGTTCTAAAAGAGATCAAGTATATAAAGTTGAATTTATTTTTGAAGATTGTAAGAATCACTAGATGGGACAGTGAATCATTGATGGGTAAAAGATAACCCTACCAAAAGCTTAAATTGCCTATTAGATCAGAGGCTCTACCTGTGATAAAAGAGTATGTATTTATAAAGCTAATCTAAAAGAGCCACCTGCTTCATCCTTTTGAACTTAGTAAAGACTGATATACTCATAGTTTCATTTTTTTAAAGAAGAATTCTTATGAATTGTAATTAAGAGAGATTTTATTGCTTAGTGAAATGTTATTTATTGAAATTCATTCCTGCAACTATTTTTATTTCAAAAAAGTTTTTAAAAATTTCAAAAAACTAATCAAAGATAGTTGGTTCTCCCAAGTGAATCGTCAATTGTTGTTCTATACGACACCCCCCATTTACTTTCACTAAATGGAGACCCTTTAAAATAAATAGAAATTTATAAGCTTGATTTTATCTTAGCCTAAGTCTAAAACTTTAAGAAATAAAGTTTTTTTTTTCCCCTTTTCGCTTTGATTTATTAGCGCTCATCGCAAATCGCATAACTTACAAGTGAATAATTTAAAACATAATAAAGTGTTGTGAGTTGTGATATGCGCTACGACCTTTTTTCGAGTCATAAAAAATTCCTATTACAAATGCTTTAAACACCCCTTTAAAAATAAATCGCATCGCTCCTTTTAAAAACAAACAACTGATAACAATTCGGTAAAGATTGCGATGAGTCAGGCCCAACGAATTAATAAAACCAACAATCATAAAACTCCGAAAATTCAATCAAACACATCAGCATGATTCCTTAGCACACTTCACATTTCGTAACGAATAATAAAATGTAAGTTTTATTACCGTATGAATTAAATTGTGATCTGTGATTTGCGCAGATCGCATTTCGCGAAATTCATCAATGATGGAAAACATAACTAATAGTAACAATTTAAAGTTGCAATATGCGATATTGATACTTATTACTCAAGTGCGTGAAATGATTCATATCTAATCAACCGAATATAAGATCTAACGTCTTAAATTGATAGAATAAACATATTACGTAAAGGTGTGTAAGAGATTTGATAGGAAGAATTATGGGTGATTAACAGCATTTAATGGGAGTAGGGTTCAAAATATTGATATCTACTTTGAGTGTTTTTTGAATGATTGAGCGCCGGATTTTTTATTATATTGTTTTAACTCTATCATTCTCTCCATTCATCTCAGATGTAAGTTTGCTCTATCCACTTGAATTCAGGAAACCGCCTAACAGAGTAAGGATAACTAGAATGACAAAGAAAGTCAAGGAAATTGCTCAAACATCAGTTGTTGAAGACTCAGACATGTCTCTATTATTATCAAATATGACTTGCAACAAGGATTGTGGCAGTTCCTCATGGGAAACAATGTACCAACTCTTCGAGGATGAACAGCCAAGGGTACTAGTCAAAATTGCTACAGCGGACATGTCAGTTTCCTCAGACCCATCTTATTTCGATGTTGCATGCTCATTTCTTCACAAAGTAGCAACAAGGCCGAAGATTCTCCTCTACACAGATATGGTTAAGTGGGTAATTGACCACCTTAACATAGCAAATAGGACATTTAAGAATACAAAGCTGGAGAATATTGGTTCATTCACTGCAGAATATTTGAGGACAATGTACCACTTACCCATGCCACAGCAGAATTATGACAAAGCTTTTGTCCAAAGCTTTACAAAGGAACATACAGACCTGATGAAAGTTATAAAGGGATGGAAAGATGACCAAGGCAAGCTGAAACGAGACAAACTCGGTATGTACCAACTAGCACAATTACCCTCCCCTTATTGCTATGTTGCTAGAATGTTATGTAGATTTTTTGCAACGCCAAATCCCACTGGGTTTTTCATGGAATGGGTCTCGTTAATTGACGCAATCATCAATTCTTCAATTCTGAATTGGGCGAATATCTTGTCTGATAATTTGGCCAAAAATATTATGGATTATCGAAGTAAAAGAAGTGTTTCCTCTAGGGCAATACCCCCCTTTTATATGAGTGCTTATGCTATGGACGCAATTTGATTTTGTTCAAGTTTTCCTATCAGGGGATGGAAATGGACAACCCAAAACCCCACTCCAATCCATATTTACCACAGAGCCCTTTGGGAGTTCGATTTTCATTTACACTTTTACAAAATTTGCAATGGAGTCATGTTACATATGCATCGGATTATATTTAATGGGAAAGCCCCTAGGATTTCCAAATAGGCTAGCACAAACATCTTGTCGGTTGCCAGATGGTTTGCCGAAGAGAATTTCACCTATGTCAGAGTTTTAGAGAGTTATGCTTCTCCCCACGTCTTTCCCTATTATGTTCCTAATAAGTTACTTGCTAGGGAAATTGCTTACCAACTTGTAGTAAGTGGTATTTCTAAGCAACTCAAAGATGCCAAGAAGGCCATTTGGCCTAATTTCCCTTTGCAGTGCGGTACTTTTGCACTTTTTGATATTGGTCATACATATAAGGAAGTTTCAAATATTACTTTATTAAATTTGGTTGTAATGCCAAAGAGGCCATATGACCCCAATGATGCAATTAATAATTTCACCACTAAGCTAAAATTGAAACCTTTTCTTAAAGAGATAGATAAGTTTGATGATTTCTTTTAAGGCATGGAGAAGTTCACAGATGTACTAAAAAATACATCTAGTCAACTCAATCAAAATGACTTTGAAGCTTTCCAAACATATAGAAATAAGAGATTGGAAAGAATTCCTTTCGATTTATTGTTTATTGAAGATGTCAACAAACCAACTCCAAGCATTAGCTTGGACAATGAAGCCAAAGACATGTCTGAAGATGAATGCCAAGAAAAATTTAATCATGAGTCTGGGCAATCAGAACATAATTCTCAAAATTTGGATCACTCTGATAATGAATCTGAAAACAAGAATGAGAGCCCAAATAAAATAATTGATAAAGTAATCAAAGGGATTGAAATGCAAGAAGAAAAAGGAATTAATGGAGCTGGATCATCTTCTTAAGAAATTCAACATATCCAAAATACACCTAATTAGGCAAAAAAATCTCAGCGAAAAGATTTGAAGAACAAATGGGAAAATTTTCCAAGGCACTGCAAATGCCACAACCAAATCCTAACACTGATCAATCTATCATTTTTCAAACGTCAGAGTATTCTCAGAAATTAATGGAAATTGTAATTCCACTACAGCAAGTCCCTGAAGCTCATGATAAAGAGATCATTCTAGCCTACCCTACAGAGCGTATTGTTTTACAGATTGAAGAAATACCCTCATTGGATGTCTTCTACAGTCCTAATCATAAGGTTGTAGTTAAGAGAATAAAAATGATAAGAATGGATGATACAGTTTCAAATATTACGAATGAATCTGTTGACGTTCTATGGAAGGATCCTCTGGCTGATCCTACTAAACATTTAACCAAGCTATCATAGTTTGCAAGGGCATATGCTACTGCCACTATTGATAAGGCTACTGGATTTCAATTGTTACTGAAGCAAAGAGAAGACAAAATACAAGAGTTAGAGAGACTGTTAAAGCAAGAAAAGTTTAACTCCAGCAAGCAGATGGAATTGAAAATGTCTCAATTTCAAAAGGATTTTGAAATATTAACTTTGCAGCATCAGGGGCAACTTACAGAAAAGGAAACGCAACTTGAAGCAACAATTAACAAATTAAAAATCCAGCCTCATGTAGAGAAATTCATAAAAGAATCACTGGAAATGAATGCAAAGCTAAAGCAGCAACAAGAAGTGTTTTGTCAACAAGCTTCAATCACCAGCTCTTACTATGATTCAAGTAAAATCCTGATCCATCAAGCGGCCAACAGGAGACTTGAGTGTGAAAAAATTGAAAAGAAGATTAATGAGTTCATTCAATGGCAAGCATTTGACTCATGAAAGAAAGTTGATCTACCTCAAATAGATAAATTTTACAAGGAAATTTTATTTAAGGATTTGAAAGTACAGCTAAGTCAAATAGAAAAGGCAGCAGCAAAAGCATCAAAGTCAACAAATGAAACTACTGAATCTATTAATGAACCGCTGTTGAAAGCTGAGGTTGTTAAATCCACAGCTGAAGTGCTCTCAGAACTCAAGTCATTAGCACAGTGGAAACAAAGGACAGAGATGCAGGAAAAAATGATTAAAAAAATAAATAAGTTTGATCAAGAAAATTAATAGAATTTTCTTATCAAACCTTATCATCAGTGCACCACTCTTCAGTCATTAATTGATTCAACAAAGAAGTCGCAGCCAGTTCTTTTGAATGCAATATTCAAAGGCCAAATCAAATCAGGAATTTCGCAACCAGCTCAGCTTAAACCTATGGTAGATATTTGTCAGCTTCGAGATCAAATGCACAAAGAGGATCAAAACACGTAGTCATCTTGTTACTTCATTTTCCTAAATTGTAGTTTAAGTTTGCTCTTTACGAGGATGGTTGTTTGAAACCTCCTCTATTTTTATGTAATATTCGATTTTAAACATATTGTAATTTAGTATTTAAACCCTTCTCATGCATTTAGAAAAGGGTCCAGAAATTTGTCAAAAACATTTGCAAAAAATGCACTTCTGTAAGTTTGTAAATGCTTTTATGAATTAATGAAAGAAATCTGTTATCTTTTGACATTTGAAGCTATTTAACTGATGTTGCATTATTGTACTCTTTAAATTGTTTGAAAGTGAAGAGGAGCAAAAAACTACTGTCAATTTATATGAGTAGGACTCAGTATATATGGTACTTCTACACGTTATATTAAGTTTTGCTTTCTAGACTGACAGTTATCTTTTTATTTGCATTATATATTTGAATTGTTATCATAAATGAATGTTAAATGCACTTATGTACTGATATTTGTCTATGATCTCTTATTTGATATATAATCACACATATAAATGCGATATACATTTCACAATTCTTTTAATTAAACTATTTTGTTAAAATAATCATCTTTACATAATTTTCATCTCTTTCAACTGTTAAATAATCTTCATTACTAATAGTTGGAAGATATCTTTTAATATTGCATAAAGGAAGAAACACCCCGGGTATATAGTAAAATAGATAGTGTTAGATAAATGCATATGATAGATTAAAATCATTTCCCATTTGCATGTTATATAAACAAAACACACCCCAAAATCATCCTTATTGGGAAACTGGTCCCTTTATCCCCAGTCGGAGCCACTACACCAAACAAAAAAGGACTTTCTCCAAGGACCGGACTAGGTGGTTTTCTCCCATGTTGTTGCAATGGAATTCTGAGGCCTCAACACTATCATAAAGGTTTGTGGTGTATTGATGTTAGCCAATGCATGACAGTAATTGTCGAAGTATACTCTTCTAGCTTAGATTTTGCGGTTGTTCCAATCCTTGATCTTCTTCCTCCTCGGTATATGTAGAATATTTTCTTCTCATTGTTAGTACTTGTAAGCATGTAGTAAGCTTGTCAGTGTGGTTTCCACCATATCCTATTCTTCCACCATCCAACAAATAGTGGACAACTATTCTCTATTATCATTGATTTTGAGTAAATGCTTCTACAAAGATGCACTCTTATCCATTGTAATCAAGAACATATTCTTTAAAAAAAATTCAAATGCTTCCAAATCTTCATTGAAGTGTTTATTGTTTAGACCTTAGAAAGTGTTGCATCTGCCACAAACAACTTATGCAATATTATTATTGATTATTTGTCTCGTTCATCAAACTTAACCTAGTCTCTACTCATAACTCATGGTCAAATACCTTTCCTAGGATGAAAGAAGTCAAGAACTTAACCTCAAATATGATCACATATGTTGCTCTCATGCATTGTAGCTCTCCTGTAGAACCAGTGGTTGCCTTCCAGCATGACATTAAAGAGACCACTGGTACAAGTCACAAATGTAAAAATAGACATTCAAACATATTAAAATGTTTAATACATATGTTCTTCCCTCCAATCTGCAATGCTAGAGTAAGAATTGTTGTATCTTCTCTCTAAACACTTTTAGTAGCCATGTATCACTGAAAACACAGATTTCTAATAAACCAGTAGAAACATGTTCAAAGAAACGCAATAAACCCACAAATTTTGATAAATTTGCTCAAAATTAGTAGCAAAATGCACATACCACCCATTTGTATTGCAAACATGGGAATTTCCAATAAATACTCCCTGATATTGAGCTTAATACTATGGCACTTCCTTGAACAATTATGGTGCCTCCCTCTGCAATCATTAATTGAAACTTTGGTGCTAGATATATGAAACTATTGAGAAGTTTTGCTAATTTGTAATTGATAAAGTTATCGGCACTTCCCGAATCAATCAACATTGTTACCTTTTTATTTTTTGATATATTCTTCTATCTTGAGGGTTTGTGGTGTATTGATGCCATCCAATGCATGACAAGATATTGTTGGAGTAGTCTCTTCTAGTTCTGGATCTTGTGATTGTTCCAATTCTTGATCTTCTTCCTCCTTCGCATATGTACAATAAGTTCTTCCCATTGCATTTATGACTCTTAGTGTACTTGCTATGACAGTTGAAACTTGAAACATAATCCCTTTTCTCTTCTTTCATCCACTTGTTGAGGAGTCAACTTTGTCGGTTTAGGAGAAGGAGCATGATCTTCACTAAAGTTATTAGTGATTGATCTTTTAATGGCATATTTTTACTTTCAACTTTCTTTTCCAGACTAAAAGCCTACTCTAGAGATTTAGATTCAAAGAGACACACCTCATGTTGGATGCCTTCTTTTGAAGTTCCCATAAATAGTTCTAACAAATTGTCCTCTGAAATATTCTTTACTTTGAGACTCAACTTTTGGAACTATTAGATGTGCTCTATAACTAGAATTTTTTGTCGGATATTTACCAATTGACTAGAGAATGTATTTATTTTAGTATACTCATAATGTGCTATCAATTCCTCTATAAAAATGGACCAAGATATAACAAAATATGTTTTTCTTTCGCAAAGTCATTGATACCATACATGTTGGTCTTGTTCTAAAAACATGGATGCAATATTTACCTTTTGTAAGGATGCCACTTGGTGGAGATCGAAGTATTGCTCCATCTGAAAAATTCATGTTACAAGGTCATTACCATCTCATTTCCTCGTATCAATCCTTGGAATGTGTTAGTTCCTTGATATTGACTTGTAGTCCTGATGATGTGGATCTTGGATTGAAAATTCATTATCATGGTTCTACGATTCAATATTTGTGCTCTCCAACTGTGATAACATACTCCCTATATGAGATTGATTCTCAACAACATGCTTAGACCTTTCTTCTTTGCCCACTTTTCTTTGCCCTTGAAGTTTGCTACAAAGCATATTCTAAACCCTCTATCTCATTTTTTCTATCGAACTATTTCTTCTATCTTACTATAAGGGCTTGTTGCATAGCTCATCAAACTTTAAGTCAACTCATAGAGATGATGTTCAAGGTCTTAATAAAGTACTTGTAAGCATGTAGTAAGCTTGTCAGTGTGATTCCCACCATATCCTATTCTTCCATCATCCAACAAATAGTGGACAACTATTCTCTATTATCATTGATTTTGAGTAAATGCTTCTAGAAAGATGCACTGTTATCCATCATAATCAAGAACATATTCTTTAAGAAGAATGAATTGCCCTTGTCCAAAATCGCATACAAATATTTCAAATGCTTCCAAATATTCACTTAAGTGTTTATTGTTGAGACCTTACAAAGCATTTCATCTGTCACAAACAACTTATGCAATATTATTATTGTTTACCTGTCTGGCTCATCAAACTTAACCTAGTCTCTACTCGTAACTCGTGGTCGAATACCTTTCCTAGGATGATAGAAGCCAAGAACCTGTACTCAAATATGATCACATATGTTGCTCCCATGCATTGTAGCTCTCCGTTGAACCACTGGTTGCCTTCCAGCATGACGTAAAAGAGACCATTGGTACAAGTCACAAATGTAAAAATAGACATTCAAACATATTAAAATGTTTAATACATAACTCCAATCTGCAATGCTAGAGTAAGAGTTGTTATATATTCTCTCTAAAAACTTTTAGCAGCCATGTATGACTGAAAACACAGATTTCTAATAAACCAGTAGAAACATGTTCAAAACAACGCAACAAACCCACAAATTTTGATAAATTTGCTCAAAATTAGTAGCAAAATGCACATATTTGCTCACAAAAAATGCCAAAAAGGGGAATTTCTCCTTGGATCTGTTAAACAACAAATGAGAACTCGAAATTTATAGATTTGCAAGTCTGGGCAACAATATAGGCAAAAACAGGTTAAATTTGCTTCCAATTCCTTTGTACTATCAGAAAAACGAAGAAGTTTCTCTAATTTCAGTATCAAACGAGTTGTACAAATAAACTTATCACGGAAAATATTCCTAGCAGCTTCTGTAAGGTTCGTATAGCCTAATTTGAATGCACAGCCTCTGAAACCAGTCTGCACTCCCAATTTATGTCTAGTGATTGGTCCATACGGTCAATTCATACTCATACACAGCAGAATTCCTCAGTTGTGGAAGATTCGTACAAAAAAAATTCCACACATGCAGAGAGTTTTGTTGGATGTACAGACAAATCTTATTTTGTCATAGGAAACCTTCCAAATGACTATACAACCTTGCATGTGGGCCAATTCTCGCTTTGGCAGTGGAAAATTTATTGTCGTACAGTCATATAAATGAGTTGTACAACTTTTCTTCACAATATTTTTTTCCTTTGGAACCTTGGGTTCTAGGACTCTACTAAAAAAGGAAAGTATGGCTTTTAGAACCCATAAAAAAACCGATCTTGAATTCTATGATCTGAAACCCTTTTGCTCTACGATGTGTCAACACTAGCAATCCCTTGATCCATCTCTACCAGCAGTAGTCCGTAGGTTTCAAGCTTGCATAGAATCTTTGGCACCCAGACTGTTGAAGTTGCAGGAGCAGAAATTTTATTTCAATGTCCCGAAACTCTTGATATCACTTTGAAACCAATTTTAAAAAAGAAAAAAATGTACTAGTTAATGAGAAAACAAAAGCTTTGTCAGAAACTGTTATAAGCTAATCAAGTCAACCCATTCCATTTATGAATGTGGGATAGAATGAGAAATAACCTTAAGTCGAAGTGACTTCATTAATTTCTATGTCTAATATCTAATTGACCATTATAATATGAAATTCACTTTAACATAATCAAGCATATAGCATATATCAGTGACACAAGTACGTCTTTTTATTTCGGTGTCCATATAAGAGTTGATGTCTTTGTCATGGTCTCTTAGTCTCATATGTACTTCTGTCACAGTGGTAAGCTTACAAACTATATCATCTCTCTATACAGGGAGAAAATTTTCCAAAACCAGAAATGGTTGAAAATTCCTTGCCATACTTGTAATTCTCAGTTCAGTTGATAATATAATAATTTTTTTATAGTTCTAAATATACCATGAACATCCCTTTCATTTGAGTTAAAAGCTTTGTCAGAAACTGTTATAAGCTAATCAAGTCAATCCATTTATGAATGTGGGATAGAATGAGAAATAAACTTAATTAAAACAAAGCATAAAAGCATAAAATAACCTTAAGTCGAAGCAACTTCATTAATTTCTATGTCTAATATCTAACTGGCCATTATAATTTGACATTCACTTTAACATGATCAAGCATATAGCATATATCAGTGACACAAGTACGTCTTTTTATTTTAGTGTCCATATAAGAGTTGATGTCTTTGTCATGGTCTCTTTATCTCATATGTACTTCTGTCACGGTGGTAAGCTAACAAACTATATCATCTCTCTATACAGGGAGACAAAATTTTCTAAAACCAGAAATGGTTGAAAATTCCTTGCCCTACTTGTAATTCTCAGTTCAGTTGATAATATAATTATTTTGTTATAGTTATAAATATACCATGAACATCCCTTTGATTTGAGTAAAATATCCTTCTTTACATGTTTTCCTTATAATGCTCATGTGCAGTAATAGAGCAACCAAAGTGTGTAGAAATCGCCACAAAAATATTGAAACACAACCTCAATGATAACAGGTCAATAGGTATGCCAATCATTCATATGATAAAATAATAACATGCAACAACTCCTTACATTAAGGAAGCATTAGTGTATCTTTAACGGTTCACTGGATCCTTTTAGAAGCATTTCGATCACAGATGATCTTGCAGCTATCAAGCAAGAGCAAAGGTAAGTAGGAAATTATCATTTGGAACAGATGAAAATACACAACATCATCTCTAATTGTGCATCTAGCCATGTAGGTGAGAATTGGGATTGGGCTTGATATTCATTTCCCTGCTCAATCGGCATAAATTGTACTTGGTAGACCTGGCCAGACTTAATTGATGGAAGTGATAGATATAATAGTGTTAAGTGCTTCTTCACAAAGCATGTTGTTCATGATCCATGAATCTTCATTTGGCATTGCCTTTCAATAATAAGCCTACTTCTTTTTAGAAGAATTCCGATCACAGATGATTTTGCAGCTATCAGGCAAGAGCAAAGGTAAGTAGGAAATTATCATATGGAACAGTAAATAAACAACAGCATCTCTAATTGTCTCTCATCAACTGGCTCAATCAGCACCAATTGTACTTGGTAGACCTGGCCAAACTTGATTGGTGGAAGTGATAGATATACTAGTGTTAAGTGCTTCTTCACAAAGCATGTTGTTCATGATCCATAAATCTTCATTTGGCAGTGTCTTTCAATAATAAGCCTACTTTTTACAAATGAAAATTATCGATCATGTGAACTATTACATCAGCACCTTCTGTTTGCATCCAACTATATTTCACCTGCAAAATATGTTCGAGTCACTTCCACATAATCCACACATAAAATATGAGATCAATTCTCGCCTAATGGAATTCTATGTAATATAGTCGTGCTCTTCTAGAATACCAGCAAAAGGTGCAAGCAAAGAAAAATGTAAATAGAAAAGAAAAAAAAAACTACATCAACTTATTTTGAAGATGCGCTTTGAACTTCAAAATATTGATCTGCCTATAACTTAAAACAAATGAACTTGCAATTCCTTAATTTTTCTTTTCTAGAAGGAAATGAAGGTAGATAAAGCAAATAAATTTTATTTATAAAATGTTTATACAGTTGGGACTAGCTTGTCATCTCAAACATAAAACCCTATACAAAATTGAACTTGGTGTGATAAGTTCTGACCCCCGGACCTAAAGAATCTCATCTTTTCACAGATGTGCTTTGAGCTTCAAAAAATTGACCTCTCCACAACTTGACCAATGAACTAGATATTCCTTGAATTTTCTTTCCTAGAACGAAATGAAGGTAGATAAAGCAGATAAATTTTATTTATAAAATGGTTATACAATTGGAACCAGCTTGTCCTCTCAAACAGAAAACAAGCCGTATACAATATTTGATCGTGTGATAAGACAACTTCTGATCCCCAGGACGTAAGGACATTAAAAATGCTGATCTGCCTATAATTTTACCAATGAACTTTCTATTACAAATTTTATTTATAAAATAGTTATACAGTCCAGAGTCAGACTATTGTCAACTCAAACAGAAAACAACCACTAGACAAAATTTGAGCTTATCAGTGATGAGACAAGTTCTAATTCCCAAGAAGCAAGGACATTCAGACCTTCTACAAGACATAAATGTTCACAGATTTAGCTATGAAGTTGGTTTTCATTCATGCAAAGAGAGGGATCGGCGAGTGCACAGATTATATTGCATTTCAAATTACTGTTATTCATTTTGAGGATTTACAACCAGTTAAGAAATCTTCAACCAGAAGATGCTTCTCCAGCAATTTTCCTTGATATTTCTTAGAAGATGGATCATTTTTTTGTTTTCTTCAATAGTAAAAACAATCAGCCATGCACAAAAAACTTCTGCCGTCCATTACAGTTCCATAAAACAGAGTTGTTTTCCTTGCTAATCATAGGTAGATGTATCTGTTCATTTTCTAAACTAACCAATTGGGAACTTAAGACGTGGAATATTTATTCTGTTGTCATATCCCTTGAGAATCAACTTGAAATTTGACACAATCTTCTTACAATTAAGGCGAGACCAGAACCTTTATCGATACCATTACATCAAATGAAATCTAGAATTTCATATTTCTCATAATTGATAAGAGTTAGACCACAATTAAAGTGAGACCAAAACCTTTATCGATACCATTACATCAAATGAAATCTAGAACTTTTACATTTATAATTATTGATAAAAGTTAGATGTCAATGTCTTAATCTACTTTGGACATGCAACAATATAATAATATTTTCTAGAATGAGTTAAGGCAGGGATGGTGGGAATCTTGTAAAGCAGGCACTTAAATATTGAATGTTAGTTTTCAACTAGAATGAGAAGAATGTGTTTGTGTGGAAAGAAGGTTCTTACCTGGATAGTGCTGTGAGCAACAAATCGGTATTTACTATTCTGAAAACTGACGTCAATTCTCTGCCAAGGTACCTGTGTGAGACCCCCCAGCATTTCCTCTGCAAAACCAACATGAACCCATGTCTGTTTAAAAATAAAATTTTGATAAAGTAAATAAAGTCAGTCTTCTATCTATTAGACTATACACAGCCCTCACTCCGTGCCTAGTATGATGCACTTTTTACCCATGCAAAAATGGATATTGGTTTCTGTATATGCTATAGAGGTGTATGGTACAATTATTTTACTACAACACTGCAACTATTAAATTAATGGCATTATATACAACTTCCACAACCAGGTAGTTATCAATTGAATGTTGTAAACTACTCAGTGCATTCTGCACTGGTATATGACTTAGATTTTTCTTTTCACACTATAGTACCTTGGCTAAACAAATCAACAGAGTTATCAACTATTATAAGATGAAATTAAGTGAACCCAAACATCTTGAATTTTCATAGTAACCTCAACTAGACACATCAAATGAAGAAAGAGAGACAGATGATATTAATGCCAACAGATGACCCAAAACATAGGCCATCTGGGGTAATAAACCAAAATATACTGCAAAGGAAGTATACAATATTACAAAGAATATAAGATCTGAAAGAAGTTGAAAAAGAGTTTGAAGAAGGTTGAACGAACGGCATCAGCTTCACGAATGATATCAGCAGCATCAACACCAATGAAGGAATTAGAGACTCCAATTAAGAAGTGTAGTAGTCTACCTTCTAGTTAAGAGGGATGCAGTTAGCCCCACTTTCATCACTTGTGTTTTCTCTTGTCATCTAATTTGTGGCAGTCTACCTACTAGTTCAAAGGGATGCTCAAGAATTGAGAAGCAGGGAAACGTTAGTCCCAGTTTCATCACTAGCTGTATCTTGTCTTGTAGTCTATTTTTTGTGGTAATCTACCTATTAGTTGAGAGGGAAGCTCATGAATCGAGCGACAGACAAATGTTAGCCCCAATTTCATCGCTAAGTGTATTTTGCTTGTAGTCTATTTTATCTTTAAGTGACATGCAGATGGTGGTTGAAATGAAATTGGTATGTGCCTTAAAAATGTAATTACTAATCACTTTTGGACCTAGATAAAGGGGTCTTATGTTAAAAAATGAGGCTATCATTATCAGGTATTTATTAGGAATTCCTAATTAGTTGAGCAAAGGATTGTCTTCCTGTTACACTCTGAAAGTGCATGTTCCAATTCACATTTTCATGGGACTTTCTTCTCTCACTAAGTTAGAACAGCAGAAGACCCTTGGAATTCAGTAGCGCTTGCAACTTGATGAAGGCTTTTCCAGGACTGCATTGATGGATGATATGAGCAGGAAGGGAGCCCTAGAATAGGAACACCCTACTAAATTTGACCTCTAGAACATGACATGAGACAGACAAAAGCATTATTGAGCATAAAAGGTTGAACAACCTCTTCAAGGACGTGGTTAATGCAAAAATCTCCAAGCCTAGGTGACTAAAGTCCTTATGATCTCAATTAGATAAGTAATTGCTGAATTTAATTAATGTAGAAATAAATTTCGCACCATAGCAACAATAATACAATAGCTGGAAATTAAATTGTGGAAGCATAAAACAAAGTTTCACACAGACACAGGTATTTACTACTTCAAATCAGTTTTTCATTCCTTCAAAAAACTTAAAAGGAAACCTGCACATGCTGCCCAAAAAGCAGCAGTGCACAGATACCAAAAATCACTTAAATTGAGCTTTTACGGCCTGCTTGAGAGCTACAGCCTGCTGAAAAAACCCAGAAACAGCAAAAACTTGCTGTACAGCCTATATGGCCTTCCTGTAAAACAGTACGAATCTGGCCATACGGATATATAACACTTGTACAAACTGTTGCTGACTGCCTGGATTCTCCTCTGCTTGAAGAGCTCTCTCTCTCTCACTTGGTCCCTCAACCTGTTCTACTACTCAAGTGTGTGTGAAAACCTCTACATTGACATGTCTTTGTACTTCTACTGAAACCAAAACCCTTTTTTGAGTTTACTCCTAGTTGAAGTCATGCATGCATGAGATACACATTTTAGACTCAACAACTAAAAATATACTTTTTTACAAAAGTGAATTACAATATAGAATTCCTTTTTCAAAAATAGAATGTTTTTCAAAAATATCCTGAACTACTTCTTGCACATCCACATTGAAACTGTGTTGAAGTTCCTATCTGAGCTATAATTCTCAACAGTTAAAGCACGTTGAAGACAGGAAGATAGCCTAATGGAGGAGATTCCACCCATATTTGGGGACAAACTCATGGCACTGTTGGACCTATTGAAAAGAAAGGCATTTGCTTATGAAGGTGGCAAGTGGCCTTATGGAACCTTTGCATGCATTCAAAGGCAAGAGTAAAATGTCCCACATGAAGGAACTTCACAACTATGACATGGTGACAGAAATGGTAGGGCAAAAAGCCCTAGTTTAAAGTGGTTCTAAATGGCAACAGAAGCACATTTAGAGAACCGGTCCACTCTAAGGGTAATAAGGAGTATTTTAGTTGCTTAACCATGGATCTAGGCCCTAGTAGATGGGCGTCTTACTCAAGAGGCATTTAAAGAGTTATCAACTTATCGGTGAGGGTTTCACATAGTTCAGAGGCTGATTCACATATATGGAGTTAGCTCAAAGAAGAGATTGGCGCATGTCAATTTGTGAAGTCAAACCCTGAAAAGAAATCTAAAGAGAAGCACCCTACTTTTAAATTTTAGGGTTTTAGCTCTAATTTATTATTATTTAATTCAAAAGGGTCTGATATAAATAGAGGAGACATTCATTTACAAAGAACATGGCTGGAGTCATGGGAGATCCCCTCCCAGCTTAGTTGAAGATTTTTTCAGAGGAAACAGTTAAAGGGCATTTCAATGTGAGGTTCATCACCTTTTATTCTGTTTTCTTGGGTTGATTTTATGTCTGGAAATTACTGGTACAAATCTGTACTGGAAGAATGAGTAGAAGGATGATTGTGCTCCAATAAGAGGATGTTAGGGCTGAGATTGTGAAAATTTCTGAATACAACAATACAGAAATCCTACTGCAGTATCTTGATTTACTTCTCCTACTTGTGATTAAATTATACAGGTTATTTTCAGAAAATATTCAGAAAATACCGAAATAAACACAACTAGCAGCCTACACACATACAGATCATTTACTGAATATTACGCTCAATTAACAAAGTGAAACACAGATTTTTCGGACAAATGTCCCCGGATAAACCCAATGCGAGAAAACCGGTGCAGCAGATATGAGGGTTTATTATTATTAAGTAGAATCTGAGTACAGCAAATATGGGCACCTTACTGATTAACCCGACAGAGAAAATAAGATCTGCAGCAATACCTGCTGCTCTGGAGACTGAAGACTGGACTGGTTCACACCCTCAAACGGGTTTTACAGAACTCAGCCCTGTTCTGCCTCTAGACACCCCAGCGCTGCCCTGAAGCTGCCTGCGTCAACCCTGCTAGCCTTTGCATTCCCCTCCGCTGCTCAAAATGGTACTGCGTAACCCCAGACTGGGTGACGCAGTCCTTACGCTGCCCTCGATGGCCTCTATGTAACCCTGATGGCCTCCTGAAGCCCCAGCGTTCCCCTTTCTGGGCTTGCATAGCACCTGCGTAGCAGTTGAAACCCTCTCCACTGTGTAGCTGTTGCATAGCCTCAACTTCCTCTGCACTACTCCTCTGCCTCTTGCTAACTCTTAGCTCCAGGATCAGATTATCCCGTTAGCCAATACTACCCCTCACTGTAGCTGAAACTCTTCTGGAAATTCTTAGCAAACCCACCCTATAATTCCAGCTTAATCTCAGTGCTCTACCTCTGTGTGTGTGTTTCCGACTGACCCTCAAGCCTTTCTCTTATACTTTCTCGTTGAGACATCAACGGTCGTGATTTAATCTCTTATCGACGACTGAGACTAAAAGACTGCTTGATCCGCGCCACTTAGAACATTTCATCACATGTGTTTAATTAATTCACTTTAATTTTTCTAATTCCCTAAGTTACACTTAGGGTCCTCATTAAAAAAATTAATTATTTTAATATCTCACACATTAGATGAAATTTCTCCAAACGCTTTCTGGGTTTTGGAGGTCTTGTGTGTCTTAGCGCCTCCACAAAATTTCAGGACTAGAGCACACTGGATGCTACCCCGACACTCAAAATCTCAACACTCCCTCTTAGCACAGAGTATGCTCTCGCAATACATCCACACCATGTATCACAAGATCTTGGCATTGGTTTTTGCGTTGTTGATGCTTGGCCTGCTGCCCTCCATCCATTGTGTTGCGGCTTTCTGTACTGCTATCCATGTCACTACCACTAACACTGCTACATCTGTACTGCAACTTCCTCTCAAATTGTTGCATCATGCTGCCCATAGCACTGCCACTGCTAACTGCTGCACTGCAACTCAGTTACTGAGAAGTAAGCAACTGAAAGACCCCTGCCCAATCGTTGACAGACAAGTCAGGCTGCATCTCATCACTGAAGCTCCCTTCGCTGATGCTCTGCGTTGTCTTCCTAAAGTTGTTGCTCTGCTACAGCTCTGCACTGTGTAAGCACTGCTTCTCTGCATTATTGAAGTCCCATCAACCTCTGCGCTGATGCCTCTGCACTACGTTGCTCCCTCTACAACACTTCAACACTGCAACTGTGATCTTCTGCAACCACCTCTCTACTTGCCCCGCTACCATCTCAAGGCTCCCGTAGCTCATATGTGATCCAAGACTTGGGCTTACTCAAGGATCCTGCCTCTCCTCTGTAGTTGCTCTACAGATCCATGTCACCCCACTTCCATGGCTCATGAGCACTCACGGCTACGTCATCATCACTCCTATTGTCCTTTGCTGCTGCAGCCTTGGAATCAGAAGTTCCTTTGTCCTTCTTCTTAAGACAAGTGCTGGTGAAGTATCCAAGTACGCCACAATTAAAGCACCGGACCTTGGATAGGTCCCTCTTCTTCTTCCCTTGCTGCCTTCGTTCCTTTGATGCAAGGGCTATATCATCTTCCTCTTCTTTCTTCACCTTGACAATTTCGTTATTGTTGCCTCTTGGTGAATCTCCTGATTTCTTCCTAACAGAGGATTGCCCACATATCCGCCCAGCATGGTAATGTTGCCCTACCTAATATGCTCTGGACAAACGTTTCCCACTCCTCGGTGACTGCATTTAGGGCAGTCCTTACCAAGAGTCCTTCATCCAGAGTCGCTCCCATGGCAATCAGTTGATCTCAGATAGTCTGAAGTCGGAAAAGGAAGGTATCTATCTCCTCACCCTTCTACATCTGGAACAACCTCATCTGATTCTCTAGAAGCATTTTCCTTTGAACGAAGCTTCCCTGATACATCGTCTCCAAAGCAGTCCACATTTCATTTGTCATTTTCTTCCCGGCAATACGTGGCACGACGTGATCTTTTACACCATCCATAATCAAACGCTTAGCCCGCGCTTGGTTTTCTTTGAATTTCTTTAGAGGATCAGGATCTGCAGGCTCAGTTAGGACATTCTCTGCATGGTTATTGATGTCGTACTCATCCAGGACTGATAGGATCCTGGCCCTCCAGATGACGAAGTTCGACACATCGTCCAACCTGTCCTGATCTCCCAGTCCATGAGAAGCCATCTAGCTCAAATCTGTCAGAACAGATACTTTTCTCCCTCTTTCTGCTGCAACACAAAAATGTTGGATCTGGCTTTCTTGGTGACTAGAAACCCTCTAGTAACTGCTCCTTCTGAAAACTGATTTCCCTCCTGGAAATATTCAGCCAAATACAACAGAACATTTCTCTACAATCACTCTCCTAATCAAATCTCAGATCTGATTGGCGCAGATCTGCTGAGTAATTGTCTTCCTCCTGCTCTTTGTCAACTTAGCTAGGCACAATTCTGCACCGGCAGAATCTCCACCACACCAGCAACTGTTGAATATCTGAAGCATTGCTTCCAGATCTCGGCAGTACTTTACAGCAACAGAAAACTGGACAGCGTCCCTCTGGCTAGCCTCTGCGTGAGCAGACTGGCCCAGTGTAGCCTCTACGCAGCACAGGCTGCTCCTGTGTCCCTCTAGGAGGCACTGCGCTGTCTCTGCGTCACCCCCTGCGTAACCTCTGCTAGGACTACATCCTCCTGCTGCTGAGTTGCCCTCTCCGGATCTGCTACTTCAGCTACTAGCCTACTACCCTGCAAAAAATATGTCTTCAGCTGATTTTCTAGAGATTCAGCTTGATCTGCAATCGCTCTGATACCACGTGAAAATTTCTGAATACAACAATACAGAAATCCTACTTTACAGTATCTTGATTTACGTCTCCTACTTGTGGTTAAATTATACAACTTATTTTCTGAGAATATTCAGAAAATACCGAAGTAAACACAATTAGCGGCCTACACACATATAGATCATTTCCTAAATATTACACTCATTCAACAAAGTGACACAGAGTTTCAGACAAATGTCCCCGAAAAAACACAAAGCGGGAAAACCAGTGCAGCAAATATGAGGGTTTATTATTATTAAGTAGAATCTAAGTACAGCAAATCTAGGCACCTTACTGGTTAACTCGACAGACAAAATAAGATCTACAGCAATACCTATTGTTCTGGAGATTGAAGACTGGACTGATTCACACCCTCAAATGGGATTTACAGAACTCAGCCCTATTCTGCCTCTAGAAACACTAGCACTGCCCTGAAGTTGTCTGCGTCAGCCCTAATAGCCTCTGTGTGCCCTTGCGCTACTCAAAACGAGACTGCGTAACCCCATACTGGTTGACGCAGTGCTTACGTTGCCCTGGATGGCCTCTGTGTAACCCTGATGGCCACCTGAAGCCCCAGTGCTGCCCTTTCTGGGCCTGCGTAGCACCTGCGTAGCGGTTGAAACCCTTTGTGCTGCGCAGCTACTGCATAGCCTCAGCTTCCTCTGCGTTGCTCCTCTGCCTCTTGTTGACTCTTGGCTCCGGGATCAGATCATCCCCTTAGCCAATACTACCTCTCGCTGCAACTGAAACTCTTCTAGAAATTCTTAGCAAACCCGCCCTAGAATTCCAACTTAATCTTAGTGCTCTGCGTCTGTGTGTGTTTCGGATTTCCAACTGACCCTCAAGCCTTTCTCTTATACATTTTCGTTGAGACATCAACGACCATGATTTAATCTCTTATCGACGACTGAGATTAAAAGACTGCTTGATCCGCGTCACTTAGAACATTTCATCACATGTGTTACATTAATTCACTTTAATTTTTCTAATTCCCTAAGTTAGACTTAGGGTCCTCATTAAAAAAATTATTTATTTTAATATCTCACACATTAGATGAAATTTCTCCAAACGCTTTCTAGGTTTTGGAGGTCTTGTGTGTCTTAGCCCCTCCACAAAATTTCAGGGCTAGAGCACACCCAATGCTACCCCGACACTCAAAATCTCAACAGAGATAAAACCCTTCCTTCATCTTGATTTGATCATTGTGTTTATTGGAGGATATTTGCTGTTGTCATGTCTCGGTTAGGGCTGTTCACTCTATTTTGCAGGGTGCCTTAGCTAGGGTCGAAGGTTAAGTATGGCACGTTTAAGTCCCGCTTCATCTTTTGGTGAACCACATTTGAAGAATTATGCATTGATGGGAGTTCATTCTATAAAGAGGGCTTCCTACTTTTGTCTACTTCTTTAATGGCTTCACATGTGGTTGTCCTTTAATTATTCATCGTTGCGCGTTATTACATGGTTGATCTTATACTTGTTGTGAGCAGCATCTTTGGAAGAGCCCTCCTTGTACATGTTGAAATAGATCCATGTGGTTAGTTAGAGCATGTTTGAAATAGCCTATGGACTACACCTACTTCATATTTTTTTAAATGACTTGATTGTTGATCCTAACTCCATCACCCCCTTGGATAGGCACTATTCTTTGCAATCCACCATCTTCTAAATTCTAAGAATATCATAAACTTCTTTCTAGGGTTTTCACCCCTATGCCAATGAAGAGCCAGCCTAAAGTGACAGGAAGAGTTGTTGTGGTGAAAGTAGACGCCCAAGTGCCTCTAAGATAGCACTTCATTCAAGGGATTGAATATCTTTAAGTACAGGTTTGGGAGGTAACACTTTGAATTGTCATATATGTATGAGCTCATGTGTATAAGAGCCCCTCCTAATTCAAGTTGTCAGCCACTATATAAGTCCCATGTCAACCCTGAAACCCTTTATTACATCCTAGATATTGAGTTATTACATTTCTATTGTTACATTGTTAATGTTGGCTAAAACCTTTCATTGCACCATTTCATTATAATTGCACCCTTTGTCTCCTATATAGATACTAAATAGACCTAGTCTTAGGATCATCAAATCTTGTCTTATACATGTTATTAATTATAAAAGGAGGTTTCCCCATTGAAGTGAACTGTAATTACTGGTTTCTTTCCATTTTTAAGGCACGGGGTTCATAAAACAAATTGAGTGATCATCACAAATGGAGGCTTCATTGTCTCACTTGATATGTGTATACAATTGATCACAAGTACACACGTAAATAGATTACTATGATGTATGAAATCATAACGCCATCCTCCATTTTCTTACAGTTATTGCTATTCAGCTCTCCTAATTTTTAATTCATGCACAGACATTCTTTGTTTATTCTATGTCAACGTCATTACTCTTATCCTACCTCATGAAATCAAGGTTCACATGGTAGGACTAGGTATTGATAAAATACATACGCATAACAAGATTATATATATATGAAACCCGCCTACTTGCGGGTTCAGTATATTGGATGAAAAGATGAGTAATGATATATATATATATATATGACAGATTTATGACTAGTTTTCCTCTGGATCATAACTTTTCATCTTTTCATCCAATATACTGAACCCACAAGTAGGCATGTTTCAATGGCACAAGTGGATTGTCAGTTCAACATAATCAATTATAAGAATTGGAGGCAATTAACCCAAACTCTTTCCTAAATTCGTTTTCCAATTAATTTTATAGGTAATGCTCGCCAAATGCCATCTTAAACAGCTTTATCAATCTTCTCTCATCATCATCAATCAATTGACAATAGAATGCTAATGGGGTGCCTTGGTTCACTAGTGAAGTTGAGAGAGCATTAAGCCATCCACAAAGGTTCCATTCTCATTCTGATATACACCGTAACACCACCTTGTTACTCAAAGAAACTTCAAAGAAAAAAACAGTGAAAGGTGGCTAGGGGGTAAAAGCCAAAATTTGAAGAGAAGAGACCTGTGAATATCTTTCATCATAAACAACTTCTATCAACATGCTTGATTAAAAATAGTAGTATAAAATAACTAAAACACTGAAATAAAACCTACGAAACAAAAATAGGAAAAATCAAAGAAAAGATGATAGACAATGGTAACACTTCAATAAAAAAGTGTTTTGAAACAATTAGTACATGATGTATTAACTCAATTATCTATAATGATAGCTCTAATTCTAGAACAAATGCCCAAATAGAGAAACAAATTATCATCAAAATCTTTCATAGAAAAGAATGTATTTGACCTAGTGATTATCAAATCTGTTCACCAAACCAGAGAAACAAACCTTCTTCTGGATCTGTATAGCATTGATTTGAAGCAGCAACTCTTGTCCCATGAATATCATCATTCTCATTTTCCACATTTACAATATGTGGATATCTGTTATCCAAGGGAGATTGCAACTGACATGGCTAAATTACAATAGGTTAATCATGTGCGTGGCAACTCATATATAACTCTAGATAGAATGAGGGAGACTGCAGTTGAGAGCGTTAAATTACAATTATTTAATCATGTATGTGGTAACTAATATAGATCTAGACAAAATGAAAACAGCGACATTTGGGTTCAACACAAAAAAGAGCAAATACCTGTGGCAACTCACTTTCACGTCTAATTGAAGAGGTTCTCCAACCTACTATTTCTTTGTAACAAGTTAAGGGGCAAGATAATGATCCAAAATGAATTAAAACAGCTAAACAGATTTGAAAAAAGTTATTAGTTTATAGTTAAACTGATTTCTAAGGGTGAATAAAACATTAGTGCAACAAAAGATACTATCATGGGCCACATTTGAATAGGCAACTCGGCGTTTGAATGCCCGCAAAGCAGACCTGCATTCACAGAAATGATGCATTGAAAATTGTTGTCATAGAAAACTCAACAGAAAAATCATTAAGGATTTTCACAACATGTAATGTTGACAATCAGAATTGTCATTAGATAGTGAAAATATACTTGCAAGCTACATTATAGACTGCAAAAGAGAATGAACAAGAAGACACACATGAAACGAAGATCACCACAATCATTCACCATGCGAAGAAGCAACGGTAATTTCCCCTCATCAGTGTCCGTGAGAAACAGGTGGCGACCTGATCTCCCAACAGCCCAATGAGCACCAAAACACACAATTTTTTCGAAGAGAGGAACACCCCAAAGCATTGGAAGCTGCAAAGGAAAAAATATCAATGGTTTGAACTTTAAGTACATGGCTCCAGACAGTGTATCTTGCAAAATACATGATTCAAAAATAAGCAAGGTGATTTATTGCTCGACACATTATTCAGTTTTTATTAGGAGGTAATTTTATTGGCAATAGAATATGAGTTCATTCTTCATAAAAGGTATTCTTGATTGACATATGGTTCTCATATCAAATAATACAACCCTCGATATCTCCCTCCCTCTCTTGCTCTCTCCAAGGAATACAATCTACAAAATTTAACAGACTAGGATACCTCGCATAATATTTGGCATCTTTATTAATGCATCATCACTTCTAGCTTATAATGTAACTTTTTTTATGCGTATACACAATTTTGTATTTGTGTGTACATGATATGTGTGTGTGCAGGTATCTATGCCTGCATATGTATAAACCTGCACATGCACAAAGGGAAAAATGACATGTGAAGGTGTTTGTGTTGGAAAAGTAACTTGTTTGGTCTTCATAATTGTCCTAATTTGCATTTTGTATATGATGTAAAGAATATTAGAAAAATTACTTATTTTTAAAGCATGGGTTTCATGCTTGTGTCATAGGTCAAGGCATCCATTGCATGCCTTTAGGGAGAGTCAAAATTATTCGTAAGCCCCTTTGGGATATTGTGTTACTCTGTCCACAAGTCTAAAAACCTCTAGCTACAAATCGGCCTCCAAGTTCAACTACAAGTCGGCCTCCAGTTCAACTACAAGTCGACCTTGTGACCTATCTGTTCGTTGGGCATAGAAACCTATATATAAGGGATCTCGGATCCTCTTGGTGAACATACATCTGCAGTTTGATGAGGCAAGAAATTGTGACAAATAAGGAAAGCGAAGAAGGCCTTAAAAGGAAATCAATCTGCTCCTTAATCGTGACATCCAAATCTCCCCACAACGAAGGTACAGTAGCACCTTAATAGCCCGGAGACTGCAATAAGAAGAATCGCTTGAGTATCTGAAGAAGGAGACCGAAGCTACAGTAATACAAGATTGCAGTTTGACATCTAAAGACATAGTAAACTGCCCATCCGAAGCTACAGTAGTATCATCCAATGTTCTGAAGTTGCAGGTGTATCATTCTAAGGTATGTCATCCATCAAAGTGATCGGAAGTTTCAAGAGTATCTCAGAAACCTGAAAATCTACAGTCAGAAACAGATGTATGATAAGGTTGCAGGTGTAACAGAAGGTTGGAAAGTTGTAGAGGTTTAATCATTACAGTGATCCAGGATTGCAGAAGTCTGTAAGAAAGGTAACATTCCTTTCTCAAGAAGTAGAGTTGACTTGTAGCTAGCAGGTTTGGTCAATGGTTCCTAAAGTTGTCTCACTTTTGACCTAAATTCTATAAGGAGATTGTTTGGCTTTTCCCCAAGAGGTGGGGTTTTTCCCCAGCATGGAGCCTACATTGGTGTCTTTATCTTTTATATTTGTCATTTTGGTAATTGCTTGATGAAAAAGAACTAAAGTAAGTAATAAGAAGACATAAACTTCACAAGCAATTATCAAGCTAAGGAAAATCAGTCTTGACCTTCAACTACTTTGATTTTCTAACAGTTCACATGCCATCCAAAAATACCGTGAGGTGCAAATTACCAGATCAAACACTATGAATATTATCTGCCTAAAGATAGTGAGTATACTATGCTTGAAAAATGAAATACCTTGGAGAACAAAATGAACTGTGGAATTAATCATGGAAGAAACTGAAAATGTAGATGATTAAATTGGGTTTATATAACTGAAAAGAAAAATGTCAATGGAAAAACATAGAATATTTTGACAGTCCTCAAAATACATTAACAAGGGAGAAATCTTCTACATCATCAATTGTCTTCACAATGAAACACTAAAGACATATTTCCTTAATGCCAAGACAAGCAAAAAGAGGTATGTTATTGGGTTGAAGATGTTTCTAAAAACAATGCAAATGAAGACATATTAGGATAGGTGGTTACCTGATTTTTTCCTTTACAACCCAGGTGAGGTGTTGCAACAGTAATAAAGTTGACTGGTTCCAACCCAGCAATTTTACCCCTTGATTGCTCTTCACTGTGGTGAATTAAGTCAACGTCCATCAACTCCCCACCGTTTTCTCCTGCAATTTCACCAGTTGAAGGTGGCTCATATAGTCTCCCAATTGTGTATCTTGCTACCAAGCCACCAAGTGAGTGAGCAACGAATGAAATCTTTTTAAGTCCAGGGTTACGAGTTATTGCTTCCAGTACCTGCAGATTGGGAACAAAGATCAAAGGTCAATGCACAGAATCTAGTCCCTTGATGATAATTGACGCTAAAACAGCCAGGTCCTTCAATACAATTGGCAATAATCTCCTAGTAGAATTCAACCCCATTATTTTTTCCAAGGAAAATTTCACGGGGAAACCCAATGGATATTTCCCCACATTCATGGATGGCATCACTAGTAAACCCATCAACATAGAATAATGCACCTAACCCAAGGGGGATTCAAATTGGGTGCCTGCTGGCACAGAACTAACCAAATGCCCAACAACGCACTACTGCACTAATGCAATAATTGACATGGGTGTGGGTATTGATCCACTTTTGTGTGCACTGATCACGAGATTGTTTTATATGATCTCTCTTGATGCATACACACATTCGACTACTACCTCAAGGTGACCATGGCTCCAAGAAAATCCCTTGTGGGAATTGAGCCTTGCCCCCTAGTATAAAACTTACAGATCCTCATCAATGGATCCAACCCCTTTGGGCGACAACCTATTCATTATTGTAGAAATAAAGTAGTGAATCTGCACTGTTAAAACAAAACATCACATGGATGAGGGAAAGGGCTATGTAAACATCAATGCAATATGCACAAAAAAGGAAAACGTATCAAACAATGGTAGAATCTCAACTAACCAGCTAACATCAATGCAATATGCACAAGAAAAGTGAGCATATCAAACAATGGTAGAATCTGACCTCGTCAGCTAACCGCTCTCCCATCACATCAACCCCGTCATGAGTCAATTTCAGTGCATTGCGTTCACTACCTGCAAGGACATCCAAACTTCAGTTCTCCTTTCTCGCATAAGTATTTAGCCATTCTGATGATCCATAATCTAACGTCAAACTCTTCTTCATTCAGTTAATTTATGTTAGTGAATTTAAATAATTGGTTTTCTTGAATCACAGTCGTTAAAAAATAGTTGGATATGAGATGTTCTAACTTCTAACAATGCCATGGAGGAGTTAGGGATTTCTTTCCAGACCTTGTGTGTTTTATTTAATATTTTATATGGAGTTTCATTCACTGCCTATGTCAACCTTTGGTGTATACGTGAAAGATTCATATCTCCATGTAAGATTTGTACAAGATTCAGCTATCCTAACTTCCAAAATGTAATCTTTTGTATGTTAGGAGACCCTATTAAGAAGCAGCCTGACTTTCAGCAATTATTATTTCAGCTACAAACAGCCTCACTAGCATTGAGTGAAGCTTAATTTTGAACATAGTATTTCCATTGAGAACAATTTCCACAAAAAAATAGGCTATCAAACACCACACTCAGATCAAAAAGTGTGTATAAAGGCTTTCTCACCAGAAATAAGCTAAACATAAGAATAGATATTGAGACTGCCTCTGTCAAGACACTATATAATAGCATCCCGATGAATCAATCAGTACAAACACCAAGAACTACAACAAGAATCGCTGCAGAAAATGCACAAAAAGAATTCCTATTAAATAATATCTGGTCATTTTATTTTCGCCCCCATGATAAAAAGATTGCTGAGAAAATGAATACTATCCTTTCAATACCACATCATCTGTTGTATCTTTTCATCAGAAATAAAAAATAAAAATCTGGTCATTTTCTTTTAACCTCCATGATAAAAGGATCACCAAGAAAACAAATACTAGGTTTTCAATACCATATCTTCCCTTGTATCTTTTCATCAGAAATAACTGATTGTTAATTTCCTGTGCCATAAACATTCAAACCAAAGATATAATAGTATTTATTAACTTTGCCTTTTGGCACACCGTTTTACTCTCATGATCTAGCATTAACACCAATTTTTGATCTACATATCTATAGATTATAACTACGTATTGTCAATTGGGTGTAGCTCGACTGGTTGTGAGGAAAGTTGTTACCCTCTCCACCTAGGTTCAAATCCTATTTTATATGTTTCTCTTGGTGAGATGATTGTTAATGAGCTGTATATGATCCAGTCATAAGTTGATGACCTGGCCTTGTGCCCTGAAGAATCTAGGGTTTACCCTGGGTACCATCCTCAGCATGAGGGGAAGTGTCAGAGAGGTTTCTGACTCGGTAATGACTCCGAATCGGTAATGACTCGGTCGACTCGGTTTCAATGACTCGGTTTTTGTAAAAAATACATTAAATATTAATTTTTTTGTACAAAAACATAAATTTAAAGATTTTTATTCATGTTTCCAAACACAAAGCATTACAATATAGATAAGTCACAAAAGACAACATAACGGATCGAGTAACAACATAACAGAGTGCTTTATTCAATCTTCATTAAGTAGCAGCGGAATACATTACAATGGGTGCAATCTCTACTGAGATAGACTGTTGCGGCATTTATCAGATATATCTTGCACAAAGGCAGAGATCATCCAAAGGCTACCTGGCACACAAAGCAGGCTCAGTCTTAGAGATACAGAACAGACATCACACAGAACAACATAACAGACAAGAGTTTCTATCTCGTGGTGCAAGCAGATCACGGATATCCGCGCAGATGCAGAGCAGGAGATTCGTAACTCAGACTCAACTAAGACTCATTCGGAAGAGAAGAGGGTTTTGGAGAGTCTAAGTTGAGTCTGAGTTACGAATCTCCTGCTCTGCATCTGCGCGGATATCCGTGATCTGCTTGCACCACGAGATAGAAACTCTTGTCTGTTATGTTGTTCTGTGTGATGTCTGTTCTGTATCTCTAAGACTGAGCCTGCTTTGTGTGCCAGGTAGCCTTCGGATGATCTTTGCCTCTGTGCAAGATATATCTGATAAATGCCGCAGCAGTCTATCTCAGTAGAGATTGCACCCATTGTAATGTATTCCGCTGCTACTTAATGAAGATTGAATAAAGCACTCAGTTATGTTGTTACTCGATCCGCTTAAATGGTATCAAAGCCAAGTTGTTGTGTGAGTGAGGTTATTTGTTGAGTTATCCTTTGCTGTTGAAAAGATATTGTTTGTGTGGAGCGCTAGATAGTTTGCTTGATGTCGTGAATAGCGTTTGTAGCCTGTGTTGCCGCGAAAGGCGTTGAAGGCGTTGAAGACGTTCGACTAGAACTTGTGCGTGGAAGCTGCAATCTCTCAGCTAAGTGATTTCCCAAATACTTCCTAATAACTTGATCTTTTATTATCTGCACCATACTCTCTGTGCAATGGATTCATCTTCTCGTTCCATGGGTCGCTTTGGTTCTAAACATTTTAATGATTTAGAGAATGAAGAACAGTTACGTTCTGGTTTAGACTCTCTGTGTGTTCCCTCTGATTCCTCTTCGAATTCTGCTTGCTTAAATATTGAAGAAACCAACCCTCGCATGAAATGGAAACTCCCTGACATTACTCCTTCTGATGTATACCATGGTATTTCCCCGTTTCAGTTTCGGGCCCTCAGCCAGATTAAAATCAAAGAAAATTCTATTCGCACTGAGCTTAACTGTAACACCATGATGACTGTTCCCTTGCTTGAACAGAAGCATATCACTGCTGCATTAAAGTCTGGTTACAAGTATGTCCATCTGGGGATGGTGAGAGTAGGCCTAAATGCTCTCCATAGAAAAGGTCAAACTGCATTTGTTTTCTCGGCCTTACTTGATAATCGATGGTCATCCTTTACAAAAGCCCTCATTGGTGGCATCGAAAAAACTCTATCTGATGGTCCTGTCCAGTATGACGTATTTCCAGATTTTTCAGTTGCCCTTGATGATCCCAATATTCTGAAATGCCTAACTCTAGGTGTTCAAACTCAAGGATATGATGAGTTTGATAACAAGTCTAAAAATCTAACTATTTTCTACATTACTTGTGTTAGATTTTATAACACAACTATTCCTGTTGTTTTACATGCTCCTGAACAAGGATCTGGCACTGTGACCTTAATCCAATATGACTCTTCCTGCAATCCAGTTGCCCCTTTGTCAATCAATAAGAGATCCCTTGTTCCTCCAGATGAATGGGTTACTAATTGAAAGCGCAATACCAAAAAGCCTATTGCAATTGCCCAGTCTATTATATCTGAATCTGATAACCAAGTCATCACAAGATTTCCAAGAAGACACATAGTTGAGCAAGGTCAGTCTTCTACTTCCTCATTGGTTCCGACTCTTTCACAAATCCAGCCAGTATCTTCAAAAGAACCAATGGTAATGATTGATCCAGATATCCTAGCAAAGTTAAAAGTTTTGTTGACTGAGCCAATGATATCTCCTACTGCCTCTGTACAGTATGTAAATCCTCCTTTAGCTTCAGTCTGTGAACATCCACACTGCTCCAAAACCCATTGTCAATTCTCCTCAGATCCCCCTCAGCCTCACGGATCTTCATCTGACCATTCCAGGAGAATTAATATGTTTAAGTTTATTCCTTCTTCAGATTCTTCAGAACAAACTTACAGACAAGTGACATTTTTTAATGTGCATGAAGATCTCCTTGTACAGTCTGTTTCTCCGACTATTCCTTGTGGTCTAGGATTTGTTAATCCTGCAGCCATTCCTGCCTACAGACGAAATCCAATTGATAAAATTCCAGAGTCTGTTGAGATTCCATCTGATTCAGAAATCATTGCATTTCTGAAAATATTCAAAGGCATAGGCCCATATGATCCAGAAGATCCCTGGAAAAAGAAGATGTTCAACTGGGACATCTACACCCATGAGAAAGAATATTTGTACATACAAGAAATAAAACTTCTGGACAAGAAGGATAGGAAATCATTTAACTGCCAAAATGATTCTGAATGGAAAGCTTGGATGCAAGCTAATAACCAGTGGATATCATTTTATGAATGGTACTATCCTTCCATAAATCAAATTGAAGACTCTTTGATCAAGCAATTCCGAAATGAAGCCAAACAAAAAAGGATCAAATAGTCTGATGAATATGTTGATTTGAAGATTGAACAACAGCCCGTAGTGGTTCCATCTCCACTAAAGTTGCCAATATTTTCTCCTAAAATACAGACTATGCTATCTAAGCCAAAATTGCCCAAATATTTGATAGCAGTTAGAACTAAAGGAGAAATTTTAATTAAAGAAGTCTGCTTACGGCTCAAAGTAAACATGATCAGACAAGGAACACCAAGCAAGCACAAGTGGGAACTTCTTGATGGATCGATGCTTGAGACTGATACAGAATTTCCTCCCTGGAGAAATTTTGTAATCAAGCAACAGGATGGAAAGATGTATAAGTTACTTCCATCCCATGTAGATGATTCCTCATTATCTACAAAAGAATCAATTTCAGCAACCAACTGGACTAATCTTGCTATTTCCAGTTTGGAAAAATTTGTCAGAAAAGAATTTTCATCCAATGAAGCTGCAAATGCTGAAATAAAATTGATGATTGGTAGAGTCTTGCAGAAACAAGACTATAATACAACCTGTCTGAATGAAAACATTAAGATCTTGACAGAAAATGATCATGCTATAGCCAAAAGTCTTGATCAACTTACTTTTCAAACAGATAATAAGATCCATGAATCAGCAGTGGCTCATGGAAAAGAATTGGTTAAGGTTAATACTAGCCTTGACATCCTCAAAAGACAAGTCTATACTGTTTCTACTAGTATAGATTCTTTAAAGAAAAGACCCAGCACAGGTTCAGAGACCTACAAATCTTCTACTCTATTCTCAGATCCGAAAGTGTCATTTCCTTACTCTATTACACCCTCTGTCCAAAGTCTGATTAAGGCTCCCAGCACTATCAGTTTTCCTCCAGCAGACACTCCCTATAATTATACTCCTTTTTCTAACCCAAGTTTCTTTGGAAAAGCCCAAAAGGATATTGATACTAGAGCTGTCCGTCTGTCTGAATTTCTCCATGACTATGATTCAGATTCTGAGAAAAAGAATGATAAAATATTTATAGAATCAGAATTGAAAGGTGATATTCCAGAAACTAGTCTTCATAAGATTGATGATCCAAGTCTAGAAGAACTAGAGACCTGTGTAAATAATTTTTCAGCAGAAGACAAAATACAGTTTGGTATTGAAACATCCACAGATCTAGATACCACTCAATTCCATGCTACTTCTTCTAGATCTAGGTATGATACTTCATGGAATCCTGCTCCAGACCATAGAGATGCTATGAAGTCTGAATATCATAAAGATTGGTCTGAAAATTCTACCTATTCTTGGAACATAGACAACTGCACTAAAGCTGAAGTCATGTCTGTGTTACATTCCATGATAGTTTGTTATAGAACTTATCTTGCTGATGATATTGGTCCCATTAATGCAACCAGACGGATTATTGGTGGGTTTGAAGGCACCCTTGATTCCTGGTTAAAAGCAGAAACTTTGAAAGATCCTACTCTTATCACTCAATGGGAACAATCAGTTATTTTGAATGCTGATGGTAGTACATATATGGATCCAGTCACTCATTTCCCTGTCAATAATATGATAGGATGTCTTCTGTATGGGATTCAAGTAAATTTCATTGGTTTCCCTCAAATTACTAATGAAATTACTACTATCACTCTCTTAGCAATGAAGTTGCATAACATGCAACATTTTGATGAATATTTCAATGAATTCCTCCATCGGCTTCATTCTCTCACTCCAGATTTGATCCTTGAGCCAAAATGGAAAGAAATTTTTGTATCCTCTCTTCCCCACTGGGTTTCTTCGGCCATAGTCAATAAACTCCCTGGAAAAATGGGAGATTATAAGTTTGGTGTGATTCGACAGGCTGTTAAAGCCGTCATTGTCGAGCTTTGCTCTCAGATGAAAATTGCCTGTGCCGCCACAAATCCCAAAAAACCCCATGGTTATCAACAACTCTGCAAGCAGTGGCATCTTGGAAAAGCTGGAAATTCAGAGGGGCGTAGACGACATCTCAAACACAAATATAAGCATGCCAAAAATAATTCCCAGCATTCCCACAAAAAATATTTCAAAAGAAAGCCTTATAAACATACAAAAATGTTTTCAAAATAAAATGAAATTATCTGCTACAACTGCAATGAAAAAGGGCATACCTCCAATAATTGTCCAAAGAAAAAGAAAGATAAAGGGAAGAAGAAAGTTACATATAGAAATAAAAAAGGAAAAGTAAATTTCTTTGATCTCCCTTGCAGTTGTGATGAGCTTCTAACATCTGAATCTGATTCAGAAAATGATTTAAACATGTTATATTCTGATGAGTCTTCTGATGAAGAAATTTGCAGAGATCCTCACTGCATGGAATGCAGAGAATGTGAATGCAGTGATCCAGATGTTTGCAGTTGTAATACTGTGAATATGATGAAGGCAGATGACAACGAAGATGAAATAAGCAGAAACTATTTCACTCAGATGATTGCTGCTACTGATCCTCAGATTAAAGAAATGTATAAAACACTTTTGATGAATCATTTGAAGCAGTCTCCATCAAAACCAAAGGATCAATTAAATAAAGGTTATGTTCCTCCTGCATCATTATTTTCAGTGGAAGCTCTAACCAGACAGTTTAGAAATGAAGACTTTGGAGAAGATCTGCCACAGACATTACCTAGCATCCACCATGCAATTAAAGAACTAAGGAAGACAGTGAAAGAAAATAGGAGATTATGCCTAGAAAATCACAGAGAATTGAATGTTAAAGTCATGGGCATAAATCAAGCTTCCTCTTCTCAGAATCCTCCTATATCTGGTAAAACTGAGAATTGGAATTTTCATGGAATTCCTCCATGGGAACAAGCACAAAAACCAGATAAATCTGTTGAAAAAGAAGACTCTGATGAGGAACCAGAAAGGACTGGTCTTGGCTGTAATATGTTTAACAGAGATGTTATGTATTGTGTCAAGATGAAAGTTAGAATTGGATCCCAGATTGAATATTGGAAAGTTTTGATGGATACAGGATCCAGATTGAATATTGTTAATAATACTGTTGTAAGCACTCATCTCAGAAGACCAACGACATGTCCAAGAGTCACTACTGCAAGTGGTGACATTACAACAGTATCAGAAGTTGATATAGATGTATTTCTCACTGAAGAAATAGGAGTGCATCTTGTTTGTCCTATTGTTCCAGGAATGGATTGTGCAATGTACCTTGGAACACCATTCTTCTAGAACTTTGAGAAGCATGGAGCAAAGCTAGATCAGGTGAGTCAGAGGTATGGATATTTTGTGATTCTGCATAACAAAGAAATTTTGTTTCCTTTTATCAATTCCAACTCACCTAATAGATTGAAAAGAGTTGAAAGAATGGAGAATCTCCTTGCAAAGATGGAGATTAAGAAAGAAATTTTGAAGATAGAAGAATTTCTGGATAATGGAAAATATGCCAAAGAGATAGCAGATATCACTGCCAAGTTCAAAGAATGTTGCTCAGATGATCCAAGTGCATTCTGGCATATTAAAAAACAAGAAGTTGAATTTCCACTGAAGAAGGATTTTAGTGGAAAGTTACGAAGATCAGCAGCAGTTCCTATGAATGCAGAACAAATGAAACTATGCAAAGAAGAGATCAAGGATTTGTTGCAGAAAGGTTTGATAAGAAAAAGAAAGAGTCCTATTGCTTGCTTTGCATTCTATGTAAACAAACATTCAGAAATTTCCAGAGGTAAGCTAAGGTTAGTTGTCAACTATAAACCTATGAATAATATCTTAGATTATGATGCCTATCCTCTTCCTAAACCTTCAATGATACTTGCCCAAATTTCAAAATCAAAGATCTTTTCAAAATTCGATCTTAAATCAGGTTTTTGGCAAGTAGGCATTAAAGAAGAAGATAAGTGGAAAACAGCTTTCTCTGTCCCACAAGGTCACTATGAATGGAATATCATGCCCTTTGGCTTGATAAATGCACCCTCTGCATTCCAGAGAATAATGGATGAGACCTTTGAAGGGATGGATGAATTTTTTTAAAAATGCATTGATGATATCCTGATACACTCAGACAATATCCCTGAACATATCAAACATCTCAGGATATTTTTGAAGAGATTAAAATAAATGGGCATAGTCTTGTTTGAGTCAAAAATGAAACTCTTTATATCTATGATTGATTTCTTGGGATACAATATCCAATATGGATCTTATAGAGTCATTCAAAGAAGTCTAAATTTTGTTGACCATTTTCCTGATGAAATTTTAGATAAAACTCAGCTTCAGAGATTTTTAGGTAGTCTTAACTACATTTCTAAATTCCTGCAACATTTTGCTCATGATAGAAAATTTTTGAATCAAATATTGTAGAAAGATCCTATTCCTTGGAATAAGGAATGTACTGAAGCAGTTCGCAGAATTAAAGAAAGAGTCAGGAAAATCCAGCCACTCTCTCTAATACAAGAAGATTGGGAGAAACTAATAATGACAGATGCTAGTAAGATTGGATGGGGTGCAGTCCTATGCCAAATCAATCCAGGTAATAAGAAAGATATTGAAATATGTCAATATGCCTCAGGCCTGTGGTCAAAGAATCAATTAAATTGGGCTAGTCAAAAGAAATAACTTAGGGCTGTATGCTTAGGCATAGCTAAGTTCAATGATTTTATTATTTATACCAAATTCACAGTCAAGACAGATTGCAAAGCATTACAATATGCTATTCAAAAGTGTGAATTTGAGGATGCAGCCATGGTTCGCTGGGTTATGCAGCTCAGCCAATATAATTTTGATGTAGAGTTTGTAGAAGGAAAGAAGAATTGTTTTGCTGACATGTTGAGCAGAGAATTCTTAACAAATAATTCCATACTTTCTCTCTCCTGTAATTTCATCAGAAGAAATCCAGAAGAGGTACAGATAGAAACACCAATGGGATGGGTTACTTATAATCTCTCTACTCCTCTTCTAGATCATGACAGAAGTTGGTTTCCACTGAAAGAAATAAGACATAGAACTAGTATTCCTTATTTGTGGAATACTAGATTACAGGATGAAATGAATTAAGAAGCTATAGAAGCTCTAGATTATCTAGCTTACAATGGAAATATCACATATCATCTAGATAGAGCTGAGAATGATAATTTGATACACAGTTGCCAGATCACCTTGAGAGGATTCTCAAATTATCATCAAAGACCAGATTTTGATGAAACACAGGTTAAAGATTCCTTCTATGCAGCAATGAATTTGCAAAATTATTCATCTACTCTATTTTATGCTCTGCAGTTCTCCTTTTTCTTTGAAGGGCAATCTGTTGAAAGAATAGAAGAACTTGACCCTACTCCAGAATGGTTTCTTGAATGGTGGAAAATCTATGGTTTATCAGCCCTAACCATGAAACCATATTCTCTTAATCTTCTGAAATTACCAGGATTCAATGAACCAAGAGCACTTCATTCAGGAATTGTACATAAGTCTGTTCGTAATATTGCAGATATTAAAGATCTTCACTTTTTCTATGGATTGAAAAGATGTGGCCATATACGATGGTTTGTTACCAATACCTACAAGGCACGAAGGATGGGAACCGGATCTAGTACGAGCTATGACAACTTTCATCTGCAAGTGGATACAGAATCAAATCCTTTTGAGTACATAAATCTTTTGGCTCCACCAAGTAATGATTCATCACAGGCATGGGAATCCGAAAAAGAAGTCCTTGTACAATATTTTTCAAATCACCTGATTGAAAGATATCGATATCAGCATTATTCTCACCATCAAATAATGTTTTATGTCATGCCATAATTATGTCTTTCCAACCGACTATGGTGTTGGACAGGTTTCCGTGGGATTCCCTGCCCCAATATCTCCACTGTGTAAAATATCTTGTACAATCATGTTTCCAATTAGGCTTTCGTGGGTTCCCCTTGTTTAAAGAATCTCCACTATGTAAATTTGCTTGTACGCAATATCTAGAGTCATGAGATAACTTTGGATTCGGTCCCCACATGCCAGAAGGCTTTCCGTATGGAATAGGGACGAGATAATATGGGTTGTCCACTCATACCCGAATCCAAGGCGTACTCTCATATCTTCATCCTTAGATTTACTTTTCCTTTGTCTGAAATCTCAGATCATGTAATAATTCACTTTCACGGATGTTTGTTCCCCTTCAAGATCTATAAGAAGGTAAGACTCATCAGGTTCCCATCCTTCGTGCCTTGTAGGTATTGGTAACAAACCATCGTATATGGCCACATCTTTTCAATCCATAGAAAAAGTGAAGATCTTCAATATCTGCAATATTACGAACAGACTTATGTACAATTCCGAAATGAAGCCAAACAAAAAAGGATCAAACAGTCTGATGAATATGTTGATTCGAAGATTGAACAACAGCCCGTAGTGGTTCCATCTCCACTAAGGTTGCTAGTATTTTCTCCTAAAATACAGACTATGCTATCTAAGCCAAACTTGCCCAAATCTTTGATAGCAGTTAGAACTAAAGGAGAAATTTTAATTAAAGAAGTCTGCTTGCGGCTCAAAGTCAACATGATCAGACAAGGAACACCAAGCAAGCACAAGTGGGAACTTCTTGATGGTTCGATGCTTGAGACTGATACAGAATTTCCTCCCTGGAGAAATTTTGTAATCAGGCAACAGGATGGAAAGATGTATAAGTTACTTCCGTCCCATGTAGATGATTCCTCATTATCTACAAAAGAATTAATTGCAGTAACCAACTGGACTAATCTTGCTATTTCCAGTTTGGAAAAATTTGTCAGAAAATAATTTTCATCCAATGAAGCTGCAAATGCTGAAATAAAATTGATGATTGGTAGAGTCTTGCAGAAACAAGACTATAATACAACCTGTCTGAATGAAAACATTAAGATCTTAACAGAAAATGACGTCATGCTATAGCCAAAGTCTTGATCAACTTACTTTACAGACAGATAAGAAGATCCATGAATCAGCAGTGGCTCATGGAAAAGAATTGGTTAAGGTTAATACTAGCCTTGACATCCTCAAGAGACAAGTTTACACTGTCTCCACTAGTGTAGACTCATTGAAGAAAAGACCGAGCACAAGTTCAGAAACATATAAGTCTTCTACTCTATTCTCAGATCCAAAAGTATCTTTGCCTTATTCTATTTCACCCTCTGTTCAGAGTTTGATTAAGGCTCCCAGTACTATCAGTTTTCCTCCAGCAGACACTTCCTATAACTATTCTCCTTTTGCTAATCCTAGTTTCTTTGGAAAAGCACAAAAGGATATTGATACTAGGGTTGTTCGTCTGTCTGAATTTATGCATGAATATGATTTAGAATCTGAGCAAAAGAGTAATAAATTGTTTATAGTTCCCGGCACAACAGATGATACTCCAGAAACTAGTCTTCATAAGATTGATGCTCCCAGTCTAGAAGAACTAGAATTTTGTGTAAATAATTTTTCTGCAGAAGACAAAGAAAAATTTGGTATTGAAACATCAGCAGATCTAGAAGAAAACCAAGTACATGCTACTACTTCTAGATTCAAGTATGATTCTTCCTGGAATCCTGCTCGGACATAGAGATGCTATGAAATCTGAATATCATAAAGATTGGTCTGCAAATTCTACTTATTCTTGGAACATAGACAACTGCACTGAAGCTGAAGTCATGTTTGTGTTACATTCCATGATAGTTTGTTATAGAACTTATCTTGCTGATGATATTGGTCCCATTAATGCAACCAGACGAATTATTGGTGGGTTTGAAGGCACCCTTGATTCCTGGTTAAAGGCAGAAACTTTGAAAGATCCTACTCTTGTCACTCAATGGGAACAATCAGTTATTTTGAATGCTGATGGTAGTACATATATGGATCCAGTTACTCATTTGCCTGTCAACAATATGATAGGATGTCTTCTGTATGGGATTCAAGTAAATTTCATTGGTTTTCCTCAAATTACTAATGAAATTACTACCATCACTCTCTTAGCAATGAAGTTGCATAACATGCAACATTTCGATGAATATTTCAATGAATTCCTTCATCGGCTCTATTCTCTCACTCCAGATTTGATCCTTGAGCCAAAATGGAAAGAGATTTTTGTATCCTCTCTCCCCCACTGGGTTTCTTCGGCCATAGTCACTAAACTCCCTGGCAAAATGGGAGATTATAAGTTTGGTGTGATTCGATAGGCTGTTAAAGCCGTGATTGTAGAGCTTTGCTCTCAGATGAAAATTGCCCGTGCCGCCACAAATCCCAAAAAACCTCATGGTTATCAACAACTCTGCAAGCAGTGGCATCTTGGCAAAGCTTGCAATTCAGAGGGGCGTAGACGACATCGCAAACACAAATATAAGCATGCCAAAAAGAATTCCCAGCATTCCCACAAAAAACATTTCAAAAGAAAGCCTTATAAACATACATAAATGTTTTCAAAAGAAAAGGAAATTATCTGCTACAACTGCAATGAAAAGGGGCATACCTCCAATAAATGTCCAAAGAAAAACAAAGATAAAGGGAAGATGTAATATTCCCAATTAGCTTTGCTAATTGGAATATTGCATTTTTGTGTTATTTTGCTGCTTTAGATAGGAATAATAAATAAAGTGAGAAATAAGAGGGGTCACCTCACTTTAGTCAACTCACTTTATAATAAAGTGTTCTTTTTCCTAGTAGCTTGACGTTGTAACTTAGAGAGGGGGCCGTGGGGGTCCACGTGGATATGATGAAGGAGACATAAGGTTAACCCAAGGTAAACTGCGCAGATCCAGGATGAGTTGAGTTTTGGAGGGAGATTGGTGTTATAAAAGGAGAGGCTCTCACCTCATTTGATCATCCATGATTTGATATTCTTATTGATAGCTAGACTTTGTCTGCTTCAGCACGCCGGTTGTTTAGTCGGTCTGCAGCACTGCTTAGTGCACGAGTGTCTCCGGTCGGAGATCTCACCCTTAGCCTCGGGGGACTTCGAGTGCCTGCCCTGGTAAGGTTTTTCGGGTTTCACCCTTAGCTTCGGGGGACTTCGAGTGCCCGCCCTAGTGAGGTTTGTTCTGAGTACACTTTTCAGTTCCAGCAGTGAAGCAGCAGCAATTTCTGAAGTACATCTGAGGAGGAGAAAGCCCTCTTGTGGCTGCGCAGAGGAAGAGGAGGAAGGACGCTGATTTCTGAAGGAGAAGGACGCTGTCTCATCTGGAAGGAGGACGTTGTGCCTTTCAGGAGGGGAGGACGCTGTCCAAGGAGGACGCAGTCCCAGTCTGGCAGAGAAAACGTTGTTTTGGGGGGCAGAAGGACGCTGTCTAGCCCTAAAGTGAGGACGCTGTCCATTTCTTGAGGTAAGGGTTGCAGATCTGAAGGTTTATTGCTAGATCCAGTTGTGGGAAGGATAGATCTTGCAGATCTAGTCTTGTATGTTGCAGATCTAGTGTTGTATGTTGCAGATCTGGGGGTTTAGCACTAGATCCAGCTGGAGGAGTGACAGATCTGAGGGGATATTGATAGATCTAGCCCAGATCTGAAGGAATAACACCAGATCTAGCCCTAGAGGCTGTAGATCTGAGGAGATAGTTCCAGATCTAGTATAGATCTGAGGGTTTGGCATCAGATCTGATATTGGAGGACGCAGATCAGGAAGGGAAGGACGCAGGTCTAATTGGAGGCTTCAGATCCATCAGGAGAGACGCAGTTCTGAGGAGCAGGCTATTGTGAGAGAGGCTCATCAGCGTTTTCCAGCATTCTGTAGCAGGTTCATCTGTCTGGAGGATTGAGGGCCTTGTACTTCATCTGTTTCTGCGCTGTCACTAGCAGAGACAGCGTTTTCCAGTAGAGAGGGTTTGCAGTTAAGGATCAGCCCCAGTACCAGCGCAGTTCATCTCCAGAGCAGCTAGGACGCTGTCCTTATTGCAGCCATTTTCTTGTATGGGAGGGTCATCACTTGCCTAGGGCAAGGATAGGTGCACTGATTCTGATTTATTTGTACTTCTCTCTATGTACTTTCTGATTAATAAAATGGCTCAGTTTCTGGTATTACATGTGTCATGATTCAGTGATCTGGTGCATTTTCTATATCTGTCTGGCATATTTCTGTTATATTACTGGTTATTCCCCTTTGGGGATATTACAGAAGAAGAAAGTTACATATAGAAATAAAAAAGGCAAAGTAAATTTCTTTGATCTCCCTAGCAGTTGTGATGAGCTTCTAACATCTGAATCTGATTCATAAAATGATTTAAACATGTTATATTCTGATGAGTCTTCTGATGAAGAAATTTGCAGAGATCCTCACTGCATGGAATGCAGAGAATGTGAATGCAGTGATCCAGATGTTTGTAGTTGTAATACTGTAAATATGATGAAGGCAGATGACAACGAAGATGAAACAAGCAAAAATTATTTCACTCAGATGATTGCTGCTACTGATCCTCAGATTAAAGAAATGTATAAAACACTTTTGATGAATCATTTGAAGCAGTCTCCTTCAAAACCAAAGGATCAGTTAAATAAAGGGTATGTTCCTCCTGCATCATTATTTTCAGTGGAAGCTCTAACCAGACAGTTTAGAAATGAAGACTTTGGAGAAGATCTGCCACAGACATTGCCTAGCATCCACCAGGCAATTAAAGAACTAAGGAAGACAGTGAAAGAAAATAGGAGATTATGTCTAGAAAATCACACAGAATTGAATGTTAAAGTTATGGGCATAAATCAAAGCTTCTCTTCTCGAATCCTCCTATATCTTGTAAAACCGAGAATTGGACTTTTTCATGGAATTCCTCCATGGGAACAAGCACAAAAAATCAGATAAACTGCTGGAAAAAGAAGATTCGATGAGGAACCGTAAAGGACTGGTCTTGGTACGCAATATGTTTAACAGAGATGTTATGTATTGTGTCAAGATGAAAGTTAGAATTGGATCCCGCGATTGAATATTGGAAAGTTTTGATGGATACGGGATCCAGTATTGAATATTGTTAATAATCATCGTTGTTAGCACTCATCTCGAAGACCGACGCATGTCCAAGAGTCACTACCACAAGTGGTGACATTACAACAAGATATCGAAGTTGATGTAGATGTATTTCTCACCGAAGAAATAGGAGTGCATCTTGTTTGTCCCATTGTTCAGGGAATGGATTGTGCAATGTATCTTGGAACACCATTCTTCCCGAGAACTTTGAGAAGCATGGCGCAAAGCTAGATCAAGTGAGTCGAAGTATGGATATTTTGTGAGTTTGCATAACAAAGAAATCTTTTTTCCTTTTATCAATTCCAACTCACCTAATAGTACCGAAAAGAGTTGAAAGAATGGAGAATCTCCTTGCAAAGATGGAAATTAAGAAAGAAATTTTGAAGACTGTAAGAATTGCTAGATAATGGAAAATATGCCAAAGAGATAGCAGATATCACGCCAAATTCAAAGAATGTTGCTCGATGATCCAAATGCATTTTGGCATATTAAAAAACAAGAAGTTGAATTGCCCCCGAAGAGGGATTTCAAAGTGGAAAGTTACGAAGATCAGCCAGTAGCTCCTAGTGAATGCGAACAAATGAAACTATGCAAAGAAGAGATCAAGGATTTGTTGCGTAAAGGTTTGATAAGAAAAAGCAAGTGTCCTATTGCTTGCTTTGCATTCTATGTAAATAAACATTCGTAAAATTGCTGCAGGTAGCTTTCAAGGTTAGTTGTCAACTATAAACCTCGCAACAATATCTTAGATTATGATGCCTATCCTCTTCCTAAACCTTCAATGATACTTGCCCAAATTTCAAAATCAAAGATCTTTTCAAAATTTGATCTTAAATCAAGTTTTTGGCAAGTAGGCATTAAAGAAGAAGATAAGTGGAAAACAGATGCTCTTCTAGCAGTAATACTATGAATGGAATAGCATGCCCTTTGGCTTGATAAATGCACACCCTCTCGCATTCCAGAGAATAATGGATGAGACCTTTGAAGGGATGTGATGAATTTTTTGAAAAAATACATATTGATGATATCCCGATACACTCGTACAATATTCTCGAACATATCAAACATCTCGTGATATCCTTGAAGAGAGTAAAAGAAATGGGCATAGTCTTGTCTTGAGTCAAAAATGAAAACTCTTTAGATCCACGATTGATTTCTTAGGATACAATATCCAACATGGATCTTATGGAGTCATTCAAAGAAGTCTAAATTTTGTTGACCATTTTCTCGATGAAATTTTAGATAAGACTCGACTTTCGTAGATTTTTAGGTAGTCTTAACTACATTTCTAAATTCCCGTAACATTGTGCTCATGATAGAAAATTGTTGAATCAAAGATTGCAGAAGATCCTATTCCTTGGAATAAGGAATGTACCAAGCAGTCTCGATAATCAAAGAAAGAGTCGGGAAAATCGTACCACTCTCTCCAATACAAGAAGATTGGGAGAAAGTAATAATGACCGATGCTAGCAAGATTGGATGAGGGCGCGGCTCCTATGCCAAATCAATCCGTGTAAAAAGAAAAGATATTGAAATTTCGTCAATATGCTCAGAGCTTGTGGTCAAAGAATCAATTAAATTGGGCTAGTTTAAAAAGAAAGAACTTAGGGCCGTATGCTTAGGCATAGCTAAGTTCAAAGATTTTATTATTTATACCAAATTCACAACAAATATGCATTGCAAAGCATTACAATATGCTATTCAAAAGTGTGAATTTGAGGATGTGTCCCATGGTTCAGCCTGGGTTATGCAACTCACCCAATATAATTTTGATGTAGAGTTTGTGGAAGGAAAGAAGAATTGTTTTGTTGATATGTTGAGAAGAGAATTCTTAACAAATAATTCTATACTTTCTCTCCCTCGTAATTTCATCGAAGAAATCCGGTAAGAGGTGACGGATAGAAACACCAATGGGATGGGTTACTTATAACCTCTCTACTCTCTTCTAGATCATGACGAAGTTGAGCTTTCCACTGAAAGAAATAAGACATAGAACTCGAATTCCTTATTTGTGGAATACTGATTACAGGATGAAAATGAATGAAGAAGCTATAGAAGCTCTAGATTATCTAGCCTCACAATGGAAATATCACATATCATCTAGATAGAGCTGAGAATGATAATTTGATACACAGTTACCGTATCACCTTGAGAGGATTCTCAAATTATCATCAAAGACCAGATTTTGATGAAACACGTGTTAAAAGATTCTTCTATGCAAAGAATGAATTTGCAAAATTATTCATCTACTCTATTTTATGCTCTGCTTTCATGCTCTTTTTCTTTGAAGGGCAACTGCTGAAAGAATAGAAGAACTTGACCCTTACTCTAGAATGGTTTCTTGAATGGTGGAAAATCTATGGTTTATCACCTATCCATGAAACCATATTCTCTTAATCTTCCCAAAATTACCAGGATTCAATGAAACCAAGAGCACTTCATTCGTAGAATTGTACATAAGTCCTGTTCGTAATATTGCGGATATTGAAGATCTTTCACTTTTTCTATGGATTGAAAAGATGTGGCCATATATGATGGTTTGTTACCAATACCTACAAGGCACCAAGGATGGGAACCCTGGATCTAGTACTTAAAGCATGACAACTTTCATCCGCAAGTGGATACAAAATCAAATCCTTTTGAGTACATAAATCTATTGGCTCCACCAAGTAATGATTCATCACAGCATGGGAATCCGAAAAGAAGTCCTTGTACAATATTTTTCAAATCACCTCGATTGAAAGATATCGATATCAAAGCATTATTCTCACCATCAAATAATGTTTTATGTCATGCCATAATTATGTCTTTCCAACCGATTATGGTGTTGGACAGTTTCCGTGGGATTCCCCGCTCTAATATTCCACCGTGTAAAATATCTTGTACAATCATGTTTCCAATTAGGCTTTCGTGGGTTCTCCTTGTTTAAAGAATCTCCACTATGTAAATTTGCTTGTACGCAATATCTAGAGTCATGAGATAACTTTGGATTCGGTCCCCACATGCCAGAAGGCTTTCCGTATGGAATAGGGACGAGATAATATGGGTTGTCCACTCATCCCCGAATCCAAGGGGTACTCTCATATCTTCATCCTTAGATTTACTTTTCCTTTGTCTGAAATCTCAGATCATGTAATAATTCACTTTCACGGATGTTTGTTCCCCTTCAAGATCTATAAGAAGGTAAGACTCATTCGGAAGAGAGGAGAGTTTTGGAGAGTCTAAGTTGAGTCTGAGTTACGAATCTCCTGCTCTGCATCTGCGCGGATATCCGTGATCTGCTTGCACCACGAGATAGAAACTCTTGTCCGTTATGTTGTTTTGTGTGATGTCCGTTTTGTATCTCTAAGACCCGAGCCCGGCTTTGTGTGCCGTGTAGCCTTCGGATGATCTCTCGCCCATGCAAGATATATCCGATAAATACCGTGTCAGCCTATCTCGCGAGATTGCACCCATTGTAATGTATTCCGCTGCTACTTAATGAAGATTGAATAAAGCACTCTGTTATGTTGTTACTCGATCCGCTTAAAAAGTAGGCTCATGAATATAACCATTATATCAAAATTGCACCCAGTGGACTGTCCAATACAGGATGATGATATAGAGATCAAAACAAAAAACATAACCAATGTCACTAACATCATGTCATCAAGGTACATAGAGGGATTGGTGCTCTTGATTAAATACGAGTTCCATACCCTAATACATGAAAAAAATTCAATTGAAACATTGCAATAACCTAATCTCGAAATCTGAAAACCGATAAGTCCGCTGTGATTTTGAATGAGATCTAAAATTCTACTTTCTCCATATGAAATCCAATGAGGTTGGAACCACTCTCAAACATCCTCGAGTCATTTCATGGTAATGTTAAAAAAATTTACAGTAAAAGGATGAAAATGAACATTAAGGAGAATGTCACTTTTACTTTAAATTAACATTACCTTGAAGTCGCTCCAAAAACCAACTCCACAACTCTTCGAAAACCTCAAACAAACCTAACAACAGAAATTAAATTCGGTTTCAAGTCCATAAAAATCGATTTTTTTGGGGCCCACCTGTCGGCGGGAATTGGCTCGGCCGAGTTAACTTGGACCGAGCACAGTCGGCCGGTTTGTTACTAAGCCGAGCCCGAGCCGGCACAAAAACCGGCCGGCTCGGTAACAAACCGGCCAACTGGCCATTTCTTGTGCCTGGTCGGACCGGCAAGCCTAATGGCTCGGTCGACCAGGCCTGGTCCGATTCGAATCGGCCGTTTTTTAAAACTATGGTTTCCACTAGGATATGTTACTTGGTGAAAACAAAAAATAAAAGGATTCTAATTACATAGGGATAAGAATGAAAAAATATGTTACGCTTGGACAATCTCATCATCTTTGTGGGTTAGCAAGAACTGGAGAAACTAGCCTACCAAAGTCATTTTGCTAGATGCTCATGTTTACAACTTTTTTGAAAAGATTTCTTGGTTGTGTATTAATTACTGAAAACAAAGAAATAAGTGCTGCATTTACGGCACTTGATTACTGTTAAATGAATCCCAAATACAATGTAGACAAGGATACAAAGAAGGCACACTGAAACTTAAAAGTACTTCATCAATATTTTCATTATTGAATAAATATCAGTCGAATAAAGGACAACATCCCAAATTGTTCCATTCAACGATTCCATTGGTATCCTGATCAAAGTGCTTTCATGTATTAGCTTAGAAACTCACTTTACATGAAGAGTTCCATTACTGACTAAATATGAGCATGATAAGGGACACCATCCCAAACTGTTCCAGTTTATAAGTATTCCATTGGTATCCCAACCACTTTGCCTTCAGCTTCCTGTAATAGCTGACAAACTCACTCTACAGAATATATTCTGTTCAATTCCAAATCCCTAAGTAATGGTAACAGGAATACTGAAAACTGGAAACAGCTGGAAATGAGTTTTCAGATATGTTATACAGGAAGGGTCCAAAGTATAGGAAACTTCAGGGTAGACTCCTTAGGAAACCACATGAAACAAGAAAAACACCAGGAATTCCTGTAAAATCTTACAAACTTGCTTGATGTCCCTAAGTATTGGCAAGTGGAAACTGGAAATTCTTAATCTACTCTTTGGTCAAGTGGTGGAAGGTGCAAGGGGTTTCATACTGGATCCCAGAGTAAAAATTGAAACTATCTTTGCCTGGGATCTAAGAGAGTCCACAAATAATCAAGTTGTGGCTTATGCCTTTCTTTACGGTCTTCTATTAGCAATTGAATCGGGAATCAAGAACTTGATTGTTATAGGTGACTCAAGCAGAATTATCGAACTAATGCTCCCAAAATCACCCTCGTCCAATAACAAGATTGCATCTCTTATAGCCCATTCTCAAAGGCAAGTCTACAGTTTCCAAAAAATCATATTTCACCAAGTCCTTCGAGAACACAATCATCAAGTTGATGCTCTAGAGCCAATTACGAATATTTCTCTAAAAATTGGAATGGGAAAAATGGGGGTTTATTCAACCAACCAATTCCTTAACATCCATATCTCTTGCAAATGAGCGCATGTAACATCACATTAATGCAACACATATCAGAATATCAAATTCACCGAATTACATATAAGGCACATATATACAAAAGGACCTACAAATCCCCCTCTCACATGCCTAAACTAAATTCTGGTCTACCCATCGAATATCGCAGTGATGTTTATCACTAACGTGATGGGATTATGGATTTTGGTATGGGAGAACACATCGCCATCTGGAGCAAGGTTACCCGCTGGAAAATCCACTGGTAAGAATCTCCCTCAGCCTTTGGATGGCCACAAGGTATTTCTGCTTGAAGGGCTCAGGCTCAAGACATGCACAATGTGTGGAATTTCAAATGCTCTGAACCTCAAATCTCTTCTGTGTGTTTGGCTTCATGGTGCTAGTTCATGCTTCGTTCACTTTTGATATATGTTCTTTTTGTCTTTTGGGATTCAGTTTTAGAGAATGGTATCTGTTGGTAATCTGGATTCTGAACACCTTCATTTGGGAGTTTGGCTCCTTGGTTCTGCTTGGTATTGGGCACCCTGGCCTCAGCAGTTTGCTGATGTTGGGCGGCCTGGTGGTATTGTTTGGTTGATTGTGCAGTGGGGTTCCTCTGGCACTTTGGTTTCGGGTTTTTTTAACTAAAGGCAGAGCACATTCCTCTCAAGAGCTGGCAGCTCTATTCTACTCTGTGCATTACTCCCATGGACTGTGAAAATTCCTAGATCTGTAAATGATCTCCAGAATCCTACTGCAACCAGTTGAATTTACTTCTCCTATTTGTAAATCAAATTACAGGATTATTTCAGATTTCTTCATGAAATATTGAAGCAAATCACTGAAGCAGCCTACACTTAATTACTTATGATTCTGAAACAAGGAAACTGAGAAAATAAAAATATATACATAGGACACCGTTATTTTTGGACGAAAGTCCCCAGAAAAACCCGATGCGGGAAAACCGGTGCAGCAGATCTGAGGGTTTGATTTTATTAAGCAATAACAAATTCTGAATACATCTTTGAATACCACAAAGGTAATTCAGTTACAGAGAGAGAAATACTGGCAGAAATATTGTGAGTTTTACCTCACTCAATCACTAAAAAAAATCTTGGCTGATCCGGTCACTGGATGAAGTGCCCCTGGCAAGCCCTGTACTACCTCTGCGCAGTCCCTGCATCAACCTCTCTACGCACTGCGTCACCCATCTAGGTGATCGATCTGTAGCCTTGAATCACTGCTCTCAGCCTCCTGGTCTCACACCACGGCGTCTGAATTTGGTTCTTCTGCAAAATCTCGAACTCTTTCTAACCCTTTGCATTGCCTCTGCATGGCCCTACGTCAGCCTCTGCGTGAGAGCTAATGGATCACTCTCTGCCTCTCTCTGTTGATGATTTTTCACCTGAGAAAATCTCTCTCCGAAAGCTATCCCTACCCCACACTACGCTGAAATCACTTAAATCGAATTCTTATTTGAGCACTGCTCGCTTCAAAAAAACGATCACTTAGATTCACTCGGTGTGTCTTTCCAAATGACTCTCAAGCATTTCTTTACAACCTTCTCATTGAGACTTCAACGACCGAGATTAGATCTCCAATCAACAGCTAAGATTATAACTTGACTTGATCCATGTTCTCTAGAAGATTCACACTTTGTTTTATTAATACCCTTTAATTATTTAATTTTCCTAAGTTTAAACTTAGGGTCACATTAAAATAATTAATTATTTTAATAAAACACATTCTGAGTGGAATTTTCACAAACGATTTTTGGGTTCTTTGGAATACATGTGCCTAAGCCTCTCCGCAAATTTTGAGACTTAGAGCACTTCCGATGCTACCAAAAATCAACATGGACTGCAGAGAAGCTCAAGAAATTAGTAAAGTTCTCTATATGCATGAAGAGTCCATTGAATGCAACTGGACTTCTCTGTGACAACAAAAAGTGAATAAGAATGAGCATTAGTGCACTTCCCAAAGTACCATAATTATGCTTTGGAATAGTAAAAACAGCAGATTGATACCCTGAAAAGAAAATGTAAAATGTTAAAAAATTTGGTTTTTAATCTAAGTAAAGGATCCCACTCAGTAACTTCCAATCACAGGATGTCTAGAAAACTTTACAAAAGTCACTTTATTAAATAAAGAAAGAAAAAGTGCTTTTAAATATTTAAATGGAGAGAAAAGGTAAGTGAGTTATAAAAACAAAAATGAATGGGCCTCTCCTCACTCATTCGTGCTATTGTGAGTTTGTAGAAAGAGCTCTTGGAGAGAGTTTGAAGGAGAAGCTTAGGGTTTTGAAACCCTCGCCGCCATAGCATACTTTTGTGTTGAAACTAGACACCATAGTTTGGATTTGAGAGTGAAATCACTCAGATTTCACCGTTGGGCTTCAATGGAGAACAAGATTTTCAAGGATATTGATGTAACCAGGTTTTATCAACTGATTTTATGATCTTATTTAGTGCTTTCCATCTCATCTTGACAGGTTGAAAGAACCCATGAAGAGTCACAGCTTCAAGTTCATCTCTGTGGGTCATTTTAGTGGCCAATCATCACATTGTTGAAGGGAACAAGTTTTTGTTATACCTGGGTCAATTTTCTCAACTGTGGGATAAGTTTCCTCTTGGCAGAAAGTATACCATTGCTGGTTGTGCGCCCATTCTCCCAGTTGGACAAGTCCTAAGCCTATAGACAGCATATATTCTTGTTGTAGCAGCGTTTGGGACATACACACAAGGGTTAATGTGAAAATTTCACTGCTGAAATTATATTGCAACAATTGGAATTAATTCTTCACAAATAATAGTATTGCGGAAGATAAACTGGAAACTGAGAAAATACTAGCACACACACATAAACTATGACAGTTATTTTTGGACAAAAGTCCAAAAAAAAAAACCAACTTGGGAAAATCGATGCAGCTACTGAGGCTTTTTATTATTAAGCAATAGTGAGAAATTCTGAGTACAATAAATATTTCCAAATTGGCGAATCTATCTAAGAGAAATACTGGAAAAAATTCTCTAAGGGAAATTACACTCTTCAAGCAATCTTGGCACTGTCAAACCTCTAAAAAGCTAGTCTTCCAACCAGATCTGCGCAGGCCTTGCGTCCCCTAGCGTAGTCCCTCACATGCTCTGCCCGAATCAGCTGCCAATATAGTCGTCCTGCCTACTGCTGACTGCGAAACTGTCTCTCTAGCACTCTAGAAAATATTCTCGGCCTCTAGAACTGAGAACAGGCACCTCTTCAGCTGAATCGAATTTCCCTCTTGAGGCTCTACGTTGCCTTGGCGCAGCCTCCTAGAAAAAATGTTGGCCTCCGCTTTCTGACTCTCCGAAAATGGAAAAATTCCTCCGAACTCACTGTCCCAACCCCTCTCTACTTCCCTTCTTTGGCTCAAACCCTTCCGGCAACTGTTGTTGCTCCTTGGAGAAATCGAATTGCCCAAGGAAATCGATCTTGAGTGTCAAAAGTGTGTTCTTCCATCTACCCATCGACAACTTCTTATATCTCACTGTGGGACTCCAACGGCCAAGATTAAATCTTAATCAATGGCTGAGACTATTTCCTAGTCGATCTATGTGAGTTTCTAGATAATTCTCACCTTTCTCAATTAATATTGATTAATTAACCAATATTTAAAAATTGGTTAATAATCATATTGAGACACTTCTAGGTGCAATTTCCAAAAACGATTTATGGGTTATGGAGAACTCCTGTGTTTTAGCCTCTCCACAAAGTCTCGAGACTAGAACACTTCCGATGCTACAAAAACTAACACTCCCTCTTAGCGAGGAAGGTGTTCTAGTGTTGAACTACTCCAACACCCTGTCTTTGCATCACCCTCTGTACACTACTGGTGTCTAGCCACTATTATTCCTTACCACTTCCCAACAACTACTATGCAACTCTGATGTTGCATCTATGTTGTTGTTGACATTGTTGTATTGTTGCCAACATTGCATCTGCACTGCAACTCCCTCTCAACTGTTGTTGTTGCTACAGCAATTACTACAACTGAGAAGCATCTGAAATACTAAATCAATTGTCACTGTGTTACATCTGTCTCTTGAGCATCTGTCTGCTACTAGGAGGCTCCTTAGGAGGGACACTTCTGGGAGGATCTTGCTTGGGAAGAGTCTTCTTTGTTAGGTTCTTTAGAGGTCGCGGGGTCTTTGTTATTGTCTCTTCGTGAATATTGAACCCCTTTGAATCTTCCACTATGCTCATCAACATTTAGAATAGGTTCCTTTTCCTCATGTTTGGTTATGACCTCATTGATCGGAGGATGTGTATATGAACCCCCAAGCAAAATGTTTAATACATCAGCTTCGACAATATTAGTCTGCTCATTTGTTTCATCATCATTACTCTCATCACTCTCACTAGTCCCATCTTCAGACTCTCACTAGTCCCATCTTTGGAGGATGAATCTTAGTCCACCGCATTGGTTGGAGCCAAGGTATTTGGAAAAGGCTTCCCCTTCAGAATATAATTTTATTTTTGGGCCTTCTCCAAAGTGGTGATCTTGTTAATAACAATTCGATCTCGTGAATGGACTTCCTCGGTAAGCTTTTCCATCTTCTTGAAGATAGTCAGAAGGATTTCCTCATGTTGATCCTTTGATTTCTCCTTTTTAGTCTCGGATTTCGCTTTAGGGAGGTCATCAACATTCATTTTTGAGATACGAAGGTTTTCTTCAACTTGCGTTGTCATCTCTTTAGCTTCAGCCAATGTGGAATGTTTCTTCTCTCTCAAGGCATAGGTTAGGTGGCCCCCAATGGCTTTGACAAACTTATCTAGGATGTTGGCATCGGAGGGCTTTAGGTGATCGGGGATATCCTGGATGACCCTATCAAACTTTTGAATGAATTCCCAGATGTCTTCCCTTCCCCTTGATATTTGATAAAACTTATCAATGTTGAAGGTTCCCTGGGCATTGCAAGACCACCTTTTCATGAATACATCCTCAAACTCATCGAAGTCACTAATGTATCCAAGCGGGAAGACTAAGGAACCATTCTCTAGCTTGTCCCTCAAGTGATAAAGCAAATAGCATCATGATTCTATCTTCATCAAAGATCATCCTAGGGGACAACTGCCAATAAAATTCTTCAACAAATTCACGGGAACTGATAGTGGCATCTCCTTTGAACCTGGGTAACCATTAGTTGTACTTTTCAAGTAATGGTTTGGGGTCATCACTCACCTTCAAGGGAGCAAACACACTAACCAGATGTCTTTGACTTTGGGTCATCTTGTTTTCGCCAATGTCAAAAGTCTCCGTCATTTTTGGGGTGGGGTCATTGACTTGTTCAAACTCGGGAAAGATAGTGATTCCAACAGGTGATGGTTCACGCTTCCTTCTTGCAGCAGCCCTAGTTAAAGGAGGAATGTCGTCGCCTTCAAGCAAGCTAGGGGTTTTGATATAGAATGGAGTCGCTAAAGGAATAATGAGAGTGTCGTCAATGAATCAATTCCTCAATTATTCACTAGTGAGGCAGGCCTGCTTCCTCCCAGGAAACGGTGCCAGAAATGTTACCACTCAAACCAACAGGGGACCTAAAGGGGTTCCTAATAGGGCAACTGCTAGACTAAGGGCAACGATGGAGGCTTAGTCCACTGTCACCACAGCTAAGATTTCCTACTCTTTACGAACTTTCACTGATGGGAGGAGTCCGATGTTTTTGGGAAGCCACTTATGAAAGATATGTCAACGGATAAGTATTAAGTGATCCTGGTAACCCTTTCCCAAGGAGGAGGTGAAGAAATGGTGCTTGCTTACTCTTTAAGCAAGGGACTTGACTTCCAAGGGAGAGGGGGCGAGGATAAGGGAGAGGGGGTGAGGATAAGGGAGAGGGGTACAACTTGAAGGGGTACTTCCCGATCCCTAAAATCCTTTATAAACTTGGTTTCCCAAATAACCCTTGATGATTAGTCTTTGATAGGAAACGGGACCACACAAGACCAAATGGACCTAGCCCAGGTTCGAGGATGGAATATAGCAACCAATGATGTTCCTGTCCTAGACAAGGTGAGGGGAAAGGATCAGACAAGATATTTTGCTTCAAAAGGTCAAATTGATCCTACTAGGGTGTAGCCTTGGGGATGCCTAGGCAAAACTTGGTCCTAGGGCTAGGGATTGGGATTCCCAGAGATTCCACAGTAGGAATTGCCTCAAATTCGGAGAAGAGGGAGGGGACCCACCAATGCAGTAGCCTCCAAGAGATCGAATTTTTTTTGTGGGTGGATTCTCGAGAAATGGATGCCCTAGGTGACCTATCAGGGCTAGAATTGGGGAAAATGACCACCCTTTTGACGGACCAGTGCCTATTTCGCTTGGGGATATGGAATCAAGGATGATAATGATTGAGAACTCGTGATCAAGGAGGCTCGGAAAGTCAACTTCGTCCAATGTTATAGGAAAAAGAAGAAAAGTGACCTTCAAGCATTTATACTTCATGCAAATAGTGCAAGCTTATCAAGATAAAACAATCTCTAAGACATTTCATTCATCTAACAATGGCCCATACATTAAACAAGCTAAATAGACACTCAATTCCACATTCCAATGATGCAACAACTAGCCCTAATTATAGCGAAGTTCAACAATATGCAGCAACAAGAATATATCATTAAAATTTACTTATAGGTTAGAGAGTATATCCAACCAACATCACATTTGCAAAAACTGAAGCTCCAAGATAAAAATGGCCCAAATCCATACATCAAAATTCATCCATTTATCCAAAATAATCCTCCAAGAAGAAATGTGAAATTCTCTAAAGATAGAGAGATCCCAAGTCAAGTGATGATACAAATGAATGAAGCTAACATCAATTTATACCCCTTTAAGAGTTCGAATTAGCCTATTGGCCTAGATTAGCCCCTAATGATAAAATAATGTGCAAATAAAACCCCTATTGGTGACAAGCCCACCAAACTAGATCATAAATGAAAAACAAAAGCCTCTCAAGGGGGCAAATAATTATATGTACATGTCATGGGGCTCTCCAAAGGCCTAATAACATCTTGTAGTGCCATAATGAGAAGTAAACTCCTCAAAATATGATGGACAAAAGGGTGGCCCCTTGTTCTCCAAGTAGTAGACCTGTGGTGCTTCCAGTGGGTGTGGGGTCACATAAATGACCCCATGCATTAGAGGAAATTTTAACCTAAAAGTGCCCATGAAATTTTCACGTACACAATATGTAAACTATTCAAAATCATTTAAATTTAAAAAGAGGTACATGTAAATATTTTGGAGGGAAAATAAAAAACTACTCTTTTTAATTGTATTTTTGGCTTATTTCCTTATAGGTTTACTCAAATTCCAAGTGTATACACTAATTGGATGCGGAATTCAATGAGTACCCACTACGCATACTTTTGAGAAGACCCACATTGATAAAAATTGAAGATACATTGAAAATTAATGGATCTTCCATTTTTATCAATATGGGTTTTCTCAAAAGTATGCGTAATGGGTGCTTGTTGGATGCGGGATTTAATTCCGCATCCAACACGTTTTTTTAATGTATCTTCAATTTTTATCTATGTGGGTATTCTCAAAAGTATGTGTAATGGGTACTCGTTGGATCTACACTTGAAATTTGAGTAAACCTATAAGGAGATAAGCCAAAAATGGAATGAAAAAAAAGTAGTTTTCTTCTTTTCCCTCCAAAATTCATAACTATTATTTTGTTATTTTTCCTTAGGAGGCCACTTTTAGGCTGAAATTTTCTCTAATGGGTCTCCATATGAGTCGGAGATGCTTGTAAAATCCCCTGGAAGGGCTCAAGTGATGGAATGAACACTGCCATGACAATGTACAAGTCCTGGGACACCTGCCAAGAGTGTGGGGCTCCTGTGGGGCCTACTGGGGATAGTGTACCAAGCACATCATCATCATCCCAAAAGTGAATCGCTAGTAGTCTATGAACATTGATGGGGATCCTGGAGTGTTTTCTGCTGCTGTGGAGGCCCATGGCTCTCTATGCACGCCCTATATGTGCCAATGAAGCCCTCTGGGGGTTAGGACCCCGTATAGAGAGACCAAACCCAAATGGAAACCACCTACAATCCTGTATAAGATCCAATGTGTCCCATGGGCTTCTAGTACAACTAGTCATTAGAATAATCGTGTAAAAGAGCTTACAAACCATGGATAACAAAGTGGGCACTTCACAATGGCATTGTGATAATTCCTTATATCTGGAATCCTATTGCAGCAACTAATATTAATTATTCTAAACGATAAATTAATTATTCAGTTTATTACTACAGTAACATCAAATTAAACACACTGCAACCTTCACTAAATAAACTGCGAAAAAATACAAGTGCGGGAACAAAAACTAAACAAGAGTAAATCATAGACACATCTGACACAGTTATTTTTGGACTAATGTCCCCGGAAAAACCCATTGTGGGAAAATCGGTGCAGCAATTGAGGGTTTTAATATTAAGCAATAGTAATTTCTGAATACAATCTCTGGATGCCTCTCCTGGCAATCCAGTTTGAAGCGAACAAAGTTCCTTCTCAAGTTAAATACTCCAGAAGACTTGGAATACAAAGATATCCATGAGGATACAAATATTATATTAAATAGTATGATGAATGAGATGATTGATTGTTACAAATGAGGCCTGCTTATATACCTAGGCAGGTGCCTCTTCACGAAGGTCATGTCTCATTAGACATGCCCTTTGAGCCTAATTACTAATTTACTAATTAATCATTATTTACATTATTTTATTCATTACATTGCCTTCCTCCTCAAAAAGCTTTGTCCTCAAAGCTTGTCGATGAAAGGCCTTTATTTCTTTTCCTGCTACAAATGTTTTCTCGTCTCAAGGCAGTCATCCTTGTCGATACAAGTTGATATGATCATCTAAGTGACAAACAAAACTGTCGCACTGTGAATGGATCGGACCATCCTAAATCAACCTTTTGTGGAATCTTACAGCAACTTGAAACTTGTTATAAATTATCACTTGAGCGGATTACACTGACATTAGTATTCTTCAAAACATCAGCTTGTTGTTTCTATTTTGAATACATAGCTTGGTCGAGTTGTCTACTCCCATGATTTGGATGTCGATAGGGAATTTTTTTGGTTTGACTTATTTGATTTTCTTCTAGCGAAGATGTTATTGAGGTGGTTACAGAACCTTCACTTAGAACGTTCCTCGTCGGAACTGCAACATCTAAATTTGCATCTTCTGCAACTTGTTTGTCTTCTTCTTGAGTTGTGACATTTACAGGATCAATGTTCGTTTTTTCTTCAACCAGAACTTCTACATTTGAAAGTTTCGAAGATTCTTTTTCGACAAGTTGTTGCACCTTGTTTTCTAATGACTTCTTATCCTTCTTCAGCTTCTTAATTTGCGTTAGTAATTTTTCGTTGTGGTCCTTAGGGCGAGCAACCTCTTTATTCTTGTTAGTGGTGATTTTGTCAATTTCCTTTTGCATATTTTGTATCACCTTTTTACCTTCTTGAAAAATTACTTTTTAAATTTCTTGTATGTCTTCAGGTGTCATGGAATTTGGCTTCAAGTTAACGTCCTGTAGCGTTATTTTCTTCTTTTTGTAAGAGAATGTCAAAAATTTCTTTTTCGTATTTAGGATAAATGAACCTAGGGTTTCCATCCATGGTGAACCCAACACAATATCACTATTATAAAAAAGTATGGTTTTCACAGTAAATTGAGAGATAAAAGTATAATCCCCAATATTAATTTGTAGACTTTTTATGTCGTATTTTTTTTGTCAAAAAAGACTAAATTTTCGATTATATTTGACTCGGGAATCACCAATTGGTTGTCAATTTTAGGGTTTATATAATTTTTCTCTTCAGCGGGTGATATAGCAATAGTGACATCTTTTCCTACGAAAGTTCCTTTAATTTTAAATAGCACTTTAGCGTCACAAGGTAAGGTTTCTAAAAATCTTTCTTCCTTCAATTCTGAATTAGATGTCATTTTGCTTACGCCAAGATGAACTTAGGATTTTTTCTAAGATAACCCCTTCTTAATATTAATGACTCTTTCACTTCTTCACACTTTGCATAAATTAATCAATATTTACTTTTTTCCTTTTGTACTTTTAAAAAGAATATTTAAATATTGTCTCAATTGACTCCTTTTAAATATCTTATTTTCCTTTGTATGAATATATAGAATTGTATAAATTCTATATAATATATATAATCTTTATATAATATTCCTCACTTCAGAAAATGTCTTTTATTAACTTTTTCTAAATAATATGCTTTGAATCCTTGTCAGATTATATACGCTTGATAATTCCCCTTTTTTAGTTGGAATTTGAAAACTTCAATGAACTTATTTTAATCAACTTGAATTTTATATATATATATATATATATATATATGATTTCTTTCTTTTTTTTAACTTTTAAAACCCTTCTGTTTTATAATTGTATTATTTTAATATATTTTAATAACCATTTACCCACATTCAAAATCACTTTAATATATACCCTTTCAAATTGTGATGTTTCAAATTGTGATGAGAAGACGTGACTGTACAGATGGTCACTTTTCAATTTGGAGTACTGGTTTTTAGAGAACAACTCTATCTTCGTTGGGTTTAGGGTATATGAATCACAATTCGTATGGAATGATTGCAATGTACAAGTAGTTTTGTTCACTCCCACGAGGACAGTTTCAATAGACCTTCAACAGATTCAAGATTTCAACAAGTCCAAGTGTTAAGTTTGTAATTCTACTTTTCACATAGGTCTGTTCACAATATTGCCACGTCTGAGTTCTTCACCGAGTCACCACAGGTCGATGGGGTTTTCACTGGTTAATACACCACTAATCCATGAAAGCTGGTTTCGATTTCGAAAGACGCTGCTCCAAAAATTCAAACTATCGCTTTTGATCCGATCCTTGAATTTTTTGAGAACTAGATCTTCGATTATTTTTTTTGAAGAGAACGGTGCGCGGAGAATTCCAACGGTCGCCGAAAACGAAGTAATTTTGTTTTATTATATATATTTTTTGTTTCTTTCTTTTTTCGATCTATGCTAGGGAAGCTGCCCCTAGGTGGTGCGGACCGAACAGGAACTTGAGCAGTGTAAGCGTGCAGATGTGTGAACCTGGGATGGACGTTGGGTCAGTGCGGTCAATGACCGATTGGTAGAACAGCTGACCGGGGTTGAATAGAATAGTGGAGATGGTCAGCGGTGTTTTTTTTTATAATTTGTTTTTTTATTAATATTTTTTTTTCTATTTTCTTTTATAATATTTATTTTTTCCATATTTATTTAACTATATTCTTTTTTCCTCTAATTTTTTCTTTTTAATGTATTGAATCCATTTTTTTTTCTTTTTTTAAATAAATTTTTTTTTTTTTTCTTTAAAAAAATGGCCAAAGGCCTCTGACGAACTCAGCGATGGAGAAACTCCAAATTGTAGCGAAACGCTTCGACGGAAACAAAGTTGACGATTTTTATGGTCAAAGACCTGGATCGGAGAGCGTGGCTCTGTGCAGCACTTAAGCAGCCTAAGGCTCGAACTGCTCCTATACCACATGAAGCGAACAAAGTTCCTTCTCAAGTTATATACTCCAGAAGACTTGGAATACAAAGATATCCATGAGGATACAAATATTATATTAGATAGTATGATGAATGAGATGATTGATTGTTACAAATGAGGCTTGCTTATATACCTAGGCAAGTGCCTCCTCACGAAAGGTCATGTCTCATCAAACATGCCCTTTCAGCGTAATTACTAATTAACTAATTAATCATTATTTACATTATTTTATTCATTAAACAGTTACAGCGAATATCACTAACGGAGAGATTAGTGATGTTACCTCACTCTATCACAAGAAATCTTGGCTGATCCAGCCACTGATTGAGTTGCCCCTGACAGCGTCTGCACAGTCCCAGCGTCAACCCTCCTGGGTACAGTATCACCCCTTCTGCTGATCGATTTGCTGCCCAGGAACTTCGATTTCTACCTCCCAGTCTCACACCCCGGCTCTTGGCTTTTGTAATCGATTCCTTCAGCAAATTTTTGGATTTCCTCTTGGCTTCTGTGTAGCCCTGCGTGGCTCTGCGTCAACCTCTCTGGCTCTGTGTTGCCTCTGCTGGATCTCTCTCTGCCTTATCTGCTGATGATCTCCGACTGCGAAAGATTTATCTTCGGATACTATCCCTGCCCCTCTCTGCAAAGAATCTCTGATCGATATTTCGTCTGAGCACTGCTCACTTCAGAAATTCGATCTCTTGATCCTTACTATGTATTTTCCAAATGACCCTTCAAGCCCTTCTTATAATCTTCTCGTTGAAACTTCAATGGCCGAGATTAAATCTCTAATCAATGACTAAGATTAACTTTTGACTTGATCAACTTTTTCTAGAACATTCACACCCATATTCTATTAATTCACTTTAATTATTTTATTTTCCTAAGTTTAGACTTAGGATCCTTTTAAAATAATTGATTCTTTTAATAAAATACAATCCGGGTGGAATTTCCCAAAACGATTTATGGGTTCTCTGGAATACATGTGCCTAAGTCTCCCTGCCAAATTTGAGACTTAGAGGACATCCGATGTTACCACAAATCAACATGCATGCCCTTTTGTAGTGGGCTTTAGCATGTGCTAGTGTCTCCATACTCCAAAGAGGGTTAGCCATGCACCTTATTAAGTGGTTTGAGCCCTTAAAGGGGATGGTAGATCCAAGGTACATCCTTTGAATGGGGGTGGTAAGTGATAAATAAATGAAACGAAGTAGGGAATGAGGGGAAATCCTGGGCCACATATCAGGGCATACGGGTAGCTAGATAAGGGGAAGCCCACACTAGGGTATATAATGTGTAGGAGGGAGCAATCATGGTACATGATGTTGAGAATTTAGTAGGCCAGTGTTTAATTCAAATTTCTCTTACATGATAATTGTTTGTGTTACTTCTTTTCTTATTATCTTAGTTCGTCCTTATGGTTATGTTCAATACATCAAACAACTATCAAAAACAATAACATCAGTGACAATTGTTAGGCTCCAAGCCAGGGCTAAAACCCCTTCTCTTGAGGCGAAAACCCGTAAACCTCTTCTTATAGATCCTTCACCTAATGAGTACAGAGACCATGACCAAGAACTTGACCTAAACGCGCTCCCATAGACGAAGCCACAGTCATCCTCCTTGATTGCACCATGCTGCACTTTGATACCGAAACCTTTTACTGAACAACATCATGACTATATCATGGTTGTATTAACCTTCCTTCATGTTGTATATACCCTGGGCTAGAACTAAGGCTCTCACTGAATGCAGCCTCCTTTACGCACTGTATTGTAGACATTTTCCTTCAGTGTGGTAGTCCTCATCCTATCTGAGATATGCAGAGTAGTATAGACCTTCGACAAAGATAGATAAACCCTCTTGTTATTCATTGCTTGACTTTTTGTTCTTCACACCAATGGAAACATTAACTCGCACTTCTTATGCACTAATTAGAGCTCTCCTTCTTCACTGGACAACCTTTTCTTTTCGCACCAAAACCGCAGACCTGAACCGCACCTCTTCACTGTGATTACCCATCCAAAAATCTCAGACTTGATCTGAATTGTTCTTTGTGATCTGTGTTAGGATATTTCGACACAGGAAATAGTTAAGAACAACTTAGTCTAGTGTAGAGTTAGGTAAAGTGTGTTTCTTTACCATGTACATTTGTAACTTATAATCCGATGGTCACGATTTGTAGTGATCCGATGGTTATCTCTCTCCTCGGTGTTAACGACACTTGATCTGTGGCTTAACACCCGATTGATCCATGATCTCTATTTAAAGAGCATGGAGGGTCATTTGTCCGGTAACCATTTATGAGAGAAACATATGTAACTTTTCTTTTTATATTAATAAATTGCCTGAAGTGGCCACGTTGGCTCAGGCCATGGACTATTTCCCTCTTCGAGGGTTTTAACCACATGATTACACTAGTGTACTGATTTGTGATCTGTTTGTGTGCGGTGACCTTTGGTTCTTGATCTAAGTAACTTACCCTGTAAATTCCTACATGGTATTAGAGCTATTTTGAGGGTCGCATCCGTTGTTGATCAAAATCCGAAGCCAGTTTGACTGCATGCGACTACCGTTTTCTAGATCTATTTCTGACCATTTTCGGGGTTGGAGAACTGCTCTGTTGTGTCCGGAGCGTCTGTTACAGTGAGGAATGGCTTTAGTTTCATGTGAAAAAGTTTTCGGTTGCCCAAGTTATGTCAGTTTAGATCTGGAGGTATAAAGTATCTGTTTTGCAGTTTCATTTGTTAAAAGTTCTGCTTATTTCTTATTTCGGTTCCCTCTGTTTATTTCGATTTTAGGTTTTATTTATTTGTCGGATCTATACCCTCTTCTCTGTGTATGCTCTTTACTCTGTGCTGTGTGCGATCTCGGCAAATCAGAAACAGGAGGAAGCGATTTTTTTGCTACGTATGCTCCTTCCCTGCGTCTTTGTGCGATCTCGGGAAATCACAAAATAGTGGAAAAATAGATAGTTACCGGTAAGGCTAACCAAAAATCTAACAATCTGTCGTAAGGCTTGCATTTCGTTTTTTTTTTTTTTTTGCTCATATTTTTGTTTTTTTTTTGTGCAGGAAAAGGCACACACACCGAAGAGTAAAAAAAAAAAAAAAAACCCCCTTCCTCCTTTCAAACAATTACAGAATCCTTTTACTATCTCACTTGGTGAGAAGTTAGTTTATGAGAATAGAGGTTTTGGGTTCAAGTCTCTTTCTCAAGCTTCTTTTGTAAAAAGTTTTTGTTAAAGGGGCAGAATTTTTTTTTTTAAAGTTGAACTTCATCATCAAATTTCAAACCGTTCTCGTAACAATTCGGCATCTTCAACTCGTTTTTTCAAAAAGGCATAACTTCTTCATCTGGAAGCCGTTTTTCGAGCCGTTTTTTTTAATCAACCTAATTTTTCGAGATCTTTCCATTGGAACAGTTAGTTTCAGCTTTTCTCAGCTTCAGTTTTTTAAAAATGGAAAGTGCATGCCCAATTATTCTTAACAGGACAAGAAGTAAAGGGCTTTATAGAATAGCCACAGGACAAGAAACTAAACCTTCTGATGATGATAAAGTTGCTAAATGGGAAAATAAACAAGATCAAGCATGAGGGTTGATAGGAATGTCCATTGCTCAAGATCTTTGATTTCATATCCTTGACATTGACACCCCTCATGAAGCCTTGGACAAGCTAAATACTGTCTTTGGCATTCAAAATCAAATCAGGGCCCACCAGCTTGAAAATGAGTTGCTTACTTTGGACCCTAATAATTTCTCCTCTATTGAAGACTTTTTGTCCAAATTCAAGACCCTTAGACTTCTTTTAGAAGGTTGTAAGGTCAAAAAGGAAGATGGTAGTCTCATCTATTGCATTCTTGCTAAGCTTGGCCCTGCATACTCTGTATTTGTTTCCGCCTTCCATTCCACTAGAGAAGCCATCATTTCTTCAAGAACCACCTACAAGAATCCCTCTTTTGATTCCTTTTGTGAATCTTTGATAAGAGAATATCAAATTCTTAAGTTAAGATCAAACAATGGAGGAGAATATGTTAGCAGCAAATTTATCAACTTTTGCACTGAGCATGGCATTCAATTGCAACATACTGTTCCATATACTCCACAACAAAATGGTGTAGCTGAAAGGAAGAATCGCACCTTAAAATAAATGGCTAATTGTATGCTTCAATCTAAAGGACTTGGTCTCAATTTTTGGGCAGAAGCCATTAACTGTGCAAATTACATAGTAAATCGCACTCCTACTAAGGTTTTAAAGAATATAACTCCAGAAGAAGCTTGGAGCTCAATAAAACCAGATGTAAGTCACTTTCATGTTTTTGGAAGTGATGCTTGGGCCCATATTCCAAATGCAAAACATAAAGCCTTAGAACCTAAGAGTGAAAAATGCATTTTTGTTGGATATTCTGAAGATGTCAAAGGATATAGACTTCTTCAACCAAAATCCAAAAATATAATCATTAGAAGAGATGTAAAACTTGATGAAAATATATCGGCCTGCGAGCCTAGTTCAGCGGATGCGCCACCTTTGGCCTACGAGCCTGATTTAGCATATGTGCCACCTCTCTCTCTCTTCTATTTTTAATAGCATTCCTTCTAGTTCAGATGATGACAGCGAGGATGACAATCCTCCAACTCTTGAAATTATTCCTCCTACTCCAGAGCTTCCAAGATGGGTCCACTCTACTTGGGATGCAGCAGGTTCTCTTGCGGGTGACCCTGCAGATCGACGACATACTCGTTCTCAGTTCGAAAGAGCCTCTTCCTTATTGGCTCAAGTTCCAGAAAATCCTGATCCAGAAACCTTTGAAGAAGCCTCTGGTCATCCAAATTGGGATGAAGCTATGAATGAAGAATATCGTTCCTTATTGGCGAATGATACTTGGGATCTTGTTCCTCTTCCAAAAGGAAGAAAAATTGTCAGATGCAGATGGGCTTACAAAACAAAGTTTGGACCAGATGGAAAAGTAGATAGACATAAAGCTCGTCTTGTCGCTAAAGGATTTTCACAAGTTGAAGGCATTGACTATACTGAAACCTTCTCCCGTGTTGCCAAAATGAATTCTATCTGCCTTGTTCTTTCCCTTGCTGCCTCTTTTAAATGGGAAGTCCATCAGATGGATGTTAAATATTCCTTCTTACATGGAGATTTGCATGAAGAAATCTACATGGAACAACCCCCTGGCTTTATCCAAAATGACACTAGCATTGTTTGTTGCCTTAGGAAGTCTCTCTATGGTCTCAAACAAGCTCCTCGGTCTTGGTATGCCAAAATGGATAGATTTCTTTTAAATAATGGCTTTTCTAGGTGTCATTCTGAGAACACTGTCTACACCAAGAAAGTGGGTAAGTCCTTCACCATCCTTGTTCTTTATGTTGATGATCTTAACCTTACTGGTAGTGATCCAAACCATTTAAACCATGTGAAGTCTAGCCACAAAAAGCAGTTTGAAATGGCAGACTTAGGACACTTGCATTATTTCCTTGGTCTTCAAGTCTTGCAATCCAAGGAAGGCATTACCCTCTCTCGGTCCAAAGTATGTCTGTGATCTTCTACACCACTTTCACATGGAAGATTGTAAGCCAGCCCCTTCTCCCTTTTAGTCTGGAGTCAAGCTTTCAGTCACTTGTACTACCCCTGAAGTTGATGCTACCTTATACCGTCAACTTGTTGGTAAACTTTTGTATCTAACCCATATCCATCTTGACCTTTCCTTTGTCGTTGGTCTTGTCGCTCGGTTTATGCACCAACCTCATGAAAGTCACTGGAAAGCAGCTAAAAGAATACTTCGATATATTCGAGGTATAGTTCAGTTCGGGATTATTACAGTACAGGAGCATCTCCATTGTTGATTGGTTTCACTGATTCTAATTGGGTTGGTGACTCTGATGATCGAAAGTCTACTGCAGGGTATGTATTCACTCTTGGTTCAGGACCTATTACTTGGTCTTGTAAGAAACAAAGTGCCATCTCTCTTTCTTCAGCAAAAGCAGAGTATCGTGGTGCAGTTGAAGCCAGCAAGGAAGCCATGTGGCTTCGTCGGATCCTGTCTGAATTTGGTCTTCATCAGCAGCATCCAACTACACTTTGGTGTGATAATCAGAGTGCCATTCAACTATGTAAAGATCCAGTTCAGCATCAGCGTATGAAACTCATTGAACTCTACATACACTTCATTAGAAAGCTCATTCATGATCGTGTTCTTGAAGTGCAGTACTGTCCAACCAATGATCAAGTAGTCGATATATTTACAAAGGTTCTCACAGAAGCGAAGTTTACCAAACTTCGATCCATGCTTGGAGTTCAAGAAAGTTGTCATTAAGGGGGGATAGGCTCTAATGCCTCCTTCCTTCTCCTATTGTGTCACTTTTGCAAATCCTTCAATCCTATCCCAATTTGTTCTTAAGGGGGGATGTTAGGATATTTCGACACATAGGAAATAGGCTCCTTTTGTGTCACCTTTGTAAATCCTTCAATCTTATCCCAAGTTGTTCTTAAGGGGGGATGTTAGGATATTCCGACACATAGGAAATAGTTAAGAATAACTTAGTCTAGTGTAGAGTTAGGTAAAGTGTGTTTCTTTACCATGTACATTTGTAACTTATAATCCGACGGTCACAATTTGTAGTGATCTAACGGTTATCTCTCTCCTCGGTATTAACGACACTTGATCTGTGGCTTAACACCTGATTGGTCCATGATCTCTATTTAAAGAGCATGGAGGGTCATTTGTCCGATAACCGTTTATGAGAGAAACATATATAACTTTTCTTTTTATATTAATAAATTTCCTGAAGTGGTCGCATTGGCTCAGGCCGTGGACTGTTTTCCTCTTCAAGGGTTTAAACCACGTGATTATACTGGCGCACTGATTTGTGATCTGTTTGTGAGCGGTGACCTTTGGTTCTTGATCTAAGGAACTTACCCTGTAAATTCCTACAATCTACAAGGGTATGTGCTCCTTTATATAGTTGATGGAGCCTATAAATGAGTTGACTTGAACCAACCAATAGGTGTGTCTATATACTTGAGCCGACATGTACCAAAGTGAACTGATGTGTCTCCAATTATGACAAATATAGATATCTTGAGGCTGACTTGAGGATGACTATGTCTTGTCCATTTTTGGGTCTTCTTTCAAGTGTAACATGACTCTATTAACATGACAATGACTCTTATCTTTATGATAAATCCTAAAGACATCATGAATAAGTCTTTGACCTACAAATAAAAACATCTTGCTCATGAAACCCATGATGCAAGGAATACAATAAATGCATTTTATTTTCATTGATTCTTCTTTACATAAAATCATAATTACAAGTCATTATGAAGACCAAACCTAGTTACACTTTTCAACACATAAGGTGTCTTGGCCTTGATTTTTCCACCCTTCTTTATATGTCTTTTGCCTTTTATGAATTTTCTTTAATTAGCTACTAGGGGCTAAAGGTTAAGAGCATGATGTGTCAGATATAGCAGTGATTACCCCTTTAAGGTAGGGCGGTTCATTGCCCTCCAGGAGTTGGGACAATCATGGGTTCCTGTATGACAAAGGAGGCTCATCTAGGGCCTATGGAACCAGGGTGATAGCCATGGGTAAGGGGCAGAGCTCATGCGTCAGTGTTTTCCCATGTGTTAATCCAAGTTGTCATTGATGGCAACAGGTTGAATGAATGAACACACTTGATGAAGGTTGAAATACTAGATGATGCTGCACTGTGATATATTACTGCACTATTATTGAATACATGATGCTATACCTTCATGACCTTGCTGGGTACTATCATGATGACATAAATGTTCTACATGATGACACCATGTTCCTATGATTGATAAGCCAAATAAAGGAGAAGCCATGCAGTGGAAAAGGCATGTTGTCCTATTCACCTCCTGCACACAAAAATTAAGACATTCACAAAGAAAATTTGTTTTTATCACCTTGGAGGCATCCTATCCACGTGGGTCCTATACCATCTTGTAGAGTATATTTTTCCCGTTCTAATGAGCCCTTATTTGTCCCCAAACTTCCTGTAGTTGAAGAGAAAATGAATTTTTAAGGTAAGAAATATATATTATATTGCAAGCCGACCTTCCCTCAGTCATACAAGTCGGCCTCAATTCAAATAGTCCTGTCCCTTCAGTTTCATAGCAAAATCATTATAAATACATGTTCGAGCCTCCATTTCTAAGCATCAATTCGGTCATCTAATACAGAGAGAAGAACAAAAACAGTTCACATCTCGTGAACTTGAAGGGTCACAAGAAAGAGAACAAGGAAATTTGTTTGGGCTTAAAGATCACATTAAACCACACTGAAATTTCTGCGAAGACTCTCAGAAAAGTTGCAGGCCTCGTGTAGCTTAATGTCGAACCTGTGAACTCGTATTGGAGCAGCCTTTATCTTGGCTCAGACCTGTCCAAAAACTTACTGAAGCTCGGATCTATTAGCTTGGAACTGGTACAGAATTTTGTGGCTTGAAACAGTGGCACGGTGCCCATACACAACAGCTCAGATTTAACTTCCTGTGACTCGAACCAGTGCTATCTTCTCACTGCAATACACTTCAATACCTCGGATCTGCAACACTCTGTGAGTCAGGTATATAAAGTTCTGTCTCAAGCTTGTGAAGGACAGTTTCCACCTAGACACAATCTTCATCATAAGGCAGTCATACCTCAAACACTCCGACTGGTGATAGAATAAGGCTCATTTGGAAAAATTGGACTCCTTTGGACTTGTGACTGTGGTTTGACATGTGAAGAACAGTCTTGTGGAAGAGATAGCTACAGCACTAAGAAGAGCATTAAGTTCAGCACGTTGAAGGTTTAGTGATTCAGTGACTATGGTGGCATCATCAAGCTTACTGTGAGGACATATGCAGTCAATGGTGGAGACCTAAAGATTGAAGAACATTGGACAATTTTGAAGATAATTGAAGCATTGAACAGTGCAGAATCTTGTTGAAGATACTCAAGTAAGTACATTACTCATTTTATTAAAGAAGACTGAAGGATTGGTGTCTTTGGAGTAGGAGCTCCTAAACACAAGGTTGGTGCCTTGAGAAGATAGAGTTAAAGCCCCAGATGTCGGAGCCTCATCAAAGTCCAAGTTGATGCTTGGCAACAGATTGGTGCCTGTTTCATTAAAAGGGTTGGTGCCCTTCACTCATCTATTGTATACTATTATTAAAAAAAAGGATTGAAGTTCTTATTAATCCTTAATATCATTATTATACACCTCTCGGTCTTTAATTGTGAAGAATCTAACTGGCAATAATTAACAATTGAAAAGAAACACTAATTCACCCCCCTCTCAGTATTTCCAACAATTGGTATCAGAGCCAGCTTCTTAGATATCAGCCTAACAGTTGGAAGAAGGATTCGTAGGCACAATGAAGAACATGGAAGCAACATGGAAACTACCTATCTTTGATGGAACGAATTTTGGTTTTTGGAAAAAGAGGATGTCCTACTATCTAATGTCTCTTGGTCCTGTAGTATGGCACTCTGTTCTGGATGGGTACAAAGCTCCCGCCAATCTTCCAACTAATCAAGATGAAGGAAGAGCCTACATTGCTAATGCCAAAGCTTTAAATTCCATCACTAGTGGAATTACTGATTCCGAATTTACGAAAGTCATGAACTGTGACTTAGCCAAAGAAGTATGGGATAAGTTGGTTTCTCTATATGATGGCGACTCCAAAGTCAAGAAGGCAAAGCTTCAAACCTATAGAAGACAATTCGAGAGTCTAAAAATGGATGATGAAGAAGATATTGCATCATATTTCCTCCGAGTAGCTGAAGTGGTTAACTCTCTTAGAGGACTAGGAGAAAATATTGAAGAAAGCACCATTGTTCAAAAAATCCTGAGATCGCTTCCTGACAGATTTGACTCCAAAGTAAGTGCCATAGAAGAAATGAAGGATCTAGTTACTCTCAAGATGAATGAACTCCATGGAATTCTCATTGCCTATGAGATGAGGAAAGGGAGTCCAAATTTCAAAGAAGCAGCCTTCAAAGCCTCAAGATCTACAAAAGAAGGAAAAGGATGGAATTGCAACAACGATGAATCTGATACTGAAAATGAATTAGCTCAATTTGTACGAAGACTAAAAAGGGGATCCGAGCTAAAAGGTAAGTACCCTCTTATTTGTTTCAATTGTGGAAGAATAGGTCATTATGCTGCAAAATGTCCCCATAAACATGATAGTGATGATGAAAAGGACTCTAAAAGGATGATGTACAAAAAGAAAGGGTTTAATAAGAAGAACTTATTCTCCAAACAAGATGAGTCTGATGAAGATGAATTTGTAGTCATCAAAAAGAAATCAACCAGAAATATGCGTCATCACAAAGAAAGAGATGATGAATCAGATGAGGAAAGTGATTATGTTGAAAGCAATGAAACGTTATTCATGGCATTTACAAATGATGATGACTCAGAACTGGAAGATGAAAGAAACATGGATAGTTTGCTGATGAATTCCATTGAAGAAAATGAGAATTTACAAAAGAAGATAATTTCTCTCAGAATAGAAAGAGAGGAAGCAAAAAGAAGGGAAGACTTCTTGAACATTAAGCTAAAAGAGAAGGATGATATCTGTGAAAAACGTGAAGCTGAAATAGTATCTCTAAGAAAGGAATTAGAGCAAGTCAAAAGGAGTTGGCAAAGCTCTCTAGCTCTTGACAACATTCTTAATACTCAAAAACCTCAACACGACAAGTCTGGAATTGGTTTCAAAGGAGAATCATCAAGTACAAAGAATAATGCCAAAAGTTATGTTGATGTACTCTCTCGCCATCCTAAAGAAGAAAAGTCATCTCGTCAGGAACAAGGTCCCATCTCAAAACCAAGAATTGAAGAAAGAGCAACTCTAAGGAAGAATGTTGGTTCAAGCTATGGATACTACAACAAGTATCAAACTATTTTTCTTGGGCATTGTTACAATTGTAAAAACTTTGGGCATCAAGCTAAACATTGCAAGGCTCATAAGAATGAAGCAGCAAGATCGAAAAATCAAACAAACCAACTACATGGTCCTAAAGAGCAAGGACATAATCAAAACTTACAATTCTTTTGATCCCTTGGCTAAGTTTGATCCGTCTTGCTTATTATGTGATAATTATGATCATAATGAACAAAATTGTCCTCTCAAAAGGGAGAAAGCTAAAAACATAAATCTAAAAACTGATAAATGTGGCCTTCTCTATGTGCTCATAGTGAAGAAAATCATTGGTTCGTGGATAGTGGATGCTCAAGACATATGACAGGTGACCAAAAGAAGTTTATCTCATTGAACAAGAAAAATGGAAATGTATCTTTTGGAAGTGGGTCCGCTAAAATCACTGGAAAAGGAACTACTACCCTTGTCAATGGACCAGGAAAGGCTCAAAATACCTTGCTAGTAGAAGGGCTCAAACACAATCTCTTAAGTGTTAGCCAGATTTGTCACCAAGGACATAATGTTGTCTTTAGTACAAAAAACTGTGAAATAAGAGACTCATCCTTAGGAGAACTTGTAGCGAAAGGAGTAAGAACACCAGATAATGTTTACATACTCAGTAGAATCCAAGAAGATAAATGTTACTTAAGTCAAACAGATGAAAGTTGGTTATGGAACAAGCGATTGGGGCATACAAGTTTTGATAACCTAGTCAACATCAGCAAAATTAATGCAGTAAGGGATATTCCAAAAATGTGCAAACCAAATCAAGTTGTATGTGGCCCATGCCAACATGGAAAGCAAACCAGAGCTAGCCACAAAACTAAGGAGTTCTCAACAACAAAACCTTTGGAAATCATTCATGCAGATTTGTGTGGGCCAACTAGAACTCCAGCTCTTCAAGGTGAAAGGTACTTTGCTCTATTTGTTGATGACTATACTAGAATGATGTGGATATATTTCATAAAATATAAATCCGAAGCATTTGAATGTTTTAAAAATCTTAAGGCTCTCATTGAGAATGAGAAAGATTCTAAGATTAAATGTCTTAGAACAGATAGAGGAGGAGAATTCACCTCAAAAGAGTTTGATGAATTCTGTAAAGAGCATGGAATCGAAAGAGAACTCTCTACTGCTAGGACACCCCAGCAAAATGGAGTAGTTGAAAAAAGGAACTGAACCATTCAAGAAATGGCAAGGACAATGCTACTAGCAGCCGATTTGCAACCAAAATTTTGGAGAGAAGCAGTTGGCACCGCAGTTTATACCTTAAATCGAACTCAACTAAGACCAAATAATGAAAAGACTCGTTATGAATTATGGAAAGGAAGACTTGCTTCAGTAAAATATTTCAGGGTTTTTGGAAGCAAATGTTTCATAAAAATAAATGATGACTCACCAGGGAAATTTGATTCTAGAGTTGACGAAGGAATATTTCTTGGATACTCCACTAGGAGCAAAGCTTACAAATGTTACAACTATCGTCTACGAAGAATAGTGGAAAGCATTGATGTGAAGATTTATGAAGGCCTTCCAGAAAAAGGAATTGAAGATCATGAAGTTGAGCCTTTCTTTGAACAAAGTGAAGAAGAACCTGAAAAAGAAGAGGAGAATGAAGAACCTCAAAGTGAACCTCAAAATGAATCTTCACAAACTCCCTCCAAGATCAAGTTTGTTCAAAGATATCACCCAGAAGAACAGGTCATCGAAAATATAGATGAAGGAATCCAAACTCGAAGAAGGATGATAAGCACCCCTAGAAAAGATGATGTGGCTCTATTATCTTTAATAGAACCTGAAAATTTTTCTCAAGCAAGCAAAGATCCTTATTGGATAAAGGCCATGGAAGAAGAAATGTCTCAAATCGAAAAAAATGAGACTTGGGAACTGGTACCTCGCCCAAAAGATAAAAATATAATTGGAACAAAATGGGTATTCAAAAACAAGATGAATGAAGATGGACAAATCATCAGAAATAAAGCCAGACTTGTCTACAAAGGATACTCGCAAATCGAAGGAATTGACTTCAAAGAAACCTTTGCACCAGTAGCTCGAATGGAAGCCATAAGAATGTTTTTAGCATTTACTTGCTCAAAAGGATTCAAGGTTTATCAAATGGATGTAAAATCAGCATTCCTGAATGGAGATCTCAAGGAGGAAGTTTACATGAAGCAACCAGAAGGATTTGAACTTGCTGAAAGAAAAGACCTTGTATGCAAACTAAAAAAGGCCTTGTATGGATTAAAACAAGCCCCTAGAGCATGATATGCAAAGTTGGATCACTATCTGCAACAAGAAGGTTTCAAAAAGGGAGTGGCAGGTAGCAATCTCTACATGAAGATGGACAAGGAAAAACTTCTGATCACTCTTGTTTACGTCGATGATCTAATCTTTGCTAGCAATGATGAAGAAATGAGCCATGAGTTTGCTCTAAATATGTCCAAAAAATTCGAGATGTCAATGATTGGTGAGTTGTCTTACTTTTTTGGGCTACAAATATCTCAAACTTCTACAAGCATGTTTATATCTCAAGCAAAATATCTTAAAGACATGCTTAAAAGATATGGGATGGAAAATTGTGCACCTATGAGCACACCAATGACCACAGATTGTAAATTAAGCAAAGACGATGATACCCCCCAAATAGATGCAACTCTTTATAGGTCAATAATTGGAGCTTTTCTAAGGAATCAAACTACTATGTAAAAGGTTCTGAGCGCACGCATCCATGGTCACCCTGCAGCTGCCCTAGCTGCTCCTGGCCGGCGCCCCCCTCCTTCGATCGGCCATCTCTGTTATGGATCCCGGAGGCGGCCTTGCGGCCCCTCCACCCCCGCCCCCCGAGCTCGAAGCCTTAAGATCCCTCGTAGCTGCAGCGGGCAACCGTCCCTCATCCAGCTCTCAGCAGAAGTTTGTGAAAAAACTGGCAAATATCCCCACAGTGGCTCTGCCGGTGGAAGAAACGTGCAAATCCGCTCTGAATCTGGCCGAAAGAGGCCTTATCGGCCAGTTCACAGGGCTGTGGCCCTCCCCGAAGGCAGTCGATGAATGGGTAAAAAGAAACTGGATACTCCTGGTTAAGGAAAGCATCAAGAGTCATTTTGTGGGGAAAGGATTCTTTGTTTTCGTCTTTGACAATGTGGAAGATAGAAGCTTGATTTTCCGAAACGGGCCATATTTTATGGGCCTCCAAGGTCTTTACCTGAACAAATGGTCGCCAGATTTCAACCCCGCTCAGGACGTGCCCACGGCTGTGCCTGTTTGGGTGCGCCTCCCCCATCTTCCCCTTCATTGCTGGAATCAGAGATCTCTGCAGTCTATCGGTAATGCCCTAGGCAGATACATAGATCAAGCGCCGAGGAAGGACCAATTTTCCTGTGCTCGCATATGTGTTGAAGTCGACCTAGAAATTGGGCTGCCTGAAGCCATCAAACTCACAGTTGCGGATTGGTCACATATCCAGGAGCTAGATTACGAGCAGCTCCCTTTCAAACGCCGACACTGCCACGAATACGGGCACTTTGCAAGATACTGCAAGAAGAAAAATGAAGAGATAACAGAGAAAGAAAAAGGAGAACAATGGAACCAAGTAAAGAAACCCTCAAATAACAGACAGAATAATAAAAACAAAGGCAAAGGAACGGAGCACAAATCAGGGCAAGAAAGTGCAAGTACCCAAATCGCAGGAAGCAAGGACTCCGTCAGTATAGAAACGGATAAAAACCCCTTCGAATACCTCAACCCTCAGTCAGATCCTCCAGAAGCAGAGCCGGATGGTCCATCCTCGTTGAATAACATCGTCGCCCCAGATCCAGGTATCATCTCAATACCCTCCCCAGGCAATACCTCTTCCCCTTCTTATGCAAATATTATCAAGTCTAAAAAGAAGAATACAGAAATCATGGGCTCCTCGGATGATGAGACCTTCGAGAGGCCATCAAAGAGAGCTGGGAGAAAATCAAATAAAGAAACCAGGGAAGAAGAATCAGAAAGACAAAAAACCCTAGGCAGTCAAACCACCATCGAGATGACCCTTGGAAGGAATACCAGATTAAGGACCCCCAAGGGAGGTGGACCTACTCCTTCCAGTTTTAAATGATGCAGATGGTCTCTTGGAACTGCAGGGGTTTGGGGAATCCCACTAAGGCAGAAGCAATTAAAGATCTTTTGAAAATGGAGTCTGCAGACATTCTAATGCTCCAAGAGACAAAAATAGAAGGGGAGTCCCTCCTGAACACAAGCAACATCAAGTGGAAATTTGATTCAGGCAAGGCAATCAGTGCTAGAGGCACGGCTGGGGGAATAGGTACTTTCTGGTCTCAAAAACTCTTTTCACTAGAAAGATTTCATGAATCTCAACATTGGATTTTTACTGAACTGCGCCATAATGCAAGCAATCTAGTTTTAGCTCTGTTTAACTTGTATGTCCCTATTCATTATGATGAAAAGAAAGAGTGCTGGAAGTCACTCTCAGATTACTTAGAGCTGCACAATCCACAGAATTTAATCTTAGGCGGTGACTTGAACATCGTTTTGGACCCTAAAGAGAAGAGAGGTGGGAACTCTTCGAGGGATCCCTTCCTCTCCATTGTGGAAGATCTTATTCTTCAGTGGGATCTTGTTGACTTCAAGCCTGTGAAAGGAGAATATACGTGGACTAACAATAGAACAGGGGGAGACCATATCTCAGCTAGGTTGGACAGGTTTCTCATCAGCAGCTCCATTATGCTGGACAATAGAATTGTGTTCACCAAGATTCTCCCAAAACTCACTTCAGATCACAAACCAATTCTCTTATGTTTGAAGGAAGAAGAAGATTTAGGCCCACTGCCTTTTCGATTTAATCCTCTCTGGGCAGAAATAGAAGGGTTCTACGATACAGTCCAAACTGCTTGGAGAATAGAGGTCACTGGCTCCCCACATTATGTGTGGGAGCAAAAAATAAAAAACACAAAAAAGGCCTTAAAAGATTGGATAAAGAAGGCCATTAAAACTCCCACAAGCCAGAGGAAAGACGCGGTCCATCAACTGGCAGATCTCCAATTTGAATTGGAAAAGAAAGACATTTCTCCTATGGATCTAATTGAGGAAAATGCTGCACAAAGGAGAACATATAATTCCTTTAGAAATGAAGAGGAGCACTGGCCACTGAAATCTCGCAGCCTATGGCTCAAAGCAGGAGATCGGAACACAGCTTATTTCCACAAACAGTACAGGGCCCGATTATCAAGGAATCATATTGCTGAAATCACTACAGCCAGCGGTCAGGTGTGTAAAGGTTTTGATCAAGTCAAGGCTGCTGCCGAGGAACACTTCCATAAACTCCTCACTGTTGAAAGGGACGGGAGCGAGGAGGACACATCCGAATTTCTTTCAAACATTCCGAAGCTTGTTAATTCTGAAGACAACTCTTTCCTCTTGAGTCTGGTTACGGAAGAAGAAATCTTCAAAATCGTATGGTCCATGGAGCCGGATAAAGCACCAGGTCCAGACGGATTTTCAATTCATTTTTACAGAATTTGTTGGGCGCTAATCAAAACTGATCTCCTCAAAATGATACAAGGTTTCATGAGAAAGGCAAAGGTGGGTGGCGGCATAAATTCAACATTCCTTGCATTAATCCCTAAGGAAGCAAATCCTGGTTCTTTTGACAGATATAGGCCAATTTCTCTTTGTAATGCTTCCTACAAGATAATGGCCAAACTTCTGGCGAACAGACTAAAACCACTCCTGCAAAAACTGATCTCTCCAGCTCAAGGAGGATTCGTGAAAGGTCGAGACATTCTGGACAACGTCATCCAAGTCCAAGAAGCTTTGCATTCCAGCCACTCCCGCAAAGAACAAGGTATGCTTATTAAATTGGATATGTGTAATGCTTTTGATAGAGTAAACCGATCCTTTCTGTACAGGGTCCTCTTCTCCTTCGGGTTCAGTCAAGACTTCATAAATCTTATAAAAGCCTGTTTAGAAAACACTTGGATAGCTCCAATGGTCAATGGAAGACCGGCGAACTTCTTCCTAGCCTCCAGAGGATTGAGGCAGGGCTACCCTCTCTCCCCATTTCTCTATATTTTAATGGCTGACTCCTTGAGCAGAAAGCTGACCAAGGAAAAACAAAATGTCAACATTCCCGGTATTAGAATCGCGAACGGCATTGACCCTATGAATCATGCTTTCTTCGCCGATGATTCGCTTCTACTCGGGGGTGCCTCTGCCAGAATAGCAAATTCCTTCAAAAACACCCTTCAGAAGTTCTGTAGTGTCTCATGAGCGCTCATAAGCGAGAGGAAGAGCGCAGTTTACGGTTGGAATACTGACCATTACACCATTGAGAAAATTGCCAATGATTTGGGCTTCAAAGGCTTTGCAGATTGGGACAAATTGAAATACCTGGGCCTCCCAATTACGCTGGGATCCAACAGGAATCATCTTTGGGAGGAAGTTATATCAAAATTCAAGAAGAAGATCGTTGCGTGGGGAGGTTTCTGGCTCACCATTGGGGGCAAACTCACGCTCATCAAGGCAGTTCTCTCAGCTCTGCCTACATATCAGGCAGCCTTGATGCTGGCCCCAAAAGTAATCACAGATCAGATCTCCAGACTAATGCGAGACTTCTTGTGGAAGGGCGGTCGTGGGAATCACAGCAAATTCCATTTAATCAGTTGGGAAATCGTGAAACGTCCTCTTGCGGAAGGCGGATTGCAAATTCGCGACCCTCTGCACGCCAATCTGGCATTGGGTTGCAAACTTCTTTGGCAACTCATCAACGAGCCCCATCATCCTGTCAGCCAGATCTTTAAGATCAAATACCTCAAGAACCGGTCTTTAACCTCCTTCTCAGCGGATAAAAATCCTAAAGGCATGCAGGCTTGGAAGTTGTGCAGCAGAGGTATCGACTTCTTTAGATCTTACCTGTATAGAATTCCAGGGAACGGAAAAAGCATCAGGCTTTGGAGAGACAGAATAATGGGTCATCCTCCCCTCGCCGAAGCCAACGAATTCACTGAGCTAAGAGATTGGTTCAAAGAGAAAGGAATTAGAAAAATTGATGATATTTCGGAATGGGATACCAATGGTAACTGGCTGCGCTGGAACTTACCCAGGCCTCCAGCGCATTTAAACTCACAGCTAGATTCATTCAAAAACGCCATCGCTGACTTTGCCCCGGTGCACAAAGACGAAGAAGACTATTGTGGCTAGGGAAAAACCGGGGTTTATACGGCAAAACAAGGATATCTCCAGATGCAAATCAAAAAAGACTCGTCTTATCCGGAGGCTGTCTGGAAGCAGATTTGGGACTGCCTTAGCATTCCCAAAATCAAATTTTTCTTCTGGACCTTGTTCCATAACAAAATCCTGACAGGAGAAAACTTGAGCAAAAGGAACATTGTAGGCCCTCATCGTTGTGTCCTTTGCAAAGAAGCGCTGGAAACTTCAGGCCACTTGTTCACTGACTGTGACTTCGCGAAGGAGGTTTGGTCCTTTTTCCTCGCTGGATTGAACGTGCATCCTCCCTCCCAAAGCTCGATAGACTCCATGTTCCTCTCTTGGAAATCAACCTATCCTCACAACATTGCCAGCAAATCTTTATGGCATAAGGTGTGGACAGCCGCTCCCAAATATGTTTGTTGGAAGATTTGGTTGGCCCGGAACGAAATCATCTTCAACAATAAAGAATTGACAGCAGCAAAAGTGGCGGAACAGGCCAAAACTCTCCTCATAGAGACCTTGATACACTCTCAAATCAAAGAGGATAATACTCTTCGCACTGAAGAAAGGATGTGGATGGCTCCTTTCACCGGCAAGATCAGCTCCCCAGCAAATTTACGCCCAATCTACAAGGAAAGATGGCAGATTCGTGTTCTGGAGGACAGATTTCACCAGTGGTGGAAATCTCAGGGCAAGTGTACTGTTTTCTTTGACGGTGCCTCAAAAGGCAATCCGGGGAGGTCTGGAGCTGGTGGGGCGATCTACTTTCCGAATGGGAATAAAGAAGAATTCAGCTGGGGCCTTGGTCTGAAAACCAATAACCAAGCATAAATTCTCAGTCTTTTGAAAGCATGCCAAATTGCCAGAAAAGGAAATCCAAGCGAAATTGTAGTTTTTGGAGATTCTGAAGTGTTGATAAAAGCAATAGCTAACAAGAATGGGCTCAAGGATCCGGTGCTCAACAAGCAATTAGCAAGAGTCAGCAGAATGTTGGGAAATTTCCCCTTAGTTAATGTCTTCCACATACTCAGAGATCTAAACAAGGAAGCAGATAGATTGGCAAATACAGGCTGCACGCTACAAGAAGGAATGATAAGTATAAATGCAGAAGCACCATTCATGGCCATTATCCCCTAAAGGGTTAATGGTGATTTTCACTGTAATGGTTGTTTAGGCGCTGCCCAACCAGCGTTTTATCAATAATATAACCGTTTTAGTTATAAAAAAAAAATTGGAGCTCTTCTATACTTAATTGCTACAAGACTAGATATTATGCAAGCAGTAGGAATGGTAGCAAGATTTCAGTCAAGTCCTAAACAATCCCATCTAGCAGCTGTGAAAAGAATTCTCAGATATCTAAAAGGAACCACTGATTTCGGTCTTTGGTATCCTAAGAGTTCAACTCTTATTGTGACAGCTTATTCTGATGCTGATTGGGCCGAAAGCGTGGATGATCGAAAAAGCACCAGTGGAAATGCATTCTTTATGGGAGATTGTCTTGTATCTTGGCTCAGCAAAAAGCAATCATCTATATCCCTTTCTACAGCTGAAGTCGAATATATAGCTGTTGCTGATTGTTGTACACAAATTCTATGGATGAAGGAAGCCTTGAAGGATGTCAACATAGAAACTTAGCAACCAATTACTATTTTTTGTGACAATACTAGTGCCATCAATCTTTCAAAGAATCCAGTGATGCACTCAAGAACCAAACATATTCCAATCAAATACCACTTTCTCTGTGAACAAGTTGTTGAACACAATATCAGGTTGGAATACGTCAATACAAAAGAGCAAATTGCAGATATCTTTACAAAACCCCTTCCACAAGAAGCATTTGAATATCTTCGCCAAAAGATGGAGGTCATTGCTCTTGCATCACATTAAATCAAGCAGCAAGTCAGGGGTACAGTATGTTAGGGGGAGCAGCATGACAGGGGGAGCACTTTGGCACCCCATTGCCATTAATGTCAAAGGGGGAGAGAAGAAAATATTGCCATCCAATGACAAAGGGGGCGATTGTTAATCCAAGTTGTCATTGATGGCAACAGGTTGAATGAATGAACACACTTGATGAAGGTTGAAAGACTAGATGATGTTGCACTGTGATATATTACTGCACTATTATTGAATACATGATGCTATACCTTCATGACCTTGCTGGGTACTATCATGATGACATAAATGTCCTACATGATGACACTATGTTCCTATGATTGACAAGCCAAATAAAGGAGAAGCCATGCAGTGGAAAAGAAAAATTAAAGACAGTCACAAAGAAAAATTGTTTTTATCACCTTGGAGGCATCCTATCCATGTGGGTCCTATACCATCTTGTAGAGTATATTTTTCTCGTTCTAATGAGCCCTTATTTGTCCCCAAACTTCCTATAGTTGAAGAGAAAATGAATTTTTAAGGTAAGAAATATATATTCTATTGCAAGCCGACCTACCCTCAGTCATACAAGTCAGCCTCAATTCAAATAGTCATGTCCCTTCAGTTTCATAGCAAAATCACTATAAATACATGTTTGAGCCTCCATTTCTAAGCATCAATTTGGTCATCTAATAAAGAGAGAAGAACAAAAACAGTTCACATCTCGTGAACTTGAAGGGTTACAAGAAAGAGAACAAGGAAATTTGTTTGGGCTTAAAGATCACATTAAACCACACTGAAATTTCTGCGAAGACTCTCAGAAACGTTGCAAGCCTCCTGAAGCTTAATGTCGGACCTGTGAACTCGTATTGGAGCAGCCTTTATCTTGGCTCGGACCTGTCCAAAAACTTACTGAAGCTCGGATCTATTAGCTTGGAACTGGTGCAGAATTTTGTGGCTTGAAACAGTGGCACGGTGCCCATACACAACAGCTCGGATTTAACTTCCTGTGGCTCAAACCAATGCTATCTTCTCATTGCAATACACTTCAATACCTCGGATCTGCAACACTCTGTGAGTCGGGGATATAAAGGTTTGTCTCAGGCTTGTGAAGGACAGTTTCCACCTAGACACAATCTTCATCATAAGGCAGTCATACCTCAGACACTCCAACTGGTGATAGAATAAGGCTCATTTGGAAAAATTGGACTACTTTGGTCTTGTGACTGTGGTTTGACATGTGAAGAACAGTCTTGTGCAAGAGATAGCTACAGCACTAAGAAGAGCATTAAGTTCAGCACGTTGAAGGTTTAGTGATTCAGTGACTATGGTGGCATCATCAAGCTTACTGTGAGGACATATGCAGTCAACGGTGGAGACCTAAAGATTGAAGAACATTGGACAATTTTGAAGATAATTGAAGCATTGAACAGTGCAGAATCTTGTTGAAGATACTCAAGTACATTACTCATTTTATTAAAGAAGACTGAAGGATTGGTGTCCTTGGAGTAGGAGCTCCTAAACACAAGGTTGGTGCCTTGAGAAGATAGGGTTAAAGCCCTAGAGGTTGGAGCCTCATCAAAGTCCAAGTTGGTGCTTGGCAATAGGTTGATGCCTGTTTCATTAAAAGGGTTGGTGCCCTTCACTCATCTATTGTATACTATTATTAAAAAAAAGGATTGAAGTTCTTATTAATCCTTAATATCATTATTATACACCTCTCTGTCTTTAATTGTGAAGAATCTAGCTGGCAATAATTAACAATTGAAAAGAAATACTAATTCACCCCCCTCTCAGTATTTCCAACACCACGTGCTAATCATTTTTTGTCTCGGCCATCTTTTGCATGTTGTGGTACAATTTCCTGTTAAGTGTGGCCAATTATGCTTTTTCTTTTTCTTTTGGCTGCTTCAACCTTTGAGGCATCATTACAGGCCGACCCAAGGTGGGGGCAAGGGGATAGGGAGGTTGACCCTATGTGGACCCAGGTGGGAGAAATGATGAAGGGGGGTACAATGGGTGGAAGGGGAGTAATATATGTGGATAAAGGAGTGGGACCACGCACCCAAAGTCGGGGTTTCCCAAGTAGTACCACCCCACAACCAAATGGTCAATAAAGGAGATCCCACAGGACTAAGATGCAAAGGTAACACCCAAAAGAGATCAAGGGGACAAGAGCACAGACTAAGCCCACTCTTTCCGCCAAATCCCCCCATCAATCCATGCCCAAAAGTATACATGATAAGTAAACCCAATACTCAATTATCAAATGACAAGACATACCTTTAGATTCAGGAGGCCCACCTTCAAACATACGATCAATACAGATGGGGTCGCATGGCTGGCTCAGGTGGCAAAGAAATGGTGCAACGAGCTAGTAGGAGGCCGCAAGGGGTTGCTAGCTGGTAGCTGAGGTCCATCATGAAGAAAAATTTCTCCTAGGGATATCACCCACGAAGTGGTGGGTAGCAAGCCCACACACATCAAAATGAATGAGGTCTAACATTTTTTTAGACATTGTTTCACTACTTGTAAATGGTTTTCTTGTATGTTTACCCAAAGAGCATCCCTTGCAAACTCCTTCATGATCTTCTTTGATATTGGGGATGCCATGAACTAGTTGATTAAGAGTCGGAATGACCTTGTAATGTAGATGACCATATCTTCTATGCCATAGCTCGATGGGATTGATTTCCATATGAACTAGAGCTTGAGAAGATGGTGTTATGACTCTATATAAGCTTCCTTCACGAAGTCCAATAACCCTAGCTTTATCGATACTTGAATCTTTTCTCCAAACCAAAACCTTTCTATCAACAAAAGCAACTCTATCCCCTTTATCTTCTAAGCAAGAAATTGAAAGCAAATTCTTTTTCAAACCTGGAACATACAGTATATTGTTGAGTTGTAGCTTAGCTCCATTCTCTAGCTTCAAAGATGTTGATCCCAGGCCTCTAACAGCATAGCTTTTGTTGTCTCTCAATTCCACTGCATGAGAAGATGGTTCCTTCGATAGAGTGTGAAGTTGTTTGATTTCTCCTATCATGTGCCTTGATGCTCCACTATCAATAATCCATGCATTGTCATCACTTAGAGAACATGTAAGACCAACCAAGAACCCTTGACTTTTGACCTTGTGGAATAAGTAGTAGAAGATCTTTTTGATCCAGCCTCTTGCAGAATTGAATCCCATTCTCATATAACTTATCATAGAGGGAGTAACCATTTCCTTCGAGCCAACAGAATGATCTTCAATCTTCCTTAACCTTAGCTCTGAACCCATGTTGAGAAATTAATGCAAGTATACTTAGGTATTTGATTCCTCTTTCTTGATAATTATTTGTGAATTATGTTGGCTTCTTTTACTTCTTGGTTACATTATTTTTTATCAAATAATTACCAAATTATGTGTGTATGAAGATCACAAAACAAGAGACACAAGATGTAGGCACTCTGTCAGGGCAAAACCCCTATCTAGTGGAAAACCCAGTCAAAATCTCTTCCTTCAATAGTTTTCCTAAGAGAATCCTAGACTCTTCACCCTAGACATAGACTTTCTCCAACCACCAAGTCAGCCCTTCCTTCTAGCAGCTTCGATCTAGACCTTCGACCTTGCAGCAGCAAAACTTCGATCTCTACAGCAGCAGCAGCTACTTCGATCTATGCAGCACTTTGACCTATGCAGCAACAGCACTTCGAAGTTTGACCCTCCTGCATCTTTGACCTACTACAGCAAAAGAAATTCGATCCTGCAACTCCAGCAACTTCGATCCTGCAATTTCCCAGTAACTTCGCAGAAAAGAGAGAGAGAGAGAGAGATCCCAAAAACTTCGTTCTTGCACCTTTCCTTCTTCTTCCTACACTTCACACTTTTTACTACACTGCTTCTTATGTGAATCGAACTTGATGAGTGGATGGGCAAATAAATTGAACTGCACTTGTATATATAGGCTACTTGTGGGTCGAATTGCTCCCTCTTAGGCTGACTTCATCAGGCAAGGGCTGACTTGGTGTGGAGCTGACAAAATTCATTTTTGACTCAAAAATATTTCTTTTTACATGATTCAAAAGCCCAAGAAGGGTCTCATAAAATATACAACGACTCTAATGACTCAATGTAAATCCTAGGAGTCCATATGGGAGTGCTTCTTGCCCGGGAGCGATCCCCCATCCATCAACTTGACTAGGAAGACTTTGACTAATAAAAGATGACCCAAGCATGAAACCCATGCTTTAATAAGTCATTGTAATAATAATAAAAAAATTATTTTTCATTCTTTTGAAAAGTACATTACATAATGACTCAAATACATTTATGAACATCAAACCTAGTTACATTCTTCAACATTGACAGTAGAGCAGGTGGCTCAGTGCAAAATTGGCAGCAGTGCAGATTCTTCAGTGACACTGCAAATGCTAGTAGTGGTCAGGACTCTGGAGACAGATCCATCATACTAAACCCAGTTGATTCAGTATTTTGGATGATTCTCAGTTGCAGATGTTGCAGTTGCAGCAACAACAGATGAGAGGGAGTTGCAGTGCAGATGCAATGTTGGCAACAGTATAGCATGGTCAGTAGCAACACGGATGCAACATCAGTGTTGCGCAGTAGCTGGTGGGCAGCAACAGCCAAACATCAGCAGCGTGACAGGAAATGGTACAGAGACAGAGAGTTGTGGCAAGGTGTGCAGCACTAGAACACAGTCCTCGCTAAGAGGGAGCGTTAGTTTTTGTAGCATCGGATGTGTTCTAGCCACAAAATTGGTGGAGAGGCTAGAATACATGAGATCTCCAAAACCCAAAAATCGTTTATGGAAATTCCACCTAGAGATGGCTTAATTATATTATTAGCCGATTTTTAAATATTTCCTAAGTCTAAAATTAGGGAATATGGTTAATTAATCATAATTAATTAAGTCAAGGTGTGAATCATCTAGAAACTCACAAGGATTGAATTCAAGATGATCCTAGCCCTTGATTAAGTTTTAATCTTGGTCGTTGGTGCCCCAACAGAGGATTATAAGAAGAAGTCAATGGGCGCTTGGAGAATACACCAAAGACACTTGGAGAATTCGATTTTCCGGAGTAGCAGTAGTCAATTGTCGGAGAGTTCGAGCTTCAGTGAGGAAGCAGAAACAGTGAGGGGCAAGGACAATGAGGCTAGAGGAAGACTTCTAGATCAAGCAAGTTCATTTGTAGAGAGGAAGAAGAACCATAGTGAGGCTGACGCAGGGGCCACGCAGAAGTTTCTAAAGGGCAGTTCGATTTTGCTGGAGAGAAGTCAAGTTTCAGTTCCAGAGGTCGAGAAAGGGTTCCAGAAGGCCAGAGAGATAGTTTCCCAGCCAGTGGCAAACAGGACAGCTATAGGAGTAGCCGATTCAGGTTGTGCATGTGAAGGGACTGTGCTAGGGTGACGCAAGCCTGCGCAGAGGCAGTTTGCACAGCTCACTTGGAGCTACAGTCAGAGCCTGGATTTTCCTGTGTGGTGAGGAAAATTTCTCACTAGAATATTGCCAGTATTTTTCTTTGTAGGATTGCCAGATTCGGCATCCAGATTATTGTACTCGGATTTTTTCACTGTTGCATAATAATAAAACCCTCAACTGCCACACCGGTTTTCCCAAGTTAGGTTTTTCCGGAGACATTTGTCCAAAAATAACGGTATCATTTGATGTGTGTGTGTGCTAGTATTTTCTCAGATTCCAATGCTATTTATTTTCTGCAGAATTTTATTTGTGAAGGTTGCAATGTGTTTAATTAGATATTGACGTAGCAATAAACTGAATAATTAATTTATCAATTAGAAGAATTAATACCAGTTGTTTCATTAGGATTTTAGCAATAAGTTGAAATTTTCACAACTCTGCAAATCAACCCCCTGCTTTAAGGAAGCGCACTTCTTTTTTCCTCTTGCAACCAATTTATTAAAGGTCTTTAAGGGCAGCACTGGTGATAAGAATGGTAAATAGTCGTTTCCCCTCCTTAATAGGGCCAAGTACCATATGTGGGTTGATCAAATGACAACACTTATTCACAGCAAAATCTTATGAATAAATTAGAGAAACCTCTTCTGGTTGAAAATGATGACACTAATGATCTAGTATGTTTGAAGAAGGATGAAACCCTTGGGTTGTTCACTCTTCACATGGAACCAGATCTTTTTCATCACGTCAAGGACAGTAAGAGTGCAAAATATAATGAGGATGCTTCACACAACTTATTTCGCACGGTGAAAACCATTCAAGTCAACAGATTTGAAACATAGCTTTCTAACCTCAAAATCGCAGATTTCACTGACATTGATGAGTATAGTGCAGGGTACAAGAACTTGAAACTGAAAAATAGCATCCTTACATTTGGTGGCCAAGGTAAAAAGAAATTTGAATATATTAATATTGTTCTAAATATTCTTTCCCCTGAATTTAGAAATTTTCTCTCATCTAATGCAGATTTCCTGTTTTCTTCAAACACCTACCTCTCCCTCTTTGAAAGATGTGTTTTCTAACTATATCCAGCATCAAATCACCTTGACAAATTTGGAAGAACTTCCCATCATGAGCATGCCCATTCTAAGTTTGCCACATCCTCATGTATGCATAAGTCTACACATGACACTTCCAAATCCTCAAAGAAGAAGAAGACAATATGCTCCTATTTTCAAAATGAGGGGCATGCTTTCAAAAATTGTCTTCTCCATCTTCAAAAGATTGAAGAAATTGTTTAGCAAACCACTGGCAACAATTCCCTGTTCAAACAAAACACTGGTAGGAAATGCATTCTACTTTATTGTTTTCAACTTCTTCATAGGAATGGATTGCAGATTCTCGGGCAACTAGGCATATGACGAAGCACAAGTGCCGTCTCTTTGACTATAGTGATCAGTGTTACCGCTCAAACTAGCAGGGGTCCTAGGAAGGGATCCTATGGAGCAACTACTAGGTCGAAGGGCAACAATGGAGTGATAGCCCACTATCACCTCAGTTAAGGCTCCCTGCTCTTTACAGACTTTAACCGATGGGAGGAGACCCAATATAGGGGAATCACTAGATGAATGGACCAATAAGAGAATGAGTGATTTCCAAGGCCTATTCACAAGAGAGGCTCAATTAAATAGCTTGCTTGCTTTAAAAGCAAGGTGATATGCTCTATAGGAAGGGCTAAGAGGATTCCTAAGGCTAGGGTTTGGGAATATATCTTGTCAAGAGGTTTCCTAGACCCAAAAATCCTTCTGGAGAATTGGCCCTTATGTGATCTTTTTTAAATTAGAGTTGTGGAGTTGCAGGACCAAGTGGACCCAGAATTAGGTCAACGGTATGGAGTTGATCATCCAAGAAGAGGCTTGACCTAATTGTGGAGGAGAAGAGGATTAAAGGACAAATTTGCTTTTGAAGATTGAATACAATGATTTGAATGAGGACACTAGCCAAGGGAAACCTAGGGCAAGAAATGGTCTTTGGGCAGGGCTTCCTATATCTCAAGATCCCACCATCGGAATTTCTTGAATTTGGAGGGCCTCTAGAGAAAACCCTAGCGCAGTTATGGACAAGAGATCGTAGTCTTTTTATGGCTACAATGGGAGAAAAAGGATGCCCTAGGTGAACTATGGAGGCTAGGCCTGGAAAGAGAAGGAGAGGTGAGAGAAATATTCTTTAAAAGTGATCACCTATGGAAGGATCAGTACCTTATCCTTTAGGAGAGATGGAGTCAAAGAGAATTTATTGTTCGGAAAGGATTTACCCAATCAAGGAGTCCTTCAAGCAACTTCGCATGGCATTAGGGCATGAGTGCAGCTACTTGAGGTCTGTATACTTCGATATGCAATGATTGATGACTTATCGAGATGAATTCAACAAACTAATCTCTAGGAATATTCACCCATCCATACATGGCACATACAATGATGCAACGCTTCAAAAGATCAAATTTCCCACAACTTCGCATAGAAAAGCAGTAAATTTCAGACCTATATAGCGAAAATCCTAGCAACATTCATGTGACATAGTAAATAACAAGAATAAACATGAAAAAGATCACTTGCATGTATAAATGAGTATATCCAGTCATCAAATCATGTCAATGATCAAGCTCCGAGACAAGAGAAATAGATCCAAACATCATAATTCATCCATGAAATCCAAACTCATCCCCCAAAAGGAAATGCAAAATGTGAAAATTCGTAATCCCGAGTCCCTACTACAACAATCTGATATTACTTCTCCTACTCGTTAATTCCATGCAAGTTATTTACTCTATAAAACTGTAAATATTGAAGTAAATACAACTGCAGCCTTCACAAATTAAATTATATGCGGAAATAAGAACTGAGCAAGAAAAAATAAACACACAATTGACAATGTTATCCTGAAAAACCCATTGCGGGAAAACCGATGCATCAGCTGAGGGTTTGTATAATTATGTTGTAGTTTTGAATACAATCTTGGATGCATTACTGGCTATCTAATACTAACTAGAGAGAAAGTTAGTGAGATAACCTCACATTGGTACGGGAAGATCCTACACTAATCAAACTGAAGATGAGACCTCTGCATTGTCTCTACGCAGCTCTGTGTCACACTTATGCAGTTACTGCGTCGCTACTGCTGGGACTACATCACACCTCCAATCTAACCTTCTGCTAGCTAGAAACTCGATTAACTGACCTCCCAGTCTCACACCCCAGCTTCCAGTACTGGATCTTAGCTGCTCCTCAACAAAACTTCGATCTCCCTCTAAAGCACTGTGCTGCCTCTGCGTTGTCCAGCGTGGCTCTACGTTGCCTCTTTTGCACCTCTCTCTGTCTCCCCTGCATTATATCCCCGGCTCAGGAAATCTCCAACCGGAAAACTATCTCTGCCCCTCACTACAAGAAATCTCCTCGATGATCTCTCCGGCAACTGTTGTGCTGCTCACTTGAGAAATCGATCTCTTGATCTCACTCGATGTATCTTTCCAAATGCCCATCGAAGTCCTTCTTATAATCTTCTCGTTGACAAATCAACGGCCCAGATTAGATTCTAATCAATGGCTCAGATCATATTGACTTTATCTCCGTCTTTTTCTAGAAGTTTCACACCCAGTTTAATTAATTCACTTTAATTAATTTAATTTCCGAAGTTTAGACTTAAGCATCCATTAAAAATAATTAATAAATTTAAATAAACCTCTTCCAGATTAAATTTCCCAAAACAATTTAAGGGTATTGTGAAATACATGTGTCCTAGCCTCCCTGCAAATTTTGAGGCTTAGAGCACATCTGATGCTACCAGAAATCAACACTCCCTCTTAGCGTGGAATGTGCTCTAGTAATGCAACCTGCTGAGGCATCACCCTGACTCTGTAACATCTCCCTCTGCGTTGCTGATTTCTGACATCACTACCCACCAACTTCTACGCAAATGTTGCATTTGTGTTGTTGTTGACCCTGCATGATGTTGCCAACTGCATCTGCATTGCAACTCTACTGCTGTTGCAGCAGAAAAACATCCAAAATATTGAACCAAGTGTTCAGCATGATGCATCTGATATTGGAGACCTGATTGTTGCTAGTCTTTGCGCTGACCCTCTCAAGCCTCTACGTTGTTGCTGACTCTGCATTGTGCCAACTACATTGTTGCCAACTCTGCTATGCACTGCCCAGTCTCTGGCGCTCTCTAGCCATTGCACTGTCACTCTGGCACTCCTCTACACCGACTAACACTGGTCCATCCTGCTACTTCAGATATGGGCTCCCGTAGCAAGGTATTGATCCAAGAGGTGGACTCCTCAAGGATCCTGCCCATCTGCAATTCTTTCAAACTACAGTATCAAACCACCCCAACTCTCCCCTAGAGGTATTGTGGGCAATCATCGCAAACTCCTCAATCCTAGCGGTTGCAGCCTGTGGATTATGTTTCTCATCCTTGTCCTTCTTCTTGAGAGGACACTGCGTAGCATAGTGACCAAGCTCACCACACCTGAAACATTTGATCTTTAAGACGTCCTTCTTCCGCCTTCGTTGCTCTTACTGCCCCTTTGATGCAAGGGCTGCATTCTCCTCCTCCTCCTTAGGCTTCGTCCCACTGTTGTTGATGCCATCAAGCTTACACTTGACTACCTCTCACCTCATCTCTTCCTGTTGAAGAGCAGCCCACATCCCTTCCCAATCCGGCAACTTTTCTCTGCCTAGGATACTCTGGAAGACTTGCCATTTTTCTGAGACCGAATTCAGGGCCAATCTTACCATCTCCATGGCCTGAGGTGTTGACCCTACAGCTGCCATCTGATCTCGAACTTCCTGAAGCTTTAAAAGGAATGCATCCATGCACTCCCCCTTCTGCATCCTTGTAGATCTCATATTTTCCTCCAAGAACATCTTTCGCTGCTCAGAAGATCCTTCATACAGCGTAGCCAAAGCATCCCACATTTCCTTGGCAGTCCCTTTGCCAAATATGTGTGACAATATGTCATCCCTCACTCCGTTGAGGATCAGCCTCTTGGCTTTTGCCATATTCTTCTTCTAGGCCTTCAATAGATCTGGATTTGCGGGGACAGCTGCCACATTATCGATAAATGCCTTGAGGTCATGCTGATCCAGAAAGAAGGAGATCCTTGCCTTCCATATCACATAGTTGGAGGCACCCTTCAAACGATCTTGATCTCTCAGCCCGTGTGTTGCCATCTCACCCAAACAAATGTCGAATGCTGCCTCTAACCCTCTGCGCAGCTGGTTCTACGCACTCCCTGCTGGAGTGACCAAAATTAATCACGATTATTGTTGCTTCTGCGTGGGAAATTAGAATTTCTTGGGCAAGAAATTCTCTGAGGTCAAAACTCCCTCAGTATGCTCTTCCTTCTTCTAACACTTTTCTGCACTAGCAAATGCTGCAGAAAAACTGCGTCCCACCTGAAGACTGCTATGCGCTGAAGCTGTTGCTCTGCTCCCTCTGTTACTGTCAAATTTCGATCTGGAAATCTTTCTCCTTGTCGACTCACTCAGAGAGATTTTTCCACGAAAATCTTGCCCTCCTGCCATTGGACTGCGCAGCCCCTCTGGGGATTCGATCTGCTGCCTACGCAGCTCTTCGATTTCCCTCTTCTGCTCAACGTTGGGCTCTCCGACTCTGCTCTCCTGTTTCACCTATGCTCTGATACCATGTGAAAATTCGTAATCCCGGATCCCTACTGCAACAATCTATATTACTTCTCCTACTTGTTAACTCCATGCAAGTTATTTACTATGTAAAACTGTAAATATCGAAGTAAATACAATTGCAAACTTCACTAATTATATTATATGCGGAAATAAGAACTGAGCAAGAAGAAATAAACACACACAATTGACACCGTTATTTTTGGACTAAGACCCCGGAAAAATCCAATGCGAGAAAACTAGTGCAATAGATGAGGATTTGTATTATTAAGCAGTAGTTCTGAATACAATCTTAGATGCCTTACTGGCTATCCGATACAAAGAAAATAACTGGGGAGAAAGTTAGTGAGGTAACCTCACATTGGTACAGGAAGATTCGGTACCGATCGAACTGCAGATGAGACATCTGTGTTGTCTCTACGCAGCTCTACATCACTGCTACTGGTATTGTGTCACACCTCCAATCTGACCTTTTGTTGGCTGGAAACTCGATCGACTTACCTCCCGGTCTCACACCCCAGCTTCTGGTACTGGATCTTAGCTGCTCCTCAGCAAAACTTCAATCTCCCTCTGAAGCACTACGGTGCCTCTACGCTATCCAATGTGGCTCTGCGCTACCTCTTCTGCACCTCTCTCTGCCTCCTCTACATTGTATCCCCGACTCAAGAAATCTCCAACTGGAAAACTACCTCTGCCCCTCACTACAAGAAATCTCCTCGATGATCTCTCCGGCAACCACTACGCTGCTCACTTGAGAAATCAATCTCTTAATCTCACTCGATGTATCTTTCCAAATGTCCATCGAAGTCCTTATAATCTTCTCGTTGACAAATCAACAGAATCGATTAGATTCAAATCAATGGCTCATATCATATTGACTTGATCTTCGTCTTTTTCTAGAAGTTTCACACCCTGTTTAATTAATTCACTTTAATTATTTTAATTTCCTAAGTTTAGACTTAGGAATCCATTAAAAATAATTAATAAATTTAATTAAACCTCTTTCGGGTGGAATTTACCAAAACGATTTCTGGGTATTATGGAATACATGTGCCCTAGCCCCCTACAAATTTTGAGGCTTAGAGCACATCCAATGCTACCAGAAATCAACACGAAATTCTCAAGTAGCTACTAAACCCAATCCAAGTGCTGATGATCAAAATGAATCACCTCACTTCTATTTATACAATCTCTAATGAGTTTGATTTGCCTAATTGGCCTAATTAAGCCCCAAATAATAAAATAATGTGCAATAATAACATCCCTTGATGACAAGCCCACCAAGATAGCTCAATAACATAAGAATAAGCCTCTCAAGAGGGCAAAATGATCAATACAATGAATCGTTGGGCCATTGAGAAGGGCTGATGAAGTCCAAATTGTTCCATGATGTGAGAATGGACCTCAAACATACTGGACAAGGGGTTGGCCCCTTCCTTCTCCCAATTGTCCAAACAAGGGCCCCAACTTTGGGACCTTGGTTAGAGCTGATTCCTTGAGGTCTTGGAAGGTAGTCATGGTCTGCTGCCATCCTTGCATTAGCTCCTCGGTCTCGGCTGTGATCTTTGTGACAACTTCTTCCCCTACATTCGGCGGCAAGGCACCAAACATGGTGTTGATCTGAGTGTTGGCCTCAGAGGCCAATTGCTACATTGTCTGTGCACTGATTTTTACTGGTTGTCGAAGCTCCCGGATGGCTTGCTTGGCCGCCGTTGAGTTCTCCTCTATTTGTTGTATCTGGACTTCTAACACGTCTGCCTGTGCATAGAGTTGGTCAAGTCTCGTCAAGTCCGTGGCTTCTTGGATTTCTCTTGATATCGATTGTAGCTGTAGCGAGACCAGTTATGCCTTCAAAGTAAGGGTTGTTGAGCATTCTTGTAGACCCTTCAGTAGGTCGAATGTTTCTTTTGCTGCAGTACTCAGAACTTCCTGCATTTTCGTTACCGCTGGGTCGGGTAATGTGGGTCGGGCTACCAATGTTGCCTTGAGTTCTACATTTTCCTACTGGAGATTTGAATAGGCTACCTTGAGGTGGACCGCCTGCCCGACTGCATCGGTTTCCTACATCTCTTCCGGTATTTGGCTGCTGCTGGCCGTTACTGTAGGCCAAATGTCCCTGAATACTCTAGTTATTGTCTCCAGTTGTTCCTGTAACTACCCCTTTTCCATCTTCAGTTGTTCACGCTCTTCAGTAAGTGTGCTTATCTGTTGTTGTTGCTGCTCGCATTGCTGCTGGAGCTCCGAGTGGAGTCTCTCGGCTTGTTGGGCTGCTCTCTGAATGAAATGGTACAGTTGGGTTGTCCCCCAAGTTTCCATGTTTTCGGTACCAAAGGTACCCTGATCTGGCATTCGTGCACGGAGCGGCTATCGCTGGCGACAGATCTCGCTCACTGGTCCTGCGGTGATTGTGGCGGTGTTTGGTGCTCTAGCCGGTTGCGGAGTCCGCCATCTGTAGATCTTGTTGCCCTTCTTGACCTGCTAAGTCAGCTCGGTGGAGCGGAGTCTGCTCGAGGAGTGGCCTAGCTGTTTTCTTCCATTGACTGCTCTAACTGATTAAAGAGTTCAGTAAAAGTAGTTGGCGAGATCAGGGTTGGGTTAACTGGGGGTACCTCCTCTATACCCGAGTTATCTTCCATCCCGCGGTCCCCATTGTTTACCCTTCTGACGACTGGATCGGACACGGTAGCTGATGAAGTGGATGGTGCGGAGTTGTGGGGTTCCCGGGAGATGGATGAGGTGGTGGGTGGTAGTTGGTTGGTGCGAGGTGGCGATATGCGAATGTTCAAGAAATCAAGGGGGTATATGGGGTTGTGGGGCGGTAACCCTCTGGCCTCTTCGGGCTCAACTATCAGCTCTTCTCTGATTGGTACCCCTATACTCAACTGCCGAGGTGGATCCTCCCCTGTGAGGTCCTCCACCGAGCTAGATCCTGCAACCTTGGCCCTTTTTGCCTTCGGTGCCGCTGCTGGTTTCGCAGCTCTACTCTTTCCAACCAGCGTTGTCGTCGCTGGGGGTGGTGAATTAAGCAAAACAGTGGATATTGGCACAAATATGGAGGTTGTGCTGGGGAATGGATTAGAATGGGATGCTTGGAACTCTGAAAATGTCGGAAATGGGGAGGCCTCGCTTGCTAGTACTTGAACTACTCTATTAAAGCTTTTTACCTTGGTGTTCAGCTGCTCGATAATCGGGAAGAGCTACAGGTTTGACATTATGGTCATTGCTTCCTCCGAAGTCTCTCCCGGCAGCAGGTTTGGCAGCATTCCATCAAAGAAATACGTGTATACTCCATCCCTGACCTCCATCGCCACTCCTAGCCATGAACAAACCTCCATGTGGAAGGCTGCCTCATCAATCTGGAATTTCAAGGGCCTCATCTGAAACGTTGATTTCGGAACGCATGTAGGCTTGAGAAAAGTCTGCTTGTGAATAACCCTGAACCATACCTGCTCACTGTATCAGTCCAACAAACTCCTTGGAATTCTTTGTTGACTCGTCACAACGTCAACCATCTAGCCATACCAGACTCTGAAAGCTTCTGCATTCACTTCTTTTATGCTGGGGTCTCCAGACACTTTCCAAGGCACAAACTTCATTGCCACAGGTTGGTCTTCCGCTATCTCGACCAATACCCGGATACCTGGGAAAGTCCATTTCCACATGGCCAGCGCCATGATCAAGTATCCGTAGATAAACCCGGTCGCTCTCTTGTAATTGTACTCGCAAGCTTCGAACAATTCTTTTAGCAGGAAGGAGCACCAATTCAGCCTTGTCCGTTGGACACAGTGCTCCGCAACCGAAATTGTATCCAGGGTGCACTCTCCTTTGGTGTAGTGTCTCATTGTTTTGCTAGCAATTAGGTAACAAGCGAACTTGACCTCCGGTCTGTTGATCAATTCGATCTTGGCTCCTTTCCCTCCTCTTCGAGTGCCATACTTGACGTAGTAGTTCGTGTCTCCAGACTTCTTTGCCCTCTTTCATACAGTTTGGAACATTGATGATACGTCCCTTCCCTCCTGCGCCAGTCCAGTTAATCTATGGATGTCTTCTGCATGGATTGGGATCTCCTTTCCCAGCCATAGAGAACCGTTCTGGATCCTGTTTAATAGAAATTGTGTGCACTGCATCGCAGTGCCTGTAATCCCGAACACTGGTAAATTCCTCAAGTTTAGTATCGTGGACTGTTGAATGCCCTTGAACTCTGGCAGAACTCTTGCTGCTGCCCGCCCTGCTTCTGTTGCATAATTCTCTATGTACACCTGCCTCTTCAATGTCGGAAACTCGAAAGAATCTGTAAGGTCTGTGTCGATCAAGGTCGCACTGTCGTACTTGCCCACAAGGGACTCCATATTTTGAATTCTACTGTCAATCTGCTGCTCCACAACTGCTGGGCTTACTCTAGTCATCCTGGCTCATCGCTAGTATACCTATAGAACAGTTCTCTCTCTCTTCCCTTGAATTCCTTCTTCCGGACACCTTCTCTGTTCTGGTTCTGCTTCGGCTTCCCTTGCCCTTTTGGATGTTTCTGATTCTAACTCGGATTTTTCCGGCATTCTCGCGCTTCTCTGCATGTGGGTTATGTAAGTAACCGTCACGGGTGACGTTGATGAGACCCCATAACTAATTAATTTTTCCTTGGCTTCTCCCACGGCTACAATCGTGCGATTAGTTAACTGCTGAGGTGGGCTTTGACATTGCTAACTGTGGTTTTGGGATTAGGGCAGGCGCGACGGCTAGTGGTTATGTCTAATTATGGAAAATTTATTACGGTATGGGTGATGCTAATTATGGCAATTATTTCCAAATCTTGGTAATCCTACGGACTTACACTGGTACTATGGATTATGATGATACGCTGATGTTCGGCACGCTTTTCTATCTGACGTGGATGACACGTTGGACACTACCCCTCCCTGACCACAATTGGTTGTGTTGCGGTCTCCGCAACTCAACTGTAGCTACTCTTCTTATTTCTGGTTTTTGTAAAGTGGGATCCTATCTATGCTCATCTCGGGTGCGAGAGAGTTATTGACTCTAATCTACCCTACTGACTCCTCTCGGCTGCGAGAGTTATTGGAAATGAAATGAATAACTTACTCTTGGTAGGGTTTCAGGCATGCGTCGTTGACCCATCCCTGTAGAATTTGGCCGTTCAGTTGTGCCAACCGAACTGCTCCTGAATCTTTGATTTCTATGACATGAAATGGCCCTAGCCAATGCATCTACAACTTTCCTGGGAATTTCTGGTATTTGTTGTCGTATAGTAGAACCTTCTCCCCGACCTGAAATGTCTTGTGCTTGATATGCCGGTCGTGCCAAGCTTTCTGCCTCTCCTTTTGCACCGTCTGGTGAAATTCTACAAGAAACCATCCTTCTTCAAGTTCTTGCAGTTCCTGCAATCGCTCTTTTAGCGATTCTTCTTCAGATAACTATAGTGTTGTCGCGATTCTAAGTCTTGGTATGATGAATTCCGCTAGGACCACCGCTTCTCTTCCATAGACTAGCTAGAATGGCGTTTGATTGTTGAGTCATTTTACCGTTGTTCGGTATGCCCACAGTGTTGCTAGTATCCGCTCATCCCAGTCATCGCGCTGCGCATTGCATATCTTCGTGAGGCCTTTCTCCAGTATCTTGTTAAAGGCTTCCACTATCCCGTTTGCTTGCGGATGGTACGGACTGCTTTTATGGTGTTGTATCATAAAGTTCTCCAGCAAGGATTTGATGGTGTCATTGATGAAGTGGGTACCCTGGTCACTAGTCATGGTTTTTGGACACCCAAATCGGCTGATGATATTCTCAAATATGAATCTAGCGGCAGTCTTTGCCGTGCAGTTCCTCACTGGCGCTGCTTCTACCCATCTCGTCAGATAGTCAGTCGTTGTTATTATGTATCTTGCCTTTGAGTACCTTGCAGGTGGTGTAATTGGTCCTACAAAATCGATTGCCCACTTTACAAATGGCTGCAGTACTTTTATCGGATGAAGCGGTAGCTCATCTCTGTGTGACAGTCGTCCTGTCCGCTGACAAACGTCACATTTCTGAACAAATGCTTTGCTGTCCTTATGCAGTGTTGGCCACCATAAGCCTGCTTGTAGTACTTTGCGTGCCGTCGGTTTAGCTCCCACATGTCCTCCCGCAACACCACTATGGCTTTCCCATAGAACAGTTTCCCTTTCGTGGTCCAGGACACAGCTTCGAAGAATCTGATCTAGCCCCATCTTGTATAAGTGTCCTGCTATTAGCTGATACTCTGCAGACTACCAACTGCTTCTTTTGTGTTGAAGTATACTCCTGCGGACACTGCCCTGTTGTGAGGTAGGCTGATATCTCGTTCAGGTAGTCTGGGATGGCTTCTACTCTGAAAATATCAGCATCTGGTAACTGATCATCTAGAGATCCTCCACTTTCTCCATTCTCTAGTCGAGATAGGTGATTAGGTCCTACGTTCAATCTTCCAGGTTTTACAATTACCTTGAAGGTGAACTCCTGAAATAGTAGGAGCCATCTGCAGATTCTCCCTTCTCAGACCGGTTTATTTACTAAGTATTTCAACGTTGAGTGATCTGTGAAAAAATTGAACTTACCTCCCAACAGGTAGTGGTGGAATTTCTGAAGAGAGTACACCATTGTCAATGCCTCCTGCTCTGTTGTTGTGTAATAGAGCCTTAATGAACCAATCCCTTTGATGGTTTGAATCAATCGGAGTTTTCCGACTGTGTCCTTGAATCTCCGCATCAAATCCCAAACAGTCTCTCCTTCTTGCTGCTTGATTCCCCACATCTCTGACAAGGCTTGTTGGTTTGTCTGGGGCAGTTTGAACTCCTTAATGAAGTCCCTCTTCACATCTGCCATTGCCGGATTCGGATGAGCTTCCGACCATTTCATAAACCAGCGTAGGGTTCTTTCCCTAAGGGTGGTCTGAAATTTTATCAACTTCTCAACATCTGGTGTCTGTCATGCCCTCCATATGGCCTCGCAGAGGTACCAATGTTGTTCGACATCGTCATTACCCCTCCCAGAGAACTCTGGATATCGGGTAAGTGATCCCACCATGTTCAATTGAGTAGGCATCACTAAAATGAAGCCATTGGTTCCTGGCTGTGATATTGTACCACTAGCAATCCTTTTACTAGTATGTATTACTGCTGAGGTCTGAATACTTTGCAATCTACTTAATTCACACAACTTAACAAAAATTTCACCAAGGGGTTTATAGAGCACCAGGGGAAGGTTGGGACTAGAGCTACTTGAACTGTGGGGAATAGGAATACCTTGAGATATGGATGGCGGCCCTTCTTGAAATAGTTGCTCCATTGCAACGTGCATCTCCGCATCGGACACCTCCTCCTGGCGTGCGTTTGTACCTTCTCCGCCAGACTTCTTTCCTTTCTCCATCTGGGCTGGGCTCCTATACACCTGCCACACTTCTTTAACGGCCCCTCCTATATCGTGGGGACCCACCTGACTTTCCATTTACTTCGTCATCCAAGGCGCCTCCTCTTTGTTCTTTCAACCACTTTCCTGTCGCTTCAACTCCTTTATCACCCTCTCTCGCCACCTTTCTGCAATCTGCGCCCTCCGATGTGCTCGTCGTTCCCTGATCCTGTTGGCGGTCTCGACATCCATACTCCTACTCCCCTTTTTCACTGTTCTTGTAGCATCTCTCCTTTAATCCCTTCCCCCGGCACCGGGGGTTTTACGCTTCCATCTCTGCTTTTTGGAACCCCATTAGTCCTTCATCTACCATCAGTGCTTTAATCCACAGTGGGATCTCCTTTAGCAGCTTCCCCCTTAATCCAGATCTGAACGTATCTTTTGCTCTCGAGAAAGACTGGTAGCACTCCGCTGCAAACTCCACTATGTATCCGTCCAAGGTAGATTCCACCCAAAAATCTACAGCTCGGGTCAAATCGGTGTTTAACCGATGAAGAGCCACCAGATCCTCGTGCACCCACTTGCAATTGATCTTCCGCGACTTTTCTTTGACGACCTTGGTCTGAAGCCTCCGCAACCAGTTATAGAGTTCCTCCGGGAACTTCCCCCAAAAGATTTCGTAGGTATCACTAGCAGAGTCGGAGAATAGAACCAAATTCTTAATCGTTTTCTCCTTCTGTCATCTCAGCTCAGCTTGTTGAGCAATGAACTGATCCAGATGGTTATCCCACCAGCTTCGTATTTCTCTTTCGAAGATCCGAGATACCATGATCTAGCTCCCAAATGAAATTTCGGGTCCCAGCAACGAAACCATTTGTTGGCGAGAGAACAGGTCTCGCAGAGAAGACCCGGGTTCAGGTTAAGGGCCAACAAGGTTTCCGCCGTAGTCTAGCTTCACACCCGCATTTGCACCCTGCTCCGAAGAGCTGAGAGTCTCACCCGAGGCGTACCGCGACCTTACTATGGTAGGGAGTCGATCGGTATCACCCCAACAACATTGATACGGTTGAATCAAAGATATGTAAAAAGTCTAAACAGCCGTAATACAACATTCCATAACATATATCTCTCAGAAATGCATTCAAATTTGCAGTAAATAAAATTTTAAAAAGTGTTTGCAAAACCATTCATTCAAAACCATAACAGATATCCGAACCAGCACTTGTGATTATATTAAGCATCGGCTATCGACGACAAACTATTACAAGGCTCAACTGAGTGAGCGTGAACAGAGCAGAATACAAGAAGTCCTATTGGACAGAGAGAAATACAGAGGAATGGAGAATAGTACAACACAGACAGAGCTCTCCTGCGGCTCTCTGTTGCCTATTCCTACCTGCACCAACCTCCTCTTCACAGTGGTCGGCTGCCTATTTGTTCTGCTGCCAAGCGCGACTGACCATTCCTCCTTTCCTCTCGCTCGGCTGTCTTCTGTTTCTTTCTGTTAGTCGAGAGTTCTACTGCTCGTTTCCTTCCGCGCTCTTCCGCCATCTGTGCTTGCTCCCGCAACAGCCGCGACACCTGTCCTCTGTTCCTTCGCAACCTTGACATCCTTTTGCATACCGTGGTTGCGTTCCACCACGTACTAGCCGCAACTCAAAATCCGTTGAATTTCAAAACAAGGGCCCCAACAGGACAGGTGTTGGTACAGGCACACCAAGGTCAGTTGGCAGACCTTCAGGTTCACTAGACTAGGGGGCAGAGGATGAGGTTCCCTATGGGGAAGCTTCTTCAGGGAAGAGGAGGCCCAAGTGACTTCAAGACACCTTGAAGGAAGCAGAGCCTGTTGGTCCTCCGAAGAGAGTGAACAGGGAGAGTGTGCCACCTGAGTGGTTTTGCAGTTATGTAGCCAAGGCTACCAACATTGTTGACTCTGAGCCTACTAGCTATGAGGAGGCTGTCAACCAAAAGGTATGGAGAGAGGCTATGGTGGAGGAGTATGCCTCTATCATTAAGAACAATGTCTGGGAGGTGGTGCCTAGGCCTGAGGGCGAGTCAGTGGTGACTTCCAAGTGGCTCTACAAGATCAAGCATGTTGCAGATGGTTGCATTGAGAAGTTCAAGGTGAGGTTTGTGGCTAGAGGGTTCTCATAGATAGACGGAGTTGACTATGATGAGACCTTTTCTCCTGTAGCTCGGTACACTTCTATCCGGTCCCTTATTTCTATTGTTGTAGCGATGGGTTGGCAGATCCATCAGATCGATGTGAAGACTGCATTTCTAAACGGAGTTATAGAGGAGGAGGTGTATGTTGAGCAGCCACAGGACTTTGAGGTACTTGGGCGGGAGACCCATGTATGTCAGTTGAGGCGAGCACTCTACGGACTTAAACAAGCTCTTAGAGCTTGGTATTCGAGGATTAATACTTAATTGCAGCAGATGGGTTTCACGAAGAGTGATGCAGATCCGAACCTATACTACATTGTTGTAGGGGATGATCCGCTCATTCTTGTGCTATATGTTGATGACTTGTTCATTACTGGGGCAGAGAAACTGATTAGCGGTTGTAAGGAGGATCTTGCTATGGAGTTCAAGATGAAGGACACTGGGCTAATGCATTAGTTTTTGGGGCTTGAGGTGTGGCAGGAGGAGGAGCATATCTTTCTGGGGCAGGGGCAGTATGATGTGGATGTGTTAAGCATATTTCACATGGCAGACTGTAGACCCATGTCTACACCTATGATCACCAAGTGGAAGAAGCTTCATGTTTCAGATTCTAGTTTGGTGGATCCCATAATGTATAGGCAGCTTATTGTGTCCTTGATGTATCTGGTAAACACTAGGCCAAATATATGCTTTGCAGTGAACACACTTAGCCAGTTCATGGTTGAGCCCAAGAGGGTGCACTAGGTAGTTGCAAAGCACATTCTTCGCTACGTGCAAGGGACTGTTGATTATGGTCTAGACTATAGGCGGGGAGATGGAGTGAGGTTGGTAGGTTACACAGATTCAGATTGGGCAGGGTGTGCTTCTGACAGGAAAAGCACTTTAGGGTGTTGCTTCGAATTGGGTTCGACAGTTGTGTCGTGGTTCAATCGAAAGCAAAAGTCAGTTGCTTTGAGCTCTACTGAGGCTGAGCATATGGCTGCTAGCCAGGCTAGTTGTGAGGCCATTTGGCTTCACAAGTTGTTGTATGGCCTATTTGATCAAGAGTTGAGACTGACAATTATTCACTGTGATAATCAGAGTTGCATTAAACTCACAGAGAATCCAGTGTTTCATGACAGGTCAAAACACATTGACATCAGATATCATTTCATCAGGGACTATGTTCAGAAGGGGGCAGTGACGCTGGAGTATATATTGACAAATGAGCAGGTGGCCAATGTTCTCACGAAGTCCTTGCCAAGAGGCAAGCATGTCCATTTCAGGGACAAGATGGATGTGGTGAGAAACACTTTCCTCGATAAGAGGGAGTGTTGACTTTTAATGTACCTTGGACAAGTGGTTTCCCATGGGTTAGTCTCTACCTAGGGAAAAGTGTCCAAAATAGTTATTTTCCTAAGTGTGACTTTATAAAGTGAAAGTAACTTTATAAGTGGTAAAGTCAATGTTGAATTATAAAGTGAAAGTGACTTTATAAGTGGTAAAGTCAATGTTCAAATATAAAGTGAAAAGTGACTTTAGACATAAAGTACAATGTGGGTACTTTATTTAATGGGTTAGTTAAAAAATAGAAAGTGAGAATTAAATGCACATTTATTCTCATCCCTTGATCTAAATGAATTTGAGCCATTAGATCTTAAGGTTGCCCAAAAATCATTTAGGGAAACAAAAGAGGAAAAAGAAAAGAGAGACTGCATTCATTCATTCTTCATGAGCAGATTGGAGAAATGAGGCTGAGGGTTGGAGAAAAGTTCTAAAGGAGAAATTCATTGCAGCAAGCTGAAGGAGTGATTTCTGGGCAAAGTTGGGCACGAAAATCAAAGCATAGAAAACAGCAGAACGTACAGTATGAACAACGTTTAACGTGTGAACTGTAGGAGGTTTGAGAGAAGCTTTAGAGGAAAATTTAAAAAATATATATATATATAATATATATATATATACAAAAATCCGTACAGTGGTACAGAAATCTGTATAGTCCATACGGAATCCATACAGTGCATATCCGTACAGTACATATTTTCAGCTTCAAGTGGGCACAGAAATCGAGGCAAAGTGGGCATGGTTTTCAAGGAGTTTTGGGCTGAAGAGATAAGTTGTATTTTGTTGTTTTGTTTTGTCTGCAAATGTATTTTTCCAAAACTTGAAAGATAAATAAATTTGAAGAGCTCTCTAACAGGTTTTCCACAGAGAAGATTGAAGGGGTTTTGCCTGGGTCTAAGTTGACCAAAAATCTGTGTATTTTATGTGTTGTTGGTTTGTTTATGTCCATATTTATTTTCAGCATGTGTTGACAGTCCCATGTGTTTTAATCTAAAAATTTAATGGGAAGGGCATTCTATATGTTGAATGTATGTTTATGGGAAGGGCATTCTATATGTTGAATGTATGTTTATGGGAAGGGCATTTAACTGAATGGGAGTGATAAGGTGAAATTAAAACCGGGTTGGGATTGCAAGAAACTTTTTAATCATCAAATTTCAACAAAAATAATTAATTTTTACAATAAAACATATTTTGAGTGGAATTTTCACAAACGGTTTCTAGGTTCTTTGGAATATATGTGTCTAAGCCTCTTCACAAATTTGGAGACTTAGAGCACTTACGATGCTACGAAAAATCAACAATCACTGTTATGAAACAAGTATGCCACAAAGCTATATCACTATGATATATATGCGGACCATGATGCCTAGAGACAGAGTGCGAGCCATAAACAAATGTGTGCCACAGAGGATGAGTCATAGAGGTCATATGTAAGCCATAGAAATATTAACACATGCCAAATGCAGGCCACAGAAGTACAGTGTGCCATAGTTATTAGATGGGATCCATAATAAGAATCGAGCCATAGATAATTAGATACGGGCCTCCACGGATATATATATATATATATATATATATATATATCGAGCTTTAGTCATTCATGCGAACCATCATGTATATGAATCATAGAAAGATGTGTGAGCCAGTTTGAATACAAGAGAAGCCATAAGACTGTGTATATGTGCAATCTCAGAAGCAAATACGAGCCACAAAGGCATAGCGATGCTACTGTGTAGGTTATTTCAGCCACGGAGGTGTAGTGATGCCTAAGAGTATATATCTCGGGCCTCAGAGGCAATTTCAACCCTTAGATGAGTAATACGAACCACAAAATGTCTCAGAGAATCACACGATGCCTTACAGAGGTATATTATGAATCATATCAAGCCATAAAATAAGTAATGCGAGCCATTTCAAAGATTAGAATAGAATATGTTGTATAATAGCGAGCTCAGAAATAATGTGAACCATTGTAATATCATCATAGAACATTCACTTTGTAATAATGCGAATCACTGTGAAATACGAGCCCTACTGTAAGTCTTTTAATTGCAAACCTCGGATCTTAGACATGAAGATTGATACAATGATGATGAGACTTCTTCAAGAATGCTAGCAGAATGTGATATTCAAGCTGCCATCCATTAGCCTTAACTTTGATTCCATGTTGAGAAATCAATAGGAAGGTAAAAGTGACGAATCGCGATTTCTCTTACTTGATAATTACTTGTGAAATTATTGTTGGCTTATTATTATTACATTTGTAGTCTTCTTTTCATCAAGCAATTACCAAAATGTAAAAACATGAAGATCACAGAGAACAAGAGACACAAGATATAGGCTCCAAGCCAAGGCAAAAACCCCACAAGGGGGAAAACCCAAAAAATCTCCTCTTCTTATAGAATCATATCAAAGTGAGAAATCTGAGACCCAAGAATCCAACCTCCAAGAAGCCCAGTCAAGCCCTCCAAATTCTCAAATCATCTTCCATAGAGAACTCGCATTATCTTAGGTATATAATTCAGAAAACTCACATTCCATCACAGAAATATGGCTTTAGGAAACTCGCATTCCTTCACAAGAGAGTAGCATTTGAACTTCGCACATCTTTACTTTAGGATTCATCACAGAAAGCACTGAATTGCTTTCCCTTTTGGTGGAGGACATATGCCAATATATAGTTGTTCTAACATGTGAAAAGACACCTTTTGAGTGAGCCGACTTGCCATACAGGAGGGCCGACTTGGCTTCTTAAGGTGAATTGACCCAAAATACATCTTGAATCTTTTTCCTTTTTATTTACAAGTTGAAATAGGGCTTTGACTTTTTGACTCAACAAATTAAGTAATAATTAAAAAAAAAAACTTATTTTTCTTCCTTTTACATAAAATACATGATGGTACAAGTACAGTGATAATTATGAAGACCGAACCTAGTTACACTTTTCAACAGAAAGGTCTTCAATAAAGAAAGGCTTGGGGTGAGAGAGATGATGGATTGGAGGAAACCAATGTGGAAGTCTAGGAGACCGAGATAAGTTCTATAGATTTTCAAGTTAGCTTTCCCACTAGGCACCATCAAAATATCGATTGTTGTTATAAATTAGGGTTTTAGAAGAATGCACTTTTTATAGCACGTAAAACGTACAACAATTTGAAATAGCATATTAAGGGTATTATCAACAATAAGTCCAAGTCTATTGAAGGGATAAACAAGAGGTAGGTCGATAGTGGGTTTTTAATGGCTGAAAATGCACAAAACAACAACAAACCCTAGATGTCATCCCAAAAATTGAGGGTGAAAATGCATAAATGATAGATTTTGACTTTTTGTAATTTATAGATGCAATACGTAATTTTAGGACTAACATATGGATGAAATTAAGCTTTAAGATGCGGGTTTTACCAAACGCTAACCCTAGTTTACCATAAAATAAAAGATGGAAAATTTGGTCTGATCAACATACAAGGACTAGTGCCTTCAATCGAATGGGGCAATGGAGTCAAGAGGACAAGGTTAAAGGAAGAGGACCTTGGACAGAGAGGAAGGAGAGAGAGTTCGCTCTTCTACCAAACCCTAGCAACTTCCACTTTAAGACGATTTAAGGTCAAAGGATGCAATCCAGTTCCTCCAATGGATTCTTAATGACAAATTTTGCATTACAAGAAACAAGAGTTCATAAACATATTGCACTTTTTAATATGGCACAAGATAAACCCTAATTTCAGCAATGGAAGAAAAATAGCATTAAACTTACACCATTCAAGCAAGCATCACTTCATCCATCCAAAGAAAGTATCTTCATGCAAAACATATCCTCCCCGAGACAATTCGCACACCCTAGCTAGCCATTGCATCCAAGTGAAATAGAGAAAATTAAGTGTGTGTGATAATGATCCACTCAATTCGACTCCCCTCCATTCATCGAAGGGTAACCAAGTAGAATTAGACATAGTTTACAAGTAAAAGCCCTAAAATTATGACTTTAAGTGTTCACAAGATCAATAGATCACAAGCCAACCTATAAGATAGCTCTCATAATGTCAAAACATAATAAAATGCCTTATTTTTCTCATGTGTGTGAGAATAGACTCCAACATGATGTCATCCTCATTAAGTGAGCATCTTCATCAAGCAAACTGTCAAAAAAGGTCCAAGAGTCACTATACAACATCTCATCAATGTGAAAGGGTGGATCATTAAGCCACAACTCTTCAAGCCATATGTCATCATCAAGAGGCCATGTGTCATAACTCTAGGGTTTGCAAGGGTGATGTTGCAAACTTAGGGCATGGCATTACCATCATGAAGGGGAGTATCAATCCTCTCAAAGTATCTCAAGTCATCATCATCCTCATTTGGGCTCTAGAACAAGGCAATGCCCATCAAGTAGGTGTAAGGCCAACCTGGGGCCATCCTGGGTCCTCTGGGATACATCATCAACCTTGGCAATGTCCTGGCCTCTGTGCTCAACATTTCAGCATCTGGAGGTGAAGAAGCTATCATACATCCATGTGAGGGCTCCTCAAGGACGAAGGTTTCCAAGTCATAAGTGCTCTCTTACAGGGCTAGAAATCCTCTTCAAGGTGTTGCAGAAGTGTCAAGCCATCCTTCGAGGGATATCCAATACATTTGCGAGAAACACCTGCAACATACCCTACAGATGAAGTGACATCAACATTATTAGGTAAAGAAACCATGAACATATCATAGTGGACCATTTTTAATGCTAAAGGCACCAAAATACTTCACACAAGCCTTACCTTCAAATGTCTTTCTAGCTAGTGATTTGTAAGCAAGTTACCATACATATGTTTGGGATGGCTATTCAATAGCGCTAGTAGGCACTTCCAAACCTAAGGGAAAGGACAATTCCTAGGAAGACACATCAATCCACAAGTACATGTGATAAAGGTGGATATGGAATGGGGAAACCTTCAAGGAAGATGCCATTGCCTTGGTACCAATTGAATGAGGTTCAACATTATGAGTGAATAATGAGACAAGGGAGCAATTGTGTAGGCCTAAGTTACCCCTTTCCTTGGCCTATCTTTACCACCCATCTAGTACGCCTTTTACTTCAATGATTTTCTTTTTCTTTCTTGCATTAGCTTGGGTAACCTGCTTGCTTCATGCTTTCAAATACCCCATAAATATGTAGCAGTTTATTTCTCATCAAAGTTGGAACATTCATAACTTCCTTTTAATTAGATAGACCATAATATGCCAAAAGTTGGGTGATGGCTAATGAGGGGGGTAGAGCTCAAGCTAGGGCTTTTTCCATGCACTTTAATTGTCCCGGCCATCTTTTGCATTTATATTTTCTTCCATTTGTGGCTATACATTCTTTTATCTTTCTTTCAGCTGCATCAACCTCTTAAGGGAAAAGTTTTTGGGCCTTACTCAAAGATGAGGATAAAGGGTGCTCGTATCGGTGCCGAATGACAGTCAACCTAAAGAATGGAGGTGAATAAAATGGACTAATGGAAAGAGATAAGTGTGGGTTACCTTGGGCACATTGTATCAATCAGTGCCTCCTATTTTTGCCCCTCCTAGATAGTGGAAAATAAAGGTTTGAGGAAAGGTCACACTGGACTAGGGACAAAGGGATAACCTCACAGGTGAAGTGCGGGAACGAGGATACAATCAAAAGTGGTCAATCATCTAGTTAAACCTATAATTCATATTAGAAAGAGATAAGTATGGATTACCTTGGGCACATTGTATCACTCAATTCTGAAAGTTCTGAAATCTGGAATCCTACTAAAGCAGCTAATTAAATTTCTTTTATTTGTTTTAACTGAACAAATCATTTAATGTATGCTACGGTAAATATCAAAATAAAATATACTGCAGCCTTCATAATAAAAATGCAAGGAAAAATACTAGCACAAGTATACACACATTAACACCGTTATTTTTGGACAATTGTCCCCGAAAAAACCCAATGCGGGAAAAGCGATGCAGCAGCTGAGGGTTTGTATATTATGCAGTAATTTTCTGAGTACAAATCTATGATTGACGAATATGTCAAATCATGCAGAGAAACTGACAGGTAAAATCTTGTGAGGAAAACCTCACTCCTCCACGGGAACCTAACATTGATCAACACCCGCAACTAGCTACTTTGTGTTGCCTCTGCGCAGTCTTTGCGTCACACCTGTAGCTATCTCTATCTCTGTGTTGGATCTCTCTACTGACTGGAAACTGGAATCTGTTGTCCTTCAAGAACTGATGCTGACCCTTTACTATCTCCTCAACAGAAAAACGAACTCCCTCTACAGCTCTGCGCAGTCCCAGCATAGCCTCTGCGTCACTGGCTCTGCGCAGCTGTCTGTGGCTTCTACTGCCTCCTCTATTATTCACTCTCCAAATCAGGAATTCTTCCTCTTGGAAATTATCCCTGCTCCTCTCTGTGAGAAACCTCTCAATCGATATTCTCCCTGAGCAGTGCTCACTAAAGAATTTCGATCTCTGGATTATTTCTCTATCTCGATGTGTTTTCCAAATGACCCTTCAAGTCCTTTTTATAATCTTCTCGTTGAAACTTCAACAACCGAGATTAAATCTTTAATCAACAACTAAGATTAACTTTTGACTTGATCTTCGCCTTTTCTAGAACGTTCACACTTTGTTTCATTAATACCCTTTAATTATTTTATTTTCCTAAGTTTAGACTTATGGTCCCTTTAAAATAATTAATTATTTTAATAAAACATATTCTGAGTGGAATTTTCCCAAATGATTTCTAGGTTCTCTGGAATACGTGTGTCTAAGCCTCCCTGCAAATTTTGATACTTGAAGCACATTCGATGCTACCACAAATCAATACTCCCTCTTAGTGAGTAATGTGCTCTAGCAATACCCCCTGTTGAGTACTGCTCTGATTCTACAACATCTCCCTCTGTGTTGTTGATGTCTAACACAGCTACCCACCAACTCTATGCAAACATTGCATCTGTACTGTTATTGACATTGCCGCTATCAACATTGCATCTGTATTGCAACTCCCTCTCAAATTTTGCATATGTGCTGTTGTTGACCCTGCTAACTGCTACTGCACTGCAATCTGTTGCTGCTGTAACTGAGGACCCATCTGCTACTGAAACGGGTTCTCAACCATACCCATTTTCTCCCTGAACTGAATGGACTTCACGTTGCCATGTTGGCTACCATATACTTTGCTTCGGCTTAGCTCAGTGCTACCGACTTCTGCTTCCTGCTGCACCAAGAGATCATTCATGATCCAACATTGAAACAGTACCCAGAGGTACTCTTTCAGTCTCCTGAACTTCCTGCCCAATCTGCATTCGTAAACCCACTCAATCTGACATCATCTCCTCGGGTGTATTTCAACCCGTATTCGACTGTTCCACGCACATATCTGAGAATGTGCCTGGCTGCTGCCCAATGTACCCTTTTCGGTTCCACCACGAACTGACTAAGGGTGTGTTGACAACAAAGCAAATGTCTGGCTTGGTGTTGACCTAATACATGAGTGACCTAATAAGTTGTCGGTACAAGGTGGGGTCCTCTTCCTTGTCCCCTGGTGCATCGATTTTCTTCCAGTTGCTTATCATAGGCGGTGCCATGGACCGGCAATCTTGCATTCTGAACCTCTTCAGAATTTTCGTGGCATATATTCCTTGCCCTAGGAAGATCTCTCCATTCTTCTGTCACACTTCCAATCCTAGAAAATAATGCATCAACCCCAAATCCTTCATGTCAAATTCTGCTTGAAGATTCTTCTTGCAATCCTTTATGAGCCTAGATGATCCTGTAAGAAACAGATCATCTACATATAATACCAGAATCAGTGGCTCATTCTCTACCATCAAATAGTAGAGATTGGGATCTGCATCACTCTTGACGAATCCCAACTGCTGCAAGTAGCCATCAATCCGACCATACCAATCTTTAGGTCCCTGCTTGAGCCCATACAGGGCTTTCTTCAATTTGCACACATGAGTTTCCTTCTTATGGGTTTCGAAGCCTTCAGGTTGTTCTATGTACACCTCCTCTTCTATCACCCCTTTGAAGAATGTTGTCTTAACATCCATTTGGTGAATCTCCCATCCCATCTGAGCTGCTAGGGATATAACAGATCTAATGGAGGTGTATCTAGCTATAGGGGCGAAGGTCTCCTCATAATCAATTCCTTCTTTCTGTGCATACCCCTTTGCTACAAACATGGCCTTGTACTTCTCCACACTACCATCTGCAGCGTATTTGATCTTGTAGATCCATCTCGATCCTACAACTAATCTATCCTCCGGTCTAGGCACAACTTCCCAAACATCATTTGTCATGATAGAATTGTACTCTTCTACCATGGCATCCACCCATACTTGGTGTTGTACGGATTCCTGAAAACTGGAGGGTTCTTCTACCTGTGCTACCAATGCCTGGTATCTGTTAGGTTTTGGGAGCTCCAATGAACTCCTCTGCGTCCCTCAGTGTCTGTCGTGCCTCCCTACTGGTTCTACCACTGGTGGTAGGAGGTTCTCTTAATTCCTCCTCCTGTTCTTGTTGTTCCATCTGTTGAGAACTACCAAAATCTTCTCCTCCCGAGGAAATGCTAGTACTAGTCATTGTACTCAATCCTGATGTTTGTCCTCCTACCTGTCCTCCCTACTGCCCTTGTTGTTGTTGGACTAAAGAAACTTCCGCTAACTGATTCTTGGCTGGCATATCACGAGATTTCCTGAAAGCTCTATCCTCCATGAACTTAGAATCTCGTCTCACTACAATTTTCCTGCTGCTAGGAATGTAGATTATGTATGCTTTTGAGGTCTCGCTATATCCTACAAGATACCCCTTTTTTCTGCAGTATGATCAAGTTTACTTCTCTTCTCATCTGGTACGTGATAATATAACAGACTTCCAAATATCCGAAGGTGACCTACTTCTGGTTTCCTCCCTGTGAAAACTCCTTTTGGCGTTTTCTTCCCTAATGCTCTATGGGGTGTTCTATTCTGGATATACACAACTGTGTTACATGCCTCTGCCCATAAGAATCTAGGCAGGTCTAGATCATATACATAGCTTTTGTTGCCCCAACAATAGTTATGTTCTTCTGCTACGCTACACCATTCTGATGTGGATTGTATGGAGATGTCCACTCTCTCTTGATGCCCTCCTTTACGCAGAAATCTGTGAAGTCTCTGTCCATATATTCTCCACCGTTATCTGAGCGTAACACCTTTATTTTCTTCCTTGTCATGTTTTCCACAAGAGCTTTAAACTCTCTGAACTAATCAAAGACCTCATCCTTGGTCTTTAGGAAGTAGATCCAGGTTTTCTTGGAGTAATCATCAATGAAGGCCACCGCTGAGAGCTCTAGTGGAAATTGGCCCACAAATGTCTGAGTGTATCAATCCAATACGCCTGTTGCTCGGTTATCACTTCTGGGAAAGGTCGTCTTAGCATACTTTCCTAGTACGCATCCTCTACATATGTCATCATGCTCCGTATTGAGGACTGGTACTCCAGTAACAGTGTCTCTGAGCATCCTCAGTGCTCCATGGTGCAGATGTCCCATTCTCCTATGCCATACATTCAGATTTCTCTCGCCATCAAGATTGTTGCCTATCAGTGCCATTGGAGACTCAAGCTGCAATCTGTATAGTCTATTGCTTCGAGTTCCAATTTGCCTCTTTTTCTTCCAACCCGGATGCTTGACGTATGCCTTTTTCCCAATGAAGTATACATCGTATCCCATGTCCCGCAACTGGGACACTAAAATTAGATTCATTCTTGATCTTAGCACATGCAGCACATTAGTGGGTTTGATGTTGGTCCCTACTTCCGTCTGAAACCCTATGGTGCCTCTCCCTACTGGAGTGCATTTTGTTATGTTTCCCATAGTGATCTGGAAGTCTATCTGTTCTTCTTGACAGCTCGAGAAATATTCTCGTACTCCAGTCATGTGAGCTGAAGCCCCGCTATCAATGTACCAAACACCTGCAGATGTTGAACTTGACAAACATGCAAAGTTTTCTTCCAATCTAGAAGACAATTCAAAGACATCTAAATTTTCCATACTTATCTATGCTATTTTCCCTTCTGACGCTTTTGCAGTACAGCAAAACGGCATCCCTCCTGAAGACTGCTCTGTGTTGAAAATGTTGCGTAGCTCCCTCTGTCACTAGCAAATTTCAATCCGGAAATATTTCTCTCTGTCAACTCACTCAGAGAGAGATTTTCCCCGAAAATTTGTCCCCTTTGGACTGGACTGCGCAATCCTTTTGGAAATCTGATTTATTGCTTATGCAATCTTCTGACCTCCCTCTTCTGTTCAGCACTAGTTCTTCTGGATCTGTTTTCTTTGCTTCGATACCATGTGAAATTTTCGAAATCCGGAATCCTACTGCAACAGCTAATTAAATTTCTTCTATTTGTTTTAACTGAACAAATTATTTAACGTATGCTACGGTAAATATCAAAATAAAATATATTGCAGCCTTCACAATAAAAATGCAAGGAAAAATACTAGCACAAGTATACACACATTAACACCATTATTTTTGGACAATTGTCCCCGAAAAAACCCAATGCGGGAAAACCGGTGCAGCAGTTGAGGGTTTGTATATTATGAAGTAATTTTCTAAGTACAAATCTATGGTTGACAAATCTGTCAAATGATGCAGAGAAACTGACAAGTAAAATCTTCTGAGGCAAAACTCACTCCTCCACGGGAACCCAGCATTGATCAACACCCGAAACTAGCTGCTCTGCGCAGTGACTGCATCATTTTGCACAGTCTCTGTGTCACACCTGTAGTTGCCTCTGCCTCTGTGTTGGATCTCTCTGCTAACTAGAAACTAGAATCTGTTGTCCTCCGGAAACTTCCTCCGGGAACTGGCACTGACCCTCTGCTATCTCCTCAACAGAAAAACAAACTCCCTCTACAGCTCTGCGCAGTCCCAACGTAGCCTTTGCGCAACTGTCTGTGGCTTCTACTGCGTCCTCTGCTATGCACTCTCCAGATCAGGAAATCTTCCTCCTGGAAATTATCCCTACCTCTCTTTGAGAAACCTCTCAATCGATCTTCACCCTGAGCACTGCTCATTGATCTCTGGATTCTTTCTCTGTCTTGATGTGTTTTTCAAATGACCCTTCAAGTCCTTTTTATAATCTTCTCATTGAAACTTCAACGGCCAAGATCAAATCTTTAATCAACGGCTGAGATTAAATTTTGACTTGATCTCCGCCTTTTCTAGAACATTCACACTCTGTTTCATTAATACCCTTTAATTATTTTATTTTCCTAAGTTTAAACTTAGGGCCTTTAAAATAATTAATATAACATATTTTGATTGGAATTTTCCCAAACGATTTTTGGTTTCTCTAGAATACATGTGTCTAAGCCTCTCTGCAAATTTTGAGACTTAAAGCACATCCGATGCTACCACAAATCAACATCAGTGCCTCCTATTTGTGCCCCTCCTACATAGTGGAAAGGAAGGCTTCAAGGAAGGCCAGCCTAAATTAGGGACAAAGGGATGACCTCCAATGTGAAGCGAGCGAACACAGATACAGTTTTTATTTAATATTTTCGGATCCATCACATAATGTGAAGTGTGGGAACACAGATAAATTTTTTATTTAATACTTTTGGATCCATCACAAAATGTGAAGCGTGGGAACACAGATACAATCAAAAGAGGCCAATCATCCAACTAAAACTATGATTCATATTAGAATGTGTTGAAAAGTGTAACTAGGTTCGGTCTTCATAATTACTTGTAATTATGAATTTATGTAATGAAGAAGACAAAGATAATAAAATGTATTTTGTGATGCTTGCCTCATGGGTTTCATGAGCAAGGAGTTTTTATTATAGGTCAAAGACTTCTTCTTGATGTCTTTAGGAGTTTTTCATCTTGTCATAAATATAATTTAGAGTCATGTATATGTATTATGAAGTGATGTTACACTTGTGTAAAGGACAATTTATTGATGTAAAAATATACTCCAACTCCTTGTCACTATGCTCCACAAGTCGGCTCAATGTATGTTGAAGTTATCCATTGATCAAGTCGGCCTACCATCAAAAAGATCATGTCGGCCTAGGATAGCGAACAGTCCCTATATAAAGGGTGGACTGCAGCCTCATTAGCACAAGAAGATTTCGGACAAGTCTAAGATTGCAGTGCGGAGATAAGTTTGCAGTTTGGTGCGTATAAAGGAGGCAGTACAGCGAAGAAAGAAGTTTGTCCACCAAAGGAAGAGAGGTCCTCTTGGATCTTTGCATTGGGCTAGTAACTTCTTGGCCAACATTTGCAATAGTGATCCAAATAGCAGTGCGTAGGGAGAGGATGTACAAGAGGTTGTCTAGTCTACAATAGTATGTGAAGAAGGAAATTGAGATCAATGTGGAGGAGAGGCAGTGCTAGCCCTTGTCATTGATCTCACACTCTCGCGAAAGCTCAGTGATATATATACAACGTAAAGAAGGCAGCAAGGAAGAAGGTCATCATAGTGAAAGGAGAGCTATCTTGGGCCACCAGTATTCAGGGAAGACGAGGCCTATCACAGCAAGGAAAAGTCTCTAGGAGGCCAAGGCTAAATCAAGGAAGGGAAGAAAAAGGAGATCATTGTTTAGGGCTAGGAACCAAGCTTTCCTAGTGCCGGTGTAGCATGGTGCAGAAAAGGAAGATCAACATAAGGAGCATAGAAGAGCAAGTGACAAGGGTCTTGGAGGCATATTGGTGTCAAGGGTCTTTGTCATGGTCTTGGTACTCATCAATTGATGATCTATAAGAAGAATTAATATCGGGTTTTTCTCTCCAAGAGGGAGAGGTTTTGGCCCTGGATTGAAATCCTAAACATTGTGTCTCTTTTGCATTTGATAATTGACTTGATGAAGAACATAGTAACCTAACGAAGATAAGATCTAAGTGAAAGAAGAATAACGAAATCACAAGTAATTATCAAGAAAATAAATTTTAATAAAAGCCTTCATTTCTCAACATGGAATCAGAGCTAAGGTGTTGAAGACAAGGAAGGGCAGTTTAGCAAGAAGACACATGGATCAAGCTACGAAAAGAAGGTCAAACGTCAGTTTTCAAGAAAGCATTAAGAGAAGGGATCTACATTGAAAAGTCATCCAAGGAAGAAAACCCTCATTCTAGGAGCAGTTTGCAAGGAGTTGGTGAAACCCTCAAGCCATCTCAAGTAGACCAGAGACCTTACTTAAAGAACTTATAAATCAAGGTCCTTTCAAGAGGAAAAGCAAGATCAAGGAGGTGATCTTTATCTTCAAAGAATCTAAAGCTATCTCGAGATTGAAGACAAGTCAACATTGTTGGAGCCATCATCAAGCCGTCCTTGATCATCATCATCATCAAGGATCCAAGGTGATCTACCTATTTACATCACTCTTGAGGAAGTCAATCTAAGAAGGAGCTTCTACTACTATCGACATCATCAACCAAGAAGAAACCAGTAAAGGAAGAAAAGTATCTACACCAAGTAAGTGTTGATCAGTGATTGTCATTGATATCAACCCAAGCAGCACCAGGGGCTACCCCGATCTTGCATGGTACTTTTAACCTACCAAATTACTATATTCTGGGTCAAGAATATTTTAGATGGTTTTTACTTGTCGAGATGTTTCTGTTGATATATGGCACACCATGTAATTCTTCACGGTTTGAGAGATATTCATGTTTGAAGTTTGTAACCCTAGTTAGTGGGCTAAAACCCCATGGGGTTGTGGCATGGGTCATTGAAAAGTCAATAATTAATCATTTTTAAGCCCCTAAAATCCCTCCCACGTTTACTTGTTGAAGACCCTCTCAAACTAAGAATTTATATAAATTGTGATCCTCATATCCTCCTCGTGTAGGGATTTCACTACCTGAAACAGGTCATCGTGGCATTTGCGCTCTAACTTTTTTTCTATGAAGGTTCTGAAGCTGAAATTTTTATGAGACGAAGCCGAAATCCTAAGGAAGCTCCTGTAAAAATTTCAGATCAAGGTGCGCAATAGTTTCAGAGATATGATCTGTGGAAGTCAGTGTTTTTGCAGGCTCCTGAACATCATCTCAAAGAAGTGACCTTGGGAAAATCGTCATTACTCTCTCTCTGAGGATCGGATTGGAATTTTGTAAAAAGTGGCAGATAGTGCACGGACTGTAGTTTTCGCTATATCAATTTCAAAGCCGAATGAAGAAACAGTGACATGTGGCACGCCGTACAAGTTCGCTCTACTGAACCAGTCCATAATTTGGTCATTGTGAGAGATTGGGCATAACTCTCCCTTGAAGAATCCAAATTGCGTCAGACTTGTGGAAGACTCATAGGACTCAAAGAACTACTACAAAACCGAAAATCACATATTGGGGATCTGAAATAACAGAGATACATCAGATTCAATATCGAGATCCAAGAAGGCAAGAAAAAGCTAGATCATGTGTTGTCAAGGGCTGCAAAGGACCAGACTTTCTAGGGCAGCAAAGCAAAGCAAGGTGCAGCATATGGTAGCACGACAAGAGCAACAATCAAGGTGCAGAACAGCAGCAAGAAGTTCACCACATGAAGTCTTCAAGTGGGCAGCACTGCATACAGTCATTATAAAGGTATCATTGTACTAAGTCATTGTAAATGTATCATTGTAAAAATTGTACAAGTGTCTATCTGCCAAGAGTTGAAGAGGCAGTGTCAGGAGGTCTAGGATCATCATTAGGTGGTTGTGTCATAGTTGGGGTTATGATCTAGTGTGTATTCTTCTTCTACATCATTATATATCATTGTAAAGTGGACCATTTTCCCTGGTACGAGAGTCCATTCTTCTTTTATTCTTCTATAGGGTGCTAGGTTGGTGCTAAGCTGGTGCATGAAGTCACCAACAGGTTCAAGCCTGTGAAAACTTCAGGGTGGTAGGGTGGTGCTAGGGTGAGTTGTAGCTCATTGGGTGTTGGGGCATCTGTTCAGTTGACTACTGAAAGATCTCGGGCGTTGGAGCGTCCATCCAGTGGGAGCTGGAGAAGAATGCGTTTCTAGATTCTAGGAAGTTGGATCTTTATTTTCAATTGGAGTTGAATATTAAAGAATTATTAGAAAAGCGTTCAGGTGGTTTTTGTCCCGGAGAGGGTTTCCACCTTAAAAACTGTGTGCAATTGTGTTCCTTTTGTTTACTGCTATCATTATACAAACACTGATAATAATTGAAGATTAACTAATGCTCTGAAAGATTAATAATAATACTAATTGAAAGGAATATTGATTCACCCCCCCTCTCAGTATTTCCAACAATTAGTATCTTTATGACTTCATCTGAATCTATCAAAATGAGTTGGTGCAAGGAAAACAACAAATTGTATGGGTCTTCGAACTTTCTTGCATGGGAGAAAAGGATAGATCTTAATCTTATTGAAAATGAAGTCATGGACTATATCAAAGGATCTGCAACTCGACCTTCAAAAGAAGATACTCAAGCACATGCCAAATACATGAAGGGAGATATTAGAGCCCAAAAGATTCTTATAGAATCCATAAAGGACTCACTCACCCCATATGTTTAAGTTGTCAAAAGAGGAAGGAATAACTTAATACTTTATGAAGATTTCTGAAATACGAAATCAACTGCAGGAATTGGGAGAAGTAATGACTAATAGAGAAATGACTATAGTGGTGTTGAATGCTCTACCGAAAGGCTGAGGAATCTTCACTTCAAGCATCTATGGGAAGAAAGAAGTAACGCCATTCCAGGATCTATGGTCTCTATGTAAAATAGAAGAGACAAGATTAAAAGCTAAAGTTGATACAGGATCAAATGAAGAAAAACCAAGCCTATGCTACCATGTCAAGCAGGAAGGGAAGATTTGGTAAATTTGGTCCTCATAATAGAAAGAGAAATATAGACAAAATAAGATTCTATGGATGTAATGAACTTGGGCACTATAAAAAGGATTGTCCAAAATCTAAAAGGGACAAGAGGAAAAAGGAAGAAGCCCATGTCGCCGGAAAATTGGAAGAACCTGATTCAAAGAAACCTAAGGAAGAGGAAGTGAAAGATCTCTACTATGATTGAGATCATCTTCCTCTTTAAGAGGTATCTGTCGGTTGTAAAATAGTATGTTAAGAAGCATTGTATATTAGATAGATACATCACTTTAGAATTGGCATCATGATGGAAGCATTGAAGGAGGAGCACTCTTCATAGGAGGATATCTGAAATAAGTAGCTCCTGGGAACCTCACTGAAAATAACATTTATAGAAGACGGTCATATAGATCCAGGTTCATCATTCATTAATCAATATGGAAACAGGCACTGACATTTTCTAATGGAGTCCTCTTTGAATTACTGGTTAGAAAGAAAGCAAAATGTTTCATCGAGAATTCTAACTTGCAAAATGATGGGATTAGGATATGATGACATACTGATGAAACAAGTCAAGGGAATGAAACTTTTCGTTCTAACAAAAACTGCTTAAGGTTGACTCAAAAAGAAAAGAGATGAGGTACATGTATATTTATGCTTACACTGGATACTATGAAGTCATGTCATATGGTTGCAGGTAGTATACTTCTATATTTAGAAGTATGATCAAAGGAAAATAGAATCTCCTCTGATGCACAGGTTGCCAAAAGGCATGATCCACACCAGATGAAATCAACATAATATGGCCTCATATGAAATATGAGGTGGTTGTACACAATCAAGGAACTGCATATTGGAAGCTCCTGAAATGAAATGAAATTGTGTGAAGAAAGAAAGGAAGAGATCGTGAGAAGTACAACCATGGTAAGAGGCAGTCAACATCCAAGGAAACCAAGAAGACTTGGCTAGGAAATCTCCTAGGAAGATATGTAGACTCTGATAGAAGTCTGAAAAAGATGGAGACCCTTGACAATACATATCTTTAGGAGATGTATCAATCTGAATGAAGGATGTCGATGCCTATAATGTTGATTTTTGGTAGCATCGGATGTGCTCTAAGTCTCAAGCTTTGTGGAGAGGCTTAAACATATGCATTACAAATAACCCAGAAATCGTTTTGGGAATTCCACCCAAAAACAGTTTTATAAGAAAAATTCATTATTTTTAATAAGGACCCTAAGTCTAACTTAGGAAATTAAATAATTAATCAGCATTAATGTAAATTGTGGGTGAATCTTCTAGATAAAACAGATCAAGCCTAATATAATCTTAGTCGTTGATTGGAGATCTAATCTCGGTCGTTGATTTGTTAACGAGGAGGCTATAAAGGAAGACTTGAGGGTCATTTGTAAATCACACCGAAAGGATCAAGTGATCCAATTTTTCTGACGGAGTAGTGCTCGAACGAAAATCAGATCTAAGTGATTCTTGATTGCAATTGAGGGGCAGAGTAATTCGAGTTGGAGATTTTCCTAAGCCGAGAATACATCGCGGAGAAGACAGAGAGCAGATCAGCAAAGGCAGCGTAGCAGCTACGCAGAGGCAGCGCAGTCCCACGCAGAGGCAACGTTATAGCCTTGAGGAGATCCGAAATTCAGCTGAGGATCAGCCAGATCCAGTGCTGGAAAGTCGGGGTGTGAGACCAGAAGGGGCCAAAGGGTCAAATCCAGCCAGCAGAAGATCATCAGCGCAGAAGCCACACCGTACCCATGCAGAGTGACGCAGAGACTGCGCGACGCAGTGGAGGGCTTGCCATTTGGGATTTGTTAGTCAGTCGGGCTTCCAATATCAGTGTGAGATTTCTCTCACTAACTCTTTGTCAATCATATTCTCTGCAAGGATAGCCAAAAGGGCATCCCAAATTTGTATTCAAAAAATTACTGCATAATATATAAAACCTCAAATCTACTGCACCGGTTTTCCCGCATTGGGTTTTTCCAGAGGCGTTTGTCCAAAAATAAAGGTGTCCTGTGTTTGCATTATTCTTTCTTGCTCAGTTTCTGTTTTCACAAATGTATTTTAATGGGTGAAGGTTGCTTCAGTAACCGCTTCGATATTTTAAGAAGTAATCTTTTAATAACTTGTTAAATCATATTTACAAGTAGGAGAAGTAGTTCAACTTGTTACAGTAGGGCTTCTAGATTTAGATCTTGGAATTTTCACATATAGAAGATGTCATGATGAAAGATCATTCCCGCATTGGGTTTTTCCCGAGACGTTTGTCCAAAAATAACGGTGTCCTGTGTTTGCATTATTCTTTCTTGCTCAATTTCTGTTTTCAAAAATGTATTTTAATGGGTGAATGTTGCTTCAGTAACCGCTTCGATATTTTAAGAAGTAATCTTTTAATAACTTGTTAAATCATATTTACAAGTAGGAGAAGTAGTTCAACTTGTTGCAGTAGGGATTCTAGATTTAGATCTTGGAATTTTCACATATAGAAGATGTCATGATGAAAGATCATCACTAAGGTAATTTTTTATTCAAGTGTTCATATTTATAATTGAATAATATCTGGATGAGCTTCTGCAGGGCTACCAAAGGGAAGTACATGTCTTCCACAAGTTGATAACCATATGGTAGGATGAAAGATCTTTGGAAGAAATATGGTTCGAAGAAAAGCAGCTTGACATGAAGCTAGACCAGATGGATCACTTTCTGATAGAAGACATGACTCTTGGATGAAAGTGATGGATGATCTATGCCCTATGAAGAGATCCCAAAGATGAAGACTCCTCAACAATGAAGAAATTTATGACATCGAAGAAAGGAGTTCTTCATGAGCAGCTGGGTGTTTCATCATTGTTGTTGCAGGTTCTTGATTAAGAAGGAGCCTGGTAATAAGTTTCTTACTTGGAAAAACTTGGTAATTCCTAAGCCGAGAGGGAGCTTAGGTACATTCCTTTGTGGAATAGGTCCTCCCTAGTTAAGAGGGTGAGAAAGACAAATCATTCTAGTCTTCACCTAGGAAGATAGAATGGAGGATTGGGTAATCATCTGGCATCCAATACTCTTTGAGGATGTATTAGGGCATCCAAGATAAGAGTAGTTGTGGAAGGACTGATATTCTTTGAGGACTGGGAATCAAAGATAAGAATAGTCCTGGACATACCCTGAGTGAACCAAGGTGGGGTATGATCCAAGAGAGACAATGATGAAGGTATTTATTCATCATTGGTCTCGCCAGCATTGGAGCTCAAAGATCTCGTGGAGAGATGGAGTTGTTAGTCAAGGCTTTGCACTATGACAATGTCAGTTGATATGATGCTATACAGATGGGATTACCAATCCGATTCTTTTTATGAGATTCTCCAAATTGAGAGTGACCATGTACAATAACCCGATTCTTCTTATGAGATTCTTCAGATTGAGAGTGACCATGTACCATTATGAATAACTCCCTAGTTAAGAGGGAGTGTTGAAAAGTGTAACTAGGTTTGGTCTTCATAATGACTTGTAATTATGAATTTATGTAATGAAAAAGACAAAGATAATAAAATGTATTTTGGAATGCTTGCCTCATGGGTTTCATGAGCAAGGAGTTTTTATTATAGGTCAAAGACTTCTTCTTGGTGTCTTTAGGAGTTTGTCATTGTGAAAATTTATGAATATCTCAAACAGAAACCCTATTGTTAAATTTCAAATTTACTTCTCCTACTTACATTAAGTTATTAATGTGAAATATTCACCATTAACATTGAAGTAAATACGTTAACAACCTACACATACAAATCTAAACTGAATAACATGCACAATGACAAAGTGACACACAAGGATTTTCTGGACAACTATCCCCGAAAAAACCCAATGCGAAAAAACCAGTCTTCTAGCTGCTAGAGGGTTTATTATTAAGTAGAATCTAAGTACAACAAATCTGGGCACCAAATTGGTTAACCCGACAGAGAAATAAAATGCAGCTATACCTCTGCTTTGGAGATAGAAAAATGAAAGATTCACACCCTCAAACGGGATTTACAAAACTCAGCCCTTTTCAGTCTTCGGAAACCCCAGCGCTGCTCTGAAGCCCTCTGCGTCAGCCCTTGCGCTACTCAAGAAGGGCCTGCATCACCCCAGACTAGGTTACGTTGCCCCTGCACTGCCCTGGCTGTGCCTGTGTCAGCCCTGCTGGCCTCCCGCTGCCCTTTTTGGGCCTGCGTCAACCATGCGTAGCCCCTGAAGCCTTTGCATTGCCTCTGTTGGGTTGTGGTTGCGCAGCGTAGCTTCTGCTCCCTCTGCGCTACTCAGCCTGATGCTTCTCTGCCTCTTGTTGCACTCTTGGCCTGGGATCATATCATCCCTTCTGCCAATACTACCCCTCGCTGCATTTGAAACACTTCTGGAAATTCGTAGCACCACGCCCTAAAATTCCAGCTTAGTTTCAGTGCTCTGCCTCTGTGTGTGTCCTCCAACTGACCCCAAGCCTTTCCTTTATACTTTTCTCGTTGGGAAACCAACGGTCGTGATCTAATCACTTATCGACGGCTAAGATTAAAAGAAAGCTTGATCCGTGTGACTTAAGTCATTTTCATCACATGTTTAATTTAATTAACTTTAATCTTTTAATTTTCCTAAGTTAGAGTTAGGGTCCTTAATTAAAAAGATTAATTAATTAAATATCTCTTAAACAGGACGGAATTTCTTAAATCGCTTTTTGGGTCTTGGAGATCTCATGTACTCTAGTCCCTCCACAAAGTTTGGGAGCTAGAGCACATCTGACGCTACCCCAACACTCAAAAATCTCAACAGTCATCTTGTCATAAATATAATTTAGAGTCATGTATATGAAGTGATGTTACACTTGTGTAAAGGACAATTTATTGATGCAAAAGTATACTCCAAACCCTTGTCACTATGCTCCACAAGTCGACTCAATGTATGTTGAAGTTATCCATTGATCAAGTCGGCCTACCATCAAAAAGATCATGTCAGCCTAGGATAGCGGAACAGTCCTTATATAAAGGGTCGATTGTGGCCTCATTAGCACAAGAAGATTTCGAACAAGTATGAGATTGCAATGCGGAAATAAGTCTGTGGTTTGGTGCGTAGAAAGGAGGCAGTACAGCGAAGAAAGGAGTATGTCCAGCAAAGAAAGAGAGGTCCTCTTGGATCTCTGTTTTGGGCTAATAACTTCTTGGTAAAGGTCTGCAACAGTGATCCAAACAGCAATGCGTAGGGAGAGGATGTACAGCGAAGTAAAGAGGTTGTCTAGTCTGCAATAGTATGCGAGGAAGGAAACTGAGATCAATGTGGAGGAGAGGCAGTGCTAGCCTCTGTCATTGATCTCACACTCTCGCGGAGGCTTAGTGATATATATACAATGTAAAGAAGACCGCAAGGAAGAAGGTCATCACAGTGAAAGGAGATCTATCTTGGGCCACCAGTATTCAGGGAAGACAAGGACTATCACAGCAAGGAAAAGTCTCTAGGAGGTTGAGGCTAAATCAAGGAAGGGCAGAAAAAGGAGATCATTGTTTAGGGCTAGGAATTGAGCTTTCCTAGTGTTGGTGCAGCATGGTGCAGAAAAGGAAGATCACCATAAGGAGCTTAGAAGAGCAAGCGACAAGAGTCTTGGAGGCATATTAGTGTCAAGGGTCTCTGTCATGGTCTTGGCACTCATCAATTGATGATCTATAAGAAGAATTATTATCGGGTTTTCGTCTCCAAGAGAAAGAGGTTTTGGCCCTAGCTTGAAAGCCTAAACATTGTATCTCTTGTGCATTTGATAACTGACTTCATGAAGAACATAGTAATATCACGAAGATAAGATCTAAGTGAAAGAAGCATAACGAATCACAAGAGAAATTTTAATAAAAGCCCCTAATTTCTCAACAGAATGCACTTAACATTAAATCAAAGCACATGATTATAGAAATGGTTAGTGTACCTTATAATAGGTGACCCACCTTCCTTCAAGAAGTATGCTAGGTGAAAGCATTGACCAGACATATATGGAGAGCTCTAAGGCATAGTTATCTATGGATCATCCTCAGGTTGTCAGCTCTCATGCTGAGCAATTAGGAGAAAAAATTTCTCCTAAGGGTTGGGTTACCCACTTGGGTGAGTAACAAGTACCTAACCCATTTATTACACTTCACTGTATTTTGTTTATTTTTGGCTAAGACCAACCTAGTCTCCATCTTTGGGGTAGCATCTAAACCCTAATGGAGGTGTATAAATACAACACCCTCCTTGTTTGCCAATCATTCATTCAAGTTATTTAATTGAAGCCCAATGGTAGCTTACCTAGTCTCCTTCTTGGGGCTAGCACCTGAAGCCTGATGGAGGTGTACAAATACATCACATTCCTCATTTGTAAATCATTCATTCTGTAGTATACCTAAGGGTGGATAATATGGGATACCTAGGGAGGTACCCAAGGGAATAATGTGATGTATTCGATGTATGGTATTGAGGCCTCGTGGTATTACAAATGTTATTACCCATGGTATTGTATGTATGAAGCTTATATAGAGACTAGAGACTCTCCATTGGAGATGTTGAGTATTGTGTTGTATAGACAAGCAAATGGCTTGTGGAGTGTTCTCCTTCCTTAAGGAGTAATATATGGTGTTACCCTACCTCAAGGGTTTTCTTAATATATATTAGTGTTTTTTGTGCGATTGCTATTGGACGTTTATATTATCAAATATTTTAATATATTTGCAGGTTTATAACACATTCAAGTTGTTTAATTGAAGCATTTTATAAAACAAGAACAATAATAACAACAGATATACATACAAAATAATAAGAATAAGACAAAGCAAATCTTACAATGCACAATAACTTTGTCAGGAAACGCCATCACAAATTGTTCCGCAGCATATCTCCAATCCTCTGCACTGTATGCACAGAAAATAATAATCAATTCCATAGAATACAAACAAAACAAGCCATTACTCCTAAACTTTTAACAGCCAGGCTGAGGAAAGAAAATGTAGTGCCGTGGAATCAACATGTATCTGTTAGTCACACTGCGGTGATCTTGCTTAAACCTTCAGATCAATCTCGTTAAGATACTTACGCCTTTAACTGCAGTCAATTATACAGCCCCAGTATGTATACAGGAGAATATGAGCTTGATTTAATATATGGACATGCATTAATGTGATTTAAATGTTTGATCGAAGAGACCTCCTCTGAATATAATTCTTCTAAAAGCTACAAAAAAAAAAAAACAAAGCACAACCCTGCATCCTAAGTTGAACTTCATGTGTGTGAATATAACAGTGAAATTAATAGATTAATAAAACAGTCGGATCTACGATCTTCAGCTCTCCTCCCCTCTACCCAAAAAGTTCTTCCAAGTATTCAGACCCCTTAGAATAAGTCTCCGTGCCCTTCAATAGAACTTCCGGTCAATTATATCCAATATACTTCACTTAGTGCCCTCAATTCCCGGAAAGTAAAATTGATGACCTATGCTATTGCCGCGAATGATATAACCCAGAAATTAGGTTTCAAAATCCATTCAAGGTGCCAGAACAGGGGCCTTTACTCAATTGGGCAAAGTTTTGGAATCAAAAACCCACATAAAGGTCAGACTAAATATAATTTGCTAGGCATAAAAATACACACAGAGAGGCGCATCGACAATCCCAACAGTAATTCACATGATACAATTGAAAGCAATTTGATTTGATTGCAGAATATAAACTGTATTCTTGAATTCCCGAAAGAAAAATAAGAAATTGAACCTTCCATCGATGCCATTAACCGTAATTATGAGATGTTCACGAACTTTCTTGTCACAGGCATGATCGCCTCCGTCGCCCATCCACACATCCTGCCCTCCATCTTGCTGCGCGTGGCACACGTTTTCATCGGAGGCCATAGAAGCAATACCGACTTTGTATTTCCAATCAATGTATCATCACAAACATAAATATGTGAAGTGATTCAGATCGTCCACGGATCGATGCTCTTTGCTGAACCGAAGCAGTCTAATCAATTTAGCATTTTCCGAAACAGCAGAATTTTTTACCAGTGTGACAAGGAGCGCTGGAGGTCACACCTTATGGATCCCACCAAAAAAAAACAACAGGTATGGGTCGTTTATGGAGAGTCTCAGACGTTTAATAGGGCTAATGCTACCTTAAAAGGGCAGTAGAAGCGGATGAGGTTGGTGAGTGAATCTAGGTATCTTAATTTGGGCAGAAATGTGTTTTATGAAATTGAGCCTCATTTACACTTTTTCGTGAGCAAGCATGCTATGAATGAGATGATGATAGACAACGTGTAAAGATCACAATGATCGTCTCTATACACTGAATTTTAAATTTCAAATTGTGATTTATTAAATAATATCAAATTTTATTAAGAAATAAATTCTTAATTTATTCTATAAATTATATTTATATTTAAAGTAATTTTGAAGTGTCTGTATCGGATAAGGAATTTTCGTGTCATGATTTTATCATTACATTTTAGAAGAGTGTACATATTTTACTCTCTTAAATTTGAAGTGTATATTTTTAATTATAAAATTTATTTAAATATTGTAATGGACGAAGGTAGGGGATGGTTGATGATAAAAATTTGACTTTAGTTGTGTGTTTCATATATAGATATATAATAACAACAATAACAGTCATTCATTATTTCAGGGTAGGTTTGACTATGTTTCTTTTAGATAAAAATAAATATTCATTAAATTAAGGTTATCCACCTTTTATGGCCTTTAACAAAGTTGAGGCAGAAATAGCGTTTTACTTTTGTGTTTTTTAAATAAATGTATAGATTGACTATGATCAAGTTACATACTAATTGGATTTTTTTTATTTAGGAGGGAAGTTTTATTAGGAAACTTTAGTGGTGTGATATTTTTAATAATTTTATTTAATTGTTTCCATAAATACAATTCTATATTACATTTAAAATTAATAAAATTAATATTTAATTGATAAATGTATAATTAAAATTAAAAAACCTTTGTTTTTAATTATTTTATATATATATGAAAACTATAAAAAAAATTTGTTTCAAAGGATGGTTGAATATATGGAAAGGTATGGCAATTATTGTGCCTTAGATAAAAATATGGATAGTGTGGAACCTTGGTAATGGTAACAACACTAAGATAGGAATGGAACCATTCATTAGAGGAACATTTTTTTTTTTTTAAATTGTCATAAGATCTAAATAATTAGCTTAATATAGATGGCATAACAAGGTTGAGTCATGCTTTCATGCCAAGCTTCGAAGGCAATTTTAATGGAAGATGGAAGTCTTCAATGGATTTGGGTATGCAAGATAATCTGGCAATGGAGTGGGAGGGCTTCATCCTGAAATTGTCTCGGATTGTTCTCATTCCTAACTACATGAAGGATGTCATAGTTTAGCAAAAGAATCCAGCAACAAGCCAAATCTTGGTTAAGTTGGCCTATCCAGCAATCATAGCAGAAGATATGGTCTCACAGGATAAATGGTGGAATCATAAAATTTGGATTTAGTACATCCCTCCAAAGCTCAAATGTTTTCATTGGCTAACGCTGGAAAACAAAATTCTAACTTGGGACAACCTATTTAGGCGTGAGTTTTTGGGCCTGAATGCATGTGTTCTTTGTAAGCAAGGGCCTGAATCAGCCAAGCATTTATTTATCCAATGTGTTTTGCAAATTTGCTTTGTGGTAGGAAGTCAGCATAAGCCTCAACCTTCCGGTTTCAAGTCCACTGAGATATTTGGAGACTTACTTATTCTAGTGGGACAAAAACATGGGGATTCACAAGTTCTTTACAGTTTATGTGGCTTAGGGAATTTGGAAAACTCGTAATAAACTTATTTTGAAAACCAATCAGTCAGCATCTAAAGGATCCTTCCATAGATTCTCAGTTTTTACCATGGCTATCTGAAACATAAGAAACCCAAAACACAACACATTATAGCTTCTCCCTTGGCTTTCTTTGTGGACATCTCTGGATTTTTTTATGGAGCATAGTAGAATGGAGTCTGCGATGGTGGTGTTGTTACAAATCTCCCTGGAAAAGTCTCAATGCAGATTTATCTGAATATGGGGTCGAGTTCCAACATAAAAGAAAAGATAACAACTTGTTGGGCCTTTCTTCTGGTTGTTGCTTCCATGAAGGTGGTTTCAATTCATGTTCAAGGAGACTCTCATTGTGTGGTTGGGTCGCTCCAAGGAAGATATCAACTCGGAATTATAGATTTTTTTGGAAGGGGAGAATCATATTTCTAAAATAACACTTTCAACATCTCATTATCCAACATGTCCATAGAAAATTGAACTGTGGGATAGATGCCTTTTCCAAAGTAGGTTTGCTGGAAGATGAAGGTGTAATCGCTGTGGAAAAAATTTAGGACAACTATCTTCAATGGAGAGGGCGATTTCCAGTTCCCCCCAACCATCAGCTTCTATCTCTTTAACTTGCTCATTCATTTTTTGCATACATGTTCAAATCTTAATCATTTAGTATTTTAATTTTTCCTGGTCAATCAATTTCGTCTCTAGTGGTGAACTTAGTTTTGTACATAAGTCTTTGTCTTGGTTGTCACAGTTTTAATATCTGTGTTGTATCTAATTTGCAGTTGATGGAATAGTAAGAGTATAGTTTTTGGTACATGATCTCGTAATTCTGGGCAAAATCTATATATAGATCCTTATTACAACACCCAATAAATTGATGAAGATGTTAGAACTGATATTAGTGAGTGTACTTCTTTACTTTAATAGAAAGAACGGTCTCTTATTTTTTGAAAAAATATATATATAAGGTATAAACTAGCCTAGATTCATCTTAACTCCATATCTATCAAATATCAAGAGAGATAAAATATTTCAAGATGCAAACATAAATATTCAAATATAATAAGTTTTTTTTTTCCTTTCAAATTATTTATATCTCTTTATAAAAAGATTATGTAAAATTAAACATGAAAATCTAAATATTTTATTTATGATTAACAATGAAATAATTTTTTTTGTAATTAATATTTGTTTTGTTTAAACACCGCATGCCAACAATATATTAAGTTTGGAAGGGAATCCAAATTTCCTTTGTAATGGGGTAGGAATTATATATCTCCTTCAGACTAAAAAGTAAAATGCACACGGGTAAAATTACAAATTTTCACTATCAATTACTTTATTTCTAATTATGTTATTTATTATGAACATTAAAGTATTTTTTTCTAATGAATATTTATGTGTGTGTGTGTGTGTGTGTTACCACCCCTGTTAAGACCAATGCGGTCTATCAGACCTTAAGCGAGGAGAAAGAATCTAAGTTTGATTCTTCAAAATCTTGTTTCTATGGTCAAAGAGAAGGGAAATAAGTGCTCCAAGATCGCTATAGGGGGGTTGGATTAATAGGTCAAGAAGATTAGAAGCATGGTCGATGGAAGGGAATTGAGAGCAAGTGTGACTAAGAGTCGGGCAATCTAAAAGGAAGTGTTTTTCATTTTCCACCTGCTTGGAATCACAAATCTGACAGATTCTATCATTCCAAGGGGTCTTGGGAATAGACCATTGCTCAGTCTCACTCCAAAGTTCATGGGAATTAGTTCTTATCTTAGTGATGTTCATTTTTTTCTTAGTTCTGGACAACACCGAGAGATAATATGATTATCAAGGGTGGGGTTGATCACTTCCTTATAGTATCTTAGCTTCCTTTTACCCTCCAGCTCCTGATCCTCCGACAACTTGTCCTTAAACTTGGAGGTAATAGTATTTTTTATATTATCTATGCTTCCCATACTGAGCTCCCCCTTAATTCCCCAATGGTTGAGCCAGGATTGGGCATCCTTATGCCACTCGCACTTGAGGCGAAGGTGAGGGTTTTGACTACAGTTAGAAGAAATTTTAGGGAGCTTTTTTTATTCCATGGTGTCAAGCTTCTTCTTATACATCAGATATCTAAACATAGTCGTACTTTCAATGGGGAACAAACCAAATTCGATCAAGAGGATAGGATAGGGAGTATTGCCCTTGATCTTAAGGTTGTAGGTTATGAATTGCTTTTGAATCAACTCAATATTCCTCCATGACTCTCTGGATATACTACAACCCTAAAATTCACATCTGTATAAGACAACAGAGTTGACAAAGGTCTCAAAGAGGAACCTCTTTTTACTCCAAATGTAAAGATCGATCAACTTACAATTGTTTTCAAGCTCATAATAAGCTTTCTATCCCCCAATAATCCTTTCCTTGATGCTATAATTCCAGTTGAGATGATGAGGGAAGTCAATGCCCAAATACTTATAAGAAGAAGCCTACTCTAAGCACTGGTTATTATACATGAAACTACCATCGGTGATCTTTTTGGATTTAATGATCATGACTTTAGTCTTGTCGGTATTAACTGGCATACCCATCTTGGAGCAGTAGTCATGAAGAATTTGGATTTGTTTGTCAAGGTCATCATGGATTTTTGCAAGAAAAATGATATCATCGACATAGAGGAGAAGAGTAATGAGAACACCAGCAAGCTTGGTGCCCTTGCACCCCACAGATTCCAGACACTCCTCTAGCTTATCGATGTATATTCCAAAATGGGTAGGGGATAGGGGACACCATTGCTTAACTTCGATATTGCATTTAATGTTTTTAGACCACCCCTCGCCGGTCTTAAGCTTGGCAGTGACAGTCTCGTAGAGACGGATCACAACAATCCTCAACTTAGGAGGGACCATGATATCTTTAAGTCTCTCCCAAATATTCTCTCAAGGAATAGTGTAGAAAGCTTTTCTAAAGTCCACAAAGCAACATAAGAGATCGACTTTACTATTGCGACATTCCTTCGCAATGATTATAAGAGTGACGAGATGGTCAATAGTCGAGTGATGCCTCCTAAAATGAGCTTGTCCTTTAGCTCTTTTTCTCTGGATTTCAAGCCAAAGGCTAAGTTTCTTCTCCAAAATGAGCCCATAAAGCTTGGCCAGGATATGGCTAACCATAATGATCCTATAATTAGATGAAACACACTTATCCTCATTTTTATTTATTTATTTATATAGCATGTTGTAAAATATTATGTAATGTGTTATATATAATGTTAAATAATTTAAATTAAATTAAATATGTAAATCATAGACATTAAATTTACATTTAAAATAAATCTAAACTAATTTAATATAAATTATTATTTTAAATTTTATTAAATAATAGGTAAAACTTGTTTGACACAATAAATCATTTATAAAACTTGTGGAAGGATTTGCGAAAAAAAATAAAAATAAAAATAAAAATTGAGAACATAGGATGTTTAATATATTTGTCATTCACATAAATATTAGTAAAATATTAAAATTAAGTAAGAATAAGCCATTACTTCTTATCCCAAAAAAAACTAAAATTATTTTAAAATAATTAATATATATATATATATATATATATATATATATGAGGAATTAAAAGCATAATAATCGAATTCATGGTTAATCTATATTTATTTATATTTATTTCTTTTATCACATAAGAATGTAATTTATCATAGTAAAATTTAACTTATTATTATAAAAAATTAAAAATTAATTTAAATATTTTTTTAATCAATTATATAATTTATAAATATTTAATTATGTTGATAATTATTGAGTTAGTTAATTTTTGGGAATGTGGTATTCATAATGTATGATACTGGCTTATGGTATTATACCAAAATCTATTTACAATTAAAAAATTTAATGGTAAAGTGAAGATAAATCTCCACTATTAAGAATCTTGTTGTTTCTTGTTATTTTAAATGTATATATGTTTAACTTATACTCTTGCAAAGTGAAAGGCTACAAAGCAATGTCTCATAGTAGTAGCTTAATCTTTACTAGTTTTCTTAGGTTATGATCAGTATGAGCAATCATAAAATTTTGTGTTTATGCTATTGGTTTGATTTCCCAAATGAAGCCCCACTAAAGGCAATTAATGATGAATGCTTATGTATTTTTATCTATTCTAATTTTACAATATAATAATATATTTTAAAATAAAGTTATAATTTAGTTAGTTTTTATGATGTACAATGAAGTAAGTGTTTTGATGTTTATTATGAATTGATGCATATACACATTTACCAACCATTTAATTTATATAGCTACATCAATTATAATAATAATTAACAATGAAAATATTAAACAAGAATCATGTATTGTAAAAATATAATTTCTTCTTCATTAACAAATATTTAAAAATAAAAAATCATTTTGTTTAACAAATACGATTTTGAAACAAATCTATGATTAGAAACCAAAAAATTACAAAAAACTTGAAATATATGAAGCAATTGTAGGGTAATGGAAAAATAGATGTATACTTCTAAGTTATATTCCACAAACTCCATTGTAAACTAGCTCATAAACAAATCTATGAAAAGTACATGTACTTGATGATTTTAGTATGAACCACCACAATTTTTTTTGTTTATGCTACCGGTTTGATTTCCCAAGTGGCAAACCACTCATGAATGTGCATGTTTTTTAAGATAATATAACTATTTTGATTTTACAAAATAATAATAATAATAATAATTTAAAATAAAGTTGTAATTTAGTTATTTTTTATGTTGTATACTGAAGTGAGTGTTTTGATGTGTATTATGAACTGATGCCTATCCGCATTTATCGACCATTTAATTCATATGGCTATGTCAATTATAATAATTATTGACAATGGAAACATTAAATACTAAACATTTATTGTAAAAATAAAGATTCCTCTTCATTAACAAATATTTTAAAATAAAAATTAATTTTGTTTAACAAAAATTATTTTGAAACATATCTATGATTTGAAACAAATATGTCAAGTCTCAATTCCCACTAGCACAATTGGTTGAGGATGGACCTCGTTAGCAAGGCAACCTAGGATCAAACCTCATCAGGGTGGTTGTGCCTTGTGTTGGGGGGAGGAAACATGCTAAAAAATCCAATCAACTTAGGGTTGGTGTAGCCCAAGCCGAGTGCGATGTCCGGGTGACTTTGACGGATTATATGCCCCTGGATTGCAACTCCTTAAGCCACAGGTCAAGCCTGGAGGTTCACAGACAACTTGAAAAACAAAACAAAAAGTGATTTGAAACCAAAAAATTACAAGAAACTTGAAATATATGAAGCAATTGTAGTATCAAAGATGGGTAATGGAAAAATAGATATATATTTTTAAGTCATAATCCACAAACTCCATTCTAAACTAGCTGACAAACAAAATTATGAAAATTATGTGTACTTAATGATTTTAACAATTTTCCTAAGATCGGTGTCCCCCCCACCCTCCCCTCTCTCGTCCTCCTCCCACAACCTTGATATGATGCCAGCTCACACGAAAGGGGGTTGCGGTCCTCCTACTATACTTGGTGCACTACATGTGCTCCCATCACTTCATCAATCATGGCACAAAACCGACACAAGGTTAAATGTCATTTGAATATTGCATGTGACATAGCGAGGTACAGGAGCAAGTGAATTTTATCATATAAGCAGAGTTGGAGGAAAAAATTGATAGTGTAGAGCACAAGTTGACCATTTTAGTTAGGAGATCAACCAACATCTCGTTTTCCCTGGATGAGAATAGTGACCAGCCAACGCAAATGCCTGGAGATTCTGCCTAATAGTTGTTATGACTCGTTGTTTTATTGCTTGTAGCACTAGTAGTCTTTTATTTATTCTAATGTCGATGTATGTCAGCACAACCAATTTGTTTTTATAAGTTCTTATTTACAAGATGTTCTAATTAGACGAGGTCTTAGCAACCTGAAGACTCTGAACTTGTGATATTGGTTTGATTTCCCTTCGAACAGACTAGTTATAAAATTGATTTATGTAATTCTCATTTGACATAATGCAAAGTGCCTAACTTTTTATATATATAAATAATGGCATTATATTTACTGTATCAAAATATTTTTAAAACTTATTACGCCGAAGGTGTTCCTTAATGAGCTTTGCTGGGATGAATAGTGCTCCCAGCCAATCTCATAGCTCCACCTATCGCCCTTCTGCCCTGTCAAAATTTGACACTTGGCGAGCAACCTAGCTCATGCTGTCCAATCCACAACTGGGCCGTGCTGCTGTCAAGTCGTTCGCTCCTCCTTCACGGCGCGGGGTGTTCGCTCCTCCTTCACGGCGCGGGGGTTTGACGAGCCACACCTTCGGCGCCATCGGCTCATTTCAAATGAGCAAGTACTAGTTTATTAATAACAACATTTAAAAGTTGAAAACCAAACATTAAATTAAAAAATAATAATAACTAAACTTTAATATAGCAAGTATAGAAAAATATATACTAAATCTTCAAAAAGAATTGTGAAATTTTATTTACTAATTCTTAAATGAGAATGGTATAACAAACCAATCAATTTGAATATCATGGATGCAATAATAATCATTAATCCACTTGGTAGGAGGACCACAATTTAAAATTAGAACTCATTCATTTAAACTTTGGAAACACAAACATCGTATGCACTCGCCATCACCACACAAACACAAGAGACAAAAACATACAAAAACCTTAATAGGCTACGAATAGTACAAGACAATAACACATATGGCCTTAGAAGCACAACAGCAAAGTTTTAAATAAATTACTTCTTTGTAGTGATCCTTATATCCTTGTAAAATAAAATAAAAAATATTGAACGTTAGTATTATGAAAAAAATTAAAGAAACGAACAAAATCCAATAAACATAAATTTTAAAAAATTAAAGAAACGAACAAAATCCGGTAAAAAGTTTGAATCGTGAAGAACTAAATAATAGATGGTTGCAATAAAAAGATGACACGTTATATCATGTTTCAAAAAAAGGAGACACGTTAAAGTGGGAATGCATGGGAATACATTGGGTGGATATCCCACTTTGTTGAGGGTACAAAATTAATCAAATAATTGATGTCTAAAATGGAAAGTAAGTTATTAAATGAAAATGGAGTTGTTTCACAAGATGGAGGAATTGTCTTGACGGTCAAAATTCGCTGGGATTTGAGCCAAAAAAATTTAAGAAATCTTACAGTAGCAGTGTTTGAATCATGATTTCGATGGTGGAAATGGATTCAACACCATCAAAAACCTCTAAGGCACCCAAAATATTAAAGTTTGATAGTTATAACGTGGATTTACAAAAATCCCTGTCGGAATTTCTTAAAATTTTACCAGAATTTCCATAATTTTCAGGGTGAAAAAGCAGTTTAGTTAGACTACAGCAATGAAAATTCCCAGATTCTATTAGGTTGCACACGGGCAAGGAAGAGGGTGGTAGTGGGACGGCACCACCGCCCTTTCATTCTCTCATTCAAATTGATAGCTTAATGTCCAATTGTTTTGCATGCAATTTTTATGATGTCTTTTAATGTTTAATTGGCTTTAGATATTGCTCTAGTTTTCATGTTAAGCATCACTCATTGTGAATTTCCTTCGTGTCCCTCGCCCTCGCCAGTGTTCTGTTGTTTCCCTTGTGGTTAGTGGGGTTGGCCTTGGTCCTCTCAACTAGGCCAACCCTCTCTCTCCCCTCAATACAAGCTTTTCCAAGGCCCCTGCTACTTTTGTTGCTAGAATGAGTGTTGGGTTCATTATCTTTTACTTGCGTCCAACATTTCTCAACCTCAGTGGAGTGTCATTTGATTTTAGGCAGCAATCCACCACTTAGATTTTATAGGAGGGATTCATGTGGAGTGTCATTGGATTTTAGGCAGCAATCCACCACTTAGATTTTATAGGAGGGATTCATGGCTCAACTGCAACAAATACATTGGAATTTGTTGGCTATTCGACACCCAACGTCCTGAGCCCCTTCTAAGTGTCTTTTCAATGCATGTTTTTCATATGAAAACACACTACTTTTATGCTATGAACAATTATATTTTTGTTGTTGTAGATACCATGTTAGTATTAGTACAATAGTACAACATTCATATTGTAGATGAAATGTCTTTCGAATTAATCACATTATTAGGATTTGGTCGACGTTTCGAACCAACTAATGTGGTCCATCCTCAGGACAAGGTTATCTAGGTAAATGTTGTTTGAACCTTGTCATGAGGATGAACCACATTAGCTGGTTCAAAACGTCGACTAAATCCTAATGATGTGATTAATCCGAAATACATTTCATCTACATTATGGATCACAAAAGTCTTAGATCTAACATTCATATTTTTTGTTTATGGTATGGATAGAACAATACAAAGCTATTGTCTTTTTTTGGACTAAAATTTTTCTTTTTCATCAATGGTTTGGTTTCCCAAGTGGTAGACCATTACTAAAAGAAAGGTGTTTATGGTTGTAATAATAAACTATTTACGATTGATCAATAAAACTGGTAACTTACAAAAAAATGTTATTAAAAAAAATAAATTTTTTTTTTTTTTTTTTTTTTTTTTTTTTTTTTTTTTTTTTTTAACCTAGAGGAACTTGGCAGTGTGTGTAACACGAGGCTACCAATAAACATTTAGGGTTCTACAACCTGTCCTCCTCTCTGTAAACCAGGTCACAAACCTGTCCTCCTCTCTGTAAACCAGGTCACAAACCTGTCCTCCTCTATGCAAACCAGGTCACAAGCCTGTCCTCCTCTCTGTAAACCAAGCCACAAGCAGGGATTAGTCGCAATACAAACAAGGTGGCAAGCAGGGGTTAGTCGCAATACAATAGCACAACATTCATATTTTTTGTTTATGGCATGGATACAATAATACAAAACTATTGTCTTTTTTTAGACTAAGATCCTTCTCTCTTGTAGCTTGCATGACAAGGGGCTACCAATAAACCTCTGGTGATCTACAGTATGTCCTCCTCTCTGTAAACTAGGTTACAACTGGGCGATTTGAACCTTGGATCTCTTAATTACAACAGATTCACATTACTTCAATCACCATTCAAGTTATCCCCTAAAACTTAAGTTGTTTTAATTTTAAAAATATATATATATTTTAATTTTAATTATCAAATTTATTTTTAAATTTGTTAAAAGAATAATATATTTTTAAATTCTAATAAATTTTAAATTTTAAATTTTTTTTTTAACAGAAACGGGTATTTTATATTAATTCAAGAGGTATGAGACTTATGCTCGAAGGTATTACATCTGCAGACCCAATATCTAGAGGGTTTTCAAACAAGCAAAATTTACCTACTCTGCTTCTACCTTCAATCTAGCAATTTCCCAAAGACTAGCAAACCTTCCAATACAAACAAATTGTTGCAGCAAGAGACAAAAATACATGTCAAGGGGAGGGGCCGGCTAAGGCAGGGGGTCCCATGATTCTCCCTCTTCGTTGAGGAGAGATCCTGCTTGTAAAGAGACAAAAATGTTGGCTTCGAGATCCACATCTTTGTTATTTTTCCGAAGGACATGAAAGAACTGAAGTCTGTCAAAGGACACAATCAGCTTATTGATATGAGCAAACAACCATTGCAAGCGGAGATCTTTAGGGACCGATTTTTTCACAATCAAGCCAATGAGGCTTTGTGAATCTCCAATGACTTGAGCCTCCTTGATTCCATGTTTTTGTAGATGTTTCAAACCTTGGAGGAGAGCCATGGCTTCTGCTTAATTGTTCGAAGTAAGCCCCAAACCCCAAGCAAAGTGGGAAATGATTTGGTCTGAAGGGCAGCGAATAATTCCTCCGCCTCCGACCTTCCTCAAATTCCCCTTTGTTACACCGTCAAAAAACATAGTGTGGATATATGTGTTGCTTCTCCATTTGTTGAAGTCCTCATCCTCTAATCTGATTTGCCATTCTTCTCTGCACTTCTCTGTATTTTTCCCCATGGAAAGGTTTAGCCCCAAATACTGGCACCACTCCCTACCTTGCTGGTTTAAGCTACAAGCCTGCTTCTGGTTCACCTTGGCCTGCATTATTTCTTTGAATAAGCTTCTTATTTGCACACTGATTTGTCGTTTGTTTAGGGCCTTCTCTTGAAATATCTGATTGTTTCTTTCAAGCCAAATCTTCCAGCAAATGAGCTTAGGGATAATCATCCACCCCTCGTAAGGCCAGTCTCCCACGGGGAAGGACTTAGGGAACAGGTCTCCCCAATTAGACAACATACCCGTGATGTTGGATGGGAGGATGGGGCTGTTGTTCCAAATCAGTGAGATTTCATTCCAAATGTCCTGAGCATAGAGGCACTCGAGAAAGATGTGGACCTAATTTTCCTCTTACTATTGACAGAGCGGGCATCGAGAGGGGTCGTGGAAACCACGACGCTACAAGTTTTCAGCTCTGAGGATACTGTTGTGCCCCAGCTTCCAGGTGAACATATCAGTCTTTGGAATGATTTTAACCTTCCAAATCCCTTTCCAAATCGCAGGGTTGCGGGGGACAATGGGAATGGCTTTAAGACATCTGTACATCCTTCTGCTGCGGAATGGAATCCCTTCGAGGAACCCCAACCCCTTATGTATTTTTTTCTTGCATTTAGGAGGGCTTTCCCAACTAATGCTACCATGAATTTGGCCCATGCTTGCTCCAGATGAGCAAGAATCTCTATCTTCTGCCACTCTTCCCAGTTGTTGTTATCTCATTCTGAAATGTCCCACAACGTGCATCAACCATCTGCAATCATACACTTTTTTAGCTCTAGCAACTCAAGGTCCTCCCCGATCACTTCTGCATTCATGATCCTATCCTCCCACATGCTGATCTGCTTCCCATTGCCTGGAATCTAGAACAAGTGGTCACGCAACATCGGGAGAGCATGCTTACACAGTTGATGGATCGGGGAGCCCTGTCGATTAGATTGGAAGTTTTTCAGGCTATGAAGACGCTTTCCAAAACTGTATTTTTTCCACAAAGAAATATGTGACCATCCCGGATTCATTGCTACCTACTGCCATAAGATCTTGGCCCCCAGAGTGATGTTGTGCTCCCTGGGATCTTTTATGTGAAGGCCACCTTCGAACAACGACATAGCGATCTTATTCCAATTGATCAACATAATTCTCTTGGCATTTTTCTTCCCTCCCTTCCAGAAAAAGGAGTGAATGGATTGCTCCATCTTGGGAATAATTCCCACAAGAGCCAACAGAATAGACATCTGAAATATTGGAAGACTGTTAAGGCTTGACTTAATGAGAACAATCTTACCTGCCAGATTGAGCTACGACATGCCCTAGGCTTGCATTTTGAGCTTGAATTTGTCCAACAAGGGGTACCAGTCCCTCCCAATCGGGCATCCTTGAAAGATCGATAGCCCAATATATTTAAAATACACCCATTTCTTGGAGCCTTTGAAACCCAAAATCCTGGTGATTGTGTTTAGCTCGAGGCTAGTGAGGTTCCAGGCATAAATGAAGCATTTTCCCGTGTTAAGTTCACTCCCAAAATCGAGGCAATAGCAATCCATCTCCAGCTTGAAGCGAGAGGCTGAGATGGCGGAAGCACCCCCCAAGAGGATGGAGTCATCAACAAAGAGAGCATGATTTATGTCTCTGACTCCACTGGCGATCCTAAGACCCATAAGCTCTTGCTCGATTTGTCTTTTCTCCAGCATAGAACTGAGGACGGAGGCTTGAATGACAAAGAGAAGAGGGGATAGAGGGCATCCGTGCTTTATCCCACAACTCACCTTGAAGAAGTTAGCAGCACACCTGTTGACAAGTGGAGCAATCCATGGTTCCACAGTGCAGGCCTTGACCCATCTAATAAAGCGGTAGTCAAACCCAAATTGATGCATAACCCTAAAGAGAAACTTGTGCCTAACTCTATCAAATGCACTAGCCAGGTCCAACTTGACAGCCATGCCTATTTCTCATCTTTGGATGTGTTGTCGACGGATATTTTCTCTCCTAGAGACAGTCTAGAGTTGCCATAGACCAATGCCTAGGACATCTTAGCATAGCAAGGAGCATGTAATAAAGTTGGGGTGTCAATCCAAAGGCTCTCCTGCTATCTCTTGTAAAACAAGGGAATTGATTTAAATGGGACCAGAACTTACAGAAACTGCCACAGGGAAAGTAATGTTGTAGAGGCAAGATGCAAAGCTCCAACACAAAAGCATCAGACAGTTAAAAGACAATTTACTGTAAAGAGGGCCGATTCAAATAATATGCCACAGAAATCAAGTATCAGAAGGTGTATGTAGTGAAAGAAATCTAAGTAGATATTAGTTAACTTTGGTCTGATACCCAGATACACAACAGAACCATATATGGGCTTATCAATCTAAGAATCCATACGTGACAATGGCGTTTTAAAAGCACCCTCCCAAAGCAACTAATATAGCAGAAAGATGGTTGAGATGAATATGGAACAGTATATCATGCATGAGCCATATTTAAAGCGCTTGACTGATTTAAGTATGGGCATCAACTAGGATGAATCCTTACCAAACCAGTGAGCCACTCGCATTCCAAAACATGATACAAGAAAGTGGATGAAATGAAATGTTATATTAAACACATAAAAGAAGGTTACATACTGTGAAATATCAAAGACCAGAATCCTCTAAGACAACTAGAACTCCTCCTCACTGAGACCCTACGGGCTCTGAACTTTCATACAGAAGCTTTACAAAATGTATACAAACGTGCCTTTCACTGCACAATTTTTTGATACAAGTCTGGAACCCTTACAATGTCTTTCTTTTTGGTTTTTATAGAGGAAGGAGAAGAAAAGCTCATAAAAGAAGTAGGTGAAAACAATTAATTGTTTTATTAAACAAAATGGCGGAAAACCTTCGCGCCCACACTGCTGGATGACCATGCTGAGCTGTGTGTACTTTGCTGCCGACAGAAATAAGTGCACTGGGTATAAAATCTCTTCAGGAACACGGTATAGGGAGAAATTCACCTAAACTTTCTGTACTTTCCTGAAGAAAACTCGTCTGAAATAATACCTTGAGAGCATTACTTTCTGTACATTGTACTCTTTGCATTTAAATACTTGAATCGAGATTTAAATTCTTCAAGGCTGAATAATGAAGACCTGGATCCTCCACTGATTTTTCTTGCCGCAGCATTAAAATCACTATCTGCAAAAATCTGCCCTCTGGATTACTCTGGAGGGTTCGACAAATTTTCTACCCGGCTTCTTTAATGGATGTCGTGTCATCAGCAATTGCCCAAGATTTTTCTCATGAATTATGCATTTGATAACCGGTCCTTTGACACGTCCTTGAATTTTGCAATGGAGGCTGTAAATTATGGTAATTTCTCATCGCTAAAACTTGCAAAACCCACAAAGGTGTTAAATAAAACTAAGCACGGGGATGGAAATGCAATGGAGGTGGTCGTGTGACAAAGTGACATGATAACATGGCAGCAGTACGCAAGGTGATGGTGAAGACACAGTGGAATAGTGGTGGACGAGCCGGGCGGAGGCTTATAACGTAAAACGTTTAAAATCAAATGAAATGCACAATGGTGGATGAAATATGGCAAATATGCGGGGGTAATGACGTGGAGGGGTACGGGATTAACAGCGTGGCCAGGGAATGATCCGGGCCATTCAATCTTAAAACAAGATCGACGGCTAAAACTGTATTGGGGATGGTGGGCCAGGGCGTCGTTCAACTTGGGCTATCTTCTGTGCAGCTCTGGAAAGCGACCGTCGTTGGATGAAGGTTTACATATCTGACGGTTCATATGAATTTCGCTACACGTCTTTGTCCGGGAGATAATGCGCGAAATAGGGCGGTATTGGGATCGTACTCTGGGACACTTGTCACGCAACATGTGGAATCGCTGGCCCAATGGGGAATATCGCCTGCCCAGCAAAGGTGGTGCGATGAATACAATTGGTTTTTGCAATGTGCGTGGGTGCGGGGACCACCAGGACAGGCTGGCGGTGGACCGTTGATTTATATTTAATCGGACGGCACAGAACGCGCCCGATGATCTTACACGGAGAGCGCCTTTTAGTCTAGCACGAGGTCTAGCGCCTTGGTCACGCGGGGAATAAAGTGAAGGGGGGCTGAGACCGAAAGGAGATGGGCCCAAAATATTTTCAAATATGGGCTTTGGGCATTAGAAATGCGATTTTAAAGCTAAGAGAGGGCAACGATAGACAACTAATGAACTTTGCAAGACAGGGCGAGAGAATTTGATGATTTAAACCAGATGGCTCATGGAAATTTTAATAAGAAGAAGATCGTGGTCAACAGGATGCTTGAATGGATCGCTTCCTGAACAAGAATGAAGTTATCAGTTATCTGCCTCCCTTTGATAAATCCCCCTTGATTGTTAGGAATTATTTCCGGAAGAAGGCCTTTCAGTCTGTTAGCCATGGCTTTAGTGATGAGCTTGTAGCCAATGTTGTAGAGGGAAATTGGCCTGAATCTGTTGAAAGAACTGGTACCCTTCTCTTTAGTTATAAGGGCCAATAAGGTCGATTTGGTGTTGCCCCCAAGCTTGTGGCAGGTCTGAGACTTTAAGATCATTTTGTAGAGATCTTTTTTGACAATTTTCCAACAAGTTTTAATGAATCGAGCAATGAACCCATACAACCCAGGAGCCTTGTCCAGATCCATTTCATCAAGGACCTTCTTGATTTCATTGACGTTGACAGGAGCAGTCAACATAGCGTTCATTTGGGCATTGACCTTTAGAGGGACCAACTCAAGCAGGTTGGAGTTGAGACTTGCTTACTTACCCTCTGTGTACAATTCTTTGAAGTGTTGATGGGCAACTTTTTGATGCTGGCAGAGTCGGATAAGGATTGGTCTCCTAAGGTTATCTCCACTATAGAATTAAAGTTTCTTCTGGCTTGAGTTTGCTTATGAAAGAAGGAGGTATTCCTGTCCCCAGCTTGTAGCCACAGACTGCGAGATTTAAGTCTCCAAAATTCCTCCTCCCGGATGCAAGCCTTATGAAGATTAGCCTAGAGCTCCTCTTCCAGGGTTAAGTTGTCCTTCGAGATGTCCATATCTTCCATTTGTTTTTTATGACTCTCCAAATAGGCCTGGGTGGCTTTCCTTGACTTGATCGGAGAATGGAGGGCTTTAGCCTAGCTTTTGAGGGGCCTCTTCACTCTCCTCATCTTGTCTTACCACACAAAGAAGGGGGATTCACTAATAGGGTGTTTCTAGACTTCCTCAACTCTGTCGAAAAAGTCGAGTTGCTGCACCTAGAGAGCACTAAAACGAAAGGGAATAGGCCCCAGATTCATATGCGGCTTCATCTCAAGCGTAATGGGTTTGTGATCAGAGACTGACGAAGAAAGAATAGCAGAACTGAAATCAAGACCTAAAAGCAAGAAGAAACTCCAGGTTTCGCCCCATATCCTTATGCAATTCCTCTTACAAAATCATCACAAAAATCCTTGCTACTCGCATTAAATCCTTTCTCCCTAGTCTAATCTTAGAAAATCAGGGAGGCTTCTTAGCCAGTCGACAAATCTCTGATTCTATATTGCTAGTGTAAGAAGCCATACATTCCAGTATGAGTAGATTGGAAAAGGGGTTTGTGCTAAAGCTGGATCTTTCCAATACCTTTGATAGAGTCAGACACTCCTTCCTCTACTCGGTCTTAAGAAAAATGGGCTTCAATGAAGAAATAATCTCTCTTATACAAGCTTGCATCTCTCTCCCTTGGATCTCTCCTCTAGTCAACAGGAGACTAGGTCCCTTTTTCCAATATTCTAGGGGACTCAGACAAGGATGCCCTCTTTCCCCATTCCTCTTCATCCTCATGGTTGAATCCTTCACTGGAGCTTTGGAATTCAATCATAGACCAGGATTAATTACTAGCATAAAATTCATCAATGGGAAAAAAGCATGAATCACTTGTAATTTGTTGATGATACCTTATTGATGAGAGGGGCCTCAAGCATAGTTTCCAGAAGATTCAAAAACCTGCTTGACAGATTCATGCAATAATATGGAGGAGAAATCAATTCCTTTAAAAGTTGTATATATGGTTGGAATGCTACCCAAAACACTATTCATAGCATAGCTCAAATCTTTGGAGTCCCATACAAATGGATCTGTAAATACTTCAACTATCTTGGGATTCTAGTAAGCAATGAACCACTGGGAAATGAGGTGTGAAACATCACTCTTGATAAGATGAAGAGGAAAATTATATAGTGCGGAGCCTCTTGGCTCAACATGGCTAGGTGCTTATTCCTAATAAAATATGTCCTTTCAGCACTTCCTCTATACCATTTCTCCTTGTTGCAAGCCCCAGTCAATATTCATAACAAAATGGAGATCGTCCTTAGGGATTTTTTATGGCAAGGAGGCAAGCAAGAAAAAAGGAGGTTCAATCTAGTTAAATGGATACAATCCACAATTACTGAATCTGGCCTTTGGAGGGAAAAATGTTTGGAGGATTATAACAGGGAAATTGTCACGGTGGAAACAAGTTTTGGAGCGAAAATACCTTTCCACCCCAAGACAATGCTTATTGGACCAATCCATTCCTAACAAACCACATTCCTGCATTTGGTCTCTCTGCAAGAAATCTGTAGCCTTCCTGCTTGACCACATTTCCAAATGGGGGCCTCATCATTGACATATGGAATGATAAGATCATGGGGAAGCCACCTCTGGAAAATGATTTGGGACTCCTTCACATTCAACATCACCTCCAAGGGCTTGGCATCAACACTCTAAATCAAATCTCTAGCTGGAACGAAGCCAATCGTCTTTGGGATGGTTGGCTGCTCCCAAACCTACCTCCACATCTCCACAATGACAAATCAAAGCTTGTGAGTATGCTCAATGGCGCCGCTCCCATGGCAATGGGCGAAGAAGATGGTTTCAGATGGGACCCCATCGGGTCCTCCTACTCCATAAAAGCTGGATACAAGATCCTTCTTGGTGATCTCTCATCCTCTCCACTGTGGGCTGTCTGGAAGCAGGTATGGAAATCAGAAGCACTTACCAAAATAATTTTTTTCCTTTGGACCTTAGTAAAGGGGAAGATAATGACGACAGACAACCTGCAAAATAAGGGCATCTAGGGGGGCTTCCAGATGTCCCCTTTGCAATGCTGCAGAGGAATCTATACAACACCTCTTTGTTGCCTGCCCCTTTGCTAAAAAATGCTGGAAATTTCTCACCCCTCCCCTTATCATGGGGGTTGAAGCAAATACCTCTGTTACGGACTCCATAACTATGTGGAAAAAGAAACATCCCTACACCAAAAAGAAAAAAAAGCATAATCAAAAGAGTCTAGGACACTCTACCTTATGTTCTCCTTTGGAATATATGGCTTATGAGAAACAAAGTCATCTTTCAAGATCAAAAACCTTGTCTAAGAAAGGTTCAGAGCAAGACCCAGAGCCTAACTGTTGAAACCATCCTTGCAAAGAACAACAACTATTTCAATGTTAACAACATGCAAGTTGAGGAAAGACAAATCTTCATATGCATGCTCGACCACCTACCTAATTACCAAAGGCCTCCGACAAGGCAACCAAATTATAACGAGTAGTGGAAGGTAAGAGGAAAAGAAAAATAATTCTTAGAATGGCTTGATATTATCCATCAACCTAAGCTCTTCTTTGATGGTGCATCAAAGTCAAATCCCGAAGCAGCTGGCGTAGGGGGGCCTCATCATGGACGAATATGGTAATCACATTGTTTCCTCTGAATGGGGCTTGGGCATTATGTCGAACAACAAGGCGGAAGCATATGCCCTGATGCAAGGTCTCCAATTAATTAAGAAGCTCAAAATAAAAAATGTATTGGTTTTCAGAGATTCCTCCATTGTCATCTGAATGATGCTGAACTCCTCAATGTCCCCCAATTTCTCTCAATAGACTCATAGCCCAAAACCACATCCTAGCCCAAAGCATTGAAGATATATCCTTTTATCACATTCTCAGATGCAACAACAAAAAAGCTGACTCCTTGGCTAGCTCAACTTGCTCCAATCCCCCTGGTCTTCTCTCTTCTCAAGTTACCTCTCAAATCACCCTAATCCATTGATTTTCCCATGTCCTCTCTTGTCATGATAGCCTGCTTCAATATCTGTGCCTTCTCGATTTCATTCCCGACCCTCTGTCATGGCCATCCCTTCCCCCTCTCCTTTCTCGTGACTCTGTCCCCCCCTTCTCCTTATCCCCTCTTCCCTCATCCTGCTCCCCTCCTTCCTCTCCCCTATTTATACATCTCCCTATCCTTCTGCGTCATTTGCTCTCCCCCATTCTCTCTTCGGCGCTATGCTCAACGATCCTCCTTTCCCGCTCCTTTTTGGCGCTCTCTCCCCTCCGGCCTCTGCACTCCTGTGTGTCCTGTCTATGCAGTGCTGCTATTGTCCCGCAATGTTTTTTGTGGACCTTTCTTGCTTTTGCTAGATCCAAAATCCTCCCCTCCCCTTGCTCCTCATGCTGAAGATTCTCAAGAATCTTATCCTCCTATAGTCAACATGAAAAGTGAGAATTGTTTCCATTGCTCCAACATGCAAGCAGAACTGGAGCAGATAAAGGCACAGATCAAGATCACTCAGGAGAAGCATGTCTCAGACATGAACTTTCAACTACATAGCTCACTCACTCACTCACAGAACAGCTAAGAGGAGTCAGCAACCGCTGCACGCATATTGAAAAAGCTCTCGAAAGCCTCCGCTACATGATGGAGAAAAGAGCTACGCCAAGAATAAGCACCAACAATGCAACCAACACCAACTTGGATAACTCCAGCGAGCAGCAAAACCAAAGGGGTTAAACTCGCTCTATTCCTCCTGTAGGGCTAGGGACAACCTTTCTATTTTATTCAATGTCTTTTAAATTCACTAGCATGTTGTTTCAATTTGTTAAGATTTATAAAAAGGTCAGGTGTTAAATACAGTAATAGTAGTCACTTTCCAAAAGGTTGGATTTTTGGTGTGATACCCCTCCTTTGACACACTCTTTGTAACTTGGATGTAATGGAGTTCCAACTCCTTTTATTTTTTAGAATATAATGAGCAACCAACTTTATCTATATATATATATTTAAAAAATTATATGTTTTTTTCATTTTATATTATAATTATAATAGTTAATTCAATTATATAATATACAAAATGCAATATCTTTGAATATTTTCAAAATATTAAATTTATTTAAGTACATTTTAAACCACTAAATTTATAATATTAAAATAAAAATTAATCATCAAATTCCAATGAAAAAAAAACATTTAATAACAAAAACAAAGGCTGCGTGCTGCAGCAAGGAAAAAAAATTAATCTTCAAATTCCAATGAAAAAGAATAACATTTAATAAAGAAGGCTGCGTGCTGCCGCAAGGAAAAAAAATTAATCATCAAATTCCAATGAAAAAACAATAACATTTAATAACGAAGGCTGCGTGCTGCCGCAAGGAATCCTGTGGGGGACGAAAAATTGACTGGCCCATAACAATAAGTCAAAATCAAGTCACATGAAGAAATAAAGGTGCTGCCGTTATCTGTAATTTGTTTTCTTGTTTCCGAGTGCTTTAAGCAACAGGGTACTGGTACTTTGTATTTCCAATTCTTAATTTTTAATTTTTAATTTTTAAGTAAATTGGTTTTGAAAATAATGGAATCTTTTAGAAGATTTTGGCAAAAATTTAGTGATTTTTTTAAAGAAATTTTAGGTGTAATTATTAAGCTTCAAAATTTTTGGTGCTTTGGAATTTTTGACAGTGGAAAATCTAATTTTTTATCCAAAAATAAAATTCAATCACTCTTATTAACAAAATTGTGAGGAAAAAATATAACTAAATTCAAGTTGTGGTTCAATAAATTAAAATTTTAGTTTACGTTTATATATTCACTATATTAACTGTTTTTGTTATTTAAAACATACTTTTGAACGTTTAAATAAATTCAACATCCTAAAAGAATCTTGAAACAACAAAACAAATCAAACAACTTATGCTCAATTTTTTTAAAATTTATTGAGAATTTTAGTTAAAATTAACCTAAAAATGTCGTTAAATTTTTTTTTCATCTAACCACTAATAAATCATATTTTATACTATCCGGATAATTTTGTTTTTTGTGATCTATTTTCTTGGAATAAGAAGAAACAAATCTGAAGTATAATCCGGGCGCTGAGTCGTTTTCTTTGCCAGAGATAAATATCTATCGTCCCAACCGTCCTGACGTGTCCCAGCACGGAAACTTGAAAAGTCGGTTGTAGAGGCGCTCGTTGTGGGGCCCAGCTTGTGTCGATCTATAGTGGTCAGTATTCTTCGAGCGTGCTGAAAGGTGTCGTTGCAGGTCTCGGATTTGGTCACATGGAGGGCCTTGATCAGGTACTGAATTCCCTCCATCACCTGCAAATAATCCTACACGTTGTTTGGAGTTTTCCATGGGAACAACACTTCTTTCGTGAATCGGAAGTTATATATATATATATATATAATTAATGTAGAGGATATTGTCTTTATGGTACGGAGTCCTTATGATTTAGATAAGTGAGTGGAAATTTTTAAGAATTTTTACCTTAATGCAAGAATGAGACTAACTTGTTCAAAGAATTTTGTTCTAAAATAATAATGAACAAAAATTTATAATTTTAGACAATAATTACAGAAAACATTTCTAAAATCAAAGTTATGATAATTAAATCTAAAAAATCATTCATAGTACTTTTGCTTTTGTATATGACAACATGAGCTTGAAAAAGTGTCTTTATACAAGTAACTTGGAATTAATATTAGTAGAGAGTTCAATTGAAATTATAACATTAAGAAAATGATAAATGGAGGGTGGAAAATTTTACGGGCTTGAAAACAATTGTAAATTAGTAGATTTTGGCTATAAGATAAGAAAAAATTCATCTTTCAGACTCATCACTCTTGTTGTCATGTATGGATGTGAAGTTTGAGAATATAGTGTCTCTTAATAACCTTAGAGAAATATGGAGTAGATCCAAAGAATTTTATAACTTATAATCCCAAAATTAGAGGCAATACATCCTATCATATCTTCCTCATAGAAAAGGGTCTTTCCAAATTGAGAGCACAACTATGAATAGGTACTGAATATACAAAAGCAAGATAAACAACATGGATAACAAGAGCCTCTCAAAATTGCTTTAGACTCAATATGGATGACAAGATGCTCCCAAAATTGCTTTGCACTCGGCAAAAACCACTAGCACCTAAAGCAAGGGTAACATAAATATGTAAGTCTTGGCTAAATAATTAGGGAATAAAAGAAGAAGTTATTTTACAAAATGTCGAAGATATTAAAATATTAATACAACTAATTTTAAGGATAATTTACGGTATGATACATATTTAGAAAATCTAAGAAAATTAAGATATTATAAGGAGGTAGTCAATCATAATATTGAAAATTAAAAGTATTTCTTAATTTTCAATATGGTAAAGAAGAATCAATATTGTTAAAATAGGTACTAACTCTCACACCCTACATAATGAAACTAGGTGTTGGACAATTAGCAAAACAAGAAGGCATGGAAGAATTTGTCACTTTTGTTACACCAAGAAGATTGAAGATAAAAAAAAAACACTTTCTTTGAAAGTGTCTTGTGTATACCTAAATTAAATATCAATTTCAAAATATTTTCACAACACAAACATTACTAATCTTTTAAATTATCAAAATTAGAATGACCTTGGAATGTTTATTCTAAAACTTGTTCAAATAGCAAAACAACATTATGAAAAAATAATGAAATCTTTTACTTTCTTTTAAATTTAAAAGAACAATATTAATTTCAATAAACATTAATTATCATTATCATATTATTATTATTATTGTTATGCAATTTTAAGGTCACAACCAAGTCATACACCAAATTGGTGTATGACATCCCCTTGTTTGTGGGACAAGAAACCCACTTTCGTGCAACGATTTGACTACTAAGTCTACGAAGGCATACATACTCTACCCCTCTGGTTTTGAACCTGTGACCTCTTAGGAGGAAACACATGTTCTTAATAACGATATAACTTACCATAAGTAAATTTAAAAATTAATTGCCAAACAAAATTAAAATGTTTTAATTATAAAATATTTTTGTATTTTTATTTTGTATATAAGTCTTAAAATATCAGGAGCCAAGATATTTTCAAAGTTTGACTTAAAATCTGGTTTCTGGCAAGTAGCAATTGCTGAGCATGACAAATGGAAGACTACATTCAGCATACCAGCAGGGCATTACGAGTGGAATGTGATGCCATTTGGTTTGAAACATGCGCCTTCAAAATTTCAGAAGGTAATGGATTCAATCTTCAGACCCTATGATGAATGGCTGCATGATTATATTGATGATCTCTTAATCTTTTCCAAGAATCTGCAGGACCATTTTAGACATTTGAAAATATTCATGAAATTGGTCCAAAGAAATGGTCTGGTCTTAAGTAAGAAAAAGATGGAACTATGCCAGACTAAGATCAAGTTTTTAGGGCACACAATAGAAAACAGGCAAATTGCTTTACAAAGCCATGCACTTGAGTTTGCAGACAAGTTTCCAGATGTCATCCTGGATAAAACTCAATTGCAGAGATTTTTGGGATGTTTGAACTATGTGAGCAATTTTTATCCCTCTTGTGCCATTGATAGGTCTCTGCTCAATCAGAGACTGAGAAAGAATCCAAAACCTTGGTCGCAAGCTCACACTCAAGCTGTTAAAGAAATAAAAGCCAAGGTTCGTAATCTTCCTATTCTTTATGTTGCTGATGATGCTGCATTTAAGATTGTTGAAACAAATGCCAGCAATATAGGATGGGGAGGTGTACTCAAGCAAAAACCAAGTGAAGAAAGTCCAAAAGATCAAGAACAAGTGGTACAGTTCGTTTCTGGAGTATGGAGCAAAGAAGAGAAGAATTATGCTCCAATAGAAAAAGAAGTTAAAGCAGCATGGAACTGTATCAGTAAGTTTTCAATTCACTTGGCTAATAAACATTTCTTGCTAAGAACAGATGCCAAGGCTCTGGAAAAAGTAATCATGAAAACCATAAAGAATCCTGAAGATGCAAAGTTTGCAAGATGACAGGCGCTATTTGCATACTTTGATTTTAAAGTAGAACATATTAAGGGTTCAGAAAATTGTTTGCGAGACTTTCTTAGCAGAGAATTTATCCAGCACCAAGAACAGATTGGTGACCCAAAAGAAGATGAGGCACATGTAATGGTCATCATCACAGAATGGGACCAGGCCTACCAAAGAGAAACATTGAGACACATTTCAGATGACGAATCATGGCCGGTCTACCAAGAAAAATGGAGTCCTACTTGGCAACTCTGTAATACCAAAGTGCTAGATGCAAATGTGCAGAATCATAATGACCTCCAGCACTTTGTACCAGAAAGGAGAGTGTACCCCAAAGGAAGTAGATGGATACATGATATGATGTATTCACACAGCATGATAGCTTCTTATGAAGCTGAAAGAGCACTCTCTCAGGATTTTTGGGACATCTCCGTCATCTGTACTGGCGGTGGAGATAGAACAAGAGTCTATTACAAGACATATCACATAAATAGAACAAGGAACCCTGGTCAATATACTGGTGGCAGATTCCAAACCTGGCTAGGTAATAATCCCAGTCTTATCTTTCCTGACACTGTTTATGATTTTGCAGGTTATAAAAATCTATGGTGGGATTTATTAAACAAAGATGGACGTGAGGAAACTCACTATACCAAGTTAAAATTTTCTCCCACATGGATTAACTCAAGAGAGCCAGTTGCACCTTGGTTAGAAAATTGGTGGTATGACTATGGTGTTGGCCCATTCAGCATGGACCCGCACTACTATGAGGCCTATTTTCATGGATAATGTACAAATTGTCTTGAAAGTCCAGTAGGTGAATGTTTTCACTATCCATGCCAAACTGTGAAAGAAATTGCAGGACTTGAACATAAAATGAGAAATCCCATTTTAAAGTCCTATATGGAGATGCATCACCAGTGGTTGGTCATGACCAAGATTAAACATCAAATCATCCTAAATAAGCCCATGATTGTCCGGCGCATCTATACTAAGGCATGGGATGATGAATTCTATGGCAAGATCAGATATCCAGATGCTCAAATCTTGGAGGTACCTGCAACAGCCAGTACAAGTGGTTCACGGGAGCCCCACTAAAATAAAAGCCTTCCCTGTGTAATAATACCCAGTCACGGGTTTACAGTGACATAGCTTTTCTCGAGGGCTTTTCATCTGTCCGAAAAGTATCCTCTCTGTAGATAATTATTCTGTTTCCTCGTGGGCCTTGTACTTAAAGGTATCCACAGTGTAATAATCACACACCTTCACATGTGTATGTCGAAAGGCTCGAATCTCTGCGCGGATGTCACTTCGGTGTTACCCGAAAGCAATGATCCACCTTCCAAGTGTCAATAATTCGATGGTTCACATCTACCTCATACCCTCCTTTTAAGAGCATTGTCCTAGGAGAAGGACATAATTCTGCAAATGCATATCCTTTGGTTCAAAAGGATACTACAATAGTAGGAGTTGAGAGTAGAATTCAGAAGGTCAGTGAGCAAGTGAATTGGACAAATACTGCCCTCACTGGACTCGAAAAGAATGTTGCTAAAACTACCCTGGTGAAGGATCAGATCGACAGTGTCCAAGTTTCACTCAATGATGTACATAGTGTTTTAAATTCTGTACAGTGTGATTTATCAGTTGTTAGACATATTTCTCAAGAATCTTTTAAAAGGTTTGAAGATGTAGAAAATTGTATTGTTGAGCAGTCTATCTCCACGAGAGATACAGTTTCAAATCTGTCAGACAAAATGGACAGATTGAATTTGAAGAAGTCTGAAAAGCCAATTCCGGCTTCATTTTTGACCAAGGGAAATAGTATTCATACTCACGAACTTAGCAGTCCAATCTCTAAGTTCCCTCATCTATTCCCTAAAGAAGTTCTAAGGCCATCCCAGCAGTCTGAGTCAAAATCAGAGGAAAGATCTGAAAGGCTAACTATAGCCTCTCTTCAAGAAGAGTCAGACACAGAGAAACATGCCTTTCCCATCTATGAGCCACTTGAGCCTCAATTCACAAGACATGCTGCCCCTGACCTATATGGTGCCGGGAAAATTCCAGCCAGAGATACCTTTTTTGAAGGGAGTCATAAGGAATGGAATATAGATGGTTTATCAGCAGCACAGATTAGACAATTGCTTGATATGATGATTGTGGAATATAAGCTCATGTGTGTTGCAGGAAAAAGTGAAGTGGAAGCCTGCAAAACAATCATTCAGTGTTTCACAGGAACACTGGCAAGATGGTGGGAACTGGAATCATCCCCTACAATGCTCAGCAAGATGGAGCAAGAAGTGCTTAAAGATGAACAGGGTGATGTTTTGTTTAATCCTGATGGCACTCCACAAAATAATATGATTGGTGCACTCACTGCATTAATCCAAGAACATTTCTGTGGAGCAGATTATGCACTGACAGATAAAAATGAGTTGGTTTTAATGAATCTGAAGTGCAGAAATATTAACCAATATGAAGATTTCCATAGAGACTGGATTGAAAGGATATTTTTGGTGAAAGAACCAAAGAACATTCTATGGAAGCAAGTATATCTTGCAGCTCTACCATCAAAGTTGGTAGACATTCTGAAACTGCAAGAAGCATTCCCCTTGCCACTCGAAGTATATCTTTGGGGAGATTTTTATGCTATTATTACTAAAGTTTTGATCACTTTATGTACTAGTTCTAAGATGTCTAAGTCTATAGATAAATTAAATAGACTGCCTGGTACTAAATATTTCTGCAGCAGATATGGTATAACTATTGATGATCCGCTAGTTACTCGCAGAAAGACCAAGAGACATGCCAAGAAGGCCCAGAGACGAAGTAGAGCCTCTACTTATCGTTTGAGCTCAGGAAAAAGACGCGAGCTCAGAAAGCCAAAAGAAAGAAGACAACACAAGGGAAGAAAAGGGTATTATCATTCTACTCCCAAGACCCATTATTATCAACCCCATGACATCCGTCCTAAAGATGTCAAGATTGCCCGCATGAATGAAGTTGTCTGTTGGTTATGTGGTCAGCAGGGTCATACTTCCAATATGTGTCCAACAGCCTTAGAATCCAAAAGGGGTCTGGGTAAGAAATCTGAAAGGAACAAACAACCATCTACCAGTAATACTGTCAAAACAGAACCTAGATGTGCTCATTGCCACTCCTCTTTTCACAAAACAGTAGATTGTCATAATCGTTCCCAGCGTCTTACTATTCAGCAACACGCTGAATAATCTTCTGCTGAGTCTTCCCACACTGAGTCTTCCTCTGCCTCTTCTGATGAAGAAGTCAACCTATATTGTCATTGTTCTGATTAGCCAATTGTCGTTGTTCCGATTCTGAGTCAGAATACTCTTCTGATGACTCTTCCCCAGAAGAACCTTCTGGTAAATTAAAAGTTCTCATGGCATAGACCGATGATGATAACATGAAAGTATTTGCTCAAATCCGTGCCATGGAGGAAGGAGATCTTAAAGCTGCATTAGTCAAAGCTTTCATGCAGCATGGTACTGGATCATCCAGTAGTTCCTCTAGTAAGAAGCCCAATTTTGTTGATGCTTCTTACGAGCGTAACACTAAATCGTATCTCCAACACAGTTCTAGCAAAGCTCGTGCACTCACTTTGGGGGAGGTGAGTAAGGAGATACACACTCTCAAATCAGAAATCCGTAGTATGAAGAATGAGATTTCTGTCCTGAAACACCAGACTACCCAAGTGCAACATCCCTCTACATCTGTTTCAGGTAGACATGTAAATTATACTCTACACTCTACACCACAATCAGATGTTAAAATTGCTGAAGGCAAATTTGATGCTTCAGTTGGTTTCAGAGAAATTGGGGAGATGCAGGTTATGGCAGTCCAATATCAGCAACACCACATTAAAGTAAATATATGTGTTGCAGGCAAAGTTTACAATGTTACTGCACTTATTGACTCAGGTGCAGGCATCAATATTCTTTCCAAGAAAATAGTTCCCTCTAGATATTGGGTTACTGCACAAAAGAAAGTTATGGGACTAGGAAAGAAAAATTTAGAGTTTGAAGTTTTTAAAGCTGCTGTTTGTTTTGATTCACGTTGTGTAAAGCTTTCAATTGCAGTCGATGACATTACAGTTGATTGTATATTGGGAAATGTATTTTTAGCAACAGTTGAGCCCCATGGTTCCTTTAGATTTCCTGACAACTCTGCAGGATATTTCATTACAGTCTCTGGAGAAAGGATTGAAATTCCATATCTCTCCAAGACCAGAGTTTCCACCATGGTTCAGGCGATGCAGGAACTTCATAAAGCAGAAAATAGTCTGGAAGAACTCAAAGATCATAAGAGCACAATCAGAATCGAAGACCAGCTAAGTTCTCCAAAAGTTCAGAAACAAATTTCTGAACTTCAAAAGGAATTTGAAAACACATGTTGCTCAAAAGAACCTAATGCATTCTGGCATCGAAAGCAACATTGTGTAGAACTACCCTATAAGGAAGGTTACACGGGCAGGCCATGCAAGTCCAGAGATATCCCAATGTCAGCCGAATACAGACAGCTCTGCCAAAAGGAGATAGATCAACTTCTACAGAGAAAGCTGATAAGAGAATCCAACAGCCCTTGGAACTGCTATGGGTTCTATGTAAATAAGAGAAGTGAGCAGATTAGAGGTGTCCCTAGACTTGTCATTAATTACAAACCTCTAAACTCTGTTCTTGCAAATGACACATACCCAATTCCTCACAAAGGAGATCTAATGAGCATAATATCAGGAGCCAAGATATTTTCAAAGTTTGACTTAAAATCTGGTTTATGGTAAGTAGCAATTGCTGAGCATGACAAATGGAAGACTGCATTCAGCATACCAGCAGGGCATTACGAGTGGAATGTGATGCCAATTGGTTTGAAACATGCGCCTTCAAAATTTCAGAAGGCAATGGATTCAATCTTCAGACCCTATGATGAATGGCTGCTTGCTTATATTGATGATCTCTTAATCTTTTCCAAGAATCTGCAGGACCATTTTAGACGTTTGAAAATATTCATGAAATTGGTCCAAAGAAATGGTCTGGTCTTAAGTAAGAAAAAGATGGAACTATGCCAGACTAAGATCAAGTTTCTAGGGCACACAATAGAAAACATACAAATTGCTTTACAAAGCCATGCACTTGAGTTTGCAGACAAGTTTCCAGATGTTATCCTGGATAAAACTCAATTGCAGAGATTTTTGGGATGTTTGAACTATGTGAGCAATTTTTATCCCTCTTGTGCCATTGACAGTTCTCTGCTCAATCAGAGACTGAGAAAGAATCCAAAACCTTGGTCGCAAGCTCACACTCAAGCTGTTAAAGAAATAAAAGCCAAGGTTCGTAATCTTCCTATTCTTTATGTTGCTGATGATGCTGCATTTAAGATAGTTGAAACAGATGCCAACAATATAGGATGGGGAGGTGTACTCAAGAAAAAACCAAGTGAAGAAAGTCCAAAAGATCAAGAACAAGTGGTACAGTTCGTTTCTGGAGTATGGAGCAAAGCAGAGAAGAATTATGCTCCAATAGAAAAAGAAGTTAAAGCAGCATGGAACTGTATAAGTAAGTTTTCAATTCACTTGGCTAATAAACATTTCTTGCTAAGAACAGATGCCAAGGCTCTGGCAAAAGTAATCACGAAAACCATAAAGAATCCTAAAGATGCAAAGTTTGCAAGATGGCAGGCGCTATTTGCATACTTTGATTTTAAAGTAGAACATATTAAGGGTTCAAAAAATTGTTTGCGAGACTTTCTTAGCAGAGAATTTATCCAGCACCAAGAACAGGTTGGTGACTCAGAAGAAGATGAGGCACATGTAATGGTCATCATCACAGAATGGGACCAGGCCTACCAAAGAGAAACATTGAGACACATTTCAGATGACGAATCATGGCCGGTCTACCAAGAAAAATGGAGTCCTACTTGGCAACTCCGTAATACCGGAGTGCTAGATGCAAATGTGCAGAATCATAATGACCTCCAGCACTTTGTACCAGAAAGGAGAGTGTACCCCAAAGGAAGTAGATGGATACATGATATGATGTATTCACACAGCATGATAGCTTCTTATGAAGCTGAAAGAGCACACTCTCAGGATTTTTGGGACATCTCCGTCATCTGTACTGGCGGTGGAGATAGAACAAGAGTCTATTACAAGACATATCACATAAACAGAACAAGGAACCCTGGTCAATATACTGGTGGCAGATTCCAAACCTGGCCAGGTAATAATCCCAGTCTTATCTTTCCTGACACTGTTTATGATTTTGCAGGTTATAAAAATCTATGGTGGGATTTATTAAACAAAGATGGACGTGAGGAAACTCACTATACCAAGTTAAAATTTTCTCCCACATGGATTAACTCAAGAGAGCCAGCTTCACCTTGGTTAGAAAATTGGTGGTATGACTATGGTGTTGGCCCATTCAGCATGGACCCGCACTACTATGAGGCCTATTTTCATGGACAATGTAAAAATTGCCTTGAAAGTCCAGTAGGTGAATGTTTTCACTATCCATGCCAAACTGTGAAAGAAATTGCAGGACTTGAACATAAAATGAGAAATCCCATTTTAAAGTCCTATATGGAGATGCATCACCAGTGGTTGGTCATGACCAAGATTAAACATCAAATCATCCTAAATAAGCCCATGATTGTCCGGCGCATCTATACTAAGGCATGGGATGATGAATTCTACGGCAAGATCAGATATCCAGATGCTCAAATCTTGGAGGTACCTGCAACAGCCAGTACAAGTGGTTCACGGGAGCCCCACTAAAATAAAAGTCTTCCTTGTGTAATAATACCCAGTCACGGGTTTACAGTGACAGAGCTTTTCTCGAGGGCTTTTCATATGTCCAAAAAGTATCCTCTCTGTACATAATTATTCTGTTTCCTCGTGGGCCTTGTACTTAAAGGTATCCACAGTGTAATAATCACACACCTTCACATGTGTATGTCGGAAGGCTCGAATCTTTGCGCGGATGTCACTTCGGTGTTACCCGAAAGCAATGATCCACCTTCCAAGTGTCAATAATCCGATGGTTCTATAGGAATGTTTGTCCCCTCTTCCATCCTATATAAGGAAGGGTAAGGCTCATTTGAAGGCATCGACATTTGGAGTGTAAGATTGGCATTTTAAAAAGAGAATGTTTTAATTATAATATTTATTTTTATTTTTATTTTGCATATAAACAAGTCTTAAAATAAAAAGGGAAGGGTTAATTAATTGGAGTAATTGATTATGTCAAAAGCTTTTTGGAATTGTTTTTTATGACAATGAAAACATAGTGATATAAACTTTTTTTTCTCATTGTTTGAGACGCTTTATAGGAAGAGAGATGTTATGTTTTTAATATTACGATATTATTTAATTATTAGTTAAACGATATGGAGTTTATAAAAAATAATGGTAAAGTTTAAAACCAGAGCGCATTCGCTCAAGCATGATAGTATTTGCACAATGCAATCATTTAGTGGATTTAGGGTTAAACCCTACTCATAACTTAGAGGATCGTTATGAACCATAATTCTTTTCTAGTTTGGTTATTATGTAGTTTATAAAATGATCAGTGTTAAAGTTATTCTTGCTTTGTTATTGCTATGACGAAAGCATGTCCACTAGGTACAATAAGTGTCATGTAGCTCCCCACTTATATTTGAAGCGGGACCACATCAAAGATTCTAAGTTGGAAAGTAATGATATAATCAAGATCTAATAATTGTTCTAAGTTGGAAAGTAATGATATAATAATTTTTTTTTGGGTGAAAGATGCATTAATAATTAATGAATAACAATAATTTAATATAAGTTTTCAAGTTTACTGAGTGTTAAATTTGTATGTGAAACTTTTTTTTTGTTTATGGACAAGAGACTTTTCTGTACATTAATATATCAAGCTGTTTATATCCTGTTTTACTTTGGATTTGAATACGTGAGAACAAATAAATATTTCAAAGTCAATGTTAAATTAAATATAAAATACATGTGTACATATATATTTTTCCAAAGAAAAATTCATAATATTGTTTATAATAGAAAGAAATGGTATAACATTTAACAAGGATAATGTTGGGAGGTTAACCCCTCTATTTTCTTTTATTATTATTATTTTTTTTAAATAAATAAAGGGCTTCTTTTTAAATTTATTTTTCTCGCTTGTTTTCATATGATTTGATTTGGATTAGCGCAATTCATGCATTTTTTCTTTTATCATTATCTTGATTGTTGTTGGTTTAGGACGGGATCTTTATCACCATGCATTTTAATGCAAGGATTGTCTTCTTAATCACTATGATTGGTATTAATAGTTGCTCTCAACTATGAGAAAATTGTTAAATTAAGAGTTGCTACAAAATTGCAGATTTTGTAGCTGCTCATAGTTTATAACGTTAATGAGGTATGGTTATACACTGTCATAATGATTCTCTACACTTGTCCTTTATTTCTATGGTACCTACACTTTCAAATTTTTTATTTTCTTATTCATGGTCCTAGCCTATAATGTATAACCTTGGTTGGTTGTGCTATGTGTTTTATTGATTGGTGATACGAAATAACCATGCCATATCTTCTTTGATATGCACATTTAATTTCATTTTGATGTGAATACATGGTTGTGGCGATTCATTTCGCAGATATGTACTCATGGTTAGGTATCACAGCCCAGATTAGTGATCATTGGGATGTGTTTCTTACTCATAATGGTAATAGCAAACCCCCACCATTTTTTCCAATTCAATACTCTGCCACTACTCATCGTGACGCCTCTCTGATTGATACAACTCTATCCATGCCCAAGGAGGTGTAGTAGGATGAATGTGAGGAATTTCCTCAAATGAGGGTTAGCCCCTTTAGAGGACAACCAAATTAAATTTTATGAAATATTGACTTCCCTCCGAGTTGTTAGGCGCTCAACCAAAGCTCTTAATTCCAATTCCATGGTTGAATCTTTTAAGTCTGATGCACAACCTATGCAACCTACAAACAAACAAGAAAATGGCCAGACACAAAACATTTTCAAAATAAAACGTTTACAAAGAAAAATAGCTAGGGTTCGAAGAATTGGTCTTAAGGATCCTCCTAAAACCATTCCTTTGGTTGACTTGGAAAAGAGTCTCGAATCCTTTTTGAAAAGAAATAAATTGTGTATCAAGATCCATCTCTAGGTCATCATAATATTGTCGATAGTGGTGATGCTTCCTTCGTAAACCCTCACTCAAATGATTTAATTGCAAACATGTACTGGAAGCAACATCTCTTCTTACTATTCCTTGTCTCGAACATAAAATTAGCCAATTAGTTTATGAAAATGAATAGTTGAGGGTTGCATTCCAGAGAAAAGACAAGTTAAAAAGAAAATAAATCATCTTTTGTTGAAGGTAAGAGCAGGTTTAAGGACACTCATATTGTGATAAATTCTTCGAACCTAAAGGTCACCATCTCCTCTAAGTTAGAGGGACCTATTACCAGAAAATAGTCAATTTGTTTGAGAAAATAAATGCAGGTAATATTTCTTTTATTCATTTTCTTATTTTAAATACAAAAGGCCGCTATAGAATTTTAGATTCTGTAGCAGTCCATTTTAATATTATTTTTATCTTATCTAATTTTAATTATATTTTTTCTCAACAGATCTTCAACGATGGAAAATAAGCTTTCTTGGATAATACGATTCAAGATGCTTCTACCCAACGTGTGTTCACTCATAACCCAATATGGGATTCTGCTTGCCATATGTCTTATGTTGATTTTCCCATGGGTTGAGAAGGCCTGAACTTGATAAATTTCTTTTTATTTTCTATAACCAAATGACTAAAAGATAATTTTATAGTTATTTTTTTATTGTAAGGCTTAGGGGATTTTGGGTTATATAAACTCCTGGACTCAATTGCAAAGGGGATTTGAAAGGGGAAAATTTGGGCAAAGACATGTCATTGAATGTATGGTTGTGGAATATTTATCTTTTATACAATAATTTGACATGGTTGGATTTAGTTAATTGATTGCATATCTATGTTTCATAGTCTCAATGGTATCTTCTTTATTTCTCTGTAGTTTGATTTATGAGTTCTTAGAAGATAGAATTTTCCTACGATCAATGATTTGATCTCTTAAACAAAATATTATTGATTATTGCATTTATTTGTTAATTTAAGTGTTATTTAATTTTTTTTTTTTTTTGGTAATTTAGAGTAATCCTAATCTTTCCATATTTTTCTCCTCCCATCCCACCCATGGGTTTCAAACCGGCGACCTTGCAGACGGAGTGCCTTAATAGTGCACCCCATCACCGATTTCTCTACACCATGTGGGCTATTATTTCAATCTTGTTATCATTCAAACCAGATCGATAAATTCTCCTGTGAATGGTGTCTTGAGAGTGTATCCATCTAGAAAAAAATAAGATTTGAGTATCTGTCTGTGGGTCCCATATGTTTAAGTATGTGTAATTTATTTATTATATAAACATATTAAATAAATGAAATGCTATCACTGATTGACAAGTTATATCATTTACTCTGTCTAATGGTTTATTGGTTGTATCCATAAGTCAATAGACAAAACCCTATGATTTTATTAAACAATCACATACAATTTCTCTCCTTTATGCTTGGACAAGTAATACATATAACATATATTAATTAGTGTTGCATACATACATTCTGAATGTGAAATATTTGAAATAATAATTGATGTGCTATGTTTATTAATGCAATCAAGTAGCTTGTATAATTGTAGTTCGTGTTTCATTCTTTGTTCACATTGAGAATTATTTAACAATTAGTTGCATTATATAAGTAACAATTTGTTTCATACTTTTGGAATATTTCTCGAGTTCATTTTCAGATATTTCTTATCCTATACCAGTTTCATTTTGATCTAGTCTTTTTCACTTGATATACTATAGCTTTGTATATGTTGTATAATAGTATGATCTTGCAACATAAATCTTGTAGAAATATCTTGTATTTTATTTCTAATTCTAATTTATAAATGGAATCTATAAATTAGTATTGTTTTTGTATATTGCATTTAGACTTACAACATTCTACTTAAATCAGTTTAGGTTGAAAATTTTGAACTAATTTATATTTTTGCAGTTTAGTTAATAATAACATCTTAGCTTATCATTTAATCATAACTTAACATAGTATAATGTAGGTTTAGAGTTAGTTTTAGGTTCATCCTGGATTCAATCCTTCGCAAGAAGAAAGGATCCAAGGCTAATAGAGTCTTTAAACCTGTCGAGGATAGTTATACTAAATGAATTGGGCTATTAAAGAGCCTCAGTTTGGGCCATTCATCGGTTGTTCATTTAGGTGTATGTTTCCTGATGGGCCTCTAAATTAGACATAAAATAAAACCCATCTAATATTTCTTAAGCCCATCTACCTTCCTTATGCACATAAAAGGATATCTTAAATCTCTCCTTCTATACTTAATAATGTTTTCTTATGCTTTAATATTTTGTTAGGAAGGTTTAAAGGTAATTTCATATTAGTGCCTAATATTGGTTATTTTTGTAGAATATTGTGAGAATATTGGCCAAATTATGTAGATTTGGAGAAGGATATGATTTAGGGACTTTCTCCCTGCCACTGGGAGATCAAGATTGAAGGATAAATGAGCACAATATCAAGAAATTAGGGAGAAATATTGGAGAAATTCAAAGGGGTTTTCCACATTCCTTAACTCTCAAAGGCAGCCAAGCAACTCAAGACCAAGTGCCCTCAAGCCATACTTCACTTCGAGTCTCTAGAAATTAAAATTCCAAGAGGCAGCCAAGCAACTGAAGACGAAGAGAATTCGATCTATGTTTACTGGGAGTCAAGTGGACTCAATCACCATTTTCAAGAGAGCTGTTGGTAGTAGCCCTGTAGAATAAATAGAGCAGAGCTAGAGTTAGGAAGGAGTTAGTTAGTTAGTTAGCCAGTGGGTTGATTCTAGTCGATTCCATTTTATTCTTTGATTCCATTCAGAACTTTTGGCTGCAAGATATTATGCTTTTGCTGTTAAGACCTTCGGGATGTAATAAGACTATATATTTTGTAATGAAATGAGTAGTAGTTGTTATTTTATTGATCTAGTTCCAGAGAGCTGGGCTCGTGGGTTAGGGCCCAACCCATGTGCCTCAGCTTCTCTACTGTTTTCATTCTTTTTTTCCTGTCATTTAGCTAGTTTTTCTTCTGCCATTAAGTTAGATCTACTTCTGATAGTTTCATTGCTACTTCGTCTTTGCTTTCAGTTTGCTATTATAGTTTTTCATCTGCTTATGAGTAATAGAATAGAGGATAAAACTCTAAAAGTTGTGGATCTGGACTTCCCTTCTCATCTCTGTCAATAGAGCTCGAGGAAGGTAAACCTTCCCACAGACCCAAAAACTGCTTTTTGTTCACGGTTTTATCACGCATTCTTTTCTATTTTCCCGTGCATGAATCCGCAGGTTTGTTTGCAGGAATTAATGTTAACACCCCAGAGCATCTTTGTGGCGCCTTTCCGCTTAAATTTCCATATCTGTCTTTATGGCTGAACACTACTTTTTACACCTCCATTCCCCCCCTTTTTCTCTTATTTAAACGCTGCACCCGCCTTTTTATTCATAAAAATACTTAACCCATTCAGCCGCCTTATTCCTTTGTTTTTTTCGGTCATGGATGCCGCACTTTTTTTAACACAGAATGCTTGAAAAACCTTTGAAACTTGACCTTTGCCTTCGCTCCTCGGTTCTCCCGCCACCATACATCGCAATCGCACTTCGCACCTTTCCCCTTTTATTTTGAGACTTACTGCAAATCGCATCGCATTTCCTTTTTTGCTCGATCGCAATCACATCTCTATACATCGCAATCGCACACCTACCGCTCATCTTTACCGATTGCGATAGTGTGATATCGCATATCGCAATCACATCGTTTTTCGTTTCCCTTAAGAATTACCGCTCCAACTCTGCGGTATTGCGATTGCAATATTAGCCCCACCTCCGTTCGCCACATCGCAAATCGCTCGTCGAACCTTTTCCCTTTTTCATTAACACTTATCGCTTTCTTTTGCTGATTGCGATATTGTTATCGCACTTCGCCGCTCTTCTCGATCTCACTCTGCAAGAATTATCCTTTTTCTTTTAATACTTACCACTCTTTCTGCTGATTGCGATATCGCACGTCGCCGCTTTTACCCCGTCGCACTTCACACTTTGCACTTCGCATGGTTTACCTCATCACATTTCGCACTTCGCTCTCGCTCCCGAATAACACTTCTCCTATCCCTTTAATCTTGCGATATTGCACATCGCAACGTTCTCCTCCATCGCATCTCTGCCATCATACTTTTCAAATTATTCTGCTCCAAAGAATTTTTGCGCTATAATAAAGTTCTAATAAGGTTTTAACCCCGCTCTTTCCACTTCTAAGCCTTGTTTCATGCGTCAAGCCCTCCATTAACATCTTTAGCCCTTTTCTTCCTTCCAAGCTGAAAATCAACACTTTTTTTAATAATAATTAAGTCATGGATAGCTTAGCTGCATGAATAGAAGCATGATAGATAGACCATGGGATAAATAGAACGCATTTAGCCGATTGGCCAAGTTAAGTGTGGTTTAGAATCAATTTCATTTCTGCCATTTCTTTTCAACAATATAGTTTGGTTTCTTTTCAACCATTTCCTTTTTTGCAAATTAAATTAGTTTCATTTCTGTCATTTCTTCTCAGTGATTTAATTTAGTTTACTTTTGTCATTTCCTTTTTGCGATTTAGTTTAGTTTCATTGAAGTGTGACAGACTTCACTGAGAACCCTTAGAAATAACACCCTTTCGTAAAGCGGAAGAGGATGACATGAACAGAATACATCTGTTGTGTATATAACACTGTCACCTCCAAGTTTGTATGAACCCCGTTGATAAAGTAAAGTAAGGCAGCCTTTGGAGTTCCAACACTCTTGGTGCAATACCATGGCTCGCCACTTTTTGGCGCCGTTGCTGGGGAGGTGTCTAGTAGATGCTTTGATTATGTTTTAGCATTATTTTTTTCTTTCCTTTTTCATGTTGTTTCTGAAATATTGAAAAATACAAAAAAAATCTGATTTTCATGCCTCATAGGAGTAGGGATACTCAGAAAATTTTTTCTCCAATACCAACCCCCCCACTTGCCCACGCGGTGCAATAAGAACCACATCACCATACACTTTTGAAGGAATAAGAGATGGATGGATACAATGAAAATGAAGAAGATATTATTGGGTTTCCCATTCAAGATATGGACATCAGTGTACCTATGAAGAACATCCCTCCATATTTTCTTCCCAACTTCCATGGTATGAGGACAAAGTATCTAGAAACATTTCTCTTTGAATTTGAGATATTTTGTAGTTCTTACGGCTACTTATCACACACTAAAAAACTGAGATTGTTTCCTGCAACATTGAAGGACAGAGCTCTTAAATTGTTCATGAGTATGGGTACTAATTCAATAAGATCATGGAATGATATGCAAAATATATACCTAGAAAAACATAAAGATCATGATCTTAGAGAATAAATTTGTAGAATGAACCAAGAAGAAGATGAGAGCATTGAGGATCTAATAGAGAGATTCATGTATAGTGTTAAGAGGGAAAAAATGCATCATCTAGGATTTGAAACACTAAAAACCCTCTTACTTAGAACAATTAGGGATGAGTGGATTGATCTCCTTAATCTCATGAGTAGAGGAGATGTATACCAATTTTCATTTGAATAAATTTGTGAAATATGCAAGCGCATATCAAGAGGAAGGGAAAGAGTAAGTAAATCAACATCAACATTGGTAAGGCAATATGAACTTGGAAATTTTCTAGATAACTTTAAAACATAAATTCTTAGAAATCTAAGTGAACAAGTAGAAATGTTAAGAATGCAAAATGAGCAAAAAGAAGATGCTGATATTTTTGTTATCCATGCAGAATCATATGCTACTAAATGTTGTTCATCATTCCCCATGTTTAAAGAAGTTTACCAAGAAGACAATGGAGCAAGGCAATCACCAAAGAAGCTATGTTATGTAGCTCCAAGGATACCCTGGCATCCTAGTCAACTTGATATGATGCAAGGATCCACTTCAAAATTTCAAGCTTATTCACATCCATCTCAAACTAATTGGGATACACTCCCTCCTTTGAAAACTTGGCCATCTCAACCCCAAAACCAATCTTGGAAACATGGTTGGTATGGTCCTTATTGGGAAAATCCTCAACATCCTTAATATTCCCCTCAATATCCTCCATACCCAACTCCATGCAATCCCTACCACCCACCTCCACCACAACCACAACCTCAACCACATCCATCTCATATATCCACCCCCACTCAAATACCTGTACCACCATTTCCAAACCCACACCATGAAGTATCTCAACCCACTTACAATGCTGAGGTACAACACTACCAAACATATCCTCTTGATCTAAATGGTCTGCATCTTAGCTCAAGAAAGGTATTACAAAGAAGATACCTTCTTAATGTCACTGAAGGACAACATCAAAAAGAAGCAGATCCAAATGAGGAGATCAACATATCAAGGGTTGCACTTGATGAAGAGCCGACATCAGAATCAGATGTTGAGAAAGTTTTCTCATGTTTACTAGCATTTCCTCCACGTGTTCAAGAGGACAATAAGCAAAAAGAGGAAGATTTGACTACCATAATAGAAGAGGACATCCAAGGTGATCCAACTCAGCAAGTGAACCAGGGGCATCACAACTATATTGACATATGGTTCCAAAAAATCATTAAGTTGCAGCAACACACTCTTCTCCAACAGTACTTGATACAATCCCAGTCAAAGCAATTCATCTCTTATATTTAGGTACATGTTAGAACATGTATTCCAAGTGTGCACCTGATTTTATCTATCATCTTGATGTGCACATGTCTCCATTGGAAGTATTCCTATACTTGAATTTTTTATTTTTTTATTTTATTTTTATTTTTTAATTTTATTTATTTATTTTATTTTTTAAAGTAGAGTAGGAAACTGAAAAAAAAAAAGAAAAAAAAAAGGAAAAAGAAGGAAATTGAACAAAATCTCAGGTGAAATCCTCTTTTGAGGCGTATGACATTGGCTCATTGATTGAAAACCTCCATGAGGCGGTCATTGGGTTGAAGAAAAGAGAGGAAAATAAAAGATCCTAGGTGAAAACTTACTTTGAGGCGCCTAGGCAGATCTTCTAGTTGAAAACCTCATTGAGGTAGCTAATAGGCATTTTAGAGGATAAAAAAAAAAAAAAAAAAAAAAGTAAAACCGAGAATTTATTTCTCCATGTATCTCTCTCTAATGAATGCAGGTGCTCTCCAACCTTTGTAAGCAGAAAAAAACAAGTTGGCACAAAAAAAAAAAATTGGTCAACAATTTAGTCAAAGGTATTCAAACTTGGACTTCCTCCTCCTGTGCTTAGAAGCTCCAAAAGGACCTCAAGCAGATTATCAAATGCAACTTCAGAACCACCAAAGACAGCTTCAACAACCATATCAACAACGACTTCAATATCACATGGAAAAACAAATCAATGGTAAGGCTCAGGTATGCAATCATCTAACCCTTTCTTCGAATCTATTTTAGCTTAATAAAACATTAAAAAGTATGAGAAGGAAAGTTTTATATAGCCCAAAATCAGTAGTAGAGAAACCTCGACCTTATCTAGCAACTAGCCTCACTTTTTCCACCAAGAAAAGAAACAAGACAAAAGTAAAAAGGACTTGAGAAAGTGGGAAGTAAGAAGTTTATTGTAATAAAAGACAAGGACTGCCAAGGGGTAACCAAGGGTGAACTCAGTTAACCAAAAAAAAAAAAAAACGAACTCTGAGTTTATTTTGCATGTCATGAAAAATTTGAAAAAAAAAAACGGGGGGGAAGAAAAAAAAAGAGAAAAAAAGAGAAAGAGAATAAAAGGTGGACCCACCACGTCTTGGCATGCAAAACAGAAAGCACTTGAGGACCTCCATGAAGCACCCACAAGAAGTATTGCAGATAGAGGTGTAGCAATAAGATTAAGTAGGGGGAGAAGCGCATGGGCCAATAAAACAGAAAGCAAAATAAGCCAGTATGCATGAAGAAACATAAGGTAGGGAGGATGAATAGGTTGCTCAGAGGATGAGCAACAGTTTCAGTAGGGGGGTGATGATGGGCCTCTAAATTAGACATAAAATAAGGCCCATCTAACCTTTCTTAAGCCCATCTACCTTCCTTATGCACATAAAAGGATATATTAAATCTCTCCTTCTACACTTAGTAATGTTTTCTTATGCTTTAATATTTTGTTAGGAAGGTTTAAAGGTAATTTCATATTTGTGCCTAATATTGGTTATTTTTGTAGAATATTGTGAGAATATTGGGCAGATTATGCAGATTTGGAGAAGGAGATGATTTAGGGACTTGCTCCCTGCCACTGGGAGATCAAGATTGAAGGATAAATGAGCACAATATCAGGAAATTGGGGAGGAATATTGGAGAAATTCAAGGGGGTTGTCCATCCTCCTTAACTCTCAAAGGCAACCAAGCAACTCAAGATCAAGTGCACTCAAGCAATACTTCACTTCGAGTCTCCAGCAATTCGAATTCCAAGAGGCAACCAAGCAATTAAAGACGAAGAGCACTCGATCTATGTTTACTTGGACTCAAGTGGAATCAATCACCATTTTCAAGGCAGTTGTTGGTAGCTGCCCTATAGAATAAATAGAGCAAAGCTAGAGCTAGGAAGGAGTTAGTTAGTTAGTTAGCCAGTGGGTTGATTCTATTCGATTCCATTTTATTCTTTGATTCCATTCAGAACTTTTGGCTACAAGATATTAGGTATTTTCTCTTAAGACCTTCGGGATGTAATAAGACTGTATTTTTTGTAATTAAATGAGTAGTCAGATGTTATTTTATTCATCTAGTTCCAGAGAGTTGGGCTCGTGGGTTAGGGCCCAACACATGTGCCTCAGCTTCTTTGTTGTTTTCATTCTTTTTTTCATGTCATTTAGCTAGCTTTGCTTCTGCCATTTAGTTAGATCTGCTTTTGATAGTTTCATTGCTGCTTTGTCTTTGCTTTTAGTTTGTTGTTATAGTTTTTCATATTCTTATGAGTAATATAATAGAGCATAAAACTCTAAAAGCTATGGATCTAGACTTCCCTTCTCATCTCTGTCAATAGAGCTCGAGGAGGGTAAAACTTCCCACAGACCGTTGATAGAAAATCAGGTCTACAACAAGGAGGATACCCACCCGCTCTGGACCTTGGTTAGCAGCTCCTTTTCCATTTGGTATAGTGGGTTCGACTGGGGATATGGGACCAGTTTTCGAATATGTGTGTGGGTGTTTAGAATTGATATTTCCTTTCTAAAAGTTCCTAAGTGAAATGATTTTATTCTAAATCTAATCTAATAACATGCAACTGTATTCTAATAAACATAAATATCTAATTCTATACTAACCTGAGATGTAATCTTTCCGTTATGTGATCCAAAATGATTTCAAATAACAATTTGTAATAAAGATCATTCAATTGTTATGAGAAAAGAATTCAATGGAGATAAACCACCTCATATAAAAAGTTAGACGAAACAGTTATGAAAAACATATCGCAATAATAAGCTACTCATATATTAAGCATAAATAAATAGCCATCACCGTACAAAAGTGCCAAATGATAACTCAAGCATTCACGCATCAATATATAAACAACTAAACATAAATATCACTTCAACACAAAGGCAGAAATAGTTAAGAGATAAAAGTACCATTTATAACTAGTTCTACTCATGAGCTTCAAGTAATAGTGACTTATCTCTTCTTAATCCAACATCCACTAAGAGTACAAAAGTGCAACATCAGTAGTAGATATTAAATGCAGATATCAATAAATCTTGTTCCATTCATTCATCAAAACCTCCTCGGAGGGTACAAAAGTGCATGTTCTGAGGACAAGTTTTTGAAAAATTCCATGACCCTTCTCTAAATGAATGAGAAGGGTTTAAATATTACTAACTAAATCTAAAAATAATTTATTACAAAAATGTAGGATACGGTTTAAATGACCGTCCTCATTTCAGGCAAAAATAAAGAAAAATTAATAATAACACTGAATCTAAAATTAAAACTAACAACTAACTATTTGTGTATCTGTTCCCTGAAATGGCAAGCGTTCAGCATTTGTTTGAGAAGAGTCGACTGGCCGACTTCCGACTTTGACTGTCCTGTGAAAACAGAATTGGAAATATCTGGCGCCATCTTCTCGGCAGAATTGATGATACATTTGAGAGTCATGCACTGGCTGTGTGGTTTTACCAAATACGCCCAGTAAGAATTGCAATTCAACTTAGTTAATCTTTTTATTGATTTTGCCTTATCTTGAGCCTTCTGTCTCCAGCCTGTCTGCAGTTGCCGTACTTTCGGTAGATACCCTGGAGTGGTTTCTAAGATCAGATTTTCCCTGTGAAAATTTTCATTTATGCAGTCAATAACACTGTTTGCTGCTGTGGCTGCTTCTTTTGACTGGGGAGTATCCCTTACTGTCCCTTCACTTTTATCATGGTCACTTTCAGACCTCTCAGAGTGTTCTGACGTTTCTCTCCTGGACTTAGATTTAGATCTGTCTATGCCTGAACTTCCACTGAGACTAATACTGGGAGTTGGTTCCCTTATGGGTTCCAAGCGTAATTTATCCAAAGGGATATTAGCTAACCTCCTTTCCCTGTATATCTTGAACTCTTGAAAATTTGCTGGAGGAAATCACATTTGGGCCGAATGTATAACCTCTTTAAGTGTACCTTTCTATTGGAACATGTCATCAAAAAGATCATCTTCTTTAGAAAACAGCTTTATTTTGACTGCAATAGTGAAATTTTTAGCAATATCATAAGGGTCGAATGGTCTTCCTGGAAATTTGAACAATCATAGACATGTTATGTTGTTTACTTCTTTGAATGCATGACCTACATCAAATAGTGAAAAGGCCCCACAGGCCATATGGAATTGTGGCCAAATAGCCTTCTTTTTGTCCTTCAAATCTTTAGTCAAACCTCTTTCTCCGTAGGTTTGATAAGCAATTTATCATGCCATGATTTTATCAGGAACATATAAAGGTAAGACATGAGGGGAAGCGAGACTTCTGAATACCCTGACATATGTAAACATTTCTTCTCCGAACCATCTCACGACAGGGAGTATATCTACCTCTGCTTCGGGAGAAAATCTTGGAGCGTCTTTATCATATAACATTTTGTACAGGGGCAACATGATTCCATGAAAAATCTTGTAAAAATACGGAGTGAACTTGGAATCCCACAATTCTTTGTGATAAATATGAATGGGTAAGGGGTCTTGAGTCGTCCATTTCCAACCCATTAAAGGAAACTTGGAAATATAACAAATTGCATCCATCACATATGCAGATAAGTAGAAAGGGGGATAAATTCTCTGAGAAATAGTTCTTTTAGACCGGTAATTTAAAATGGTTGTGGCTAAGTTGTCAGATAATATCTTAGCCCAATCCACAATAGTAGCATTAATGGCGGCATTCAATAATGGTAGCCATTCAGATGAAAATTTATTAATGTTTGGCTTCCCAAAAAGTCTACAGAGCATAGCAGCAGCAAAGCAATACGGGGAGGTGAGAGAACCAGTACTATACATACCATGTTTATCCTTTTTTAGTGGTTCGTCCCTCCTTGACCAGTCATTGGTGCATTCTGCCAGGTCTTCATTTTCTTTAGCAAACTTCTCCATGAACTGTTTGTTATAAGTCGCCTGTGGCTCTGGTAAATGATACATGAGTCTCAAATCTTGTGGAGTGAATGATCCAATGAGTCCTTGACCCTAAGTCTTAAATTGTCTATTTGTGATGTCAGCGCTGTCCAGTACCGATTTAACCATGTCCGCGTATGGAATAATTTTGGGCCTCGCCGCTATCCGGTGCAAGAACGAGCAAGCTAGCTCTGTAATAGACACCTCAGAAGACCCATGTGAGCCTGCAGTAGCTATAACCTCCATCATTTTGGGATTCTCTTCCTCAAGTAGACTGTACATGCCTTCCCAAGTAGTAATACGAGCATATCTATTACAGGCGGTGTCTGTATACAAGGGCGTCATTTCTTTGTCTTCAAAACTCGGAGCTTTGCCTTTCTTTCCCATAATATCCTGAATACTGCTTTGTATAGTTTTATGTTCTTCGTTCCTGTAGTTTACAAATGAGGTGAGAATAATGAAAAGAAAAAGGTGACGGGAAAGCTTTAAATGCCGAAGACATATAAAATATACCACCTTACGTGAAATGGCTCTTCGATCAGAACAAAACCATATTTCATTAATGATTGGCAACTAACTCATTGATTAACATTAAAGCGCATAACCAGGTCTCGGTTTATGGAAAAATCTTTTTCGTACAATGAACCCTAAAGATTTTCAATAAGGCGATCTGCGATTTGATATTGTGATTTTCGCAATCTCGTGGAATCGAAAAATCACAATATCGCAATATCGCAATATTGCTGGAGCGTAACATATAACAATCATCTGTTAATGTGTTTTCTACGAAATGCGATTTGCGATATGTGCCATCGCATATCGGCGGTTTGAGGTTTTTCAGCGTAAGTGATATTTGAGGCATGCAATGCGATGAATGTTTTTAGTGTGTAGTTTCGCATTGCGATCTCGCAATCTTAGAATTCCGCTTGTAAGGAGGTATCCATTACCTTTTTTGCGATGCGATATTTCTTAAGGAATGATTTTATCCTACCTTATCATAAAACTTAAACCTTTTTAGATTTTTCAAGGGGTATTCTCCTAAGTTTATGATAGTAAGTTTGATTGAAAAAGGAAATACAAGCACTAATCGATTTTTAAAATTTTTTGACTAAGGGCCCCCACTTATTTAGTAGTAGTGATAATACTAAATTAGAAGGGCGGTTGTTGCTAGCCACAACAAGACCCAAAAACTGCTTTCTGTTCACGGTTTTATCATACATTCTTTTCTGTTTTCCCATGCATGAATCCGTAGGTTTTTTTGCAGGAATTAATGTTAACACCCCAGAGCATCTCTATGGCACCTTTCCGCTTCAATTTCCATCTTTGTCTTTACGGCTGAACACTGCTTCTTACGCCTCCATTCCCCTCCTTTTCCTCTTTTTTAAACGCTACACCCGCCTTTTTATTCATAAAAATACTTAAACCATTCAACCACCTTATTCCTTTGTTTTTATCGGTCACGGCTACCACACCCTTTTTAATGCAGAACACTTGAGAAACACTTGAAACTCGACCTTTGCCTTCGCTCCTTTGTTCTCCCACCACCGTACATCGCAATCCCACTTCTCACCTTTCCCTTTTTCTTTCGAGACTTACCTTAAATCGCATCACATTTCTTTTTTTTTTTCGCTCGACTGCAATCACATCTTCGTACTTGCAATCACACACATACTGCTCATCTTTACCCATTGCGATAGTGCGATATCGCATATCGCAATCGCCTCATTTTCCATTTCCCTTAAGACTTATCGCTCCAACTATGTGATATTGCGATTGCGATATCGACCCACCTCCATTCGCCACATCGCAAATCACTTGTCAAACCTTTTCCCTTTTTCATTAACACTTACCGCTTTCTTTTACCGATTGTGATATTGTTATCGCACTTCGCCGCTCTTCCACATTGCACTCCACAAGGATTATCCTTTTTCTTTTAAGACTTACTGCTCTTTCCTTCGATTTCAATATCACATTTCACACGTTGCTGCTTTTACCCCGTCGCACTTCGCACTTAGCACTTCGCAGGGTTTACCTCATCGCATTTCACACTTTTCTCCTGCTCCCGAATAACACTTCTGCTATCCCTTTAATCTTGTGATATTGCGATTTCGATATCGGACATCGCAAAATTTTTCTCCATCGCATCTCCGCTATCACACTTTTCAAATTATTCCGCTCCAAAGCCTTTTTGCGCTATAATAAAGTTCTAATAAGGTTTTAACCCCGCTCTTTCCACTTCTAAACCTTGTTTCATGCGTTAAGCCCTCCATTAACCTCTTTAGCCATTTTCTTCCCTCCAAGCTGCAAATCAACACTCTTTTTAATTATAATTAAGTCATGGATAGCTTAGTTGCATGAATAGAAGCATGATAGATAGACCATGGGATAAATAGAGTGCATTTAGCCAATTGGCCAAGTTAAGTGTGGATTAGAATCAGTTTCCTTTCTGCCATTTCTTTTCAGCAATATAGTTTGGTTTCTTTTCAACCATTTCCTTTTCTACAAATTAAATTAGTTTCATTTCTATCATTTCTTCTCGGCGATTTAATTTAGTTTCCTTTTGTCATTTCCTTTCTGCAATTTAGTTTAGTTTCATTGAAGTGTGACAGACTTCACTGAGAACTCTTAGAAATAGCACCCTTTCGTAAAGCGGAAGAGGATGACATGAAAAAAATGCATCTGCTGTGTATATAACACTATCACCTCCAAGTTTGTACGAACCCCGGGTTGATAAAGTAAAGTAGGGAAGCCCCTGGAGTTGCAACACCCTTGGTGCAATACCAGGGCTCACCATTTCCTACATCAACAAAATGGCACTAAAAGGAAGGCTCCTCCGTCTTTAAATGTAAAAGAGTGGTCATAAACGTCAAAACATTAGGTCACCTATTCACACTATAAGTCACACTGAAATACCTTTTGTTGAGACCTGAATAAGTTCTTAGCCACCACTTGAGAAAACCCATAGTGAGTCAACTACATAAATAAGGCCTTACACACAACATGAGATCGATGAAGTATTGCTAAGATCTCAGGAAGTTATTTCTCAAACACAAGAAATAATTGAGCGAATCACTTCCCTCCAGATAAGTTTGTCTCCATATCTAGTTACACCCCTTGATTTGCACATACAAGAGACTTTAGTGCCAGAACAACCTCTAGGTCCTTCAAAAATTGTTGTTACAACTAATTATCGATTGCACGATATCCTTATTGGTATACTTGTTTATTTGCTTAAAAAACTTGATAGAGAACCAAATCTTAATGAATTTTTTTGTACATGATCCATGTGGTCTATGAAGAAATCTTTTCGGTAATAACAATCACATTATGTGAACAAAAGTCAAGATAATGTGATTTTAAATTCTCGCTTCTTCATAATTTAGAGAACCAAATATTTCATGAGGATCCGATTCGCCACATTCTACTCCTAATTCACCTTCATCCTTAAGAAATTATTTTGTTGAAGGAAGTTCCCAAGACTCATCAGAATCAAAGGGATCTCCTAGAATGACAGATAATCAAGGAAAACTTGGAAATGATCATGCAAATCCTTGGCTTAATCAGGATGCAGTAGGCATCCTAGGTAGGCAACATCCTCTCCCAATAAATCATCATAATTTTTTGACAAAATTTGATCTTGATTCAAACCATCCTACTAAGGATCATGTGAAAGCCTTTATGCTTGAAATCAAGTAAAAGTGTGTTCACCATGAGGATGTAGTATGCAGGATATTCCCATACACATTGAGGGGAAAGCCACTACGTGGTATTTCACTCAGCCTCCATAGAGAATAATATTGTGGGAATAATTCAAGTCTGCATTCCTGGAGAAATTCAAGGATGAAAAACCACCTGAAGTCTTGGTTGATGAATTGTCTAACATGACAATGCAAAATAAAGAAAATGTTAAGGACTTTAATGTCATATTTTTGTCGTTAAAAAGAAAAATTCTTGCTGAATCCTTACCTCCTCAAAACCTTATTATTGTGTACTATATTAAGGATTTGCATAATTTTTACACATTAATTTGTCACCATGCTCACTTCCCGTCCCTGATCCTGAAGTGTCCCATGACAGATCCTGTGCAATGTTTCCACTATGAAGAAATATGTAAAGACATCCCTTGAAGACTCAAAGAAAGCCGTCTTGGAAGATTATTGAAGGAACTTGGCTAAAACCCTAGTTTTCTGGGTCAACGCGTTTCTTAGTTTCATGCTCGCGTTGATGTAATATTGATAGTTCTCGCTTAGTGCTTCCAGTTCCCTTATTTCTTGGAAAACCGCACTGATCCCTTTTTGGCAGTGTTTCCTCAATGGAGGAGAAGCTTCGACCTCTAGAAGTTCCAGGGCGGTGAGTTGGTTGTTAAATAGTTGTGATAGAGTTGAGCTCTCTGATTTTAGAGCTTTGATCTCATCCATGGGGGTTTATCCCTTAGAAAGTGGAACTTCCTCCTCCTTTCATGGGCTCCCAACCTCTTCTCCCTTCCTATAAATTAGTCCCCATACTTCCACTACTGGTTGGTCATTGCTGGGTTGAGTACGAACTCTGTTCATTAACAAATTCTTACATTTCTTGTCCTTTTCAATTATTTGGGAAAATGAATGCTTTAGAAGTTTGGTGAAGGACTCATATTTTCACCAAAGGGAGGCCTACAACATCAAGGCCTAGGTTGTAGGCTCTTCCTTTCATATTTATGAATAAAACATCTGATGTTTGCTTTCTATATTTGTCTAATATTTTATACAAATATTTTGGTACTCGATATGTTAGATAAGGTCAGGTGTGGAGACTCGATTATCTTGTTTACTTCTGTATCACAGCATTGGACCCCTGTACCTTAAAAGGGGCAGCAACGCCGCCCGTAATTAATCGCTGTCGTGGGGGGTCTAGGGGGGGGGCGGCAGTGCTTTTTGGAGCCCCCCCCTAGCGTGGGTTTTGGGGGCGCTGCCCCCGAAGCTAAAAACAGATGTAAAATTGCCTTGTAAAGTATAGTAATTTCTAGTCAATTTGGGTTGTTCATTAAGAAAATGATCTGACGGTAGAAGTTATGTTTAGTTTAGGGTTTTTTGCCCTAGAAGGCAACCCCTCACTTTTATGAGGGTATTGTATTGCGGTTGTGCATGGTATGTGTATTCTCTGAGCGAGAAACAGAGAGGGAGACTGTGAGAGAGAACAGAGGATATTACAGCGGATCTGCTGTAGGTTTTGTCTCTTCATTTTTGCTGATAATGTAGCGAAGGACTCGGTCGTTCAGGTGGACGTAGCCTCAAACTCGTAGAACCACGTATATCTGTGTCTCTCTCGGGTTATGTGTTTTTGTGTGCTTGTGTTTTACATATTTTATGTGTTTTGATACTCGTAATATATAATTTTCTAATAGATAGCTAATGTTTAATGATTATTATGTATTGGATTACGTTTGTTGTTGCCTCTTGATCATCTGCAGGTATTCGCGTGCCACCAGTAGCAAGGAACGACCCTAAAAGGATCGTGGATGAAGGTCATCATCAATGGGTTCGAACATAGCATCAGAAAAAAGGTATTTCTATCTCTTTTCTTGTCGTAGTTCGAATATTAGATAAGAAATCTTTGCATTAGAAAGTATCTCAAGTTGCTAGACCCACTCTAGGTCTAGAGAGATCGCCTTTGTCCGCAGAGGGGATTTATCTTGACAACAAAATTGGTGACTTTACCGGGGAGCTTAGCCTCTTAGCCTTCCTTTCTCGGACTGATCTTGGATCAATTTGGCCGATCGATGAAATCTAAGCTTGCTTAGGCATCTGTTAGTTTGCATAGGTTTTGATAGTCATTTCACTGTGTCAGGTCTAGTTTTTGTGTGAAGCTCTTTTTTATTTTTCCTTGTTTTTAGCGTCCAACACATTTTTTGTTTTCACAGGAGCGCTGCCATCGCTGTTCTATATAGAACATCCGGACTGATTTTTATTTCAACACCCTTCTACTTATCACATAAGCACTGATCTTAGACTTAGGAAAAGTTGGGGTTTATCCTTTGTTTTTGCAATGTGTCCCAACCCCTGAAGAAAGTCTGTTGAGTCTCAGTGACCTCCTGCCTGTGTGTTTGAATTGTTTGTCTTCTTTGAATGAGTGCTTTAGTTTCCTTGACTTGTTTGTGAGTTGGGAGATTTCTGACCATTTCAAGCACCTTTTGCCACATTTCTTTTGACTTGGTTTGAAGTAGTTTGTCGTATACACTGGTCATCACTGCATTTCTGATCTTATCTCCAGCTTAGTGTCAAACTTAAGATCACAAATTGTTTGATTTTACGAGTCTAGAAGAGTGTGTCTTTTTCAAATTCAAAAGTAAACTGAAAGTAATTTTCATTTTAGTTTTTGATTTGGCTTGTCTTTATCATTTTGAAAAAGGGAGTGAAAAGAATTTCATTCATGTATTTTTAAAGCGATTTTAATTTCTGTTCGATTGAAAGAAAAGTGAAAAGTGTGGTTTTGAATTTCTTCATTCGTTTCATTCATTTTACTTTTGATTGCATTTAAAAGTAAATAGTAAAAACAAATAGTATCATTTTATGCATCTAAGTGGAAAAGAGAAATGCTTTCATTTTTTCAATAAGTTGCATTTCTGGGAAAAGTGAATTCTATTTGAAAGAATTGCATTTCATAGTTTTGAACTAGTTTGTGGGTGGGGGGGGGGGTGGGTGGGGCATCATTGTTTGCGGCATTGATTGCAATTTTCTTTGCATCCCTTCCTAAATAATTTATACTTCATTGAAATGGAAATATTTTCTTTTTGCATTTAGCCTGCATCATAGGATTTATGTGACATTGATTTTGAGCCAAAAATTGAAACTTAGCTCAAGATCAACATTAAAATTTACCCAATTTACCTTAAGGAGCATTTGGAACTAACGAGAACATTTAGAGGTCTAGGCTAGAGATGTGTTCCAACGTCGTAAAATGTAGGAGCTGTCGCTAACGGTCTGCGTTACAACCCAGGGGTGATATCCTGTCCCATGTATAGAAGTATATTGATGTATGATAAGTATATTTGGGATGCTCTCATCAAATGGTTACCCATTAGACAACAATATTATGGACTCCCACGTATCGCCGCATATATTTGGGGAGGCACCATTAGGTTGCAAGCCTACCATAGGTAACCGAGTCGGTCGCCTTGTAAACGTGATACACCGAACACAACATTTAGGGAGATCAACTGTAGTACCTTAAGTCCTTGGTCATTTTTTTCTATCATTTATCACCAAGGTGTATATTACAATTCACGAATAGTTGGTAAACCTTTATGCCTATTACACCCTTTTTGATTTGTTTTTTGTTAATTATAAAAGTAACTGCCTATGAAACTCTTAGCTTCTCACAGCTCTCCTAAATTTCATCATCGCTAAATTGTGGATTTTTAATATTTTCAACTCTTCCTTCTATGATCTGTACTCTAAATAGCCAACACTATGGAACCCGTATTCATCTTGTCCTCCCAAGGATCTCAAGAAGTTTCCTTCCTGCTGGGTCCCCCGAGTTCTTGGCTGACCCTTGAAGCTTCAAGGTACGTAATTTGGGGATTTTCAATTGTACAACCTATTTCATCTTGGACTAATCATCAAGATTCCCCTTGGATGATACTTCCAAAGAAAGTTTTAAGCCTAAAGCTCCCAAAAACCATCTCATTCCTCATTTACGCTTACTGTCTTTCCAAAATCCGCTCTTTGATCCGATTGTGGCCTCGCCTCAACATGCTTATAGTCCTTTTGATCAACCCAGAGGCTAACAAGCGAAAAACCACCTTGACCTCCATTGGAAATAAACCAGCCTCACCTTGCAAGATGTCCAAAGGAACTATTTATTTGACTTTGAATTTTTTTTTTTTACAGAAACGGGATTGCACAGCCAAGCCTTCCACACGAGTGCAGGTCGCGTCGGCCCAACACAGAGGAGCAAAGAAGAACGTCGGCGGTTGTCTTCTCACCGCCGTTAAATTTCGCCAAGACTTTGAAATTATTAGTGATCAAGTGCTTTTGAATTCTTTCTAATTGCCTCCACTTGTGTTCTGGCATACTACTCCCCCAAGCTTCACATCCATAGAGTACAATCGGTGTAATCAACAACCCAAAAAGAGTTTTCTTGGTCTTCCAGTCCCATAATTCTACTTTCTTGCATCTGTTCTGTAGAAGGTAAAAGGCTCTCCATCCCCCATGAATCCTTTTAGTTCTACATGTCTCCCAATTGAGCCTGTTTTGAAAAATAATTCCTAGATACTTGTATTCTTCCACAATTTCCAAGGGTTTCCCCTCAAAAATAAAATTAACTTGTTGCTTTTTCCTCTTTAAGGAGAAGATCACGATCTTGGTTTTGCTAACGTTTACTTGCATCCCAACCTCTTCACAAAAGAGATCTAAGGCCTTTAAATGCTCTCTCCGACCACGAGTCGATTATGTAATTAGGATAAGGTCATCAACATACAAGAGAAGTCTCACCACATAACTTGCTAACTGAATAACCTCCCCGCTATTACTATTTAACCATTCTTCCACCTTATCAATATATAAGCCAAAAAATGTGGGGGAAAGAGGGCACCCCTACTTGACCCCAATGTCACTACCATAGCATTCAGAAAATCCTTCCTTAGTTCTGATTTCATCTCTAACTATCTCGTAGAGCTTAAGAACAACTGCCCTATATTCGCTTGGAATTCCGATCTCTTCCATCCTTCTCCAAAGCTTGTCTTTAGGAACCATGCCGAAAGATTTCTTGAAATAAAAAAGAAGCAAAGGGCTTCCTCACTTTGTATGTCCCATATTTTTTCTATGAAATGCCTAAGAGTGATACAATTAATGGTAGAATGTCACGACCTAAAACCAACATGCCCTTTTTCTCTTTTACCTTCCTTTTTTGCCCAACTTCTAATTCTATGCTCCACCATGCTTCCAAATAACTTTCCAAAAAGAGGATTAACCATAATAGTGCAGTAATTGGAGGGAATATTAATGTCTCCACTTTTGTACAAGGGGATAACAACACTAGTTGTCCATTCAGTCGGAAAACTACTTTGTGTGACGCTATTGAAGATATTTTTAGTAGTCAAAGCCAAGGTTTTAACCACCCACTTTAAAAATTCTTCTTGAAATCCTTCAATGTCTTGAGCTTTACCATTTGCTAAATTTTTTATACCACGCTTGACATCTTCTAATGAAAATAACCCAACTGAAGTGTTGATTATGGGAGGGCCACTTCTCTTTTGTTCTCTAATCCAATTTGGATCCTGAAGTTTTGTGTTGAAATTACAAAATGCCCAAGATGGACATTTATAAGTAATTAGTCATCGATTTTTGTAATAAAAAGGTTGTGTCGAAATTGCAACAACCAAGAATGTCTTATGAGAAATGGTTCATCAACTCAAGTCATCAACATAATCTTGTCAAAATTGGTAAGCGACCAAGATGGTCACATGCAGCATTCTTGCTATGTGCAAGAATTTAGTTCAACATGTTCGTCGTCAATTTTGACATCAACATCAGTGACTTCGACAACATTTACCAATGTTTTTCTCTTCATGAATTGAAGTCCAAAATGTCGTCATGTAAAAAAGTCGTCATAGTGAGTTGTGTCGACCTGTGACAATGAAACATTAAAGAGCATAGTCATAATGAGAATTGTAAAGTGCTAAATCCATGTAAAAGGCCTAAGGATAAAAGAAAATCCTAAGTCTAAACATTAAGCACTAGAGAGTCTAAGTTAAGTGTTAGGCGAAAATGTTAGTGATTAGTCTTAAAAACATCTGTTAAAGACTAAATCCTAAATGCCTAAATAATAGCACAAAAAAGTTATGCCTAGGTCTAAGTTCTAGTTTTAAACCTAAGGTTAAATCCTAAGGTGAAATAATGTAAAAGGAATAATCCTAAAACCTAGCGCTAAAGTCCTATTCTTTATAAAACCTATCCATGATGATGAAATTCTAAACCTAAGACTACAACCTAAGGTGCATGGTATTAAACTATGTAATAAAGCTTTCAGTAATTACAAATGTTATGACAGTCCTAAACCATGACTACATAACTGTGTCGGAGGCATGTGAGTAGAGATAATGTAACCATAAGCGGAGATGTTAACAATAATCTCAACAGCCTTGGAAGCCGTGATGTGTGAACAGATAACGTTGTAACCGTGCCCGCTAGAGTAGACCATAGATATAGCCGCCAGTTCAAAACCATGGCCGCTGGAGATAAGGCTTATCACATGCCAGTGTTATCCACCAACGCTAGCAGCAACTGTCCGAATTGACCTTCGAATAAGTCGCCTTCCGAAAAACTGTCACATGCCGACAACTTATACCTCCACCCAATTTGGTTGATGGTCGAGGTTATTTTTATCCTAAGGTTTGTTTTTGGGTTTTTTGCATAAGAAATGGCGTTGATATAATTAAAGGACCTTATCCTTTAACACCTTAGGTGTCAACTAGCCCGAGGATAGAAAACCAATTAGAAGCTCAACCTATATCCAATTGTGTCTTGGATAATCTTGAGGAAGCATCAAGATTTATGTAAAGTCTAAAATAGGTTTTGAAATGATTTGATTCCTTAATTCATTATCTAAAAGTGGAATTCACATTAAACCTAATGAACCATAATCTTCGATGCATGAAGATAGAGAAGTGGAAATGGATTAGTTTAATGCCATGTTCCCCTCATCCTATTTAAGAAGAAAAAGATGTTTTGAAGAGGATAGAGGAGGTCTCAAGAGAAGAATTAAAAGAGAAGTTCTCTTGAGAAGCAATAGAGTACATTGTAGAGAGTTTTGTTTTTGCAGGAAAATTGTGGAGAAGGAGAGCTCTAATTCTTGCATACATTCAGATTTGAAGTTCGCTGCAGTGCATCAGGTTCCACTTCAAACATCAAAACTCAGTCCATCTACTTTTGTGCAGAGGTCCAAACGCTTCAATTCACCAGTTAGAGTGTGTTGATCATCAGAATTTACCATAGCCAAAATGAGCTATTTAAAGTAAAGAGAAACTGTGTTAGAAATCATTAGGAAATTTCCTTCTACATTGTCGGTAGTGTTGTAGTTACATTTTGGTGCTTATCAGTTGACAAGTCAATGTAACCTTTTCTCTCGGCTTTCTTAATACAACGGTCACACACTTTTGAAGCGGACCCAGAGACGTAGTCCAGGAGGGACGAACTCCATCATTAATTCTTGTTGTCATTATTATTTTGATGTTATGCATGATGCGTAAAATTTAACATTTAAATTAATGACTTATTTCTAAAACACTCTGTGTTAAGCAGTTGGAATCACATACAAGCAACTATTTCAGTTATTCTTCTTTCCATTCTCATTTTTGTCAAGAGTTAGAAAGATTTTTTCTATCCAATTTCAGATCATATTTTGGTATTAGAGCATACTAGCTCTTTTTCAGGTACAAAAATGGGAAAGAACTCAAGACAACAGCTTCGGTTGAAAGAATTCGAAGAGTTCAATCAACAATTTCAGCAGGAAAATACTGCTCTACGAAGAATGGTGCAAACTCTGGAAAGTGGCAAGAAGATATTGTAGTCTGAAATTGAAGTCTTGAGAAAGAAAAAAAGAGGAAACAATCCTCTAATAGAAAGTGCAGCTACTAACGGAAAGAAGCCAACACTATCTCTTCATTAGGAGGATGAAGATAGTTCTTCTCTTTCATCAACTCCAAAATCAACAAGAGAGGCCATTGGAACATTTTCCTCACCTACTGAGGAAACTCCCAACATATTGGTATCACAAAAAAGTGATTCAGACTCTGAGGAAGTTTCTAGCCAGAAGAAAAATGAAGCTTCTGAAAGTAAAGGTTTGTCCATGATGAAGGCCATGGGATATCAGGAAGGAGAAGGCCTTGGAAAGAATGGTCAAGGAATACTTCTACCAATAACTGTACAAGAAAGGCCTAAGTATGAAGGCCTAGGTTATGGTTTAATGAAGTGCGACTATTGTGAAAATATGGGCCACATTTCGAGTCAATGTTGGTCTTTGCATCCTGAGCTTATGCCAAAGAAGCTATATGATAAGAAAGGTAAACACAAACAATCCTCTAGTAGTGATTCTGGAAGTGATTTATTTTATCAAAATTGGGTTGTAGAAACTATTAAAAGAATATATCCATGCACATTTTTTGGAATTTCATGGCATTGTGTAGAACATTGCTGGAAGCATAGAGTCTACAGAAAGAAAGTTGGAGCTACTAAAATCAAACCACAGGAAGATGATGAAACACTACAAGTGAAGAAGTGTTCAGGTAAAACCTTGCTTCAATCTATCAATGAATTCGCTGAAGATGAATAACATTCATGAAATTCAAAGGGAACAAGTACAAATTCATAAGAGAGAATTTTTCAGCATTGCAAATTGTCGGGGCATGCTAAGAGCAACTGTCCAATCCTACCACAAGAAACAACATTGACATCAGCAGAACATGAGTCATCCAATTCACCTACTGGGGAACATTCGACTGCCAAATGGAATTGGGCAGACTATATGCCATATGTCTACAATGAGTCTGTAAATTTTTTTCTAGATCTAGATGAGTCTGTAATTAGGATCTAGAGTTATTTTTTTTCAATGAATTGTAATAAAATTTTTTGGAGAACCAAAAGTTCTTTTTGTGGGAAGGTGTGATCCAATTTTGATCTTGAAGTTTTGTGTCGCAATTAAAAAATGCCGAAGATGGACATTTATAAGTAATTAGTCATCGATTTTTGTAATAAACAGGTTGTGTCGAAATTGCATCAACCAAGAAGGTCTTATCAGTAATGGTTCATCGACTCAAGTCATCAACAGGATCTTGTCAAAATTGGTAAGCAACCAAGATGGTCACATGCAACATTCTTGCTGTGTGCAGGAATTCAGTTCAACATGTTCGTCGTCAGTTTTGACATCAACATCAGTGACTTCGACAACATTCACCAATGTTTTTCTCTTCATGAATTGAAGTCCAAAATGTCGTCATGTAAAAAAGTCGTCATAGTGAGTTTTGTCGACTTGTGACAATGAAACATTAAAGAGAATAGTCATGATGAGAATTGTAAAGTGCTAAATCCATGTAAAATACCTAAGGATAAAAGAAAATCCTAAGTCTAAACATTAAGCACTTGAGAGTCTAAGTTAAGTGTTAGGCGAAAATGTTAGTGATTAGTCTTGAAAACATTTGTTAAAGACTAAATCCTAAATGCCTAAATAATAGCACAAAAAAGTTATGCCTAGGTCTAAGTTCTAATTTTAAACCTAAGGTTAAATCCTAAGGTGAAATAATATAAAAGGACTAATCCTAAAACCTAGCGCTAAAGTCCTATTCTTTATAAAACCTACCCATGGTGATGAAATTCTAAACCTAAGACTACAACCTAAGGTGCATGGTATTAAACTATGTAATAAAGCTTTCGGTAATTACAAATGTTATGACAATCCTAAACCGTGACTGCATAACCGCGTCGAAGCCATGTGAGAAGAGATAATGTAACCATAAGCGTAGATGTTAATAGTAATCTCAACAGCGTCAGAAGCCGTGACGTGTGAACATATAACGCTGTAACCGTGCCCGCTGGAGTAGACCGCAGATATAGCCGCCAGTTCAAAACCGTGATCGCCGGCGATAAGGCTTATCACATGCCAGTGTTATCCTCTAGCGCTAGCAGCAACCGTCCGGATTGACCGTCGAAGAAGCCGCCTTCCGAAAAGCTGTCACATGCCGACAGCTTATACCTCCGCCCGGTTTGGTTGACGGTCGAGGTTATTTTTATCTTGAAGTTTGTTTTTGGGCTTTTTGCATAAGAAATGGTGCTGATATAAATAAAGGACCTTATCCTTTAACACCTTAGGTGTCAACTAGCCCGAGGAAAACAAACCCATTAGAAGCTCAACCTATATCCAATTGTGGCTTGGATAATCTCGAGGAAGCATAAAGATTTATGTAAAGTCTAAAATAGGTTTTGAAATGATTTAATTCATTAATTCATTATCTAAAAGTGGAATTCACATTAAACCTAATGAACCATAATCTTCGATGCACGAAGATAGAAAAGTGGGAATGGATTGGTTTAATGCCATATTCCCCTCATCCTATTTAAGAAGGCAAAGATGTTTTGAAGAGGATAGAGGAGGTCTCGAGAGAAGAATTAAAAGAGAAGTGCTTTTGAGAAGCAATAGAGTACATTGTAGAGAGTTTTGTTTTTGCAAGAAAATTGTGGGGAAGGAGAGATCTAATTCTTGCATACATTTAGATTTGAATTTCGCTGCATTGCATCGGGTTTCACTTCAAACATAAAAAATCAGTCTATCTACTTTTGTGCAGAGGTCCAAACGCTTCAATTCACCAGTTAGAGTGTGTTGATCATCACAAGACTTTCTTGGCCAACTGAAGACATATTCAAGTAAAGAGACAGTATCTGAAAAGCCTGTTTAGGATAATTGCCTTCTACATTGTCAGTAGTGTTGTTTGGCGCTTATCAGCTAACAAGTCAATGTAACCATTTCTCTCGGCTTTCTTAATACAACGGTCGCACACTTTTGAAGCGGACCCGGAGACGTAGTCTAGGAGGGACGAACTCTGTCATTAATTCTTGTTATCATTATTATTTTGATGTTATGCATGATGCGTAAAATTTAACATTAAAATTAATGGCTTATTTCTAAAACACTCTATGTTAAGCAGTTGGAATCACATACAAGCAAATGTTTCAGTTATTCTTCTTGCCATTCTCATTTTTGCCAAGAGTTAGAAATATCTTGTCTATCCACTTTCAGATCATTCTCTCTTGTAAATAAGCTTCACATACTCTAACCATTGAGTAGCCGAGATATTATTATCCAATTGCTTTTTCTTTTGCTATAATTCCCTCCAAAATATTTTGGGATTAAGTATTCCCAAAGAAATTAATTTGTTCCTTCTTGAAGTCACATACTTTTCTTTTTTTGTTTTTATCATATTTTTTTACTTTTTCACGCCTTCATTGTTTACTTCCTTCTCTTTAAGTGATCTTTTTGCAGCCTTACACTCTTCATCAAACCAGGGATTGTTTGGAAAAGTGTTTGAAATTCTCTTCATTGGTCGGGATCTTTTGCACTCCTTTAGGGCTTTGTGGTTTAAAGGGATCATCATATTGCTGCCAATGTTCTATATTATTTCCTTGTACTCTTCACTTTCTAAGTTGACTTTTTCCACTTGAAATTGATGTTCCAAAGCAACAACATAGAGCTCTTGATTTTCTTGATTCATAATGACTCTACCATTTGCATGAAATTTCTTCTGTTTATGCTGGTTTTGCTCCACCTGCATCCCACTTGTGTGCACACCCAACTTAATGAAGAGAGTCATATGATCTGATTTCAACTCAATAGGACAAGCTCCAATATTGAACTCTCACAAATTGGAAATAAACCTCTGGGAGAAAATCACATAATCCATCACACTTTGACCATTGTAAATTTTACCTGTAATGTCACCGGATCTAGGCCAAGCTTTAATTCCATTACAAGTGACCATGTCATAGAGGCTACATAAGCCTAAAAATTCAACACCAAAGTGTGAAACACTCCCTTTTCCATCTTGAGAAGACCTTTCCCACATGTGATCCTCACAATAATTTAGCCAAAGAGGATTGTTGTCCTTATTCCCATCACTACCTAACTGCATAGACTGATTGTTTGTTGTTCTTGAATTAAATTCACCGACCAAAACTATATCTCCCAAAGCCTTGAAGGCAAAAATGTCTTTTTATAGAGCAACATAAGGATCTTAACTATCTAATTTTGCCTTCTTGTAGAACTTTAAATTTTTTGGAGCAAAGTAACAAGCAACCAACTTGATTGTTGCATTGTTGTATGTTATATTAAACCATATAAATTTCTTATTTGGGTCATCTTTTTCCACTTTCACAATTCCACTCCAACTTTCTCTTACTAGAACTATGATCCCACCATGCCCTTTACATGTTCCAATCACTTTATTCCATACTAAAATTTTATTATATCCCTAGAATTCTGGTACCATGCAACCTTCATGCTCATGAGTTTCCATAAGAAAAAATGATGTCTTTCCCTTCTGCTATGGGCCCCAAACCCAATCCTCTCCTTCATGGATAACCTCTACAATTCCAACTTACCATGTTCAGATACTCTTGGGGGACCTGAATCCCTATTTCTGATTAGTTCCGTCATTTAAATATTATGGTCTATAACAAGCAGTTAATGGAAGTGACATCCACCCGTGATGGATCTACCATCGTTATTTGGCTATATATGGCTTTTATAACTATGACATGGGAGATCAAAGAGCAACCTAGTTGTGTCGAGAAGGGGAAAGGTGTTTGTTTTTTGAACAATTTTATTAAAAAATTCATAAACCAAAATTTGGAAGATTTGATGGTACATTGTAATGAAAGAGTTGGTATAAATTGTTATCATTATATACAAGTGTCAATTTTATATATATTTTTCACATTTGTATTTTATATTTATTTTTAATTAAATTTAAAAATAAACACCATAAAATTAGTCTAATCACTAATATCAACAAATAAAAAAAAAAATTTTGGAATTTCAAAAATTAAAAAAACAATTTTAAATTAAAAAAAAATATATATTTTTACAGAAATGGGTAGTGGATTTTATTCAATACTTGGCCTTGATGCCAGAATTCGGGTTACAGGAGGAGAGTTACAATTTGCATTTTCCGCACAGCTTTGGATGGCTGTGGTCATTATGCTTATATAACTTCTCTCTTTATTTGCAACAATGAGGTCTAATTCTGTGATTTTCCCATGCTTGAAAATGCATACAAACTGATTTAACAATAAACAGTAAAACATGTCTGCTTTTTAATTTAAGGGATTGGATCCCATGACTCTTTTCCGCCTCTGCACAAGGCTCCCGCCGATAGAAGGGCTGCTTTGTTGGCTTCAGTATCCGCCTGCTTGTTGTTGGCTCTCAACACATGGTAGAAGCTCAATTTCTGAAATGAATTTGCCAGGTCCGTTATTCTGAAGATCATTCTTGCCAGTCTTAGATCCGAAGGCTTAGAACGTGAAACCATAATGTTTATTATTATCTGGGAGTCCCCAAAAACATTTACTTCCCTAATGCTCAGTTCTTTTAGGATCTTAAGGCCTTGGAAAAGGGCCAATGCTTCTGCTTGAATGCTGGAAGCAATGCTTAAACCCCAGGCGAAATTATGAGTCTTTATGCCCTCTGAATTTAAAATGACACCTCCTGCTCCAGCTCTGCCCGGGTTTCCCTTTGCAGCCCCGTCAAAGAAAAAGGAATGGCTTGGGTGATTTGTGATCCAATCCTGGAACTCTTTAGCTGGAGCCCTTATTTGCCATTCCTTGAGGAGGAGGATTTTGCTTGGAGCTTTTTGAAACTGCATGTCTAGAGCGGCGCCCCAATTTATGTCTTGATGGCTTAAGTTTGTATCATCTTTATGATCACTCAAGCACTCTTTTAGCAGACATTTTATTTTTTCTACCACAAGCTTCGCTTCTTGATTACAATTCCTGAAAATCCTTTTATTCTCTCCAGCCAGATATTCCAACAGATTAATTTGGGGAGAATAATCCATGCAGCTTTGATCGTCTTATTAGATGGGGGAGGACCAGGATAAATTTGCAGCCAGTTAGCAAAAAGAGTTGGCAAAGAGGTAGGCAAAGCGAAGTTGGAGCAAAGAGGGGCAAGGAGATCAGTCCAAATTTTCATTGAGTAAGGACATTCAAGGATGAGATGCGTAGCACTTTCCTGGTGAATCTTGCACAAGCTGCACCTTGAGGGACCCTGGAATCCACGCTTCTGCAGGTTTTCATCCGTCAAAATTTTACCATGGCAAAGCAACCAGTTGAAGAAATCGATTTTAGGCAAAGATGGACAGTGCCATATCCCCTTCCACGGAGCAGGATTGGTGGCAGCATGAGGGCGTTCGCACAATTTGGAGTAGCCCAACGCTACTGTGAAGCCTCCAGTCAACGCCCCCCACCCACGTGAATCTCGTTTTCTGATCTGCGTAGGGGCCGCACCATGAAGAAGCGATAACAGGGCGTCTCGTTCTTGCTGCAGCTCTGGTGGTGTTTGGAGATTCCATCCTACCCAGCGGGAGTCCTGCCAGCAGGAGATGTCCCACAGTGTGTGTTGGCCCGCGACAGTCATCCACCTGCGCAGCGCAAGGAGCGAATGGCATTCTCCCAGCGGCTCCATATTCATGATCCTGTCAGTCCAGAGGTTAATCCCTTTACCATTTCCAGAGATCCAGAAGGCGTTGTCTTTGATGAGTGGGCAGGCCTTTGAACAGAGTTTAGAGAAGGGCAAGTTCGTTGCTGGCAAGGGGTGGTCCAGGCAGCGAGATCGCTGGCCTATGAAGTATTTTTTCCAAAGCGCTAATTACGCCCAACCGGGATTTGGAGCAATGATTCTCCATATTAACTTGGCGCTTATTGCGATATTGTGGATGCCCAGGTTCTTGAAATTTAGCCCACCTTCCAACAGTGGTTTGGAGACAGCCTCCCAATTGACCAGGGGGATCTTTTTTTCATTTTGTTTTCCCCCTTTCCAGAAGAATTTTCTGATGATCTCCTCCATTTTTCTAAGAATGCCAGTGGGTGCCAGAAGAACTGAAAACTGGAATAAGGGGAGACTGTTAAGAACTGATTTTATGAGGACCGACTTACCAGCTATGTTTAGCCATGAAGAGCCCCGGCGAGCAACTTATTTTTGAATTTCTCCAGTTGGGGGAGCCAATCTCTGTTGTAGGCTCTTTTGAGAAAAACAGGGAGGCCCAAGTACTTGAAGGATGTCCAGTTTGAGGAAGCAGCAAAGCCGAAGCATCTCGAAATGGTGTTGAGAAGACTAGGTGTTCCAGCAGTAGATATGGCATTTGCCATTGTTAAGAATACTTCCAGAGACCCTGCAAAACTCGTCTAGTACTCCTTTGAATCTGGAAGCCATGAGGATAGAGGCAGCTCCCAACATCAGGGTGTCATCAGCAAAGAGAGCATGGTTGATGTTTTTAACCCCTCTAGAAATGCAGAGCCCTGTAATTTCCTGATCTGCCATTTTTTTGTCTAGAAGAAAACTTAGAACTGAGGCTTGAAGGACGAATAGCAGTGGGGAGAGGGGGCATCCCTGCCTGAGACCTCTCGTGGCTTTGAAAAAGTCAGCAGCTCTACCATTTACTAATGGGGCAATCCAAGGTTCTGATATGCAAGCCCGGATCCAGTTTATAAAATTTGCCCCAAACCCAAGCTTGTGTAATACTTTAAACATATAGCTATGCCTAACTCTATCGAAAGCATTAGCTAAGTCTAGCTTGATAACCATACCTTTTTCATTTCGACTCAAGCTTGAATGGATTGCTTCTTGTACCAAAGTGAAGTTGTCCACGATCTGGCGACCTTGAATGAATCCTCCTTGACTTTCCGGGATGATTTTGGGGAGGATAAGCTTCAGTCTATTTGCTATGACTTTAGTAATCAATTTGTAGCCAATGTTACATAGTGAAATCGGGCGAAATCTGTTGAAGGAGTTGGCTCCTTTCTCTTTGGGGATGAGGGCCAGAAAAGCAGAGTTTGTGCTGCCTCCAATTTTCTGACAAGCTTGAGACTTTGTGACCATTTTGAAGAGATCTTTTTCCACGATCGGCCAGCAAGTTTGGAGGAATCTGGCTGAGAATCCATCTGGCCCCGGGGCTTTATCTGGATCCATGGCGAAGAGGGCATCCTTAACTTCGTTTTTGGTGACTTTTGCTTCCAGGAGATGATTCATTTCAGCTGAAACCAAGGAGGGAATCACATCCAACGAATCATAGTTTTGGTCCAGCTCTAAGTCTTCACTATACAAACTTTGAAAATGCTAGGAGGCTGCTTTTTTTATGTTTGCAATATCCTTGTGGGTAATAGAGCCATCTTTTATTTCAGAGATAGAGTTGGTGCATTTTCTTGCCTGAGCTTGCTTGTGAAAAAAAGAGGTATTCCTGTCCCCTGCTTTGAGCCAAAGGCTGCGTGATTTGATCCTCCAATATTCTTCCTCAACAAGACAGGCTTTGTGATATTTCTGCTGGAGCTAGGCTTCTTTATCTAGGATCTCTTTTGTGATAATGGCTCTTTCAACCTGGAGATGATGGTGATCCAGAGAGCTTTGAATTGATTTCCTTTCATTTGCTGGGTTGGGCAGAGATTTGGCCCAGCTTTTCAAAGCCCTTTTCACTCTTCTGAGCTTCTCCTCCCAGACAAAGAAGGGGGAGCCTTTGACCGGCTGTAGCCAACTATCCTTAACTATGTGCATGAAGTCCGGATCTTTAATCCAAAGCGGGCTAAATCTGAAGGGGATAGGCCCATGGTCTAGCTGGGCCACGAGATCAAGTTTGATGGGTTTATGATCAGAAGTGCTGCAAGGGAGAATATGGACCCTAGCCTCTAGACCAAGAAGGAGAAAAGAACTTTGAATGAAGAACCTATCCAGCCTGGCAGCAATGTGGCCAGGCCCAAATCTTTTATTAGACCAGGTATACTTACCTGAGACTGGTTTGATATCCAGAAGATCCCAGTCCTGCATGAGATCTTCTGCCCATTCCCTAGCTGGGTCGCGTACTATGTTGCCTCCTCTCTTATCTTCAGAAAGAAGGGTGAGATTTAGATCTCCAGCAATGATGATATTCTCCAAGCTTAAAAGGTCGGCTTGGTTTCTTATGGATTCCCAACAATTCTTTTTTCCCCAGCATTCACGGGGACATACACGTTGAAAAGACTAAATATCACATTTGAGTCTAAGTGCTGCAGCTTTAAGAGCATCCAGTGAGGATTGAGTGTCTCAGAGATGACTGAGATTTTTCCAGCATTCCAGAGAGAGCCCAAGCCACCAGAAGCCCCTCGAGCTGAGATTGCTTTTGCCTCGCATCTGTTCCATAGATTTTTACTTGTTTGGAGGAAGACAGAGTCCTCCAGTTTAGTCTCCTGAATGAGGAGTATGTCAGGAGCTTCTATCCTTATTAAGTTTCTGATAGCTTCTTCTTTGATTCTGCTCCCCATACCTCTACAATTCCAGGAGATGATCTTCATCATTTGTATTTCTGGTTGGCTCCCTTGGAGCCTTGAGGTTGGTTTCTAGCCATATTTGGTTTTGATGCTAATATCTTTTCAAGAGTTGGCTGGCTGCCTTGTAGTTTCTCTTTGAACGTTTCCTGCTCTCTTTTTTCCCGATCTGATTTGCGGCCTCTAGTGGATCTCCTTATCGAAGCTTGAGATTCGCCTATTTCACCTTCTTCCTTCGATTCTTCGGATTCTTGCTCCACTTCCTCTGCTTCTACAGAGTTTCCTTTGGAGCTCTCAGCCCGACTAGCCCCCTTGGGAGAAGAGGGAGTGCCCTTTTCGGGAGGGTTTGATTTTTGAGTACCTGCATCTTGAGATTCCTCCAGGAGCGAGCTAAGGGGGGCATATTTATTATCTTGCTCCTTTCTGGGGGGAGGTTGCTGCGCAGGGGCCTGGGGACCTTTTCCATTTGGACCCCCTTGTTTTCTGGTAGTCCTTACACGCTTGACCTGATTCCAGCCCTCTTCCTTGCCCTTGTCTGTCTCAGCATTGGAGAGGCATCCTCTGGCGAAGTGGCCATATACGTGGCACTTTCGGCATTTGAAGGGCAGTTGTTCGTAATCTAGCTTCTGCACATGTGTCTAGCTTCCAACTTTGATTTTGATGGCTTCCAGGAGACCCACCTCTAGATCTACTTCAACGCAGATCCGGGCACAGTCGTATTGATCTTTGCTGTTTGCCCGATCTATGAATTTCTCGAGGGCGTTGCCGATGTGCTTTAACGAGTCCCAGTTCCAGCAATGAACAGGAAGATTTGGGAGTCTAACCCATACCGGGACAGCAGAGGGAACATCAACAGCAGGGTCGAAATCTGGTGTCCATTTATTGAGGTAAAGCCCCTAGGGGCCCATGAAATAGGGGCCATTCTGGAGGATCAGATCCTTGTCGTCCTTGGAGGTGAATTCGAAGAGAAAGAATCCTCTTCCTAAAAAATAAGATGTAACGTTTTCCTTAATCAAAGGCACCCAGTTCTTATTGACCCAGTTCTCGGTAGTCTTTGGAGAAGGCCATAGTCCGGTAAACTGACCCACGAGGGCGCGTTCAGCCATAGACAAGGCGACTTGAATCGGGGTCTCCGGCGGCAAGGAAATTTCAGGAATATCCTCGATCCTCTTGACAAACTTGGCAGCTTCACATTTTTTCTTCGGCGGCAGCCCAGCTAAGAGCATGTCAAAAGCATCTGAAGAAGAAGGAGGCGGGGGGGGGCCAGGGGGCCAGCCCTGGGCGAGCCCGGGGCCTCCATGGGGGCGAACCCTAGCACGGGCCACCACTGCCCGGCAAAAACGGGGTTCGGCTTCCGGCGAGCGCGGACTCTGGCAGACGAGAAAAAGGGTAAGGGCCTCGGGGATGTTGGAGAGCGAGGAGCGGGACGCCGAACCGCAAGCGACAACCCGAGAGACGCTGTGGCCGCATGCGAGAAGGCCTCCTCGCACCGAGTCACGGGACGCGGCGCGGCCCGAGAGCGGGCAAAATCTTCTAGTCGATGGTATTACGATTAAAAAAATATTTTAATATAGTATTTTTTTTATCAATTTTATAAAGCTTTATAAAAAAAATTGATTTTTTTTTGAAAAAAACCTAAAACAATATTATTATTATTATTATCCAATTTGAAGGTCACTACCAAGCTAGACACCAAATTGGTGTATGAGACCTCTTTGTTTCTGGGACAAGGGACCCACCTCCTCGCAATGATTTGATTGCTAGGTCTACTAAGGCACACATACTCTACCCCTCTAGTTTTGAACCTCTAACCTCTTAGGAGGAAACACATTATCTTAACCATATGTATCTACCCAAAATAAATCCCAATAAACATTATAATATAATACATAATTTTTAACATTTTAGTTTTTATAGATATATAAATAGAAAAATAAAAATTTCTATTTATTTCGCAAATATCAATAACATCGTGGTGTAGTTATGAGATAAATACACATTATAACATCATGGTGTGAATATAAGATAAATACTTATTTCTTAAAATGGTTTTGATTTAGTAATGCATAGCGTAATTAAGTGCTCTAAATATGTTAAGAAATAGATTGTACAAAGACATCATGTATGCTTAAAAACATATTAACAAAATATTAATTAAAGAAATAGATTGTACAAGGACATCGTGTATGCTTAACAAAATATTAATTAATTATTAGAGAGAGAAATTTATTAATTTATTAGAAAAGTTATAGCAATATATTAATAAAATATATAAATGTGATTTTTTTTTAATATAAATTTTAAATAAAAAACAGAATTATTAATATAATAATAATATTATTATAAAAAATTAAAATATATTATTATATTATTTTTATTTTTAATATATCTATATTTATATAAAGATATAACTTCCATAGATGGGTTTAATTGTACATTTATATTAAAAAAACAATAATCAATAATAATAATAAAACAAAAATCTCTTACTTAAAGAGTGTTATGGAAACTATAAGTTTTTAAGTTAACATAAAAATTATTTCACAAGTTTATAAAATAAAATATGATATATGTAAAATTATAATATTATATTTATTTTTTAAGAGAATGGATAAAGGTTTTAATATTTATCTTGATTAGGAACCATAATTTTTATATAGTGTTTTTGATACAAAATTTATGTTAACAAAAGACTATTAAAAAATATTGTCAACTCTAATGATGTTGTTCCAACTTATACTAAAAACAATACCACTGTAAATTCTATAGGATGCTATGTGGAGTCTCAAATCCCAAAACTCAACAACAATTATAACCATTAGAACATTCCCTCAGAGATGAAGATTTATTTTCCTTCTATCACGGGCACTGGGACCTTCACCTCCTAAAACCAATTGCGTGCTTCCAGACCTTGAGACTTCCAAACAAACAAATGAACACAAAGAGAGTGCACTTCTTCGCTGAGATTGTCCATGGCTTGTTCCATTTTTTCCTAATGTATGAGCAGTTTGCTTCTAAGAAGAGCTGGAGCACATTCCGCTGCCTTTCGACAATGTCTTGGAACTTATTAATGGAGACTAAAAGAGCCTGAGAAGCGTCCAAAAACTTGTTGAGCACAAGGTTGGTGTTGACATTATCCGAGGAGGCATGAGAATTTTCCATTGCAAGCCAAAGACCAAACACCCAATTATATAACCCATTGGCAAGGAAATTACTAGCTTCATAATTGGTATGAGATGGAAACACATGAGACTTTCTCTGCAGGATAAAGAGATTCAATATATAAGCAGAGTCATGACCATTCCATGAGCCAAATTGTAGCAATAAATCTAGAGCCATTTCCCAAGTATCAATCGGATAGAGAATTGACAATTGAGGAGTCACGTAGACAACCTACTTAATTCCATTCTTTTTCTCAAGAGCGTGGACTCCGCAATTGAAACGATCCACCCTAGATCCCACCAAAGGGAGAATAAATAGATATGACAACATGCCCCTGATTTAAGTGAAAAGACGTGCCACTATTTGGCCCAATTAAAGAATCGGGGAGGGGGTGAAAATAGCTGTTGCCGGAAATGAACAAGCCGCCAGAACCCAAGACCCGTCCTTTGTTGGAAACACACCACTTTAGAAGCGTATATTAAGATAATTTGCCACGTTTCAAATTCATCAACTTTCCCATGGTTATGTGAATCATATAACCAATGATTATTAATTGGAGTGCTCATCGAGATAATATATTGGGGAGGAAAAACACCCCCTCTTATCTGAAAAATAAAGCTTCAATTATCATTAAGGAATTAGGGAGACGATGAAATGATCCATTTCCAAACTACTTTGCTTCATAGTGGAGCCTTTTTTTGGCTAAAATGTCAATTGTTGAATTCAGATGCTTGAATATATAATAGAATTCCAATTTTTGAAACTGGGAAGTAAAAACAAGAACCCTTTGATTCATGGGAGGGGACTCTAAACATGTTGCTTCCCTATCAAATTGTTGATCACTATCCCAAAATCCCAAACATATTGCTTCACTATTTTTCCATCAAAACTATATAAAACCCCTCTAACTATTATCTCCCTCATAATATTATATTTGTTATAATATAAATTAATAATATTATTATTTAAAATTTATATATTTTTCTTTTCATTTAATATTAATTATAATAATTAGTTCAACTATATAATATACAAAATGCTATCTTTGAATATTTTCAAAATATTAAATTTATTTAAAATACATTTTAAATCACCGAAATTGACCATCCATTCTCAAAAGAATTTAGTCATCAAATTCCATTGAAAAAACAGTAACATTTAATAACGAAGGCTGCGTGCTGCCGCAAGGAATCCTCTTGGGCGAGGAAAAATTGAATGGTCCATAACCATAAGTCAAAATCAAGTCACATGTGGACATGCATGAAGAAATAAAGGTGCTGCCGTTATCTGTAATTTGTTTCAGAGTGCCCTAAGCAACAGGGTACTGGTGCTTTGAATTTCCAATTCGTAATTTTCGGAGTAAATTGGTTAAAAAAATAATCGATTTTCTGGAAAGATTTTGGTAAAATTTCCTTTTTTGGAAATTTCAGTTATAGTTGTTAAGTTTTAATATTTTAGGTGTTTTGGGGTTTAAGATTAAGTTGAATTCATTTTTATTATAAAAACAAAATTTAACAAAATTTACTATCAAATTTTTTGGGAAAAAAATGTTTGAACCAATTTACTGTTAGACAACTTTTATTTTAGTAAATTGGAGTTTTTGTTTACATTTTATGTATGCACTATATTAACTGTTTTTGTTGTTTAAAATACATTTTTGAATGTTTAAATAGATTCAACACCTTCAATTTTTTTAAAATAACAAATTAAACAATTTATACTATATTTTTAAAAATCTCTAATTTAAATTAAAATTAATTAAAAAAATATCATTAAAAAAATAAAATATTTCATCTGTGAGTTATAGACTAGGCCACTATTAAATCATATTTACGCCGGAGGCATTCTCTTTGTTGGCTTTGGGTGGGCAAACACTGTTCACCCCAGCCAATAAGAGAGCTTGACTATCGCCCTTCCTACCAATGAGATTTTGACATGTGTTTGTCCCTCCACCCAATAAAAATTTGAAATCTGTCATCTCTGTCAACTTGTCAACTCTGTCAGCTTGCAGCTTGCGTGTGCCTCCGGCGTTCCCTTTGCACCGTCGTGCAAAACACCAAAGGCATTCTCTTTGTTGGCTTTGGGTGGGCAAACACTGTTCACCCCAGCCAATAAGAGAGCTTGACTATTGCCCTTCCTACCAATGAGGTTTTGACATGTGTTTGTCCCTCCACCCAATAAAAATTTGAAATCTGTCATCTCTGTCAACTTGTCAACTCTGTCAGCGTGCAGCTTGCGTGCGCCTCGGGCATTCCCTTTGCACGGTCGTGCAAATGCTAGTTTATATTATCTGGATAATTTTGTTTTTTGTGATTTATTTTTGTGGAATCAGAAGAAACAAATCTGAAGTATAATCCGTGCTCTGAGTCGTCGTTTTCTTTGCGAGGGATAAGTCTGTATCATCCGAGGCCTGCTCACATGACCGCCAAGTATACTTTTTCAGGGGCCCAGTCTGTATCGTCGCAACCCTCGTGACGTACAAGCCCCGAAACTTGAAAAGTCGGTTGTAGAGGCGCTCGTTGTGGGGCCCAGCTTGTGTCGATGTACAGTTGTCAGCATTCTTCGAGCATGCACGCCATGGACACCCTCTGTTCACGCGATGAGCCTGCTGAAAGGTGTCGTTGCAGTTCTCGGATTTGGTCACATGGAGGGCTTTGATTAGGTAGTGAATTCCATCCATCACCTGCAAATAATCCTACACGTTGTTGGTGGAGTTTTCCATTGGAACACCACTTCTTTCGTGGACCGGAAGATATATATATATATATATATATATAAAAAGAGTCCATTCATAATCTTTAAGAATTTTTACCTTAATGCAAGAATGGCACTAGAGTTTTTAAGGAATTTTGCTCTAATACAATAATTAGAGAGAATACTCATAAAACCAAGGTTATAATAATTAAATCCAAAAAAACTATATATATAGTCCATTCATAATCTTTAAGAATTTTTACCTTAATGCAAGAATGGCACTAGAGTTTTTAAGGAATTTTGCTCTAATACAATAATTAGAGAGAATACTCATAAAACCAAGGTTATAATAATTAAATCCAAAAAAACTACTCATAATATTTTGTTTTTTATTTGACAACAAGAATTTGAAAAATGTGTCTTTATACAACTAACTTGGAATTGATATTAGTAGAGAGTTTAATTGGAATTATAATATTGAAAAAATGATAAATGGAGAGTGGGAAATTTTATGGACTTGAAAACAATTGTAAATTAGTAGACCTTTGATTATAAGATAAGAAAAAAATCATTTTTGAGACTCTCATCACTCTTGTTGTCATATATGGATCTAAAGTTTGAGAATAGAGTGTCTCTTGATAACTTTAAAGAAATATGAAGTAAGATCCAAAGAATTTTATAACTTATAATCTCAAAATTAGAGGCAATACATCCTATGATATCTTCCTCATAGAAAAGAGTCTTTCCAAATGGAGAGCACAACTATGAATAGGTAATTAATATACAAAAGCAAGATAAATAACATGGATAACAAGAGCCTCTCAAAATTCCTTTAGACTCAATATGGATGACAAGATGCTCCCAAAATTGCTTTGGACCAAAAATCACTAGCACCTAAAGCAAGGGTGACATAAATATGTAAGTATTTGCTAAATAATTAGGGAATAAAAGAAGAAGTTATTTTACAAAATGTCGAAGATATTAAAAATATTAATACAACTAAGTTTAAGGATAATTTAAGGTCTGATACATATTTAGAAAATATAAGAAAATTAAGATATTATAAGGAGATACTCAATCCTAATCTTGAAAATTATAAGTATTTCTTAGTTTTCAATATTGTAAAGAAGAATCAATATTGTTAAAATAGGTACTAACTCTCAAACCCTACATAATGAAACTAGGTTTTGGACAATTAGCAAAACAGGAGGGCATGAAAGTTGTCACTTTTGTCACACCAAAAAAGTTGAAGATAAAAAACACTTTCTTTGAAAGTACCTCGTGTATACCTAAATTAAATATCAATTTCAAAATATTTTCACAACACTATATCACTAATCTTTTAAATTATCAAAATTAGAATGACCTTGGAATACTTATTCTAAAACTTGTTCGAATACCAAAACAACATTATGAAAAAATTATGAAACTTGTTCGAATACCAAAACAACATTATGAAAAAATTATGAAACTTTTTACTTTCTAATAGACCAATATTAATTTCAATGAACATTAATTATTATTATCATAATAACAATATAACTTACCATAAATGTAAATTTAAAAATTAATTCCCGCAGGTGCAGGTGATAGCTTAATGTTATTCTATCTAACTTTGTTGCAATCAATTTTATGACGTCTTTTATTGTTTAATTGGCTTTAGATATTGCTCTAGTTTCATGTTCTAGTTCTTGGAAGCATCAACCATTGTGAATTTCATGCGTGTTCCTCGCCCTCGCTAGTGTTCTGTTGTTTCCCTTGTGGTCATAGGGGTTGGCCTTGGTCCTCTCAACTGGGCCAACCCTCTCCCTCGTACAAGCTTTTCCAAAGCCCCAACTTCTTTTGTTGCTATAATGAGTGTTGGGTTCATCACATTCTACTTGCGTCCAATATTTCTCAACTTCAGTGGAGTGTCATTGGAATTTAGGCAACAATCCACCACTCAGATTTTACAGGGAAAGATTCATGGCTCAACTACAACATATACGTTGGAATTTGTTGGCTATTCGACACTCGACATCCTTAGTCCCTTCTAAGTGTCTTTTCAATGCATGTTTTTCATAAAAAACACACTACTTCTATGCTATGAACAATTATATTTGTTGTTGTTGTTGTAGATACCACGTTAGTCTTAGTACAATAGTACAACATTCATATTTTTTTTGTTTATGGCATGGATAGAACAATACAAAGCTTTTGTCTTTTTTGACTAAGATTTTTTGTTTTTGTTTTTGTAGATGATGGTTTGGTTTCCCAAGTGGTAGACCATGACTAAAAAAAGGTGTTTATGGTTGTAATCGGAAACTATTTATGATTGATCAATAGAATTAGTAACTTACAAAAAAATGTTATTAAAAAAAATAAAGTTGTTTTTTATTTTATTTTATTTTTTATTTACCTAGAGGAACTTGGCAACTTGTGTGACACAAGGTTACCAATAAAATTTTAAGGTTCTACAGCCTATCCTCCTCTCTGTAAACCAATTCACAAGCAGGGGTTAGTCACAATACAAACCAACCTATCCTCCTCTCTGTAAACCAAGTCACAAGCAGGGGTTAGTCACAATACAAACCAGGTGACAAGTGGGGTTAGTCCCAATACAATAGCACAACATTCATATTTTTTGTTATGGCATGGATACAGCAATACAAAACTATTGTCTTTTTTTAGACTAAGATCCTTCTCTTTTGTAGCTTGCATGACCATGGGCTACCAATAAACCTCTGGTGATCTACAGTATGTCCTTCTCTCTTAAACCATGTTATAATTGGGGGATTTGAACCTTGTATCTCTTAATTACAACAGATTCACATTACTTCAATCACCAATTGAGTTATCCCCTAAAATTTTTATATCTATATATATATATTATTTTTAATTATAATTTATTTATTTATACAATTTTGATATGGTTTTCTTTAAATTATTTATACAACTTTAATGTATTTTTTTTTTAAATAATTTATAAAACTTTAATATATTTTTATAAAAATTATTTATACATTTTTTTATTTCTTTAGTTAGTAATGTGGATTACTAACTAAACATGCTGACATTGTTTTTCTGTTTAAAAACTGTTTTATTTTTATTTAATGAAGACATTATAAGATTTACACATATATTATATATAGCTAATTTTTTTTTATATATGTTTATTAAAAAAAAAAAAAACATTTAAAATACTCTTACCATGCACATTGTTTTTCTATTTAAAAACTATTTTAATTTTATTTAATAAAGACATTATAAGATTTACACATAGATTGTATATCGCTAATTTTTTTTTTATATATGTTTAAAAAAAAAACATTTAAAATACTCTTACCATTCTATATTGTAATTGATTATTACATATATTTGTCATTTAATTTATCCCGTCTTCTCAACGTGGAGGAGTTGTAATTGATGGTGAACTTCTCCACATTGTTATGTAAATGTCAGTGAATTATAGGATCGGTTATTTGGTGTTTTTCTTGTACGTTGAAATTTTTTTAGATTTGCAAAGTTGAAATTTTAGTTTTGAATTTTTTTAAGGAAGAGTATTTCGTTCGACGAATCGGGAACTGATGTGACAGCTCCCAATCAACCCTCTCCGGTGACCCCCTCCCTTCTCCAGCTCGATGGTGGACCCCGCGCTCGACGACACTTCAGCTCCCGACGGCAGTGGACGGAGACGAAACTTCAGCTCTCGCCGGACGGCGACGACAACTCCAAAATGGACCCCACCCTCCACCACCTCTCTCCCTCGCGCCACTCCTCCCCCACCCACCACCACTCCGCACGTGCAAGTTATTTCAATTTTGAAATTTGACTTCGCGCCCTCCATAAGATAGCTCGACTGCAGCTCAGCTCGTCATTCGCAAAACTCAACCTCGATCGACTGTGCTCTGCCCGTTTGAACTAGCTCCGAATCCACCGGGAAGCTCAACCCGTCAGTTATTCATAAATCCAGGGAGAAGCAGAGGTAAATACTCGAAACTATTTTTTGTTAAAATTTGAATTCGACTGCTACTTTTGCCTCATTTACATCCATTTATATTATAGCCATACATTGGATTCGACTGCTACTTTTGCCTCATTTACATCCATTTATATTATAGCCATACATTTGTTGCTTCCTAAATTTAAATTGACATTGGTTTCTTACATCCATTTAAATTTATATCAGTTGGTTTCTTCTGAAATGTCTATTATAGCCAACAAGTTGTATAAGAGAAACCAGGTGTAAGAGTAAGAGTTGATTGGAAATAGGAGTGAGTTTGATATACTCCCATATCATTCCCATATCATTCAACATTTAAGTGTTGGGAACTATTTTTTTTACATAAAGGTAAGGCATAGAGGTAGTGCACAAAGATAGACTTGTAGTGGGAGAAATCATGTGGAGACTTACACAAGAACCGATATGCAACCAAGATCTAATTTGTGTGGAGTGTGCGATTGATACATGCATCCAGAGAGTTGATATATGAGTTGATTTTCCACTCTCGGGAAGCAAAATTTACAAAATATTTCCTGAATTTGGATAATGTTAGAGAGTCATGTATTTTGTTAGACCCCAGAAAAATATTGAGGCATATGTACTCTTGAATATGTTGCGGGAAAGAGGAGCCCACTTTATAACATGATGTGTATGTGAGGCAGCTTCCTGAACATGATTTGTGATAGGATGTTTAATATAGATATATGCCACAATTAAGAGTCAATATAAGTGGCTGTGGTGAATTGCAACATTGCTGATAGTGTTGTGTTATAAATCGTTGTTGGAGGAGGAGCCTCATGGAGAGGTATTTATCCATTGTTCCAAGGAGAGCTACATAAATAAGAGTTGAAGAATTATAATATGAAACATATTTGTGCATTAATATTTGGTAAGTGGATATTTGATATGCATTTAATTTTTTTTTCCTGTAGGCGTTGGAAAATCATTTTCCAGTGCCTACAGGAAAAAAAATTTAAATCAAATATCCAATTACCAAATGGGTCTTCCTATTTGATACTACCTCACACTATCAATAGTATTCCGTTTGACTATTGAGAAACATCTGTCCTAATAGTCCCAATAGTCTTCCTTTTTATAGGAATTTAATTTTTTTTTTGGGAAAAAAATTTAAATGCATAGCAAATATCCACTTACCAAATGTGTCTTCCTATTAGATACTACCTCACACTATCTATAGTATTCCTTTTGACTATTGAGAAACATTTGTCCCAATAGTCCCAATAGTCTTCCTTTTTATAGGCATTTAATTTTTTTTTTTCCTTTAGGCGTTGGAAAATCATTTTCTAGCGCCTACAGGAAAAAAAATTTAAATGCATATCAAATATCCACTTACCAAATGTGTCTTCCTAATATTAGATACTACCTCACACTATCTATAGTCTTCCTTTTGACTATTGAGAAACATCTGTTCGAATAGTCCCAATAGTCTTCCTTTTTATAGGCATTTAATTTTTTTTTCCTGTAGGCGCTGGAAAATCATTTTCCAGCGCTTATAGGAAATTTTTTTTATATGTTATTTGCTCAAGGATGTTGGTCCAAGAACTCTGAAATGTATTAAAATTTTTATGTTTCACATCCCATTTCTTATAAATCGAAAGAATCTGTACACAACCATCATAACATATTTATAGGGTGCTTAGTTTTTTTCTAGTGTGAAAGTCTGACATGTCTGACATGAGTGCTCTGTAGCTGAAAAATGTATGCACTGTGAAACTATGATGTTTCATTATAGTGTGCAATTTTTTGGCACTTTAGCACCAAAGCCAATGTAAACACCAGATTTTAAAGGTCATTCCATTTTTCAATGGAAATTAAAATTTAGGATAAAGGGTGTGGGAGTATGAACTGAAGGGATAACTGTCCAAATAAACCAAAGCTAGTACTTATAAGAGAGCCTTGCTGAAAAAATTAAAGAAAATTATTTCCATGATATGGATCTTTAATTCTTTAGAAAAATAATGGCTAATAAAAACTTATGTGGCTATACCCTGAATGACCAAGGATGTTGGAAGAAATACCACAAATTGAAAAACAAATACAAGGATAGCTGATCAACATAGCTGTGTTTGTTGAGTATTTGGAGCATTCATATGTGTGATTCCAGACTCTCCTACCTTGGCTTTAGAAGGTCTTAATCTTGAAAAAGGTTTTCTAAAAAACCACCATTTTTTAGGATTGTTCAACCCTAGAAGCTTCTGCTGCTGCTTACGGAATGTTCTGTTTGCATGCCATTTCCCACCTTGCCATCCAATCCCATACCTGTTATGCCACACCTTATAGTTTAGCTTCATTGCATTATATCTGACTGGCCAGGAGGAGAACAAAATGAAAAAAATAAAATGATATTACAATGATTAATCTTGAATATAACAATCTTATAAGTTAGCAAAATAGCAACCAAGTAGAAAATGTCCCTTGCAAAGAAATAACACAGAAAGAGCATGAAAACTCTGAGCAAGGAAATAGTCTATATATCATGGTCCAGACTTCCTAGTACTTGGATGTTGCACCACAGGATGTGACCATTTCTTAATTTTATCCTCGCACCACTTGGACTCGTCCTATTTTATAAAAACTTATGAGGCTATACCCTGAATGACCAAGGAGTCCTCATTCCATTTCTCATAAATTCAAACAAATCTAGACAAAATCACCATAATATGTTTATATGGTGCTTAGGTTTTCCGAGTGCAACACTTTGACACGTATTGTGCATAGTGCAACATGGTGTATAACCTTTGCCCTCTTCCCACTGGAAGTGTTGAACTGTTTGATGGTTTGAGAGTACAGGGTAACGAGTTAGCAGTATCCATTTCAGTGTTTTGAAGTCTATGTAAATATTAATGTGATGGGTTTGTATAGTTATGAAGAGTGAACCATGACCATGGAAGTTCCCAATGTCTTCAATTCAGTGTCTCACACAGTGATCATGACGTGCCTATCTGGTGTTTAGTCCTCAAATTGCCGATGTGGAGCTCTGATCATGGTGTTCACCTCAGTGAAATCTATGGGAACATGTCTCTCTTTATGAGCAGGGATGGAATTGACAGGCAAATTATTTGTGAAAAGGTTATTTTCTTGTTCAATATAGTCAAAATTTTTAGCATTCCATTCACATTCTATGTTAAAATGATTAAAATGAAAATCAACCTTCCATGTTAAAATAATTAAAATGAAAATTAGAGTTGATAAAACTGTTTATGTAGCACAACATTTTTGAAGCTGGGGTTCTTTTCTTGCCACTTTGCACATACGAAAATATAGGATTTTCTCATTTCTACAGCCAAGAGATGGCGCATGGAATGTGCTGCACCAAAAGAGTCAAACATTGTAAACTTCAATGGGATAGTTCCATCACGTGGTAGCATGTGGGAATTGGAAATTTGAACAAACCCTGATTGGAAATTTGAACAAACCTAATTTTGATTTTATTCAAGGAAGTGAGGTGCCCTGCAACTTTGGTAAAGTTAGGAAGCGTGTTCATGTGTGCAAGGTGCCTTGATTTTATAGATTGAATCTAATATAAATGCATACATGTTTGATATTAATTTATTGTTTTTTTATGTTGTAGGTTTTTTAAGTGTGGACAATGGTCGAAAAGTGGACATTGTGTATCGAAGTTTCCTGTCGTCCAAATCCTGGACAAGCCATAGTTAAATATGTGCTTTAAAATCCGGCGTGAAATCATGTTGTGCACAGGAACATAGATCTACACGGGAGGAAAACTAATAATGAAGCCTACTATATTGCCCTTATTGAGGGCTTAAAAGAGGCAAAAAACAATGTTGTGAATGATATTGCAGTTTACATGAACTCGCAACTCATCTGCAATCAACTCAATGGCATCTTTGAAGTTCGAAAAGAAAATTTAAAACCCCTATACAAGGAAGCAATAATGTGGAGCTCTCAATTTAAATCTTTCAACATACAATGGCTTGCAAACATTCACAGGATGTCCACTGATATACTGGTGGCAGGAATGTCAAGTGTAGATGCAGGTGTCAGAGATGACACCGAATCACGGTTTATTGCAAGTGAAGTCATCAATCATCATCAGGATAAATCTCAAATATGTGGACGTGTTATTCTTATAATTTTCCTTGGGGCTATGATGGCATGGTTCTTTCACTAGAGAAGAACCGATTGTAATTTTTGGATGGTTTGTGATATAATACATGAATCTTTTTGAGGGTATAACTATTTTTTGTTGTGTTATTTTGTCATTTATCATGAAAATTTTCAACCACAAATTGATTATTGTTGTTCAAAGGACAAATATTTGCCAGTAGGCATTATATTATGCAATGTTGTCATGATGACCATGCAGGTAGTACACCATTATTTCTGTGCATGAATATTTGTTTTTGTTTTTACTTCCTTGGGATCTAATACATGATAGATTAACATGGATATTTTTCAGAATAGTAAAAATAAAACTTAAAAATAAATTTAACACTCTATAGTAGGAATTCTATATAATCAAACAACTGAGCAAAGCAGCTCAACAATTCTATATAATTAACCCTCTACTCATTCAACACTTCTATCTAATCAAGAAACTCAAAAATTCTATATAATTAACCCTGTGCTCCATTCAGCAATTCTATATAAATAACTCTAACTGATGTGTTGCATTCAAAGCATTGCAACAATACATAATAATGAAACCCACAATGTCAAATGCAAGTCAACTGTTCAATTCTAATGTAAAGTTTTATCACATATTTTTGATCTCTTTCATATCATCCCATCAATTACAAAACTTGCATTTTGAAGTCACATATAGTCAGCTCAATCTGAAATAGAATCAATAGGGAGTGGCTCCAATAGGGCAGCACCTACTCATGTGTTCATGAAGCTAATATGCATGCAAAAATCTACAAAGGCTCAATCTAACCAGAAAAACAGTGACTTCCAACCACACACTATTCTATTTGAGTTGTTCCACAGTATTCATTCAGGAATGTGGTCTCCATATCATAAATTTGCCTATCAATGCCTGAAATATGATGAGCTCAGTGTTTCCAGAACATATTTCAGTTGTTGCTTAAAAGTCACATGGAAAGTTGTGGCTAATAAGTCACATAGCCATCCTAGTTAGTCTGCCTCTTAGTCATAATGGTTAATAGAATGTAGTGTCAAAATAATCTGAGAGATTTAATAGTGATTTTATATGTAATGGATAAAACCTAAAGAGGTATGTTGGTGGCCGCTTTGTCTTTTGCAAAATCCATGAACATGAACATGAATATGGATTTCTACAACTCAATGGCTTTGCAGCAGCAGCAGCAACAGCAAGTAAAACATCCACAACAACAACAATTTTCCCATCATAAAAAACAACAAGCAAATAATGATAAATGATACCAAAGAAATGTTCTATTGAGTATTTAGTTATGCAAAACACATTAGATTTGACTTGTATTTAGTTATGAAAAACACATGAGATTTACCCTGCAAAACTGCCATGACATATGAATCTTAGATAGACAATGGTGCAGTGGATGTTGTCTTTATTTGGAGATGAAGAGTGAAAAAATTTGTGTATGGATTCAATGTATCAGTTTAATATTAAATTACTGCTATTTCTCATGTAGTATATATATGAATAAAGAAAGTGATGTTCTGAATTAACATTCTCCACAATCCAATCTCTGGAAGTAAATTATTGAAGGATGGAGATAAACTTGTCATCTCAGTCTCTTTACATATTTGATTAGATAATGGATATTAAATTGTGCCAAAAACGCATTTGAATTCCCAAACCATTTTTATATATTCAATTAATCTTCTCCACCATCTAATGTTTCATTATCCTCAAACACATTTGATCAAAGGATGGAGATAAATATGTTGCAGTGAAATTTGAAATCACAAAATAGTTTGAGGCATTTGTAGAAAGCACGCCAATTCTGCTACTCCAATGATGTGCCTATGTATTACAGTACTATCAAGAAAATTTAGTGTTTTCCAACATAATATTTAAAAGTAAACCACAAATATCCATTAACTGCATCATCGAATTCCTGATGTTCTCTTTTCATTTATATAGAAAAAATGAAGTACATGTACATATTTGCAGCTTATCAGAAGTTGGAATAATTTTAAGCTCTCCTAACCCTAGCTAGGGAAACCAATATAACCCTAACAACAAATTTGTAACCAAAGCTAGCCACTCCACCATGAATCCTCACCAACATAGCATCACAACTGGAATGACATTCATCACATGAATGTCGGTATGTTAGACAATAAAAAAAAAGATGCAGTTTCTATCACAACTTTTTTCTGAAGCCAATTTATGTGCTGTCTCCACATTCTGTGATGTCAGTGACCCAACCATCTTCGGATAGAGGGGGACCCATTGAAGAAGTTGTTGTGTCTGTAACATGGCAATGCATTTTTCATCAGAGAAGATAATAATATGTGAAGTAATAAATGCATCAGAATACAAAGTAGATCAATTAAAAGTCTCTTTCTAAGTACCTTGACTCATCTGATAAAATAGTTATAGTGTGTCTTTGAACATCCTTCATCTGAAATCACATTAATTGGACGCTCCAGCCCTGCAAACATTCCAGCACTACATTAACAACATGAACAACCAGTGCTAAACGTTAGGAGCGATGACAATGAAAACAAACAAGGAAATTCACCAATTTCTGTGATTTCAGTGGCCCAATATTGTTCTGGTCGAGGGGGGCCCAATGACGAACCAACTGTGTTTGTAAGATGACAACACAGTTTCCATCAAATAAAAAATAACATGTCAAATAATAGATGCATCAGAATACATAGTATATCAATCAAGAATCTCATCAAATGTGCCTTGACTCATGTGATCAAAAGGATGATTGTGGGTCTGTGTACATCCTTCATCTGTAATCACATTAATTGGATGTTGCGGCCGTGCAAAATTTACAACACTACATTAAGCTAAAATAAATATCAAATATCAAAGACATTGCAACAAACATGAAAAATTGACAAAGTGATCTAAACATAGCAACGAACTTGGAAGATCACCAATTTGATCTAAACATACTGATATTGTCTCCCTATAGAACTTACTTGGAACAGTAGAGGAAGCATTGTTGGAGGGAGGACGACCACGATTGTTGAGGTGTGGAAACTGAAATGGTTCATCTTTGGATGCAGAGACATTCAAATCAATATTCAAGGTGACATTCCTTTTCCCTTTTTTTTTTTTTGGACTAAGGAAACTCTTCTTCCTATTCAAGGATGACTCATAAGCACCCAAACCAAGGGCGAAGTCATAATCCATAATATTAAGATTATTAGCATTATCGAATTTTTTTTTATCCAGATCAATCAACTCTTTTGTCTTGCTCACAGTAGAAGGAGGACTATTCTGAAACAGGTCTAGATAGCCAAACAACTCCTCTCTCAACACACCAAGTTCTTCAACATTGTCATCTTCAAGATTGGTTGGGATAGTATCTGCATGAAGGTTTGGTGCCTCTGTACTTATCTCAAAAGGGGAATTCAATGCATTGGGTGTGGTATGAAGATCCAATAAAGGGTCTAAACCCATTAAGGAGGAATGAAACCAATCTACCTTTATAGAATGCTTGCAAATGTTCCCCCAAATAGACCATGGACAAGCACAAGTGATAAATTTTTTGCGATGAAAAATGATAAGATATTCCTTATCGGCTTTTCTTTGACTCCTTACCCAATAAGCATGAGATATGCTCTCATGAGGCCTGCAATCACTGTCTGGAATTCTTCTAGCCTTTTCCATTGATGATTTAAGCTGCATCTCTTTCTTGTGGTTGTTATAATATCCTTCTTTTCTCAAAATTTCCTTGAATCGATAACATGGCTCAACATTTTTTAGGAGAGTGTAGAATAACCAATCCATTCTACGAGAACATTTCTTTCGCTTATCACATAGAAATGTTGATTTCAGATAACCGTGGTATGATTCCACAACATTATTTGTCTCCTGGTTTGCGTGGGGGAAAATCTCTGCAGCCTTTAACCCACATGCCTACATGGAAAGACTCAATTAGTAAATATAAGTTGTCCAACGTAAATAACAAACTTACAACACAGAAGGAGTATTATGCAAACTTATGAATCTTGTCACCGGAAATCCAAGTCTTGTAGAAATAGTCCAAAGAATTTTGCTCAGTTGCATATTTGATGAAAAAAGCATTGATTGCATCATCCACTTCATAAGTACAACAATATTTCATGATATGGCCAAGTTCATTGAACATATATTTTTCTTTCTTTGAGCTGCTAACCAACCGATTAACATTCTTGAGCCATGCCCTCCTTATGTGCCAAATACACAAGATCACTTCACATTTCGTGATTCTCCCGCGACATTTAATTCATTTTGAGTGAGAAATTTTTAAAACGAATGCAATTCGAAATGTCAAATAAGAATATTGATGTTACCTCAAAGCAATGATTTCAGCCATAGCATCATCAACCATGAAGGTGTTCACCCTCCAATCGGGACGAACCTGAAAACACCTAAGCATGAGGCTCTCCAGCCATACTGCTATATCTTGTGATGTATTACGTGACATCACCACCCAGGGAACTGGTACCCCACTTTGTTGCTCATCAAAGACCGGAAGTGTGTACAACTGATACTGTCATATTAAATGAAATGAAGTTAATTTTAAAATAAATTATTTTATTGAAGCAATCATTGGAAAAAAACTCACCCCATATTTGTTTGTACTGAATGTTGAGTCTATGGCTATCAAACTATTGTGGCCTAACTTGACTATAGTTTCCAACATCCATTTTGTTTGTATTTCAGCTATAAAAGGGATTTCTGCACCATTGGGCTTTTGGAAGAAGAAGAAATCATCTTGGTTTCTTTGATACTAAAGATTCACACTCATTTCATCTTTGGTATGCAATTATTAACTTTATTTCATCAGACGATTATAAATGTTTACAATGTCTTTTCTGCGTAAGAAGAAATCCCTACCTCTGGATGTAGCATCTATGTCAAGATATTTCTTTATATGTATTTTACAAACAGAGTCAATTGGCAGTTGAAGAAAATAACATCTTTCTAAATAAGAAATCATGTCCTTCGAAAGTCTTGGCTTTCTCTGAGTAACATCATCAGTTAAAGTGCTGTTTTTTCCATGACAAGGCCATCCTTGCCCATCCTCGTGATCATACTGATTGTATGTTATTACTGCTATGTTGGGATCCTAAACCATAATATTTACAATAAAATGGCATTGACATCCCCTTTTTTTGGCATATGACTTCCTTGCTTTGCTTTTCCATTCTTCTCTCTTGTCAGTTGAACCATATGAGCAATGATAACTACAAAATAAATTACAGGAATGTCACCAAATCTGGTAAATATAAAGCATATTTAATATCAACATCAAAACAATGTAGTTCTAAAACACTTACAGTTCATACTATAAGGCTCTTGCGCTCGGGTGTTTGCTTTGTAGACGCAGGAAGGAACATGAAGCATCTGCATTCGATTCCTCTCCTTTTTTAAAACCATCAACTCTTTCTTTGGGAATTTTTGCAACACGGTCAATATTCATGTCTTCTTTGTAGATTTCAGCCCAAACTAAATTTTTACTAGAAAAGATGAGTTTGTCTTTTGGGCCTTGCACCTCAAGCGCCATGGCTGACTTCCATTTCTTTGCCATGCTAAACGACTGTCTGCAAAAAAATGTGAAAACATATTAGGGAGCTGGAAATGATGAGAAGGTGATTTGTACATATACAATAGGAAATATAGTAATTGCATCTCCATGAAATTATGTAGTGGAAAATGATTTCTAGTACTCCTGTAGGTGCTGGAAAATCAATTTCCTAGGTGCTGGAAAATCATTTTCCAACACCTACAGGAGCACTAGTACTGCTGTAGGTGCTGGAAAATCAATTTCCAAGGTGCACTAGTACTGCTGTAGGTGCTGAAAAATCAATTTCCAAGGTGCACTAGTACTCCTGTAGGTGCTGGAAAATAATTTTCCAGCACCTAGAGGAGCACTAGTACTGCTGTAGGTGCTAGAAAATCAATTTCCAAGGTGCACTAGTACTCCTGTAGGTGCTGGAAAATCATTTTCCAGCACCGACAGGAGCACTAGTACTGCTGTAGGTGATGGAAAATCAATTTCCAAGGTGCACTAGTACTGCTGTACGTGCTGGAAAATCATTTTCCAAGGTGTTGGAAAATCATTTTCCAGCACCTAGAGGAGCACTAGTACTACTGTAGGTGCTGGAAAATCAATTTCCAAGGTGCACTAGTACTCCTGTATGTGTTGGAAAATCATTTTCCAAGATGTTGGGAAATCATTTTCCAGCACCTACAGGAGCACTAATACTGCTGTAGGTGCTGGAAAATTAATTTCCAAGGTGCACTAGTACTCCTGTACGTGCTGGAAAATCATTTTCCAAGGTGCAATCAGCTATGAATAGTTTTCATGTTTGCAGTCATCTACTGTACAATATTTTACATCATATTATATATAAACTAACCTACATGACGCTCCAACCTATTTTAATTAGAAAAAACCCATTTTCTCCAAGCACCAACTCCCACTATTCACAAGCACCAACTTGTTGATCTTTTTAAGGAAACTACCTAAAAGAGAGACTTTAGTAACCAATCTTCTGATAAATGAGATAAATATTTATTATAACAAGTTCTGATGATCTTGTTTAACCAACACTTTCTCTGATTCTGATTGTTGCGCCTCAGTTTTGTCTCATTTTTCACTCAAAATCTCTCATGCTACTATTTGATTAAATGATTATTGTTGCAAGTATTTGTTACTTCTTTTGTACCATTAATGGAAGTTTAATAAAGGTTTGTATGTTGCAGGTTAAAGTTGACTTGATCATATTTTGAACCTACAATTACTTGCCTGCACTATGCAACAAATTCCTGTACCAAATCAGTTCTTACAGCGTGCCTGCACCAGTGCGAGTTTTACAAATACTACAACCCCGAATTTGTAGCAGTTTCCCGACAGCTGATTTACTCCTCGATTTCCACGCCGATCGTTGCGAATCTCAAAATTCTGAAACATGGGTTTTTTTCCCAGTATAGGAAATTGAGTAATATGTGGGCCATTCTCCAAAATACGTAACGGTTGAGGAGATATGAAGGGCGCTCTGGAGGCAGTTTGTTAAAAATACCAAATTTTCTAGAATTCTAGAAAACACAGTCAACAAGTTTCCAGACTACCAACTTTCGCCTCGGTTTTTGTGCAGATGAAGGAAAATAAAGAAATTCCACGACATGGGTTTTTATCCCAGTATAGAAAATTGACTAAGGTCAAAATGGTTTTCCAAAATTAATAAGAGTTAAGGATATACGAAGGGGGCTTTGGAGGTAGTTTGTTACAAATACCAACTTTTCCAGAATTCTAGAAAATGCCCAGATTTGGGAAATTCGTGGTAAATCTCCATTATTTCAGTAGGGAAACAATTGTACTAATATTATATTAATGATAATTAGTTGGGATTCAATCCCCATGATGTTTGCAAAGGATTGGCTTGTTTTATGCCAAGTTTGGAATGTAAAAAAATTATAAAAGAAGAGTCATGGCTCCAAGCCTAGGAGGGAATTTTAGTCAATCAATTAAGCAGAGGGCAGAAGCACGCACATGCAAGCATAGCGCAGAAGGGAGGAGAGGTTGTTCCAATGTAGCAGCATGTGGATTTTAGTGTGGAATGCTTCTCCTACTTGCTGGGATTAGCCGATGTCTGTATTATGTAAAAGACTGTTTTTTTTTAATTAATTGAAGCAATTTTTATTCATGCTTTGTCTATTCATTTATTTCATCTAATGATTTCGATTTTTGTGTGAACCAGGCACTTAAAGAGGGTGTGAGTTGGCTGGGTTGGCCGCCAGACCAGCTCGACACCACTCTCATCTTTTAAATAACATTTCAATTCTTGTTTGTTTGATTTTAAATTAATTCGATTTGCTGCAATCCATTATTCCAAGTTTTAAGGTTAATTTGAGTTGCTGCAATTTGTTTATATTTCATTTGCTGCATTATTAATTATACTTGCACCTGAAATATTTTAAACAATGATTACGCCCTCCAGATTGTCCGAATCCATAAGATCAGCTCTGCCATTATGAGCTTTAACTCTAATTCTGTAAATTAATCCAGATCTATTAATTTATATTTAAAGCTACAATTTTTACATTTGCTGAGCCGATATTTATAAATACGGAAACTAGATGTTTGAATTGATAAATTCTTCATTAATATTATGGTTTCCTTTAACTTCTGGATTGTTCTTACACATAATTAGTGTAAGAAGATTTTATGCTTGCACCAGTGCAAGCACGTTATAATATACAGTAGTGCAGGCAGAATTAGTGCAAGCAGAATAGTTTGAATTGATTTTGAATTTATTCCAGCATTTATAGTATTTTCGTTATTGTGCCGGCACCGCTTGATTTCCAGTTCTGATTTCTCTTATGTTTACTTGCTATTAGAATTTCCTTTTGCATTGATTGCTTTTAATTTCCCGCATGATTTTAATTGTTTAGATTGGTGTTTCTCACAGTAGTGCAGGATTACATTTATTTTCGAGATTAATCACAAGATAGACTAGAATTTGTTTTACAGGTTACCAAGGACTCTCTCTGGCATTTCCAGTGCTGCGTCTCAAATTACACTTAAGTAAAAAATCCTCAACACTTAAATTGTCAACCCGGGGGATTCGTAAAAGTAGAGATGAAGCAAAGGCAATGCCAGAGATGGTATGAATATTTCTAATATCAACTCCTACTTTTGAAAAGAAGAATTGCAGAATCAAACTTTAGAGAAGAAAAAGGGAACTCGAACCATCAAAACAATCTGAGGCTAGAACAAGAAGAAATGTACTTGCAAAAGAGATTCAGAAATAAAGAGGAGAAATCACTCTAGCTAAATATTGATTAGCTACTGAGAATGTGTTTCCTTCAACAAAGACACCTTAGCAGTTTTCAACAAATGGGCCCCTTCAATCCTGCGTATGTAAACATATCCTTCTCGCGAAAATCGATCTTGCACTAGTGCAGGAACAACGATTTATGCAGAAAGTGTAAAGTAACGTCTTTACTAAAAAAATTCTTTTCTTCGTGCAAGGGCTTTGAACTTTCTCAAGTCTGCAGCACTTAGATCCAATACCAAGAAACTGGTTCTTGTACTCGATCAGAGCTTCTTACACTTTAACTTTTGATTCTTGAAATCAATGATTCATTACTGCCGTGTTATAAAACCAAATCATATATCAGCAAAGATGAATATCTGTAGAAAGTAAGAGAACAATATTTTTTAATTAAAATGTAACCGAAAGCAAGAAAGCTGTTAGAAGTAAACTAGAAAGGCTTGTTGCATCATATTATCTAGCGCTGGTGCAAGAATAGTTCTCCTGCTTGCACCAGGGAGAAACCAAACCAACGTGCAGAAAGTAAATAGCACACCAACATGCACTGGTGTAGGAAGAACCAGGCAGAGGAAATAAACCAAATCGTGCAGAAAGTGAATAGCACACCAACGTGCACTGGGGCAGGTAACTCCTCCTGTTCGAACTAGGCAAGGAAAATAAATCAACCATGCAGAAAGTAACTTAACTACTTCATGCAGCAGATCTGCTTCCACTAAAACAGAAATTCAAATGCTGTAAATTAAATCACACTTGACAGTTTAAAACATAAATTACAAGAAGAACAAGGAGGGAGAACGTGCTGGGTTGGCTAGGCCCTTAGCCAACCAACGCGTTTCCCTTTCAAATGAAAATGATACTCAGTATCAACTCATCAACTGTTTAAGCCAAATGATGAAATGTAAGAAGCATGAGGCGAAGCTCTTCTTATTAGATTCTTAAAGCAATTACATGCGCGATTACATATCCAGCCCAGATTTGGGTGATAACACAAGACAAACCTGTTACCGCCTCGCTGGTTCTATTCTTTGATCTATTCAATTCTATCAAAACATTGAACATCTTGTCCTATTTACATTTATGCTTATATAGATCCTTTTGGCCGCAGGCCAAAAGGATCATTTAACCATTACATAGCCAATTATAGAAATTGTTATAAAAAATTACATAACCGATTGCAGAATAAGCTTTCGGCCTTCAAAATTAAATCGCTTTAAATAGAATAGGCCGCGACTATCTCTAGCTATTCGTCTCTCTTAAGTCCGATCTCAGCTACTCTAGATTTAACTGCTATCATAGTTGGGATTCGGCTGCCTTCGGATATGTCTTCGTTGATCGTAGCTAAGGCAGTACAAAACAGGCGGCAACCCAAGTGATCCAGATTCGCTGCCAAGATTCACGGCGCTGGTGCTGGTGCGAGATCTGTTCTGCACTAAAAACCAACGGTCAAGATAAGTGTTTATCTATTAAATAACATAGGAGGTAATGACAAGTTACAAAAGTAATTCTAAGTAAGAAATCACGTAATAGATAATTAATAAATGTTAAGTTGAGTTGAAAATGTAAAATATGAAGTTAATGCAAAATGTGTCATCGTTCTTGCACTAGTGCAGGATGAGGGTGCATAAGATAGGTAAAACAGGGTAAATGATTATGATTTGGGAAGGGAAGAGTGGTAAAAAAGAATGCAATTTAGGGGACTAACATCCTCCCATCCCTAAACTGTTGTGTGTCCTCAAACAACTTTTTTACCTCTGCAAAAAACCAAAATTTTTGAATACTCCAACTTAGTCCTGTTTCGGCATCTTGTCCTCAGGCTGCACTGTTTTAGCCTTCTTCCTCTTGACGTGCCTTAACTTCTTTGAAACCTTTTTCAACCACCTGAAACAACATCCAGTTCGATATTTCCAAACTTTAACCTCGTTTTTCTTTTGTTTGAGCTCTGCCATCAATTATCCTCTGCTTTGTTTCTTCTCCTCTTGTGCTTTGGTCACAAGCTGCTCCAAGTTTTTTACTTGGAGTTCTAATTCTGTTATGAGGGAAACATGAGTCACCAATTATTTTCCTTTCTCTCTCTCAGCAGGGGCTGTCACTGGCTCCGGAACTTCTATATCTGCCATGGTCGCATCAAGGAACTCTTCTACCTGCAGTCCTTCTTTTTCCGGTTCCTCTTTCTCAGGTTCTTCTTCTGGTTCATCTTCATCCAGTTCCTCGTCTAATTTTTCTTCCTCAGGTTCCTCTTCTTCCTCCGGTTCCTCTTCCTCAGGTTCTTCTTCTGGTTCATCTTCATCCGGTTCCTCGTCTAATTTTTCTTCCTCAGGTTCTTCCTCGTCCTCCTTTTCTTCAGTTCCTCCTTAAGTTTCTGATTCTTCTTCTCGGGCTGCGGCTTCTTCTTGTACCGGTGTAGGATGGGGTTCCATACCCTGTGGGTGTTGTGGTTCATTTCCTACATCCGAAACTTTTCTCTTCTTTTGGGGCTTTCTGATAAGATTTTCCAGTGGAATATCGTCCCAAATTTGTGCAATATTCGCCGCATCTGCAAGAACCGACAGCCTGTCGGGTTCAGAGGCCTGTGCCTGTGTAGAAGGTGTTTTTTCATCAAGTGCGCCGGCTGTTTCCTCAGTGGAAGACGAAGCCTTCCCTTCTGTTGATTTATCCGTCTACTTCCTTTTCGCACTACTGCGAGAAGGACTTCCCTTTCTGCTTCTATTCAGGCCCTTGCTTGTACTAGGGGCCTGTGTCTTCTCTTCCTTGGCCGACTTCCAGTGCAGATGTTTTAACAGCTCTTCCCATGTCATACCTTTGCTTTCTAGTTGTTTTAAGACCAATATTTTGATCAGGCCGTGATGGTATAATCGTGCATCGGCCTGGTCCTCCCTTCCATCCTGTACGCTTCTAGTTATTTTCTCCAAGCTTTTGAGAAAAAAGTAGGGGAAGTTCATCCTCCAACGAATGTGTCAGCCTCCTTCAAAATGTTGTAGCAGTCTAAAATGATACACTATGATGCAGGTGTATCTCCCTTCGCAGGTCACAAATTTTTTCAAAACAAACAGGAGATCCTGCCATTGACCTAGCAGGTCTTTGCACAGAACTCTGCGTTTCCAATTGACCTCCATCTTCTTATCCGTGACACAACGTTGCCAGCATTTTCTTTCCAGATTTTGGTTCTTGAACCACTCCACTCCCGTATTCTCCAGACCTGTTGCTGCTGCTCCAAATTTCCTCGTGACTTTGAATTTGAGTGGCCCAATTCTCACTTGGCCATTTTTAAAGCTTCTTGCAAATTGTAAGGCGACATCCCTGTCATACCCATCGAACTTATGCAGGAACCATACAAATCCCGACTCCCGCAACAGTGGAAGACTGTTGCGAAATTCAACAGTTTGCTCAATCTTGCGAAGAGACAAGGGTTCATTTCGGGCGGGCGGCATTGCTGCTATCGGCTATGAACAATAAGTTCCCAGGCTTGCATGAAATACCGGGGAATCGGCTTTCATACATAAAGATGTAACCATATCTCTGATTCATTTGCCATAAATACTCATCATTTCCGATCAGGCTTAATTGGTACGCGTGACGACGGTTTAACGGTTAGGTATAGTAATAACGGGATGTTTGGGATGAATGTAGGAGCGGGTGGGGGTTATGAGTGAAGGAAATTTCACATTATGGTGGAATGGGGTGAATTATATGCAAATAATGATTACAAAATTTCACATTCCTTCATAATTACAAAAAAAAAGGGACTTAGCATTCATTTAAAAAGATCATGATTCCTACTTAAAAAAAACTTTGTAATTTTAAATAATTTCCTCCTAAGTAATATAATAGCGTAACTGCTTATCAATGATATGAAGAACATCATATAACTTTCCATCATGAATACTTTCTTATGTCATATGATAACTTGTACTCTGTTGCTGATAAGGTGCATGCTTGTATTGATCTTTGCACCGCGTAAATCACATCATTCTGATGGTACTTTTCTGCTCATATCATATAGGACAATATGCTTGCACTAGTGCAAGCATAATGTTAAGACAGATAATTAAAATATAGGCTGGATTTCACATGATTTCCTCAACTTATTATGAATTTTGCTTCGCCCTTTGATGCTTCAGAGCACAACCTTCTGCTCTTTGTATGCAAGATCCTGCAATGAACTTCATGAGGGAATAAAGGAGTGGGAAAAAGAAATTTTAGAATGGGAAGGAATTCTGTCACATGGATTCCAGGAAAGTACCAAAAGAGGGAAAATAGAAGTGGGATAGGGGAAAAAAATTTAGGGTTAAAGTGGGATTTCTTCGAAGCGGATAGGGTGAATTTAGAAGAATATGGGAAGGTTAATTATACTAGGATTCTGAGAAGAAAGCTGAGGGAAAATTACGAAATGGGATATGAAGAAAGGCAAAAAATTTTCTGGAAGGTCTGCCTGCACAGTGTAAGAAAAATAACTGCAGCAAGAATTAAGCGTTACTTGGAAAAAAAAAAACATGTTAATTTCCCCAATTTTATAAAGGTTGGCTCTGTTGAACCTGCTTTTACTTCGGTGGTTACTAGCATATCTAAAGGTCAAGCAACATTCTCTTTTTATTAGAAATTTTTGATCTTCCCGCCAGCAAGCTGGTTTTCAGGTTGATCCTTCTGCAATCATGTCAACGGACTGATTTTGATAATTACAGGAAATTATTTTTTCTTTACTTTTTTTTTTTTTCCTGAAGAAGAGGGATTCAAATTTTCAAGAGGTTGGTATTACCATTTACCACTATCGTTCCAAATTGCTGCTGAACTTGCTGTGTAAAATCTTTCTTGGCAAGTGGTTGAAAATATTTCTTTAATCTATGTCCATTTACCAAGAATACTGTATCCTGTCCATCAATAGTTTTGACTTCTACAGCTCCATTCTCAAATACTCGGATTACTTCATATGGTCCCATCCAACGTGTATGGAATTTCCATTTAAAAATTTTAAATCTAGAATCATAAAGGAGTACCGAATCACTTGGTTGGAACTGCTTTTTTTGAATGGACTTGTCATGCCACTTTTTCCGTTGCTGCTGGATTAATATGTTTTGCTGAACAACATATCTACGAAATTCATCTAACTCATTTAACTGAAGAAGACACTGTTGTTTTGCCTTAGAGAGATCGAGTCCTAGCTGAACTGCAGTTTTGAAAGTTTTGATCTGGAACTCAATCAGTAACAGAACCTATTTTTCGTATACCAGCTCATATGGTGTGTGCCCCGTACTATTTCTCCAAGTGGTTCTGTATGCCCACAAAGCTTCTGGTAATCTTTCAGCCCAATCTTTCCAATGCATATTCACTGTCTTTGTGAGAATGGACTCGATCACCTTGTTTGTAGAATCCACCTGGCCATTTGCTTGCGGGTGATACGGTGTAGACTTCCAGTGCCAGATCTTGTATTGCTCCATCACTCCCTGTACCAGATTAGAAATAAACTGCGGACCATTGTCAGAAACAATTTCTTTAGGCACACCAAATCTAGTAAAGATTTCAGAAAAGAGAAAATCAACAACAACTTTTTCCGTAGCAAAAGAAACAACTTTAGCTTCCACCCATTTTGTAACAAAATTTGTACAAACCAAAATATGATTTTTACTTAATGATGTTGGATTTATTGGCCCTACAAAATCAATAGCCCATTTTTCAAATGGCTCAATCATAACTTGAGGGCATAAAGGCATTTCATTGGTTTGGTTAGGTTGGCCCATTCGTTGAAAACTATCACATCGCCTGACATACTGCTTGGCATCCTTAAACAAGGAAGGCCAAAAATAGCCAGAACGTAATATTTTATAAGAAATTCGCTTATCAACAAAGTGGCCTCCACAAGGTTCATCATGAGCAGATTTCAATATGTCAAACACTTCCTCCTGTCTTACACATCTGTGGATAATCAAATCTGGACCAGTGTAAAAGAGGTCTCCTTGAATCCAGGAGTATGCAGCGCTTTTCTGAATAATGTTTCGCTTTTCACGGGCGGGCAAGTGAGGTGGTGTTTTTCCAGTAACTAAATAATTGGCGATGTCAGCAAACCACAAAGAATATGTAGACACAGCAAAAAGATGTTCATCTGGAAAACCATCATTAACAAGAGTTACGTTACCAGGATTATCTAGTCTAGAAAGAAAATCTGCTACAACATTTGACTTTCCTGGTCTATCAACAATATTAATATTGAACTCCTGCAACAATAGCAACCACCTAGTGACTCTACCACTAGTCAATGGTTTGTTCATCAAATATTTAATCGCGGAATGATTAGTATGAACAAATACTTCATATCCTGTGATATAGTGTCTAAACTTATTAATTGCAAAGATTACAGGTAAAACCTTTTTCTCTGTAACTGTATGGTTTAATTCAGCGGAAGACAAATTATTACTAATATAATAAATAGCATAGGATTTCTTGTCTTCCTCTTGTCCCAAAGCTGCGCCAACAACCAGGTCTGAAGCATCGGAGGAAATGTGAAAGGGCAGGGACCAGTTTGGACCTCTAAAAACTGGTGCCTGTACCAACTTTTCCTTCAATGTTTCAAAAGACTGTTGGCAAGCCTTGGACCAAGAAAATTTACTATCCATAGCTAGAAGTCGGAAAAGAGGAGCAACTATCTTAGAAAATTTTTCAATGAATCTTCTATAGTAACTAGCATGTCCTAAAAAACCTCTTACTTCCCTTTGAGTTTTGGGTGCAGGAAGATGCAGAATGATTTCGATCTTTTTCGGATCAACCTGGATACCTTTGTCAGAGATCAGATGGCCAAGTACCACTCATGCTTTGCACATTAATTTTCGTTTCTTGTCACTCAAAGCAAGGTGGGATTCTTGAAAACGAAGAAGTACTTTCTCCAAATTTTCGAGAGCTTCCTGAAAAGAATTACCAAACACAGAGAAGTCATCCATATAAATTTCTACAAATTCAAGATCAGCAAAAATAGCCAAGACTGCCCTTTGAAAGGTAGCCGAAGCATTATATAAACCAAAGGGAAGCACTTTGTAAGCAAATGTCCCCCATGGACATGTAAAGGCAGTTTTATCCTGATCTTCGGGTGCAATCTTTATCTGGTTATAGCCACTAAAACCATCCAAAAAGGAGAAATATTTATTTCCTGCAAGGGTATCAAGCACTTGGTCAATGAAAGGGAGAGGGAAGTAATATTTGAGAGTGGCTTTGTTTAATTCACGATAATAAATACAAATACACCAGCTTCCATCTTTCTTAGGTACTAGCACTAATGGAGAGACCCACTGACTATCAGAAATAGGATAGATAAAACCAGCATCTAAAAGTTTATGTATTTCTTCTTTCACAACATCTCTTAGAGCTGGATTCATTCATCTTTGGGGTTGTCGGACAGGTCGGGTTCCTTCCTGAATATAGATATGATGTGTACAAGTTTCAGGAGGGATACCCTTCATGTATTCATATCCCCAAGCAAATTCACTAAGATGGTTTTGCAACAAATTCACAAGCTGCTCTTGCTGAGATGGGTCTAAATATGAACTGATATGCAAGGACTTACCAGGGCTAATCTCAAAAAGAGTAGTATCAGGCTCCGGAGTACTCAAGGGAGTGGTCAAAGGCAGTGATATAGAAGAATGAGAATCATGGGTTTCTTGGAAATCTAGGCTAAAAATCTGACTCAAAGGCTCAAAGTTAGGCATAGTTCCTAGATTGTTCAAGAAATCTTGAATCTCGTCTTCTTGTGAAGACCCAGTATAATGATGAATGAGAGAAATAGACTGATTCTCCTCATCACTACTTTGGTCCAACCATAAAGTTTCTCGAAGGTCATGAATGGATCTGGAAGGGGGGTATAAGGTAACTTTCTTCCTAGAATCTCCATGTGAAATATACATATCTCCGGAACGACATCTGTTACACAATAATTTGTCACCATCCCTACAATCCCCATCTCGCCCATTGGAGGGTCGTTTCTGTGACCAATAAGCAGTGTCATGCATTGAAAATACCATCATTGCATCCCTTTCCATGAGGGCAACATTCCTTCTGTTGATCATTTCCTGAGCAGACCCCTAAAAACACCTGTCTTTTCCTTGGCGCTGGTAGCCCGTTATGTCCTCGCGCCAATGGGGGAAAATTAACACTGAGCCCGCGCCAGTTGGCACTCTATCCCAATTAAGCACCCGCACCAATCTGCTTATGGAAAGTTTTTTAAAAAAAGAGGCGAAGTTTCGATTACAACAACTTCGTGGATCAGACATGAGGAGTGGTTTCGACTGAATAACCACGACCTTCCTCCTTTGGCCTCTTGTTTCCACCTTATGGGGAACCTCCCAAGGGATAAGGCCTCCCTTCCACTATTGTAGGGATCCCAACCTCCTCCTCTCCTCTATAAATATAACCTTCATCCATTGATGAAGGGGCTGAATCGCTGAATGGCTGAGGGGCTGAATGGCTGAATGGCTGAATAGCTGAATAGCTGAAGGGCTGAATAGCTGAAGGGCTGAATAGCTGAAGGGCTGAATGGTAGAATCTCCAAGATCAAGCCAAGATCCTTCATAGCCAAAGAAGAATGCTCCGAAAGAGCTTTGATAGTCCTCATAGTGCCAAATCCATAGCAAGGAGATTGACGATCGAAGAGAGAGGCTTGTCCCCATTCCCGACAAGCTTTACCGAGACGTATTCCGCTGACGACCTGCCGAAGGAAGGTTCAGCGTCAGAGCCTAGTTGTATTTTCCTTTGTATGAAATAATGATAAGTGACTTTGGTTATGGTTCCACTCATATTGTTCATTATGAGCATGAGTTGTGTCTTCTCTGACTGATACATAATTGCATATATCGGGTTTTACGCTTGTGTTTGTCGTATTTCTTGTGTGTGCAGGTGTTCGATCGCGGTGAGCGAGAGGATTGTGATCTGCTGGAGCAAGGAAACAGGAGCGCCATCTTCTCTACGAACAATAGCGTTGGACTTGAGGTGGGCCTTCTTCGCAAGTTGGTTTATTGTAATTAGGAACCTGCGCCTTAGCGTGATACGATTGTTGTTAGACCCGATCTGGGCTAGTAGGGATCGCCTCTGTCCGTAGAGGGGATTTACCTCTACAACAAATTGGCGACTCCGCTAGGGACCGTTGATTTGGAGTATTGTCTTGTATTTTTGGTCGATTCTTGAATTTTCTTGCTTGATCAACTCTTTTGGCTGGCTCTTTCCGTGTGTTTGGCTTTGTTTAGCTTTACCATCACTAGTCTGTTCTTGGATTGCTCTTTTTTATTTTTTCCATATTAAACTCGACTGGCGCGCTTATTAGCCTGACAGTCGCGCCCATTGGCGCATGTTGCCAGTGTATTACTCGTGCCAATCCTGTTCTGGCGCTAGATTCCGCCTGACAGTCGCGCCAATTCTGTAAGGTGCCAGGGTTTGCTCTGTTTTGAGCTTTCTGAGCTTGATCTGTGTGTTTGGTTTCATTTTTACGACTACCTGAGTGTTCTGGAGCATTGTTTGACTGACTGTGACCTTCATCCTTTGGTTTTTTTCCCGTTTCTATCGATTTTACATTCTAGCCCTAGGGCATCTAGGTGCTATTGTGTGTCGAACCTCCCGTGGGAGTTTTTGGTTTCTATCTGTTCAGTCAAATTTGTGATTGCTTCTCTGCATTCGTTTGGTGGTTGTCTATCATTTTATTGCGTTATTTGAGCGATTGGATTCTTCTTCATTCGAATTCCACTTTGTCTCGATTTGAGCCTAGATTACATGGTTCATTTGAGTATTGGAGATTCTGTTTGAAGTGGTGAGTCTGGTCTTGGTTGGGAGAAATTCTTTGTTTTTTTTTTCATTTTCAGGCGTTGGCGCTTGTTTTCAGTTAGCAACCCGCGCCAATTTTCCATTGGCGCTAGTTGTCAGTGAGCAAGTCGCGCCAGTTGGCGCTAGTTTCACCTACCAAAGTCGTGCCAATTTCAGGGTGTGTGGAAATTGAGACTTTTTCCCTAAATCCTTCACCAGTGTGTCTTTCCCTTCCGGTATTTTCGCTGTATGAGCATAGATTACATTGGTCATTGTTTGAAATGTCTTCTCTCCATGATTGTTTGATGTAAAAGGGAATGAATGCCTTGTTTTGATCTCATGCTTTGGAAGTACTCTTTGTGTTTTGTCACCTTTTGAGGAATTTCGTTACAAAGTGTTTAAAACAACGGTTGCATTCTTAGTGTTTGTTTGCATACCTTTTGCATTCATCCTTTCATTAAGAAGATTTGCGTTCATTTATTTTTCGTCTCATAGTTTGCTTTTAGTTAAAATGCATTAGATCACATTGCATTGAAAAGTATTTTTGAGATTTATCATTGAACTTAGATCACATTGTTTAATGATTGAAAGCTAAAGTCGCTTTGAGTGCATTCTCTTTCATTAAAATCATGCATTAAGTAGATTCTCATTTCATCGAAAAATGCATTGAGTGCATTCTTATCATTTCAAAAAAGAAGAATAAGAGGATTTTGCATAGATTACATTGCATTATTCGCATCGTTGAATGTTTGAAATTACTTTTGGATAGTGAAAGTCATCTAGTTTGGAAAAATTTCGTTTACAATGTTGTTGTTTGTTGCATCATTGTTTGAAGCTCTTCCCTTAACTAGATAACATTCATCGAATTGAAAAGTTTTATTTTCTCATATAGCTGCATATAGGAGATTGTCAGATGACATACGGTAGGGCCTTGAAACCGAGACATAATTGAAGATCAACCTTAAAATTTATTCAATTTACACTAAGGCAACATTGAAACATTAACGAAACATTTAGAGGTCTAGGTTAGAGACGTGTTCCGGCGTCGTTAAACCTAGTAGCTGTCGTTCGCCTCTTGGCTTTAGACAGCACTAGTACGGACTTGTGCTCCCCGTACTGTCGCGTATATAAAGGGAGACCCCACTAGGTTTCTATCCTTTATCCATAGGAAGCCGAGTCTGCCGCCCTATACCCGTGATACACTGGACATAGCATTCGGGGAGATTTCCTGCACGTACGTTAGGTCCTTGGTTGATTTCTATTTCATTTTGAAACCAAGGTGTATATTGCAGTTCACGGTTATTTGGTACACCCTTTGCCTAGAATTCCTGAGTAGTCATTTCGATCTTTTCTGACTCTTTAAATTTGAAAAGGTCATCAAGCGCTTGTCCTTTCACGCTTGTTTCCAATCTGAAAGTGATAGAGTCACCTTTTGCCTGTTTCTCGACTCTTAAAAGATGAAACAGCAGAGTTTTGTTTCAATGTCATAAAAATTAACTGCCCACGAAATATTCCGAGTTAAAGTTAGTTTCCTCAGGGTGTTGTTTCTGATGGCAACTTTCCCGAAGTTCACCAACCAAGGAATCCCCTCCAATGGGAATCCTGGTCCTTTTCCTCCTTTTGGGAATATTGGTGCTCCTTACATGGCAACGTTGTCCCTTCCTGGGTTAACTATTGGGTTTCCTGTTTGGTTGTTTTCAACCTCTGTGGTCCCGAATGTCCCGGCTACTGTTCAATCAGTTCCTCCAACTGAACAACATCATGTTGATTCCAAGGTGGACCTCTCCCCTTCTTCGCCTGTTTCTGCGTCCTCCTCTTCTACTTCGCCTGGTGAAAGTTTGGATTCGAGTAACCAGGTGGCTAAGAAGAAGAAGAAGAAGACAAAGAAGAAGAAGTCTGATAAACGAGAGGCTAGCTCTACGACTATTGCGTCTAAGAAGTCTCCTCTTCATAAACCTTCCAACCCTGCACGAAAATTCAAGTTCCCTTGCATGTTGTGCACGGGAGACCATCTTCTTCAAGACTGCCCTGGCATTCCCAAGGTACTCGAAGTATGGTCCAACGGTCGCCCGCCGTTTCCTTTGGCTTCTGGGAGTCAGGTTGGGGGCATGTCTTCAGCTAGTGCTGGTAAAACTCCTAAGAAGCAGGGTAAGATTACCAATCCCTGTAGGTTGTGTGAAGGGCACCATGCCATTCACCTTTGTCCTTATATGGATGAAGCCAAGTGAGTGTTGGACAACTTAACTGCTTCTACACCATGCCTCCCGGCTGGTTATAAACGACTTTCTTTGAGTCCTCCACCAGCTGATCCTATGATTGGTCAAGAGTCATCCTTGGTCGATCCCGCTCCCTCAAAAATTCAAATTCAGGAATCCATCCCTGACCAACCATTGGTCGTGGGATCGGTTGAGCTGGCCCCGTCTGCGGTGCACCAGGTCTTTTCTGTCGAGAGTGGATCTCATCCCCCTCAGGTTCTTCTTATTTCTTCGGATTATTTGGACTTAGAGAAAGATTCTCCTATCCCTATATCTCAAGAAGCTGCTCCACCACCTCCTATGATGGAGGTTCCGGAGGATACTCCTCCCGCCTTCGAGATGGAGGTCGTGGAGGATGCTCCTTCTTCTTCCGTAACACCAGGGGAAGACCATCTCGGTTCGATGGTAGCCCCTCCACGTAGTTTGGTCGCTTCCTTTGATTGGAATCGATTTGCGGGATACCGCCTTCCATCTTATGTGCCTTTCGAGATAACAGTACAAGCCTTTGGTTTGGTTGTACCCAGCACGATTATAGATGAAGGCACGTCTGTTAGTATTTTATCCTCAACTACTTGGCAAGCTTTCGGTTCGCCGCCGCTTGTGCCTGTTACACAGAATCTGTTGACGTTTAACAGAAGAACGAGTCAACCGTTAGGGATCCTTCCAAGGTTACCTGTTACTTTGGGAGGTAAAACCATCCATATGGACGTGATGGTTGTTCCAGGCCCCTTGTATTTCAATATGCTCTTGGGGCGCAATTACACCTATGCCATGGGAGCGCTTGTCTCCTCCCTTTTTCGTGTGGTATGTTTTCCACATGAAGGACAAATCGTGACCATTGTTCAACTTTCGTTCTTTGGTCCTGATGTGGCAACTGGACCGCCATCATCCCTTCCTAGTTTTTATCCACCCGTTGTATCTGCCCCACCGCAGGTCAACTATGTGGCTACCTACCCCGTGCCTGTACCCAGTGATTGTGCCATTGTGCATCAGGTGCTGGGGGTATTGGGTCCTGACTTCCAGGATGTTTTCCTTCCATCGGGAGTGGAAATCTTGGAAGCAATGACTTCTTGTTCATTATGATGAGGTCTATCGGAGCACAGTTCGTTTTCTTGTGTCAAGGTCCTTAAAAAATGAAACAAGCTCATCGGAGCATGGTTCTTGTCTTGTGTCAAACTCCTTAAAAAATGAAACAAGGTTGTTGGAGCATAGTTCCTTGTCTTGTGTCAAGCTCCTTAAAAAATGAAACAAGGGTGTTTGAGGATAGTTATTTTAATGTGTCAACCTTGTTAAAACAATGAAACACGTTGCTGTTCAATTCGAGTCTTTGATAAGATCTCGTAAAATCCCAGTCGAGTCTTTCTCTTGATCTCGTAACTTGAACCTTCACTCCCTCCATCTGTTTACTCAGGTGCATGGACTGAAGCTTGGGGGCATGTACCTCGAATTGAGTCACCATGTTGGGGGGCATGCTTAATTTTTCAAGCATAGTTTGTTTCCGTTTCAAGCTTGTGTAAAAATGAAACCGGTTTCAAGCATAGTTTATCTTTTTTTCAAGCTTGTGTAAAAATGAAACCATTCCCATTTTACCTCTTGTGATTGCCATTTTATCAGTCTGTTTTTGCCAGATGAGCCTTGGTTTTCTCACTCCATCGTCACTATCTGCTTGGCCGGTCATATGCCTTCACTTGGTTGTTTTACCCATTCTTGAGGAACCGCTGCGATGAGTGGTCTTGTTAGCCAGCCTCTTAACCTTTACTTGTTCTGAGCAGTTCCACCATTACCGGAACTAGTTGCTACCCTTTATACCACTCGTTCCTCCAGGAGGAGTCAACTTTCAGCTCTTTTCTGACTCCCTAAACATGAAAAGATTGCCGAGTCGCTTGTCGTTTTGATCTCGTTAAAGTGGTTACGAAACAACATCTACCCAGTATACGTTTACCCCTTTTTCGGGTTGGGATAGATTATTTACGAAAAAGGAATACCCTAGCCTATCGCGACTAGGAGGTTTTCTCAGACACAGTTTTCTACCTTTTCTGATCTGAGGAACTATCTACGAAAAGGGATTGTTGGAGTTTACTTTTCTGCTATCTTTTCAAACTCTCTAAATATGAAAAGACGCCGAGTTCTTCCTTTGTCAGACTCGTTAAACCCTGATGACATTGGATTTAGTCGTAATGACGATATTCGAGTTTCTCCTTCCTAGGGCTCGTTAAATGTACTAGGATGGATTCTTCTGAAGGGGGGAATTATATTACAAGCACATGCTATCCTCTTCAAGCTTGTGTAAAAATAAAGAGGTACTCGCTAGAAATGGTGGGGAAAAATGGAACCAGCATCATTGTCGTGTCAGTAGTATGTCGCTCTTGAACATGGCACTTGTCTGCATTCGTGTCGGGTTGGGGACATCTCATCTCGTTTTCCACTTGCCTCCGTGGGTTTGGGTGATCCCTTTTGACCTCTCATCTGCTCTTTGCCTCGTGATCATGACCTTTGATCTTTTGATGTCAAATACTGCCAAATCCACTGTCGTGCCGTCGATATGTTCAAGAGAAGTTGACCTCTGCAAAATTCCAACCTTCCTTTGATTCTCATCTGATCCTAATTCACAAAGACATTATGTTCCTCTGTCTCGTGTCGATGATGTGGGAAACACTATGGCCCACCTTCAATCAAGGTCACTTCCTGTCGACTTCAGCTCATTATCCAGGAAGCTGATCTAGAGACTCCCTTCTGGTACCTTGGAGCCTACATGCCTCAATGGTAGGTTCTTCAAGTTTGACGTGAGGTTTTCATCATTGGCCTCCGATCGAGTGATTCTATGGGTTTTCGACGCCAGCTCACTGATTCACATGCCGTAGATTGTACCTTTAGTACCTTGAGGGCCATTGTCATTATTGGTGGTACCTCTCGCGTCTGTTAACAACTTTCATCATTGGCTGGTAATCAGGTGATGTTCTTTCATGTTCGACTTCAGCTCACTTATTCACATGCTTGAACTTGTACTTTATTCGGGTCGAGATGGAGCGGAAGACCTTGGATTTCGTCTGTTAGAATCCAGGCTGTGATTTTGTGGATTATTATGATTGGATACATGACTCGTTGATTGGATGGCTGCGACCATACCTGAGTCTCTTTATCGATCCTTATCGGATGGCTGCGTCCATGCCTCGGATCTGGATTCTTGTATACTCTGTTATGGATGGCTGCGCCCATACCACATATATATAATGTATTTGAGATATCAGTTGCACTTCTCTATGCAGGTTTCTCGATAGCAGTGTTTTCAGTTGGAAACGTTCTCGTAAATCATTTCACCCCTCTCTCTCTTTCGGGCCTCATGCTTTAGGGGGCATCTGTTACACAGTAATTTGTCACCATCCCTACAATCCCCATCTCGCCCATTGGAGGGTCGTTTCTGTGACCAATAAGCAGTGTCATGCCTTGAAAATACCATCATTGCATCCCTTGCCATGAGGTCAACATTCCTTCTGTTGATCATTTCCTGAGCAGACCCCTAAAAACACCTGTCTTTTCCTTGGCACTGGTAGCCTGTTATGTCCTCGCGCCAATGGGGGAAAATTAACACTGAGCCCGTGCCAGTTGGCGCTCTGTCCCAGTTAAGCACCCACACCAATCTGCTTATGGAAAGTTTTTAAAAAAAAGAGGCGAAGTTTCGATTACAACAACTTCGTGGATGAGTCATGAGGAGTGGTTTCGACTGAATAACCACGGCCTTCCTCCTTTGGCCTCTTGTTTCCACCTTATGGGGAACCTCCCAAGGGATAAGGCCTCCCTTCCACTATTGTAGGGATCCCAACCTCCTCCTCTCCTCTATAAATATAACCTTCATCCATTGATGAAGGGGCTGAATCGCTGAATGGCTGAGGGGCTGAATGGCTGAATGGCTGAATAGCTGAATAGCTGAAGGGCTGAATAGCTGAAGGGCTGAATAGCTGAAGGGCTGAATGGTAGAATCTCCAAGAGCCTTCATATCCCAAAGAATGCTGCAAGAGCCTTGATAGTACTCATAGTGCCAAATCCATAGCAAGGAGATTGACGATCGAAGAGAGAGGCTTGTCCCCATTCTCGACAAGCTTTACCGAGACGTATTCCGCTGACGACCTGCCGAAGGCGGTTCAGTGTCATAGCCTGGTTGTATTTTACTTTGCATGAAATAATGATAAGCGAATTTGGTTATGGTTCCACTCGTATTGTTCATTATGAGCATCAGTTGTGTCTTCTTTGACTGATACATAATTGCATATATCGGGTTTTACGCTTGTGTTTGTCGTATTTCTTGTGTGTGCAGGTGTTCGATCGCGGTGAGCGAGAGGATTGTGATCTGCTGGAGCAAGGAAATGGGAGCGCCATATTCTCTATGAACAACAGTGTTGGACTTGAGGTAGGCCTTCTTCGCAAGTTGGTTTATTTTAATTAGGAACCTGTGCCTTAGCGTGATACGATTGTTGCTAGACCCGATCTGGGCTAGTAGGGATCGCCTCTGTCCGCAGAGGGGATTTACCTCTACAACAACATCCAATATATGCATCGGCTGTAGCAGGCCATGGTCGACCCAAGATCAAGGGATGTCCTCCTACTGGGTTCTTTGGCTGAAGAAAAATGAAATCAACAGGATATTCCCAAGAATCTAATGAGATGATCACATCGTCCAATACTCCTTCAGGCTTAATTTTAGATCTATCTGCTAATTCAAGCACAGTGGAAGTAGGGTGAAGATGAGATAACCGAATTTGATCCATGGTTTGCTTAGTCATTACATTAATGGATGCTCCCAAGTCTATAAGGACATTAGAGACAAGGACATTATCAATCTGAACTGTGACAATAGGGTTTCCGGGATCAGTATATTTTTCCACAGACACACATCCCGTCATCAACTCTGCTGCCCTACCAAAAAATTGAATAGTTTGGGGTTCCAATCTCTTCCTCCCGGGTTTCTTGAGACAGAGTTACCTAATAATCTTGGTACAAATGGGGATTTATTTAATGGCTTGGAGCAAAGGTATCTTAATGAAAATATTCCGAAGTTCCGATGCCAAACTAGTCTCAGTAACAGGCTCCCTTCTTTCCGTTACTAGCCTCTTCAACAATCACCATAGGTTGTTTCTGATTTTCTGGCATTATAGTCCTTCCTGATCTTAATTGAATATCATGAACTCCAACTGGAAAAACTGGTATTCGAATGGTAAAGGTGGGTTTGTTACATGGATAATTTGCACTGTTTTATTATTATTATTAGGATTGGGCATAGGTTGAGCAGGCAACTGAGGAGGTCGAAAGGGTGGAGGTAAAGGTAATGGGGTGGTTTGGTTCGGAAGTTGAGGCATTGGATAAGGTACATGTGTAGATGGATATGGTTGCATAGGTGGCTGGTAGGAATATGGAGAATGAGTTGGGCCTCTCCAACCCTGTTGCCATTGTTGGGAAGGTTTCCCATGCTGATATTGATTTCCATACTGCCACTGCTAATGAGAGTTAGGATATGAATATGCATGTGGATTATAACCAAGATAGTGTGGAGGAAATTCAGGAGCCATACCTGCACCTACCTGAGGCCAATTTCTTCTTTCTCCCATAGCATACAATTGTTCAGCTTCAGGCTGCCCCCCTGTAAATACTGCTTTAAGTCCAAGTATAGAGGGACATTTTTATGTGATATGGTCTTCTGCACAAATAGCACACTTATTAGTTTCTTTCAAGTTAAGAGGACATTATTTAGGGGGATGCTTATCTCTGCATTAGGACAGATAATACATAATGACTCTTGTTCCTTCATAAGTTTTTGGTGAAATTTTAAAGAGTCTAACTGTTTAGTAACAATGTTCATTATATCAATTTTCATGTTTTCCATTTTATTTTCCAGTCCAATAATCATAGCATCAGTAGATTCAGTCTTTCTATTTTTATTTCGAGTTCCTCTACCGGATCTATACTGATTTCTTGAAAATTTCTGGCATAAATCACAAATCTGATCAAAAGTTTGCTAAGAAATATCACCTTGTTCTAATAGATTCAAATTGTTTCTATCACTATCAGTAAGTCCTCTTAAGAACAAGGTTCTAATAGTGTTGGGATCAAGCTTAAGTTTTGACCTTTGTAAAATATACATAAATCTTTCCAAATAATCTTCAAGCATTTCATCATCATCTTGTATGATTGTAAAAATTTCATCCTGCATGTCCCCAGTTTTGCAATATTCTTGATATTTATACAAAAATACCCTCTTCATCTGATCCTAAGAAGTTATGGTGTTTCCTCCTAACCTCATAAACCAGCGTAAAGCTGAGTCCTTGAGGGTAATAGGAAATAATCTTAACTTCTGAGCCTCATTTTCATAATCATAACTTCTACACAAAATATCAAACTCAAACAGAAAAGAGTCAGGATCTTCATGAACTTTACCATGGAAATGAGGGAGAGCTGATGGTAGAATATTCTTCATCTGTGACACAGTATCAAGATCCACAATTGGAAACAAAAAAGTAGATTGTCCTTCACTTACCTGGTTGTCACTAGTTCCTTCCAAATGATCTCCTTGGTCTCCATTGTTCCCTTCTTACTTGTACCGCTTTCCACAGGCTGATCCATGCCTGAGCTGTTATTACCAGAATCCAGGTGGATTTTTCCTGCGTGATGGGTTTGGATTGGATTGGGCTTCCTGCTTGCAGAAGGAGACCCAATGTGAGAAAAATTCTTTTGGCCCTTAGTGGGCTTCGAACCCTTACCTTTCTTAGGTATTCATTTCAAGAAAGAAAGAAAAATATCAAAAAAATTTCTAGTAAAAATGTTGTCAGAAATCAATCAACACCAGTAAAAACTCCTTCAAAAATACTTTCAAAAAATAAAGGAAACTTACCTCTATTATACAATCAGAAAATTCTTACCAAATCAAATCGCCTCCCCGACAACGACGCCAAAATGTTGGGTGCAGGAATTACACTTAAGTAAAAATCCTCAACACTTAAATTGTCAACCTGGGGGATTCGTAAACTTAGAGACGAAGCATAGGCAATGCCAGAGATGGTATGAATATTTATAATATCAACTCCTACTTTTGAAAATAAGAATTGAAGAATCAAACTTTAGAGAAGAAAAAGGGAACTCGAACCATCAAAATAATCCGAGGCTAGAATAAGAAGAAATGTACTTGCAAAAGAGATTCAGAAATAAAGAGGAGCAATCACTCTAGCTAAATATTGATTAGCTACTGAGAATGTGTTTCCTTCAGCAAAGACACATTAGCAGTTTTCAACAAATGGGCTCCTTCAATCCTGCGTATGTAAAGATATCCTTCTTGCGAAAATCAATCTTGCACTAGTGCAGTCTTCTTGCACTAGTGCAAGAACAACGATTTATGCAGAAAGTGTAAAGTAATGTCTTTAATAAAAAAATTCTTTTCTTCGTGCAAGGGCTTTGAACTTTCTCAAGTTCGCAGAACTCAGATCCAACACCAAGGAACTGGTTCTTGTACTCGATCAGAGCTTCTTACACTTTAATTTTGATTCTTGAAATCAATGATTCATTACTGCCATGTTATAAAACCAAATCATATATCAACAAAGATGAATATCTGTAGAAAGTAAGAGACCAGTCTTTTTTAATTAAAATGTAACTGAAAGCAAGAAAGCTGTTAGAAGTAAACTAGAAAGGCTTGCTGCATCATATTATCTAGCGCTGGTGCAAGAATAGTTCTCCTGCTTGCACCAGTGAGAAACCAAACCAACGTGCAGAAAGTAAATAGCACACCAACATGCACTGGTGCAGGAACGAACCAGGCAGAGGAAATAAACCAAATCGTGCAGAAAGTGAATAGCAAACCAACGTGCACTGGGGCATGTAACTCCTCCTGCTTGAACCAGACAAGGAAAATGAATGTTGGATGCAGTATAGGGTCTATAAATGTACCAACATTTAATTTGTCAATCCGGAGAGTTCGTGAACTTCGAGACGCAGCACTGGAAATGTCAGAGAGAGTCCCTGGTAACCTACAAAACAAATTCTAGTCTATCTTGCGATTACTCTCGAAAATAAATGTAATCGTGCACTAGTGCGAGAAACACCAATCCAAACAGTTAAAATCATGTGTGAAATTAAAAGCAATCAATGCAAAAGGAAATTATAATTGCAAGTAAACAGAAGAGAAATTAGAATTGGAAATCAAGCGGTGCCGACATAATAACGAAAAGACTGTAAATTCTAGAATAAATTCAAAAGCAATTCAAACTATTCTGCTTGCACTAATTCTGCCTGCACTACTGTATATTATAACGTGCTTGCACTGGTGCAAGTAGAAAATCTTCTTGCACTAATTATGTGTAAGAACAATCCGGAAGTTAAAAGGAAACCATAATATTAATGAAGAATTTATCAATTGAAACATCTAGTTTCCGTATTTATAAATATCGGCCTAGCAAATGTAAAAATTGCAGCTTTAAGTATAAATGAATAGATCTGGATTAATTTAGAGAAATAGAGTTAAAGCTCATAATGGTAGAGCCAATCTTATGGATTCAGACAATCTGGAGGGCGCAATCATTGTTTAAAATATTTCAGGTGCAAGTATAATTAATAATGCAGCAAATGAAATAGAAACAAATTGCAGCAACTCAAATTAACCTTAAAACTTGGAATAATGGATTGCAACAAATCAAATTAATTTAAAATCAAACAAACAAGAATTGAAATGCTATTTAAAAGATGAGAGCGGTGTTGAGCTGGTATGGCGGCCAACCCAGCCAACTCGCACCCTCTTTAAGTGCTTGGTTCACACAGAAATCAAAATCATTAGATGCAATAAATGAATAGACAAAGCATGGATAAAAATTGCTTCAATTAATTAAAAAAACACAGTCTTTTACATAATGCAGACATCGGCTAATCCCAGCAAGTAGGAGAAGCATTCCACACTAAAATCCATGTGCTGCTACATTGGAACAACCTCTCCTCCGTTCTGCGCTATGCTTGCATGTGCGTGCTTCTGCCCTCTGCTTAATTGATTGACTAAAAATCCCCCCAGGCTTGGAGCCATGAATCTTCTTTTATAATTTTTTTACATTCCAAACTTGGCATAAAATAAGCCAATCCTTTGAAAACATCATGGGGATTGAATCCCAACTAATTATCATTAATAGAATATCAGTACAACCGTTTCCCTACTGAAATAATGGAGATTTACCACGAATTTCCCAAATCTGGGCATTTTCTAGAATTCTGGAAAAGTTGGTATTTGTAACAAACTGCCTCCAAAGCCCCCTTCGTATCTCCTCAACCGTTATGAATTTTGGAAAAAAATTTTGAGCTTAGTCAATTTTCTATACTGGGATAAAAACCCATGTCGCGGAATTGATTTATTTTCCTTCATCTGCACAAAAACCAAGGCGAAAGTTGGCAGTCTGGAAACTTGTTGACTATGTTTTCTAGAATTCTGGAAAAATTGGTATTTTTAACAAACTGCCTCCAAAGCGCCCTTCATATCTCCTCAACCGTTATGCATTTTGGAAAACGGCCCGTGTCTTACTCAATTTCTTATACTGGGAAAAAAACCCATGTTTCAGAATTTTGAGATTCACAACGATCGGCGTGGAAATTGAGGAGTAAATCAGCTGCGGGAAACTGCTACAAAAATTTCTGGGCTGTAGCATTTGTAAAACTCGCACTGGTGCAGGCACGCTGTAAGAACTGATTTGGTACAGGAATCTGTTGCATAGTGCAGGTAAGTAATTGTAGGTTCAAAATATGATCAAATCAACTTTAACTTGCAACATACAAACCTTTATTAAGCTTCCATTAATGGTACAAAAGAAGTAACAAATACTTGCAACAATAATCATTTAATCAAACAGTAGCATGAGATATTTTGAGTGAAAAATGAGACAAAACTGAGGCCCAACATCCCCCCATGCTGACCATCTTGAATGTCCTCATGCAATAAAATCCAGTATTGTTACTCCTTTGCAAAAAACAAAATTAGAAACATGTATAAACATTCATAATGATGTTCCTGCAATTATACATGATTACATTTCCTGCATTTGATAAAGCTTGCTCTTAAAACAGAGTGTCTGCTAGACTCTTTATTTACTTAAACTGATTTCAATAAAACCTAAAATGAAAATTACCATGGAAAAACTAAATTGCAAGGATGGTGTTGTTACTCGAGAAAAATAGACAACTTTTAAAATTTTCAAAAATAATATCTCGGAGGCATCCGTGATCAAAAGTTTCACTTTAACATCCTCATTATAAACATGAGTGACATGATTTAAACGATATGGTGTTACAGGTAGACATAGTAATACCTTCCCATAATGATTATTTTACCATTATCCATGTATAGTTAAAGCTTCTCTTGTCTGAGCACAGTGAATTACCAACACTAAGGGTCCCCACGTCCATAAAAATCATTCCAAAAAGATAGAACTCCAAGGTATAACAACAGAAGGATTTTAAAGCCATTCTCAAAGAGATTGATAGTGAGTTCAGGGAAAGCAAAATCAACCAAGTAAATTATAGTGTAGAGTCAACTTTAATACCACAGGTATGGCCCTGCTGCCAGCAGGCGTCCATAGCCTCGACAGGGATACCTTTTAACCTTACGAAATGATTTTGTCCCACCTATTAGATATAGATTCAGAGTTATTTATGAACATTTAATTTTTCTCTTTTTATAAGTTAATTGAAGGACATTGTCCTGGCTTGGTAACCAACTAACAACAATGCCATTCACGAGAACTAACAAGAATGAATGAGCCAGCTCGTGATGAGACCTCTTGTCTTCCATTTTTCCAACTGAAAGCCATTACCCTGGCTTGGTGACCAGTGCGGTAATGTCATTCTCCTTAGGACCCATGATCATAGTAGGTCGGCTCGCAATGAGACCTCCTATCCCTCAATTAATTCGTTTGTATTTTTTTTTTTTTTAAACTCTGATTATGATTAACCTCAAATGGATTACTTAATAGGTGGGGAAGTAAATCTACTCCTTAAGAGTGCAGGATGGCGTGAAAGGTTTTTAATTACTATTCTTTACTGGTTGGTCATGCTACCCTAAGAACTTATTAAAAAAAAATCTCATATAATGACCAAAAATATTCCTTGAGTTTATCATGCTAGGGTTCTTTATGAAATCTTATTAGATTTTTGTAGGCATGGTCCACCATAGGAGGTTTTTCACTGGTCTCTTCGAAGAGGAATTTGAAAATATTTTCTGGATGATAGTTTGTTAGAATAAGAGAAAAGTATTACATCTAACTTATAACAATACATGTTGATCCACAATCAAAGTCACTTTAAAAATATGAAGCGTTAAGTGTAAAGTACTTTTGACAAGTTTTACCATGAGATGTGTAATAGTAAAAATTTCAAAAGCCGTGCTTTTATGGAATCACAAGTTCAAGAGTGTTGTTATTCATCTTTATTCATTACCCTACCCTATTTTTAAAGAGAGAAATATCACCTTTAAGTAGGCGTACTTCCAATGAAGCCATGTGCATAACAAAATGCTGACTATACTCAAACTTATTTTTAAAGGAAACTACCTAACATAGAGACTTTAGAAACCAATCTTCTGATAAATGAGATAAATATTTATTATAACACGTTTTGATGATCTTGTTTAACCAAATATTTCTCTGATTCTGATCCTTTGCACTTTTCTCCACAACATCTTCAACTTTCATGCAATCTCCTCCCACATCCTCAGTTTTTGGCCCTTTATTCTTTGTATACTTCAAATTTTCAACCATCGATAAATTTTTCACCATATTATTGTGTCAACTATATATATCTTTATCTCTCGCATTGTTTATTTTATCAAACAAGAGAAAAATTTCCTCATTTCAATTCCAAGAACTAGTTTATATCAGTCTCCTCTTAACTTCGTGTTTTTTTGCATTCACATTATTCAGGAATTAAAGCGCTTCAATTTCATGTTGTTCCATATTTTATAGTCTATTTATTTTGGATTCATTCTATTTTTGAATTTTCTAGTCGATAAAACGCCCTATCTTATTCATTTTCTTCTCACTATGTCAACAATTCATTTTGGAATTTTTACTGTGTTGCACCCTTACTCTAGTCTCCGAGTAAGTTCATTTTGGAATTTTTACTGTGTTGCACACTAAGTTCAAGTTATTTACCATTATTTACCATTGCCAGAGATTTCTCTATCCAATTCCTTTTGTTAGCCGCACCACAGTGTCATCATCCATAACTTAGTAACCAAAAAACTTATATGACATGACATAAAATTTTTGGTGAATTGACAGAGAAGTTCATGTCTCCTGGAGTCCACCAACTGTTCCATACTCCTTTGTAACTAGGGTAGAACTTCTGCTACAATATGAATAGTTTAGGTGAGTAGAGCTTTTAATTTTGTTAGTATAAGTATGTTTGTTGCAAGCCCCTTCTCTGCTCCATACTGGAATATTTTATCCGTTTTGTGTAGTTACAACTAAAATTTTTAGTTACTCTGTGCTGTGTTATTTTTTGTGGTGTCTAGAAAAGGCTTATCTTCTGCCGTAACCACAGAAGTATGCTTCCCAATGCTGAATGATACAATTTACTTCATTATTGAATAATGAAATATATGTAAATGCTGACTCATTCCAAGAAGGTCCAAAAGAGGGAATTGAAAGTAGAAAGTCAAAGGAACTTTACAATCAAACTTAAAAGTTAGGATGAGTACTGCCATGTCAATGCATATGTTAAGTGGTTACAAAATCAAAATTATTACAGTTCATAGGATGTGATGTGGGTGTGACCGGTTCTTTTCCACCTTGATCACATTTTGTCCACGTGGGTGGGACCGGTCCTGATGGAGGTCCACGTCAAGTGCAGATGTCTTTCACCGCTGCAAAGTGCCGATGTTTTACACCGCCTCAACAAGGGCATTATTTGTGCATGTTGCATGCTATTTTTCATTTGATAGGAAGAGCTGTAAATTTCATCGGACATGCAAGGAGTTGAGTTAACTTTACTGGATAACAACAAGGCAGTGGCAGAGTAATGCACTTTTCCATTCACAAATAATCCCAACACCCTTATCTGGTAAGACACACCCTCTCTTCAGGCCATGTAGAGATATAATATTATGTTTTTAAAATTCAGTCCATGTTTGCATCACAGTAGCACTTAATAACGTAGATCATTGGGTTTCCTGTCAAATATCAAAGAGGGACTTCTAATTCCAATGAAGTCACTTGAACTGCTATACAAATTCATAGAACTTCATGAAAAAATTAGTAAATGGCCTAGGAAAACATCACAGTGAAAACATGGGTAGCTAAAGGGCATTATTTGTGCATGTTGGATGCTATTTTTCATTTGATAGGAACAACTACAAATTTCATCAGACATGCAAGGAGTTGAGTTAACTTTACTGGATAAAAACAAGGCAGTGGCAGAGTAATGCGCTTTTCCATTCACAAATAATCCCAACACCCTTATCTGGTAAGGCACACCCTCTCTTCAGGCCATGTAGAGATATAATATTAGGTTTTTAACATTCAATCCACGTTTGCATCACAGTAGCCCTTAATAACGTAGATCATTGGGTTTCCTATCAAATATCAAAGAGGGACTTCGAATTCCAATGAAGTCACTTGAACTGCTATACAAATGCATAGACCTTCATGACAAAATTAGTAAATGGCATGGGAAAACATCATAGTGAAAACATGGGTAGCTAATAAGCTGAGAGTTGCGTATAAGCTTTGAGACTAACCAGCTGAAATTGGAAATTATAATCACTAGTTACAATGTCAAACTCAGAGAAGTCATTCGATGGTACAGAGCATATAAAGCGTTAATGCTATGATGCCGAACATGAACAAAACCTGCAATCAAGACTTAGGGTTCCTATTTCTTGTGAGGCTAGGGCATCTTGTAGTTCTTCTTCTTGTGAGGCCAGGGCTTCCTAAATCAACCTTTCATTAAACTCTAGCCCTCGAGATGTATAGTTCTGGGAGATTTACAAGGATTCATTGTTCCAAGCTGCTAGATGTAGACAGGTCCATGGTCTCTTAATCAGTTGGATTTTCATACCACAGTGGTAGACAGGTCCATGGTCTCTTAATCAACAAGGTCATCAATTTAGTTTCTTTGGCATCTATTTTCTAGTTTGTGAGGGTTGTATATTTTTCTTTTTTCTTTTTCCCTTTTCATTTTCCTAAAATGTAGACATATTTTTCTAGTTTGTCAGTGTATATTATATGTTTTTCTCCTTAGAAAAAAATTTGGTAACTCTTTATTTAGATATGAAATGTGTACAATCTGTAAATAATTTTATTTTCCCCATGTAACCAAGTATCTCACTATGCATTTTGTAGGCATGGATAAGACATTATTCAGGGCTCAAGATTTTTCAACCACCATGGATAAGACATCTGTTTTGGAATAGGAACTTTTCCTTCCATCCACCTTGAAGTCTCTTCCTTGTGCATGCTACATTGGAGGACATCATCTCCTTTTCGACCAGTGATCAGGTCTCTGTTAAAAGGTGAAATTTGGTGAAACATAGGAAAACTATGCTTTATTGAAAGATTTGTCAATTTGTAATTTCTGATCTCTATGTGAAAAAAATCCTATTAACTCCTCGGAGCATCCTTTTTTAATGCAATTTACTATGCACCTATAGATTCCAAAGCATTCATTGTGATTACATTGTACAATATTATCATGGAATTGGTAAAATCAAATCAAATCTAATTGTTTAGGTTACTAACCTACAATTGTCTTATATCCACCCTTGGAGCTCCATTAAACAGGCAAAACATATACTCTTCAGGATAACCACCATGACTACCATTAGCGGCTTCCAAAAATAATGATTATGAGTTCATCAAAATGACTTTCACCTATAGAAACTAAGACATTCATTGCAAGGTTGTTTCATGCCATTTCACTTTTAGTTTGAAATAAGAACTATTTGTTCATATTTTTATAGTCCTACAATTATAACATTTTTTTGTTGTCCCATTGACTTAGGAGGCCTATGGTAGAAGTCACATAGCTCTTTGGAGTACCCTTTTCGAATGGACTATACTATGCACCTGTAGAGTCTATAAATCGCCATTGCAAGACTATAGTCTTATCATTATAGGAGTACTTTTAAATTAAAACTCACTGTTCATATAAGTACCCTACAATTGTTGTATAACCATACTCTCAACACCATTTGATATACTCTTCATGATAACCACCACAACCACAGGGAATACAAAGAGAGTTCATTTTTCCTCTTCTTACTAATACTTCCAAAAATTTCAATCATGAGTTCATCAACAAAATCAAACAAACTTTTACCTTGTAGGAGCCAAGACATTCAATGGAATTCTCTAGTTATCTCATTGCACTTATTATATTGAAATAAAAACTATATTTTCATATTTAGATTAATTCTACACTTAGAACGCTTGCTTTGTTGTTCCATTAACTTGGGAGGCCTATAGTAGAAGTCATATAACTCCCTAGAGCGCCCCTTTTGAAAGGAATCTGATATGCACTTGTAAATTCCAAAAACTATCATTGCACTGGTAATTTGAAATCAAGACTTACTATTTGGATCAATAACCTATAATTATTCTATAGCCATGCTTAGATCACGATTAGATATGCTCACGATAACCATCACAATTGCACTGGATACAAAGAGGGTGGCTGTTGTTCCTCCTCTTACTAACACTTCCAAAATTATCAATCATGAGTTCATTAAAAGAATGAGACAAACTTTTATTTTCAAAAAGAAAGGCATTCATTGCAAGGCTCTTTTCATCTCATTGCACCTATTAATTGAAATAAAAAATATATATTCATATTTAGACAACAACTAAGCTTAAAATATTTGGCAGGTGTTTATTTTTTTTAGTTAATTTGTTTGGAATGTAACATCATGGGGTAGAGTTCATGCACATTATGACTGTCTTGTTGCATTAGTTAAACTATATTTCTGATAACTACTCATGTTTTTGTGATAGATGGGCAAGAGTGGGCACCTATATCGTTATGAGCTGGATGGATCTTGTGCATTCAATATTTATGGTGCTGATGAATTTTCATATTTCAGCGAAGCAGGTTGGTTGCCCATCATTAAGTTGTTAAATGGGCATAAAATGGAACATTCTTCTGATTTCGTTCATACTTTTGATGGTAAAAATGCCAAGGTTGAGGGACTATTCTTTTCTGTAACAGAGGAAAGCATTGTAGAAGCAACAAACACACCAGCTGAGGGAGAAAGTTGGTTCAAAAGGAAACCAATACAGGGGGTAAACCTGAATTTCTTCCTAAAAGAAAATTGTCATGACCCTTGCTGGAGCGTTGGGGTCCACTCTCGCATTTTAAAACCAGAGTGGGAAAATCCAATGCGGCAGACTCAACTTTATTTCACATGTGATGGCCATTTCTCTAAGGTCTTCGTTTATCACATGAGATTTCTGGTACACATGGCTAGGTTCAATAAGATGAATCTCCCTTATTTCTTGCTTCAGAGCTTAATAAAAATGGTTTCCTGTGCAAGAAAAAGGAAGATTTTATATCCCCATGATGTTTACCACCATGGCCTCATTCAGATCCTGTACCTTCATGCTTTAAAGAAGAAAGCACAACAGTCGAGTGAGAGGGTAATGAGACAGCCACTTCCTAGAAAACATAAGAAGGAAAGGGCTTTACCTGCAAAGGATGAGAGCAATCATCAAGCTGCCACAAAAGACGCTGAAAACCCTAATAGGAGACGTATACTGCAACAAACAGAAGTCGAAGAAAACAACAAAGATGAAACAATTGTAGAAATTCAACATGCAACAGAATACTGTAAGAGGCGACGGACAAGGCCTACAAATAAATTGAGGTTGGGGTTGAAAGCCAAGTTAAATACCAAGCTAAAGGATCCAATTTTGATTATTGATGAGCTTCCAGTAGAAAGTGAAAAACAATCCCAGACAATTCAGAAAAAGGGTAAAAGAGTGAGGAGGGATGTGGCCGACAACAACCCCCTCAAAATCCTTGTAGAAGTAGCACAACTTACTCAAATATGAAAGATGTGAAGATTGGAGTTTTATAACCTTTATTAATGTTAATGTTATGGTTCTTCTAATGTTATGTTTTGGTATACCAACTTCCCAGAACAATCTAATATATTGGAAGCTTCTGTATGTTTGTTTTATATGTTCTTGGTTCATGTTTTTCATAAAATATCAAATGTCATGCCCTTGCCACTTAGATTGCTCATTGCCACAAAAGTGCTACTGCCACTGACTTCAATTATTTCTTGTTTATGTGAATTACATGCATGGGTCAATTATTTCTGCTTTCTGTGAATTAAATGCATGGGCCAATCATTTCTTGTTTATGTGAACTACATGCATGGATGTATACTTCAGAGCCATAATTGAGAGACCATTGATGAAACTACATTCTGTTGGGAACCCTAATACAGTTTGTAATAGTTCAAACACTATAATATTTGGAAGAGTTGTTTAAAATTAGTGTCACCATAGTGCCAACTAAAGCCTAAAAAGTATAAAGTGATTGAAATGAGTTCTAAACGTTTACCTGGAATAACAAGCATCACACACTGCACATATCCCATAAACGAGTACCCATAAGATGGTGGCAACAAACTAACTCAAATGATGTGTGGGAATCAAGAAGTAGGACTGTCATAATCAATAGAAGTGAGAATCAATTGGTATGATATTTGGATATTTGATTTGTATTACCTCTTGTATTACAATATGGATTCCCCTTATCCAATTTTTCCAAATTTATGATCCAAAGTATTCTCTTACAGGTTTGAATTTTAACACACCCATGATTCTTCATTTCATGGTTTTCTATTGATGAGTAGTATATTGTATGACACATAGTTATATCCTTTACATTCTGAAGTCCTTGTTCAATGCACTGTACCAAACCAGTCCTAAACCCACCGCACCTACACCTACACCTGCACGCTCTAAATTGTAAATTAGCACATACTAGAATTGCATACTAGTTCCTGTTGGGTGCATAAACTTGTCAACCTTTTTGCTGGTCCTATTTATAAAGTCGAAATATATGCCAATTTTGCCAATTTTGCACACCCTTATCATATGCAACTTTTCTTATTGTTGTGACTTAGAATAACTTGCAAAGCATAACCTTTTTTTTTTGCAATGCAGATTTTCACAATTGTAATTCATAATGAAAAATAAGTTTCTGGAGAACCTGTGTTAATAATCTTTGAAATTTCCAAAGATTATTAACACAGGTTCTCCAGAAACTTATTATTCATTAAGCATAACCTTCTTCAAAGATCGAAAAACAAATTTTTCTTATTTATATTAAACCAAAATACTTCTATTGTATGAAGATTTCAACCCACAGATTTGACAAAACCAATTTCGTTGGCATTGCTTAATATGTTGGACCAAGACCTTTTTTATCATTTGTGCAAAAAAACACTAACCACATGGTCCTAATTGTGAAAATTTATCTAATAAAAAAAAGGCTTCCTATTCTTCCTTCACAACTTACAGGGAGACTAACTAATCTTCAGTATTTTCTTCAATCTCATCCTATTTCGCTAAACCTTCTCCACATATCTACTGCTACAAATGTCCATGATACCTGGTGTTCCCATTCACACAACATTCATCAAAAGTATGATAACTGCTCCAAAAACATCTTGAAATCCTCACCTGAGTCAACCAAAACTTTTCTGCACTTCCTCTTGTATTTCATTCACGAAAAATCATTCCACCTCACCATGGAATGACGAAGATCCTTTTTCAAAACCCGCTGTATTCAATCCTCGTCATTCAATCATATTTCAATAGTGATTTCTTAATCTCTTCCTCCACTTAAGGACTCTTGCATTCTATGCTTGACCACTCTTTGCCTCCATCTTTCCTCTTAACTTGCAACTCCACAGCTATATCTCTATTTAGACCTTTATGTCTTACCACAACCATCAACCCAATATTGGTCCGACTTGTTATTATTTGAAGAGGCTTCTTTAATGCAATAATCAAATTCACAACCCTTCTTAGCCCAAGTTCCTTTTTTCCTTTAAATGTCCATGAAATCAGGGTATGCTGTCCCATCTGGATACATCATCCTTAGAATGATGTGACCTAAGTTCAATCCTATGATGTCACCTATTGCACTATGATAGATCAATATATTGGTGGGATTATGAAACATATAGGTGGACTACCCATTTGAGCACATTCTTCCATGGGACCAACACATTGCTCATAATCTCAGATTTAATTTTAGGAACTTCCCAGCATCCTTGAAAAAGCAACAAACTAACTCGAATGAGGGTTATGAAACTGTAAAGTAAACAACACACGAAACCAAGTGAATCGATTAGTGCCATGATACATGTAACAAGTATTCACACAGCTGAGATTTCTATTACCAGAGAATGCATTGAGTTTGACAAATTTAAGATCCAAATAGATCTGCTCTGTATTGAATTCAGGAAACTCTTAAAAGAATAGGATGTGTAATTATCCCCATATAGGATATAGGATTTTCCTTTGATGGGTGCACTACGTTTTCGCTAATTGAAACAGTTGGTACTATGATAAAGACAACACAAAAATACTGGGGGCTTTGGAGACCCCCATACAATGTATTCATATATGTGATAGGAATGCAGATGGAAAATTGAAAAATGGTTGTACCAAGAGAAACAAGGTACACTATCCAGTGAAGTGAAATAGAGGTGTCACATAAAATAGAAAAAACAAATTAACCACTCATTTATTATTAAAAAGAAAAATCATTTAAGATAATTAAGAAGGGAAACTAATTACATAGATTGAAAAAATTAAAATCAAAATATCACAGAGATCCATATGGAAAGTAACTGATTCATTTTAGCTGTGTGGGTGGATAAAATAGATCCATGTTCTGTATGAAATCAAAGAACCTACATCTTATACTTTAATGGAAGCATGAAATGTATTTCCTGTAGGCGCTGGAAACAGGAAAAAAAATTTACACTGTGTTTTCAACATTTTACACTGTATTTTACACTATAGGCACTGTAAATTAGGTTGTATGTTGCATTGGCAACACAAGCACTGTGCTGTTCATTGGCTTATCAAATCTATTTTCATTAAGCATAATGATAGTTTTAGAAGGTATGGATTCAGGTCTTCACAATGACAAAATCAACCTGTCAGGTTCTATGCTGCATGGACAATACAAAAAAAATGTGACTTCTACCATTCTATATCAAAATGTGTGGAAAGTATGGTTATACAACAATTGTAGGATACTTATATGAAAAGTGAGTTTTAATTTAAAAGTACTCCTATAATGATGAGACTATAGTCTTGTAATGGCGATTTATAGACTCTATAGGTGCATAGTATAGTCCATTTGAAAAGCGTACTCCAAAGAGCTGTGTGACTTCTACCATAGGCCTCCCAAGTCAATGGGACAACAAAAAAATGTTATAATTGTATTTTACACTGTATTTTCAAAATTTACACTGTATTTTCAACATTTTACACTGTATTTTTAGCATTTTACACTGTATTTTACACTGTAGGCGCTGTAAATTAGGTTGTATGTTACATTGAGCATAATGCTAGTTTTAGAAAGTATTGATTCAGGTCTTCACAATGACAAAATTAGCCTGTCAGGTTCTATGTTGCATGGAAAATACAAACAATGTGCTGTTCATTGGCTTATCAAAACTATTTAAGATGGCCACTGGTTCAAATTATTTATCATAACTACTTGAATTCATGGTCTTTGTTGCTTTGATATTGAGATTACACCGGGAAATGAACAAAGGTTTTAACAAAACCAAAATTTCAAACAACAATTAAAACATAGCTCGAATCGATAGTATAAGGGTTCCTGCCTAGTTTATATGCTCGAATGGAATGGATGATTCCACACTGCTCCTTGATTCTCCTGATTCGCAACTGAGCTTGATGCTGCTCCCTCGCGACTGAGAAACTAAAAACAAATTCGCAAACTCCCTCGCGCACATAATTATCCATCTGTGCGGTGCAACATTGATGGAGGTAGGTGGCCGGTGTTCGTGAGGGTGGTGGGTGGGGGAGGAGCGGCACGAGGGAGAGAGGTGGCGGAGGGTGGGGTCAATTTTGGAGTTTCCATCACCGTCCGGCGGGAGCTGAAGTTCCGTCACCGTCCGCTGTCGTCGGGAGCTAAAGTGCCGTCGAGCGCGGGGTCCACCATCGAGCCGGAGAAGGGAGGGGATCGTCGGAGAGGGCTGATCGGGAGCTGTCAAATCAGCTCGCGATTCGTCGAACGAAAGACTCCTCCTTTTCTTAAGGGCTGCTTACACTAGATTTCGAGTTTTTGAGGACCTATGTCAGGGTGCTTTATCCAAATTGAAGCATTCTGGTCAGTTATTTTTATGTTTCTGTCAATGGTACTAATGTGAGAGTTTGTCCTCTCGTGAAGTTGTCGAGATAGGTGCATTTTTTAAACGAGCTCCCAACTGGAAGTTTCATGTGACTGAGATTCTGAATTAATGAATTTTTATTCTAAATATGGGTTTTTAGTTTTTAATTTTTTATGTTAAAATAAATGAATTTTAATATTAATATTAAAATTATTTATTAATAATTTATTTATTTAATGTTTTAATAATTTAATTTCTTAATAAATATTATAAAATTTTCAATTTAATAATTTTTATTATAATATATATATATATATATATATATATATATATATATATATATATATATATCAATTAATTATAAAAAACTATCATAAATTTGATTATTTAATTATGTTGAAGATGTTTTTTAGGGAGAGGTTTTTGGGCGGTTTTAGTCATCAGTCCGCAGCGCATGAGTAAGGAACATCTATGAAGTTGTTTTGAAAAAATTGCTAAAAAAACGCTTAATTGTTTAATTGCAAATAAATATTACACTGTGACTGAAAGCACAACACCATCAACTGAGAATTTAAGAAGTCACATTAATGGCATCAGTCACAAAACTGTCAATAAGGAATTTGGTAAAGCACATTAATAATAGAGATGCATAATGCCACAAAACAAGGACTGCAATCTACATGGTTCTAGGTACATTGTTGTGAAGAATTCAGGGTTGTATTCGGGCGGAGATGGAGATCGAGCAATTGGATTTTATTGTTTCTTTTCTTCCCTACAAGAGGCTACTGGTGCTTCTTTGCCTCCTCGTAAGAGGCTACTGGAAGGGCCGAATCAAAACAAATGGTTTTGTTCTGATTCCGAAAAGGATTCAAAAAACGAAATGTTGGAGAAGGCAAACGGGGAAGCAAACTCTCCCGACTATATCAACTCGATGTCGGGGGTTCCTGCGCTGGAGAAATTGTGGTGCCAGGGGGTTCCTATGCTAGAGAACGCAAAGGACAACAAAAGGTTTGTGTTTGTTTGCAAGTTGTGTAATTATTTGCTCAATTTTGGTGGTATTCATTTTTGTTGTTTTTTAAAGCAAAATCTTGATTTTTTTAGCAAAATATCGAATGATAAGGGTTTCTCAGTTGTTACCCTTTCTTGCTACAAATGTTGACACCACTTGCACTATGATTGTGTTCCCAAGGAGATGTTTATTTTGATTCAAAAAGCTTTGTTTGCATGGATTCTTCACCCTTTAAACGACTTCGAGATAGATTCGATCGTGGCAAAATTAAGAATGTGAGATCTCGCACCTCAGCCCTTGTAGAACACTCCTCAAAGACCAAGCATCACGTTTGTTTAGGAAATGCTAAAATTATCGCCAGAGAAGAACACTATCAAAAAGGGAAAATCAGAGAAGCTCTTGAGATTATTAAGCATCCACATAATCTCAACAAAGATGGAGGGAGCGAAATCAGTAATAGTTGGCTTCCTCTGATCAGACAAATTAGTTCTTCTGATTCTTCTTCCCAGGTATAGTATCTTAGATACAATTTTCTTTCCCTCTCATCATTCACTTTTTATCTTTGGTCTTTAGGGTTTAATAATAATAATAATAATAATAATAATAATTTATTACTTTAATGAATTAATTAACTCTTAATGTTGATTATTTATTTATAGTAATAATTATTTATTCATCAATAAATAAATAATAAATATTAATTATTTAATGATTAACACTAACTATTTAGTAATTAAAAATTAAAAATAATTATTATGAATTATTAATTAATTTAACAATTAACTATTTATTAATTAATAATAAATAATTAAAATAGTTATTATTAAAAATTATTATTATTATTAATTATTATAATTAATAATATTAATTAATGATAATAATAATAATAATTTATTATTATTATTAATTAATAAAAAACATTATTATTAATAATAATTGATAATTACTAGGTTTAGGCTTTTGGTCGACTCTCTTTAGATAGTTTTTCCTCCTATTACTATTTATTTCTCATTTTATCCTTTTTTCAATCATTTATTCAATATTCTTGAAGATAGATCCCTGTTGGGATTCGAAACGTCGGCAAATTTCTTGTAACACTGTGGATAATCCAAATCATTCTTCTTCAAATGATAACCACAGAAACTTAAAAGCTAGCATGGTTAACCCTCTTAGCATGCTTGTGGGTGGTTGGATTAGGCTTAAGAGTATAAGAGCAATCCCTTTGATTCGACCTTGAGTCTCGTGTATTTACTCATTCTCCTTATACTAAAGAAAAAAATATATTCTTAACGTGTATTTTGCATCCTCTATATACTTAATTTCTAACATTATTTAGTGATAAGTCATGATGTCTTGTGTGAATTGGGTCTAACACAAGTAGTTGTGGGATGGAGTGTTTTCCTCCCCATTCAAATTATATTATTGTAAATGACATGTTAATCTCTTACTGGTTATATAGCCTCGAGGGTTAGCTCAATTGGTCGAGGTCCCGTTGCTAAAGCACCTTACCATTGGGAGGTCACAGGTTCAATTCTCCTCGACACCCTCGGGGTTAGGCTCATATTAGTTTGGCTAGGGGGTATGGTGCCTTTAGGTGGACCTACCCTGATTTCCACGAGAATAAAAAAATATATCTTACAGGTTATATTGTAATAATGGCTTTGAACAATATTTTTGACATAGCCTTGTGCCCTAAAGGATGTAGGTTTACCCTCTTACGCTTATGATCCTCATAATGAGGGGAATTACCAACAATTTTTCCTAGGTGTTGTAACCTAGAAAAGGAAATCAAGATGTCCCTTATGTCAAACATTATCTTTAAGTTTTTTTCATTTTTTCTTAAGAGATGCATTTTTCAGTTTGAATGAGAGAAATTTGTAATATGTATAATGTTAACCTGAGCCAAATAATGTTAAAATTAAAAATAATAGGCTAGCCTTGTAAATAAATTAATTTAGATCCATCTTAAGCTTAAATGATCAAGCATCAAGAGGGTTCAATTCACTCAATGTGCAAATCTTTGTGAGAGGAACAAAAATGAAATTTGTGTCACAAAAGATTTGATCTCTCTTAATGCTTGATATTTTTAATGTTAAAATGGAACTTTTATTTTAAATTACATAATTATAATAAAATGTGTAAAGTTGTCCTACAAAATTAAAGTCTTTACGAGAAAAAACAATGAATCTACACACTTTAATCACCATTTAACAAATTTCCAAAGAATAAGTTCAAGAAAGAATGTAATTTAATCATAATAAACGTCAACAAGAAAAAAAATCTCCATCTAAAAGAGGTGATATAGAAATAAATTAAATACTACCAAAGAATTCAAGTGACAGAAAAAAAAAATTTCTCCATCTAAAATCGGTGATATAGAAATAAATTAAATACTACCAAAAAATTCAAGTCTTTAAGTTACATCAATTAAACTTCACTAAAATAAAGTATAGAGATAATATGAATCAAATGACGTCCACAGGGTCTTGAATAGACGGTGATAGGTGCTCTGCTAAGAAACTCATTGATGTGAAGTCACTGGTTCAATTCCCCACCCTGATTGGGGTGATATATTGGACATGTTGAAGATATAATCTTGCCAAATTTACAAAAAAAATATGAATCAAATAACTTTAACTTAAAAACATAATAACACTTGTATTAAAAAGAAAAAAGGGGGGAGAGAAACTCCAGTTTTACACAGTGAATTTGAAAAATGAGATTCCAGCAACATATGCAGTTGACGTTGGAGTCAATGTGGTGACTTGCTTCTGTCGCTGTGTAAAAGCGAGAAGCAGTGTAGATTCTGACATACTGTAGTAAGAGAAGACAGATTTTACACTTCATTTTTAACTCTTGTAGAAGTTTGCCACTCACTGAGGTTGAAATAGCGCCATTCATCCATTTCAGATAGATTTTTAATTGCTGTTCTTTGACTTTTCATCAACATCTTCTGCAAAACGTATTTGGAAAACAAGATTGCAGGAGGGCTGATAGTGGGACAGAGATGCTCTGTCAGGGCGAGCAGAGAGGCTGTGGTCATAGATCCATGGCCAAAATGTGCCTGAGACCAGAAGTCTGAAGATAAGAAAAGGTCAACAGAAGTAGGAAACCACTCGAAGGGGCGTAAGTTATTGAAACCACTATGAGCGCAGAGTTTTAAGGATTTTGAAAGGGCGGTCCAGATAGCGCCAGAGTTTGGTGTTGGAAAGGCTAGAGCTGTGAGGGTCGATGCCATTGGAAGGAAGGCAGAGATTTGAAACTTCTCAGAGAGAAAGCATAAAGAAATTCGAAAACCACTAACAGTAATCTGCTGTAGGGTGGGTCTATAAAGCAGGTAAATCCTGATCATGGCAAGAAGAAGAAGTGGTCAGTGCCATTGCACCGGAGGTGTCCAACAGAGTGAGCGCAGGCTTTGTTTGCCAGTTTATCTGCAGATTTGTTAAGAGATCTAAGAACATGGTAGTATTGATTGCCTTTCATTTGCTGATCCAGTGAATGACATCGCTCAAGAGTTTGCTGCAGACTCAGATTCTGGGCATTTCTATTGCTTATCATCAGACCTATGATGATGGCAGAGTCTCCAATAATAGTAGCCTTGGATATGTCAAGTTTCTGAAGCTGGATCAATCCTTGGAGGAGGGCGAAAGCTTCAGCCCTGTTGTTTGAAGCATATCCTAGACCCCATTCATATTCCGTTATCACATCTCCATTACTGTTGCAAATAAGACCTCCAGCCCCAGCCGTTCCTGGGTTGGATTTGGAGGCTCCATCAAAGAAAAGATAATGAGTATTGCTGTTTTGGAGCCACCGGGCAAAATCTTCCTCTTTCATTCTGATTTTCCAGCTGTATCTGGGGTTGTCTCTGCTATTGGAGCCACCTCTTTTTTTCTCTATGCTGCTTCTGTCCAGAATATGCCTTATATAATTCCTTTCTTCAACTGTTAGATTTGACATCTTCAGATTGCCATGACACTTTGTGGACAGAGTTTCCAAGTTGAGGTTCCAAGATTTGTTATATAGCTTTCTAACATTTGCTTCTGTGCCTTTGAAAATCCTTCTGTTTCTAGCAAGCCAGATATTCCAGAGGAGAGTACAGGGCAGGGCATTCCAGACCCTTCGAGCTGTATTGTTTGCTTTCCTTCCCCACGGATAGCTCTTTTTCCACTTATGAAGCACTTCAAATATACTAGTGCCAGGCACCCAAGGGAGATTATGATTTCGATATGCTTCCTTCCAGCAGGCTAAAGCAAAAGGGCAATCTATAAATAGATGCTGAATTGTCTCTTCTTCATTTTGGCAGTTTGGACAGCGGGAAGGTCCAATTATTCCTCTCTTTCTGAGGTTCTCCGCAGTGAGGACTTTCCCTTTTAAGAGGATCCATAGGAAGAATTTGATTTTTGGAAGAGTTTCTACCTTCCAAACATACCTCCAATGTGCCCAAATTTCCATGGGAAGCTCGTTGGTGCAGATCTGATGATAAGCAGCCTTAATGGTGTAGGTAGTGCCTGAAGGATCCCATCGAAGAAGGTCAGCAAGGTGACGCTTGGAAGGTGCTATACCATGAAGGTAAGTTTTCAGATTGTTGAAACTGGTTTCAGCAACAGCTGGGATTGGTGGGAAACTCCATCCTTTCCAGAAATGGGAGAGGGGTTCCCATTGTGAGATCTGGGCCAGAGTATGAATACCTGCACTTTTGAAAAGATCAAGAATCTGCTGAGTACCGGGCCATTGGCTTATGGGCTGTTGCCCCATAATTTTATCTTCTCCAATTCTTATATATCTACCTCCTTTGGGCACTTTGGAGATGTTTTGATCAAGGAATGGAATAGCTTTCTTACACATCCTCCAGATTTTGGAGCTTGTTTTGCTGGGGAGCTCATAATCTAAGAGCTGGTACCTTGGGTGACAGAGGTATTTTTTTTCAAGAACAGTTTTCCACCAAGCATTTTTTCCAGTTATGAGCCTCCAAACCAGCTTTCCAGCAAAGGCGAGGTTTAGGAATTTAGAAGATCTAATTCCCAACCCTCCATTCTCACACGGCTGAGTTACCTGCTTCCAGCTTACCAAATTATATTTTTTGTTTTCATTTTTCCCTCCTTGCCAAAGAAAATGACGAAGGAGAGCATCCATTTTAATATGAAAGCTGGCAGGGGCTTGTAAAAGAGTAAAACAGTACAAGGGCAGGGAGGAGAGGCCTGCTTTCAAAAGAATTATGCGCCCTGCAGGGTTAAGCCAAGAAGTACCCCAATGCTGTATCTTCCTTTTCACTTTGTCGATAATAACTTCCCAGGTTGAGGCTTTCAAGTTGCCAGCACTCACAGGCATGCCCAAGTAATTAAAATGCTCCCAATTCAGCTTGTAAAGGACTCCGAGAGTACAAGCAATCCTATGAAGAACATGTGCCGAAGTGTTCCACCCATAGATACAACTCTTAAGATTATTGATCAGGCCTCCTGAATAGCTCATGTATTTGTCTAGCAGGGTTTTAAAACGACGGGCTATGATGTTTGAAGCTCCCCCCATTAGAAGAGTATCGTCGGAAAACTGAGAGTGATTGATGTTCTTTACTCCATTGTCAAATTTGATCCCGGTGATGAGGCCCATGCGGCGGTTATAATCCAGAGCTCTACTGAAAGATTCAGCCATTAAAATAAAGAGATAAGGAGAGAGAGGGCAGCCTTGTCTAAGGCCTCGAGAGGATTGAAAGGAAGGTCCAGGTCTGCCATTTAGAAGAGGGGAAATCCAAGGTCCTGTAATGCAGGCTTTGATAAGGCTAATAAAGGATGCAGCAAATCCCATTTTTTCAAGAACAGCAAACAGGAAGGAATGTCTGACACGGTCAAAGGCATTGGCTAAGTCTAACTTTAAAATGAAGCCTTTCTCGTTTCGGGTTTGGCTAGAGTGAATAGCCTCTTGCACAAGAAGGATGGAGTCCGAAATTTGCCTATTGGCTAAAAAACCCCCTTGATTTTCAGATATGAGAGTGGGGAGAATAGGTTTTAGGCGAGTAGCCAAGATTTTGGTCAAAATTTTATATGAAGAGTTACACAAAGATATTGGGCGAAAACGAGAAAATGTCAAGGGTCGATTTTCTTTAGGGATGAGAGCAAGATGAGTAGCATTAGTGAATCCTCCAATTTTGCATTTACGTTGGATCCATCTTATCATTTTGACAAGATCTTTTTTTATGGTTCCCCAGTATGTTCTGTAGAAACAAATAGGAAAGCCATCTGGACCTGGGGCTTTATCTGGCTGAAGAGCCCAGATGGCATCATGTATTTCTTCTTCGTTGATCTCCTTAGTTAAATCTGCATTAGTATCCTCATTGATTCCTTTGGGCATATGCTGTAGGAAATCTGAGTAGTCCTCTGCTTCCTTTGTCTCAGTGAGGAGAGTGTTGTAGTAGGCTGAGGCAGTTTTCTTGATAGCTTCTTGTGTTTTTTGTGGGCAGCCCTCTTCATCATTGATCAAGGTGACATTATTTCTGACTTTCCGGACAGTTGCTTGCTTATGGAAGAAGGCTGTATTTTTGTCTCCTTCATGCAGCCAGAGCTGTCTTGAATTGATTCTCCATTTCTGCTCTTCTTCTCTGTTGACCCGGTACAGCTGATAATATATATCGCTTTCTAATGCTTTATCTTCTTGGGACAGCCCATTTTCCTCAATTTTCTTGTGGATTTCTTTCAAGTTATTTTTGAGCTCAACTTTGACATTTTCTGGTTCTTTATAGTGCTGTCTCACCCAATCCTTCAGTGCTAATTTTGTGTTCTTCAGCTTGCATTCCCAAATGAATCCCGGCGATCCTTCTATATGTAGATGCCAAGCTGTTTGGACAATTTGATCCACAATAGGATTGCTACGCCACAGCGGATTGTATTTGAAGGGCAACGGCCCCAAAGGACAATGTGCTTCAAGAGAAATGCTAATGGGATAGTGATCAGAAGCTGAATAAGGCAGAATTTCAGCATGAGCAGTGGAAAACTCAGAGAGAAAGGTAGTATTTACCAAAATTCTGTCAAGGCGCTCCAGAATGTTATCTCTGCCCAGCCTTCGGTTGCTCCAAGTGTACCTCCGATTTTTTGGGATGATATCAACTAAGTCACACTCTTGCATGATGCATTCCAGCTTTGTTCTGTAAGGATCATGAGTAAAGATGCCGCCTCTTTTTTCCTTGGAATGTAATATAAGATTTAGGTCTCCCCCAATGATGATATTTCTGTTATCTTCATTTTTGGTGTCTTCTTGTAATGTGGCCCAGCACTGGTCTTTATCTCTGAAATGGTTCGGAGCATAAATGTTATAAATAACTATTTTCTTACCCTCTGCTTGTTGTTCTAGTGTGACTTTGATCCAATATGGAGTGATAGTTTTGGATGTGCATTTCCAAGTGTTTTTGTTCCACATTGTGATGATACCACCAGAGGCTCCTCTTGCTTCACTTATTTGTCCCTCATATTGCCTGAACTGTTCTATAATTCTTGTCATCTCTTGCAGTCTTTGCTTTGTTTCCTGAATCATTGTAATTCCTGGCTTCTCTTGGTCTATGAGATCTTTCAGGGCAGCAATTTTTGAGGGGTGCCCTAGGCCCCTACAATTCCATGATATAACTTTCATCATTGAGTGTTTGGGTTTCGGAGGGTTGCTCGTCCCTCTTGCTCCTTATGTGATGATTCTTTGATATTCTGTCCCAATATATAGGTTTCTATGGGATTTTGAGTTCCCATGGCGATGTCTTTTTGAGCGTTTTCGTTCCTTTGCTGTTTGCTGGATTTCCTGCCAGGTCCTTTCTTTTGGTTTTCTTGGGTGATTCCATGCTCTTTCGAAGAGCTTCTAGTGGCTCGGGGTGGGGGGGGGGGCGAGGGAGTGGGTGGGGGAGGATTGGGAAAGGGAAAAAAGGATGGGTGGGTCATTTTCGAGGGGGATCAGGGGGTCATCAGGGAGGGAGAGGGCGCCAAAGGGATTTGAAGAGATCAGGGGAGATGGCCCCAAGGTGGGTGGGCCAAGAGGAGAGGAGGGAGTAGGGACAGTTGAGGAGGAAGCTTTGGGTGGAGCTGAAGGGGGATTAGTTTTGGGAGGGGCAGATTTGGGAGGAGCCTCTTCAAAGTTTGCTTTCAAGCCCGAGGCAGTCTTCTTCTTTTTAACAGTTTCCCATTGTTCTTCTGGTTGAGCAGATTCAGCATTAACAATTTTAGAACAGCGATTGGCAAAATGGCCGTATTCGTGACATACCTTGCATTTGAACGGAATTTGTTCATAATCCAGTTGCTGAATATGCGTCCAGTCGTCCACCTTTAGTTTGATTGCTTCTGGGAGGCCCTTGCCGAGATCAACTTCGACGCATATCTGCGCACATGCTTGCATGTTATCCTTGGGCTCACACCGATCAATATATTTTCCCACAGCATTGCCGATGGCTCTAACCGAGTCGTCTCCCCAGCAGTGGAGCGGGAGATGCGGGAGACGAACCCAGACCGGAATAGCATTAGGGACATCCAGCTCAGGATCGAAGTCTGGAGTCCATTTGTTCAGATACAGGCCACGAGAGTCCATGAAGTATGGCCCATTTCTGAAAATTAGGTCTTTGTCTGCTCTGGATTCGAAATGGAACGTGAAATAGCCTTTTCCACAGAATCGAATGGAGATTTTGCCATTAACTTTGTCTGCCCAGTTTCTTTCAATCCACCGTTGAACAATTTTCGGTGAGGGCCATAGGCCGGTGAACTGACCGATGAGCCCCCGCTCAGCTAAGGAGAGAGCAGCCATTCGAGGCAACGTCGGAGGAAGGTCGACCTCTTACAATCCATCCAGTTTCTTGACAAACTTGGACAGAGCAGGACGAGTTCTCTGAGACTGGAGAGATTTGACTAGATCTGAAAACGCAGTTGCAGCAGATTGGTTACACGCTTCAGCATTGGAAAGGTCAACGAGGACCCTCACGGCGGCGGCGTTCGGAGGGGCCATGGGAGGCCGAGGAAGGCGAGAGGCCTCGCGCGGCAAAGGAAGACCCGTGAGTCGGTACACTAGGTCGAGGAACGCGAGGAGGGCGCGCGCTCATATCCGGTTTCTATAAGGTAAAACACAAAAATCAAAAACATAATAACACTTTCATTTACATAATATTTCATTATTTTAAAAACTAAACTATATAAAAAATAAATATTAATAATATTATTATTAAAATATTGATATATTGGACATGTTGAAGATATAATCTTGCCAAATTTACAAAAAAAATATGAATCAAATAACTTTAACTTAAAAACATAATAACACTTTCATTACATAATATTTCATTATTTTAAAAACTAAACCATATAAAAAATAAATATTAATAATAATATTATTAAAACATTTTCATATCTTAAAATGCAAACCATAGTGCAAGGTATTATTTTCTCTTTAGAAGATAGATTATACCGTATTGAGTATTAATGTTGTTATCCAAACATTTTATTATTTTAAAAACTAAATCACACTAAAAAAACTATTAGTATTATTATTGAAACATTTTAATATTTTAAAATGGAAAGCACATGGCAAAGTATTAGTTCTGTCACTGAAATATTATGGTCCATGATGTGACATGCACCCGATGGATCTACCATTTGTTATGGCTTTTATAAATCTGACATGGGAGATCAAAGGGCAACCTAGTTGTGTCGAGAAGGGGCAATGTGCTTGTTCTATGAATAATTTTATTAAAACAATTGACATTTGTAAAATCTGATGGTACATTGTAATGAGAAAGTTACACCGGGATAATATTATTACATAAGTATTAATATTATATATATATTTTTAAATTTAGATTTAGATTTATTTTTAATTGAATTAAAAGTAAATCTTAAAAATAATCTAATCATTAAAGTAAAGAACTAAAAATTAATATTTAGTATGGATTTGAATCCCTCCATTTTTTTTTCAAGAACTTACGAGGCTAATTTTGGAGTTCCTCTAGTCCCAACTAACCGAAATCCCATCCAATAAAACTGAAAATGGTATGGTTATGAGATAAATACACATTATAACATCATGGTCATGGTGTGGGTACAAGATAAATACTTATTCTTCAAAAGGTTTAGATTTAGTAATACATAACATGGTTTTGAAAAATTATTAATTTATTAGAAAAAAATATAATGTAATATATTAACAAAATATTTAAATATGATTTTTTTTTCTTAATATCATTTATGTAATATTTTTATTTTTAAACATATCATTTCACATATCACTTTTAGATAAATCTAGATCCATTTCCCAAGTATTAACTAGATAGAGAATTAACAATTGAAGAATGGCGTAAGCAAATCTACTTAATTCCATTCTTTTGCTCAAGATCTTGGACATCGCAGCTGAAACGATCCACCCTAGATCTCACCAAAGGGAGAATAAATAGATATGACACCTTGCCCCTGATTCAAGTGAAAAGACGTCCTAATTTTTGGCCCAATTAGAGAACCAGGGAGGGGGCGAAAAGATCTGTGGCCGGAAATGAACAAGCCGTCGGAACTTGAGACTCGTCCTCTGTTGTAAACACTCCACTTTAGAAGTGTATATTAAGAGAGTTGGCCACGTTTCAAATTCATCAACTTTCCCATGGTTATGTGAATCATATAAAGATCATGTGTTTCCTCCTAAGAGAGCACATGTTCAAAACTAGAGGGTGGTAGAGTATGTATGTCTTTGTAGACTTAGCAGTCAAATCATTGCGTGGAGGTGGGTCCCTTGTGCCACAAACAGGGGGGCCTCATACACCAATGGCTTCGTCATGACCTTAAAATTGGATAATGCTAATAATAATAATAATATAGCCAATGATTATTACTTGGAGTGCTCATTGAATTAAAATATTGGGGAGGAAAAACACTCTTATCTGAGTAAAAATTAAACCTTTGATTATCATTAAAGAATTGGGGAGATGATGAAATGATTGTCCATTTCCAAATTACCTTGCTTCATAGTGGAGCCTTTTTTGGGCGAAAATGTCAGTTGCTGAATTTAGATGCCTGAATAAATATGATAGAATTCCTTAATTTAAATGCCTGAATAAATTTGATAGAATTCTAGTTTTTCAAACTAACAAGTAGAAACGAGAACCATTTGATTCATGGGAGGGGACTCTAAACATATTGCTTCCCGGGTCTTCATCATTTGATAAATGATGAGGATTGAATCTCCAAAAACTATCAGATTTGAAATTTTATTTTCATTGGCCACTTCTAAACATTTCCATAGTGCAAGATATTCCTCAAAATTGTTGATCACTATACCAAGACTCCAAGACACCATACATATTGCGTCACTATTTTTCCCTAAAGCTATATAAAACCCCTCTAGCTACTACTTCCCCACAATAATATATTTGTTATAATAAAAATTAATAATAATATTATTAAAATTTTATATGTTTTTTTTTTCATTTTATATTACACACAATAATATATATTTGTTATAATATAAATTAATAATAATATTATTAAAAAAATATATGTTTTTTTTTTTTTTTTCATTTTATATTACAACTAGCATTTGCACCAGATGTTGCATAGAGAACGCCGTAAGGCATATGAAAGAATAGCATAAATGAAGACAATTGGGATATGCTATCTAAATGTTACTTAGTTTGGAACTATTTCCTTTAATCAACTATATAGAAATGTATCTGCAATGTCCCATAACATTAAAGAGGAGGATGTCCCTTTTCTCTCCACCACTTATTTTTATTTTTATATTTAAATAAGTTTAGAGACAACAATTGTGATTCTACATTCACATTAAGTTATATGGCAAATTTTATGAGGTTAGACAAATCCAATCTCTCTTGCAAAAAATTCATAACAAAAATAAAACAATAAAAACAAAATATACCAAAATTTTGGAAGATGTAAACATCATTTCCAATAAACCACTACTAAAATGCTATTAAACATATTATCAAAGTCATAACAAAAATAAAACAATAAAAACAAAATATACCAAAATTTTGGAAGATGTAAACATCATTTCCAATAAACCACTACTAAAATGCTATTAAACATATTACCAATGCCTTGTTCAGCCTTTATTTCCAAAAAGAGCGAAAAATATTAGAGAGCGAGCATAAAGCTGATATCTTTGTGTGTTGTTGATAAAGCGGGGAAGGAAGCATCAAGTGCTCAAATGAACATCACGGTCACTTGTATTTGACTCAATTGGTTCATGTATGAAAGACACTCAAGTTTTTTTTCGTTGGATTTACAAAATATACATATTACAATGTAAAGAGTAGGGAAATAGGTGGCATTTCTAATTATATATATATATATATATATATATATATATATATATATATATATATATATATATAGTTTTTTGTTTTTTGTTTTTTTGCATAAGACTAATTTCTATTATATGGTACAAAATAGTACATTCAAGCTTCCTGACCGAGGTTGCTGAATTAGCCAACCCTGGTCGGACAGAGATAATTCAAAAATTCAAAAATGGGGTTGCCCCTTGGGGCGAAACCAGCCCACGGAGAGTTCCACAAAACATAGAAAGAGCTGCCCCTAATGGGGAAACCAACTATTAACAAAAAATCCAAAAAACTAAGTTTGATGTACAAAAGAAAAGTAAGCATAGAAACTATAGCAAGGCATGGAAATATTGGAGAAAGAGGAGCCAAGGCTCTATTGATGTTGGTCCTTTGCATCTCGGTGCTGCGTACGAGGAGTTTCTTCCACAATGTAGCATCCATAATTAGAGAGGGCTTCCTCCTTCTTGGAGAGCCGGGGGGCCAGCTCCGGAGTGGAGGTGGAGCGTGTCCCTATGTCTTCTGCATTGTCAGGTTTCCTGGCACCTTCAGCAGAGCTGTTACCCCCGTTGCCAGAGGTTTCCTCCATGCTTTTGACAGGAAGAGCCACCATTTTCCTAGGAAGCAGGGAGGATGAGCGAGAGAGAGTGGAATTTCGCTGCCTCTTCTTAGAAACATAGCCATAATTGTTTTTATGTGCCTCCGGAATTCGAATTGAGAGATGGGATGAAAGGAGCTGGAGGTCAGAGACCTCCAGTGCGTCCATGGCCATCGAGAAGGCCATAGTGCGCTCCGCCCTAACTGGAATTGGAGGGTGAGAGGGAGAACCTCTACCACCTCCCCTGCGGCAACGCATACGGTGGCGACGAGGCATAAATTCAGTGGAATACTGGGGATGTAGAGGAGGGTAAAAATGAGCAAAGGGAGGCAGATGTGCAGTGGACGGATGAGCAACAACGTGAAACAGATGAGCAATGGGCTGATGAACGACATCGTGAAGGGCAAAAGCACAACAGTGACAAGCAGAGCAGAGAGTAGGAGCTTGCAGAGCAAGTTTGAGAGAGAAACGGAGGGAGGCGCGAGAAGAATGCGGGGTGGAGACAGCTTCATTGCCCATAACAAGCTAGTGAACACTGCGTTGCAAACGAGGTGGGAGTGAATTCACAGTACACCAGAATGAATGCCCAGGAGTGAATGAGGTTGTCAACTAGCGCAAAATATTTATGGCTCTCATGCCTAAGACAGGTGCAGCCTCGTGGTGAGGCCATCTGCATGACAGTGGAGAGGTCAGGTGGCCTTCGAACAAGGCACGTCTAATCACCTGCATCCGGGGATCTCTAATTATATTATTATTCAATGTCGGCAGATGATATTTTCATAAATTAGTTTTGTAATTTAAATTGGGAAAATTGCACATCTATGAATTGATCTTGAAAACATTTTAGACTTCTTTACTAGATTTTATCATTAGCACATTCTTTAGATAAAGTGTTATAGGTGATTTTTTATATTTTCATAGGATTCTCTTGTGAAATATCTAATTGTATTAGTAAATCACAAATTAGAAAACTAAATTTTTACTTTATCTTACCCATAATCATTTTCACAAATATTTGCATACCAAAACAATCATTTTTACAGTACTCACCATCTCATCTTACCCATAATTATTTTCACAAATATTTGCATACCACAACAACCATTTTTACAGTACTTTCCATGTGTGGAGAACTGTGATGGAGTTTATTTCTTTCTTGATTAATCCTATAAAGAGTAATAAAAGGTTTACTCGACACATTTATAACTATGAGTTAGCTTGCGTGGGGATTACACCTCCAAAGTTTACATGACCTGCCCGAAACCCTCAATTAGTCTTTGCGATCTTAATCCCAATTAAACCTCCAAAAAACTTGTATTTGTATTTGTAAATAATTGTAAAGTTAACCATAAATGAGTAAAAGTTTTCAAATTTGTAATGTTGAAGTAGATGTTGTTAATACAACTAATTTTTTACTTAATACAACATTTATTTTTACTTAATTATGAATTTAGCGAATGTTGAAAGGATATAATATCTTGAGATTGTTGGGTATGTGTTATATTTTTTCCACAACTAATCAAGCGCGGGGTAAGAGAGGGGGCGAAATTTTTGTTCCTTAATTTCCGGTGGGCAGTCCGCGCCCATGGTTTTGTGCATGGTTTTGCACATGGTTTTGGGGTACGATGGTTTTCGGCCCCTGGTATTTTTTGTAGATCCCGTCAAGGGAACTACGATTATGTTCTAATCCTGGGATTAATGGATTATGGTTTATGTATGCTTCGGCATTTATATATATGTGTTGTAACACTAAAATGAATATAATGAAATATCAAGCTGGTCGTCCCGATTTGGGATCCAGGGAAAATCTCTGTGTTTATCTGTGTTATGTTTTATGCTCTCGTTATTGTGTGTAGATAATTCCTATTCAGGGTTAAAACCTAGAGAGATGTAAATTTTTTTTACAAATGTGTAATTTTTCATTTTTAGAATTGCATTTTATAATGTATCAATAAATTATACAAATCAAGTTACAAACTATTACAATTACAATTAGGTAATTAAAGATAAATTTGATGTTATTTAAATGAGAATTATGATCATTCATCATTATTGTACAAGGTAAATCATGCCCTATAAATTAATTATGAAATTTAAAAAACCACATATTTTTAAAATTTTCATTAGTAATCTAAATTTTTTATAAAACATAAATAATATATAACAAAAAAAAACCATGTATTTTTGGAATAATAAAATAGTTGTAACAAAAATAATATGGAACAAGACTACGTATATTTGGATGTATGAAAACTCAAATACATTTTATTAAGTAAAACTTTAACATAATAATGGTTATAAAAATTTTAAAATAATTGTATTAAGTAATTAGTTTAGATCTATCTTAACTCTAGATTTATGAGAGGGATCAATTCTCTTTTCACTCTAAAAGAGGTTTTTGATCCCTCTTGGTTCTTGGTAGATCGAGAGTTAAGATTGATTTAGGCCATCTTAATTTCCCCCTTTAAATAAACTACATTCCACATGAATACCATGGGTCAATACCATGGGCTATTTTTATCGTCGTTTATTTTTATTATTTTATTATTTTTATTTTTTATTGCATTTTGACCAATTTAAAATGTTCATTACATTATGTCAATATTTTTATTTAATTTAATTTAATTTATTTTTGTAATTTGAGATAGTCAAAATGTTAAACATGACATTACAACATCTCTATCATACTCCAAGTATTGCCACAAAAATGTAATATTTAAATATGTGAATAATTATTTTTCCTTTTTTTATTAAAATAATGCAATGTATTAAGATAAAGATGACAAATTGATTGAGAAAGAAAGATTCTGAAATGTAACCATAATAGCAAAAATAATGAACACTGTCATTTGCACAGAAACAAAAATTTAATGTTTATATATTTTACATATTTTTTTTATTCATTAAATTAATTTATGTAAAATTTAGTTTTATTAAGTTATTGATTTAAATTTTATTAAAAAAATTGAAATTAAAATCTAACATATTTTTAATAACAACATTTTAACTTAAAATAATATTAAAACTCACCTAAATCTAAATTTAATCTAACTTACTTAAAAAAACTAACATATATAAAACTATTTACCTATTTTAAATAAAACGATTACAAATCGATAGGACTCGCAACTCTCATTTCTAAACAGACTTATTGTCAATCCACTTAATGTCCACCTTCCTGAGAGATTTGAATTCGTCTACCCTTTCTCCACACTAAAAAATTGTTACCACAATATATCCTAGAGCAAAATTGAAAAACCACCCATCACATCACTAACCAATCACACCTGTCATCTGAATCTTCGAGATTACAGGGAGGAATGGATGTTTTATTGGCCTCATACTTGCAAGATGTTCAATTATTAATTTAAATTTTATTAAAAAAATTGAGATTAAAATTTAATATATTTTTAATAACAACATTGTAATTTGGAATAACATTAAAACTTACTAAAAACTTAAATTCGATATAATTTACTGAAAAAACTAAATTTACTTAAAGTTTTTTTTTTTTTTTTCGCACTCAATCCACTTAAGGTTCACCTTCCTGAGCGATTTGAATTCGTCTACCCTTTCTGCACACTGAAAAATTATTACCACAATGTATTTTAGAGCAAGATTGAAAAAACCACCCGTCACTGACCACTAAATTTTTGAGATTACTAAAAAAATGAATTCTTTATTGGTCAAATACTTGCAATATGTTCATGAGTTATAATAAGTGATCAATAAGTTGAACCGCTGTAAAATCAAGATTCAAGCTTCACTTGACAATTTAAACATTGGAATCTAAAAATCAGCGCCTTACAAAACATAATTATAATAGTTAATTCAATTATATAATATACAAAATGTTAATATTTTGAATATTTTCAAAATATTAAATTTATTTAAAATACATTTTAAACCACTAAAATTTATAATTTTCAAAAAAATTTAATCTATCAAATTCCAATGAAAAAACAATAACATTTAATAACGAAGGCTGCGTGCTGCCGCAAGGAATCCTGTTGGGGGAGGAAAAATTGAAAGGCCCATCCCAATAAGTCATAATCAAGTCACATACATGAAGAAATAAAGGTGCTGCCGTTATCTGTAATTTGTTTTTGTTTCTGAGTGCCTCAAGCAACAGGGTACTTTGTATTTCCAATTCGTATTTTTTTGGGGAGTAAATTGGCTTAAAAAAATAATGGATTTTTTTTTGGAAGATTTTGGTAAAATTTAGTGATTTTTTTAAAGAAATTTTAGATATAGATATCAAGCTTTAAGATTTTAAGCATTTTGAGATTTTTGATAGCGCTGAATCTATTTTCCATCATAAAAAAAATTCAATTACTCCTAACATCAAAATTGAAATGTTTTTTTACATTTATGTAAGCACTATATTAACTATTTTGTTTTTTGTTATTTAAAATACATTTTTAAATATTTAAATTAAATTAACCCTCTAAATTGTTTGAGAAGAACAAATTAAACAATTTATACTCACATTCTTAAAAAATTTTAGAAATATTTGATTAAAATTAACCTAGTTAAAAAAAAAAAATTCTCTAAATTAGCCCAGACCACTAATCAATCATATTTTATATTATCCGCATAATTTTGTTTTTTGTGATTTATTTTTCTGGAATCAGAAGAAACAAATCTGAAATATAATCCGGGCTCTGAGTCGGTTTCTTTGCGAGGGATAGGTCTCTATCATCCGAGGTCTGTTCACATGACCGAATCTCTATCGTACCAACCCTCGTGACGTCCCAGCCCGGAAACTTGAAAAGTCGGTTGTAGAGGCGCTCGTTGTGGGGCTCAGCTTGTGTCGATCTATAGTGGTCAGCATTCTTCGAGCGTGCTGAAAGGTGTCGTTGCAGGTCTCGGATTTGGTCACATGGAGGGCCTTCATCAGGTACTGAATTCCGTCCATCACCTGCAAATAATCCTACACGTTGTTTGTGGAGTTTTCCATTGGAACACCACTTCTTTCGTGGATCGAGAACACTCATAATCTTAAACAATAATTACATGGGACACTTATTAAATTAAAGTTATGATAATTAAATAAAAAAAATCACTTACAATATTTTTGCTTTTGTATATGATAACAAGAACTTGAAAAAAATATTTTTATACAAGTAATTTGGAATTGATATTAGAGTTCAATTGGAACTATAAAGTTGAGAAAATGATAAATGGAAGGTGGAAAATTTTATGGGTTTGAAAACAATTGTAAATTAGTAGACTTTTGGCTATGAGATAAGAAAAAAATCATCTTTGAGACTCTCATCACTGTTGTTGTCATATGTGGATGTGAAGTGTGAGAATAGAGTGTCCCTTGATAACCTTAAAGAAATATGGAGTAGATACAATTTTTTTTATCTTATAATCTCAAAATTAGAGGCAATACATCGGTCTTTCCTAATTGAGAGCACAACTATGAATAGGTACTTAATATACAAAAGCAAGATAAACAACATGGATAACAAGAGCCTCTCAAAATAGCTTTAGACTCAATATGGATGACAAGATGCTCCCAAAATCTCCCAAGGTTGCTTTGGACTCTCAAAAACCACTAGCACCTAAAGCAAGAGTGACATAAATATGTAAGTCTTGGCTAAATAATAAGGGAATAAAAGAAAAAGTTATTTTACAAAATGTATTAAAAATATTAATAAAACTAAGTTTAAGGATAATTTAAGGTATGATACATATTTAGAAAATATAACAAAATTAAGATATTATAAGGAGGTAGTCAATCTTAATTTTGAAAATTAAAAGTATTTCATAGTTTTCAATATCTTAAAGAAGAATCAATATTGTTAAAATAGGTACTAACTCTCACACTGTACATAATGAAACTAGGTGTTGGACAATTAGTAAAACACCAAAGGCATGAAAGAATTTGTCACTTTTATTACATCAAGAAGGTTGAAGATAAAAAACACTTTCTTTGAAAGCGCCTTGTGTATACCTAAATTAAATATTAATTTCAAATTTTTTTCACAACACTAACATCACTAATCTTTTAAATTATCAAAATTAGAATGACTTTAGAATGTTTATTCTAAAACTTGTTCGAATACCAAAACAACATTACAAAAAATTATAAAATCTTTTACTTTCTTTTAAATTTAATAAACCAATATTAATTTCAATAAATATTAATTATCATTATCATAATAACAATATAACTTACCATAAATGTAAATTTAAAAATTAATTGCGAAACAAAATTAAAATGTTTTAATTATAATATATTTTTGCATTTTTATTTTGCATATAAACCAGTCTTAAAATAAAAAAGGAAGGGGTTAATTAATTTGTGCAATTGATTATGTCAAAAGCTTTTTAGGAATTGTTTTTATGACCCTGAAAACATGGTGATATAATTTTTTTTTTCTCATCGATTGAGACGCACGCTTTATATGTAGAGACGACATGTTTTTAACATTACGATATTATTTAATTATTAGTTAAACGATATGGAGTTTATAAAAAATAATGGTAAAGTTTAATTAAAATAAAAATAAAAATAAATTGGCTTTTGTTAAAATATAAGTCTAAAACCACAGGGCATTCGCTTAAGCATGATAATATTTGGCAGAAGGCCAGCATTTAGTGGATTCAGGGTTAAACCCTACTCATAATTTGGAGGATCGTTACGAACCATAATTCTATTCCAGTTACTAATGGTTAGCTTAAGAAGTTATGTAGTTTACAAAGTGATTAGTTAAAGTTAGAAACTTGTCATCACGTGTCAAAGGAGAAAATCAGAGGTGTTAGCTTGGTTATTGCTATGACGAAAGCATGTCCACTAGGTACAAGAAGTGTTATGTAGCTCCCCACTTATATTTGAAGCGGGACCACCTCAAAGATCAAATAATTGCTGTAAGTTGGTAAGTAATTATATAATCATTTTTTTTTATTGGGTAAAAAATGTATTTTACAAGTATTAAGGAGATGTGTAATGTTGGGATGAATTAATAATTAATAAATAATAATAATTAAATATAAGTTTTTAAGTTCACTTAATGTTAAATTGGTATATGGTTTTTTTTCTTTATATTAATATATCAAGGTGTACATATCTTGTTTTTCTTTGGATTTGAATACGTGATAACAATATCAAGGTGTACATATCTTGCCTTGTTTTGGATTTGAATATGTGATAACAAATAAATATTCCAAAGCCAATGCTAAATTAAATATAAAATATATGTGTATATATATATATATATATATTTTCCAAAGAAAAATTCATAATATTGCTAAATTCATGTATTCTTTCTTTTATCATCACCTTGATTGTTGTTGGTTTAAGATGGGATCTTTATCGCCATGCATTTTAATGCAGGGATTGTCTTCTTAATCACTATGATTGGTATTAATAAATACTTGCTCTCAATTGTGAGAAAATTGTTAAATTAAGAGTTGTTATAGAATCATAGATTATGTAGCTGCTCATAGTCATATTTATAATGTTATTGAGGTATTGGTTATACACTATCATAATGATTCTCTATATTTGTCCTTTATTTCTATGGTACCTACACTTTCAAAATTTTTATTTTCTTATTCATGGTCCTAGCCTATAATGTATAACCTTGGTTGGTTGCGCTATGTGTTTTATTTGACTGGTGATACGAAATAACCATGCCATATCTTCTTTGATATGCACATTTAATGACCCTTTCATTTTGATGTGAATACATGATTGTGGTGATTCATTTCGCAGATATGTACTCATGGTTAGGAATCACTTAGCCCAAATTAGTGATCATTGGGACATGTTTCTTACTCATAATGGTTATAGAAAACCCCCACCATTTGATTCAGTTCAATCCTATGCCACTAATCCTCCCGACCCCTCTCTGATTGATACAACTCTATCCATGCCAGAGGAGTTGTAGTAGGATGAATGTGAGGAATTTCCTCAAATGATAGGGTTAGCCTCTTCAGAGGACAACCAAATTAAATTTTATGAAATATTGACTTCCCTTCGAGTTGTTAGGCGCTCCACCAAAGCTCCTAATTCCAATTCCATGGTTGAATCTCCTATGTCCGGTGCACAACCTACGCAGCCTACAAACAAACAAGAAAGTGGTCAAACATAGGACATTGTCAAAATAAAACATTTGCAAAGAAAAATAGCGAGGGCTTGAAGAAATGGCCTTAAGGATCCTACTAAAACCATTCCTTTGGTTGACTTGGAAAAGAGTCTCGAACCCTTTTTGAAAAGAAATAAGTCGTAGTATCAAGATCCATCTCTAGGTCATGATAATATTGTCAATAATGGTGATGCTTACTCCGTAAACCCTCACTCAAATGATTTAATTGCAAACATGTACTTGAAGCAACATATCATCTCATTGTTTCCCGGATGCAAGTGAAATCTACAGATCGGGCAAGGACAACTCCTCCCATGCTTAGACTGACGCCGCCCTGCAATGCCAGATCTAACCTGATGCGGAACCTCAAATCGCGGATAACCTTTGTCAGCGCTCTGACACACCTGACCTCTTGCCACGCCACACATCACATGTAGGCACACTTGGAATTTCCCTTTCCGCCTCTTCGCTTGAATTCAGTGCTTCATGCCTTTAAAAGGCACAAAGGCTCCTCAATCTTCCATTTCATTTCTACTCCAACCAGTCTCGCGAGCTCTCTCTACCATCGCTTCTCCTCTTTTTTCCATTACGTTGTTGTTCCAACCTGCCTCGCGCGCTACCACTGCCACCACTCCCATTGTTGCGTGTCCCCTGCTGCACGCCCCCTTGCCGCATGCCCCTCCCCCAGTGCTCCTCCTTTTTGCGCGACCCCTTGCCGTGTGCCCCTCCCTACTGCGTGCCCCCCTGTTGCGTGCCCCTCCCCCAGTGTTCCTCCTTGCTGCGCGTCCCCCTACTGCACACCCCCCTGCTGTGCGCCCTCCCCTACTCTTAGCCTTGTCTCTCAGCTGAATCCCCATCATTTTTTCGATAGCCTCTACATGGCCCCGCGCTTACGTCAAAATCCCTCACCGTGGCCATGACCAGCGTCTGGAATCTAACGAAGGCTCCACATCAGGAAGCCATGAAACACCGACTACTCAAATGACTAACAACACTCAGGGAAAGCTTGCTCTACCTCCGGAGAAGCCTAAGGGTAGAAGGGGCCACAGGAAATCCACTATTGCGCAATCTGAGCTGCCCATACCCCGAAAAACTAAACCACTTCCAGTTCATGAGCCTGCAGAGGAGGAGACATATGTATGGATTATGGACTCAGATGGTGTCTGGACCAGAGTTCATGATGCTGAGTATCATGTTACTCCCATCGTCCATGCGACCCCTCCAAAGCTTCCTCGTGAGCTCATAGCTGAGGAGGAAGCATTGCAAGAGAATATGGATGCCTAATTGAGGAGGAGGACCATGCGACAGAGGAAGATGAAGGAACTCCATGACTACTTGGTAGCAAGGTTAATCCCCTATTTTTGTCAACTAAGGACATACTTCAACTATTTTATTTTCATATGTGTCAATGAATATTTTGTGAAACAAGCTTGTTTGACTCTCTTTTGGGGCTGGCTTCCTCCTATGAGGCAGCCCCAAACTTGGTTTATTTTGAAATTTTCCAAGGCAGGGATTCACTAAGTACTGCTTGCCATCTCTGCCCATAGCCTCTTTAAAGTTTCTTTTATGCTTTTATTATAGTTTAGCCCAACTTACAAAAAAAAACATATCTTCTCACTGTTCCTTATCTCAAACATAAAATTAGCCAATTAGTTTATGAAAATGAATAGTTGAGGGTTGCATTCCAGAGAAAAGACAAGTTGAATGAAAGCAAATCATCTTCTATTGAAGGTAAGAGCAGGTCTAAGGACAATCATATTGTGATAAATTGTAATATTCCCAAATGGGAAAATCAAGAATATAGTGCAAAACCATGGAAATAACAGTGTAAACATTAGATCAAAACATGAGGCCAATATGGAGACCTTCTAATCATTATAATAGCAGAAAAATATGCATAATAAATGGGCCATAAAATGTACAACAAGATAGAACAAGTCTCCAATGGAAAAAAACCTCAATGAGAGGTGCTGCTACTATATCAAAATGCCGGAGACACTGCTACATCGCAGGTTTAAAATCACTGCGAAAAAAAATGAGTACACAAAAGATGTGGGGATGATATATGCCACAATAGATGCAAAAATAAAGATTTGGGCTCTATACAACCTACAGAAAAGGACCCAAAAGGGTCTCTGGGGAAAACACCCAATAATACAAAATGAGCTGCAACCCTATGGCTGAAAGTATGCTGCAACAATCAACTGAAGAGTAAATGGCTGAAGCTGATATAAGAATGAATGTGCTCTCCCCCAATGAATCCTCTGGATGAAAGACCAACCCTTTCAGTGGAGAAATCACCTCCCAAATCACCTACTGCATAAACCCCTGCAACTCCTCCCTAAAATAACGCACATCCAAACTGATACTGCGCTATAAGGGGTAAATATACTATGGCATGATGCCAAATGTGTCAATGAAGCTCCAGGGCCTTCTTTACTAGCCTCCAAAGAGAAATTAACCCCCCTCCAATGAGATCTAGCTCAGAAATCTCCCAAATCAAACCTCCACACTTCTGCCCTGCAACACAACACAAAATCCTCAACAGGAACTACGCTATACATTAAGACTGAAGCTTTGGCCAAATGCCTGATAGTGGAATGTAGTGCAAACTCTTCCAAGAGGCCTCTCAAGGAAAGAGGTGGGATTCCCAATCAGGAACACCCTGTGCTAAACAACACTTGAAATCTTCGCTAAACAACCAAAGAAATCTATATGTCTAAACATACCATATATCAAAACATAAACATATCATAAGCTGAATAATATGGCTGCCATCCTCTTCCTTATATAAGAAATGAGCTTCATAACCCTAATACCCATCCATTAATGACACTACTTCCATGCAATGCGTCTCCATCTAAAACTGCGTTGTCCCTCATTGAATGCCACAACTCCATGACAGCGCTGTAGATTTGGTCAAAGTTGACCCAGTTAAGGTGTTCCAACCCCTTTTCACACCTAAGGGTGCTAAACTAAGCTACCAAGATGTCTTCTTTTCACAATGGCATCGATTTATTCATTATTAAGGATATTTATGGATCTCCATTATCCTCTTATTCATTAAACATAAAGCAAAAGAAAAATTTAATATTCCAACTAGCTCATGGTTATTTGGGAATATTACAGTCCTACCCTCCCAAATGTTGCTTGTCCTCAAGCAAATGACAAGGTGAGTGCTACAACTCTTCTCCTCCATCAGTGGTGACACCTTCATGTGATAAGCTTCCCTCATAAGTTAAGTGTCTCCCAATCAATCTCTCCATGAAATTCTCCTTCCAAGTTCTCATGAGATGCAAATGACTCATCCCACAAGGAAGCAATATATCCAATGAAACAATCATGGTTTGCCCAATGTCCTCCTTGAAACATGTAACATAATGAACATGGATAATCTCTCTCCCAAAGGGCACTTCCAGTCCTCCCATCCTCCCTCCAATCATTCCCATAAAAAGAATAAGTACATCATTAATGTATGGGATCAAAACCAAGTACATATAAATATAAATATGCACAAATGGAGGTGTGTGATATTCCCACATGTGGAACTAGCACAGTAAATCTCCTGACTGCATCAGATAGTGATATGGTTAGTGTTTTCGCCACCACTTACTTGCTCCCCAAGTCTTCTCACAAGTTCTGAAAATGTGAGAAATATTTGGTGCCTTTGGAGGGCACCCAGAGTGTTTATGGCCCAAATTTGGCCATGAATTTTATATGGAAGAATGCTCCTCCTTAGAGCAATGGCCTGCATATACATGGTAAAGGAATGCACATAATCATCAAGTAAAATATCATGCACATAAACATGTTCCTTACCAAAATTTATTCTCATACAAATGGAGAGGTCCATAGATAGATCCCCTCTCATTCCAAAAGAGGAAAGAGGTGGCTGTGATAACTCCCCCATAGAGTTATGTATCTCTCCCATCTCCACATGGTCCATGCATCTTTTCAGATGCTGATATAGTTCCTCTTCAAAGCCTTCCCAAGTATAACCCTCCACGATGGTGTTGTAGGCTCTCATGGAATAAGTATGGCTGAAGAGAAATTATTCATGAGCTCTTTGTAGCAACTTCTCCTTAAGCTTGGAAGCTCTAGATAAGAAGATCCTACCATGATATTAGATGACTTCATCTTGGACTGAAAATCCCTTTTCATGTAGCTGGTCATTAAGTATCACTAGCACATTTGACCCAATTTCTGACGGCCAAATCGTCGCTATTCCGACACATAGGCGTCCCAAGAGCAACAATTTAAGTTTGGGCAAAATGTGGTTAGCCATTACGTCGCAATTTCGACACTTCAATAAAGTGTCGGAAGAGCGACACATTTTCCGACATTTCCAGACGTCCGTCGCTCTTCCGACGTTATCAGAATCGTCGCTATTTCGACGTCATAAAACGCGTCGCTATTTCGACGTTCTCGAAACTGTCGGTCTACTGACGTTATCAAAAGCGTCGCTATTCCGGCGTTAGTTAAACCATCGGTCTACCAACGTTTTGCTCTGTCGCAATACCGACGATCCATAACTGTCAGTCTTCTGACGTTTATCAGGTTTTCAAAATGATGTCGCTCTTCTGACGTCTGTGATTTTCCAATGCACTTCCGACGTGTGGGGCCCGATGGATATAGAAATTCTCTTCCAACGTTTATTGCATCACTCTTCCGACGGTCTTATCGTCGCTCTTCCGACGGATATAGCAACTCTCTTCCGACGGATATATCGTCGCTCTTCCGACGTGGATAGGACGACCAACGGAAACAATTTTTTGTTTTTAAAATTTAACGTCGTAATAACGATGGATATAAGCGTCCGTATTTTGACGGAAAGAAAATATTTAATAAAAAAAAGAATGTTGTATTATCGATTCTTAAAGATAGGGCATGAGATTAGATGACAAAAATTCCACGACTAGATATGCATTTGATATAGGATCCAAAATTAAGTCTTCGAGCAGTAAGAAACAACCACAAGATGAGTATAAACCATTATGTAGTGCCACCTATGAAGTAATTTGGCTAAGGGAAATCCTTAAAGACATAGGAGAAAGAAAAAAGTACTAACAACCATCAAATGTGATAACCAAACAATCCGGTTTATCTTTCCATGAAAAAGCATATTGAAACTTATCATCATTCTCTAAGAGAAAAGACACAGTTAAATGAAATTGACTTCATATATTGTAATACAAATGATAATGTCACTAGATATTTACCAAGCCTTGAGGAAAAACTAAAATTGGAATATGTAGAGACAAGTTAAGTATTGTAGAGAATTCATTTCTCTATTAAGCATGAGTGATAGAATTAACTATAGAAAAGTTTGTGTTCCAACACTCTTTTCTTCTAAAGAGTGAGTTTGGTTTCTTTTACAGTGTTAAAAAGCTCACATAAGCATTATAATAGTTATCCATTGCATCTCTCCTATTCCCCCTTATAATAATAATAATAATAATAATAATAATATCATCGATCTTAATGGTTTTTAATTTGTAGTGTTCTTTATTTTTCTAATTCCCCCTTAGAATATGGTTAGTTTTGATGACAAATGGATGATTTGACAAGTAGATAGAAATTTTGTATTCTTTGGTATATGATACAACTTACAATAGTAATGATAGATCCATATTTTTGGTCATTTTCCTAAGTGTGACAAAATGATGTGTAACATATTTCTCCCTAAAGCACAAAGTCAAAAAATATTTCTCAGGACTGTAGTGATTTATTATTCAAAGGTTTGGAACAAATATTAGTTGGTTGTAGAATTGAAAATAAAAAATTAAGGGTTACAATATAGTATAATCATGAAATAATCTCTGAGGTAGGAATTTCCATACTCAATATAGCATATTGACAACTCTAGACCTAAGTATGGAGATGTGAAAATATCCATTTGATGAAAATAAAGGCATGGTCACCACACATACATCGTGGATCCATGGTCGAATATACTTAATATGAATATAGAGATGATCATATAGTTTGCATATGTACATTAGCCATGAAAAATCCATGTAGCGTAGATGGATGAAACTAGATCGAGAGTCTTCATCGCTACCACTTGATAGTATGAGTCTAACCATGCAAATGAGCGTGTTAAAGTCAAACATAGAAGACACCATATAATTATTGGTCTATGATTAGAATCATTAAGAAATGTGAGAGGAACCACCAATAATTTCAATGTCCATCAAGTTACACTAGTATAATGTATAAAGTGTCAATGAATGAACTGAAGTCAAACACCCATATAAAATTATCATTGAAGACCAATGATGTGAAATTGTGAGTTAAAGCAAGAAGACCATGCATTGAGGCATGCAAGTTCCAAGGCTCTAAAGGGAGTTTCTGAACTTCCTAGATAATGTGTTAAAGTTGATAGGAAGAGACTTGTCGTAGGAGGGCCTTAATGTTTCCCTCATCTATGAAACAAAGTAGGTATCAATATTTTGAGTAGGAAAAACAAATTAATTAAAGATTGACTCAGGGATGGCTAACACAAAAGAGGGCTATAAGTACTGTAAAATGTTTTAACTGAGGTTGAACTTATCTTGAACATATACATAGGTTCACTTTTCAACACATGTCTCTTGACACTATATAGAGTTGGAAACACTCAATCAATATGTGATAAAAAAGGTAGTATGAAGACTTTCAAGGAGGTGTGATCAACAAATAGGTAAGTGGATTTCCCAACCCATTCAGACACAAAAGTGTAGGACTGTCATTTTCAAGAGTGACTTATTGCCAAATACTCATTCTGTGAACTATTTTCCAAATTTTTCACGACCATTTATGGCAAGAAACTCTTTATGTTTTCACAAGATTGAGGAGGATAACATATGCTTGTAGTATAAGCTCATCCAATGAATAAGTTCTTCAACGTATTTTTAACAAACCTTGGGAAGGAGTGGTTCACTCTTATTATGATTAACGAGTCATACACTATTTATGATTTATGATTCTAATAAAGGGGTAACTCGATTCCTTTTTCATATTTAAAGAGTTTGAAAAATATATAAAAAAAACTCCATAATGTTCTTTTTCATAAATTTGGTTCCTAGAGCCCAAAAAATTGTAAAATAATACAAGGGATAAATCTTTTATTCATGATTAACTAAAGTATACCTTTTTCGTAAATAGTTTACATAGTATGTAAAATGAGTAAGCTTATACTAGGTGGAAATTTATTCATATACTTTTATGAGCACAGTAGAGACAAATTTACTCGACAATAATTTCATATTTCGAGAGTCTAAAAAGAGCTTAAAGAGGACTCTAGGGAGTTATTTTTTCATTATGTTTTAGCAAGCTTTAAAGAGAAATAAAAATATACTAAGTCACTTATTCTCATGTATTTATGAGCATGATAATTAACAAATACTAAGCTCGAGATAAGTTTAATTTTTACACAAGCTCCAAAAAAAGAAAAAAATGTGCTTGATATAGGTTTCATTTTTACATAAGCTTGAAATTGAGAAAAAATATTCTTGAGATAGGTTTCATTTTTACACAAGGTTTAATCAGAGAAAAAAAATATGCTTCATATAGGTTCCATGCCCCCTAGCATATAAATAGAGGCTACTGGCCTAATTATTGCATAATTACCATAGGCACATGCTCCCTAAGCTTCGTTTTATCTGCCTAAGTAGACTAATGGTTACTAATAGGCAGATGAAATGAAGTTTCATTTATGAGATCATGTGAAAAATGTGACTCAACATTTACGAGATATAGTCAAAGATTCGAATCAATTAGAGGGGGATCTGTTTCATTTTTTAATGAGCTTGACACAAGAAAAAGAACTATGCTCATAACACCTTGATTCATTTTATAACGAGCTTGACACAAGAAAAGGAACTATGATGATGGAACCTTGTTTCATTTTTTAATGAGCTTTACACAAGAAATTATGCTAAAGGAACATTATTTAAATTTTTAATGTTCTTCACACAAGAAAAGGAATTATGCTCCTGGCACCTTGTTTCATTTTATAATGAGATTGACACAAGAAAAGGAACTATGCTCATGGAACCTTGTTTGATTTTTTAATGATATTTACACAAGAAAAGGAACTATGCTCATGGCACCTTGTTTCATTTTTTAACGATTTTGAAACAAGATATGGAACTATTCTCCTGCCCCCCTATCATAGATTCCAAGAGGAAAATTCTCTATAAGGAATACATTCCAAGGGACATACCAAGATCATGGCTTCCAAGAGCTCTTCATCGGATGGAAGAAAATTTATCTAGAAGTACTGAATGTCAAGAGACTCAATAGGGGTAGGAAGATCAAGGTCCAACGTCCCCATTAAAGGTTTCACCATAATCACTATAAGATCTAAGTCAAACTAAGTTTAGCATACAGTGAGAGGCTTTGTTTCATAGGTAAGTGAAGGCATGGGACAAGTTTCCATGTAATTAATCCATGGTGGGGTGGATACTACTTGTGTAAAAGGAAAAATTAGGGAAGTTAGATGGATCATAGTTACATCAAGACCAACAAATGAAAGATGTTCAATGGGAAGGATGTTTCCATTATGAGGGAAATACATCATAAAAAAAGTGTGGACACGAAAACTTTCACTTCATAGACATCGTCTCGCCCAAGGAGAAAATTGAAATCAAAGGGGACTTGGACTACCATGACATTCATACAAATAGTTTTTCCTTCCAAAGTAATGGGAAGTTGAGGAAGCATCCCTAAAGGTTCACCTGATATTTTGCTAAAATTAAATAGATTCTCAGTAAGAGATACGAGTTGAGGGGAACCCAAATCTTGCCAAGCGGTTGAGGATAAAATATTAACATAAGTGCCTCCATATACAATAGTATGACACACATTCTTATCACAAGACTTCACAATGATTTAGAAAGGGATGTGAGAAGGGAGACGTGACTCTATCATTCTATTCCGATAAAAGGAAATGACCTTAGTACTAGGAGGGGGTTTAGTGGAAACATATAAAATTCCAACTTGTGTAGTGGAATATTAAGTAAAGAGGTATTAAAATTTCACTGTCTAACAGGAGAGTGGGATCAAACGAATATAGAATCGAGTTGACCACTTCTTCAACCAATGGTTCATAAATTTGAGTTATATGGGTTTCAGTCTCCAAGGGAAGAGTGGGATTGATAGAACTTGGAATGCGATCAATCACTTCATCAATTGACAACAGGTTGGGAAAAAATTTACGTCAACCACTTGGAAGTTACTGCTAAGAAACAATAACATTTTCCAACAATTTAGAGGCTTCATCCATATGAGGGAAAATGTGAGTTTGATGACTCCATTTGCATAACCTACGAGGAAACCTAGATTTACCATTTTTCCCTAGAACCTTATAAACACTAGCTGAAGTACCAACATTAAGTTGATGAGAATATTTATAACACACTTCTAAGACTCTAGGCATACCAGGACAATCGTTCAAAAGGTGGGTAATCTTACAAAGCTTGCAAGGGTATTTGGGTGTGTGAAGCATGTTCGGGGGTTCCTCAACATTATCAACACTCAAATAAATGGTTGGTTGGTCTTCCTTTTTCTTATCTTGCTTCATCTTCTTCTTCCTTTTCTTCTTCTTCTTATTAGTCTCCTGGTTACTAGCATTAATAATTTCACCAAGAAAATAATAAAAAATGGTAGAATACATGACGAGAAAAGAAGGTAAGGGTTCAATAAGAGGTTGTTGTTGATATGGAGAAATCAGTTGAGGTGGAGAAACTGGGGTATTTGGAAACAATGAAGTTGAAAACAACCATACTAGTAAAACTATCGTGAATCTAGGAAGAGACAACTTAGTGATGTAACGAGGACCACCATTTTCAAAGTAAGGAAAAGGACTACAATCCCCATTAAAAGGGGTTCCTTGAATGGAAAATTTTGGAACTGTTGCCATTTTTAATTTCAATTAAGAAATTTTAACAATGAATGATTGTTAAATCCATAATTATAATCAATCAAATAAACAATAACACTAAAAAGGGTCACTACGTATCAAATGTTTACCAAATTGTTGTGAATTGTCATATACTGTTATGTACGTACATGTTATCTCCTTGAATGTTGTGTTTAGTGTATCACATACAATAAGGAAAATGACTCATTTACTTATGGATGGTTTGAAACCTAGAAGGGGGATTCTTGTATACTTGAGGGTACATGGAAGTATAATTTGTTTTAGTGTTGTCTAAGGCATAACTATACGATGGGAAGCATTCCTATATACTCATAAGACGTGGAGCGCCTCCCTATATACCCAAAGGTAAGTGGAAGAATGGTCTTATATACTATGATGTACATGGAATAACGACCACCTGCAGAATGTAATCCTGACAAGGAATGACAACTCCTATGTTTATAGATGTTGAAACCCATCTTCTAACCTAGACCCACACTAAATGTGATTATTCTTGATCAACTATTTATTTTAAATAATTTTATTGATTTTAATGTCTCACTTTTCATTAAAGGTAATAAACTTTCTATGATATCGAAATGGTATAATAAATCAACTCCAAATAATACCACAAATATGCAATTTTAATCTTTTTGATTTGATGAAATCCTATTTATGGGAATGAAGAAATATTTTAAACCGCACAAAAATGCAATGATCCAGTTTTGCAAATAAATTTTAAAAGAGAAATCAAATAACAATTCCAAGAAAAATCTCTTTAAATCAATTCCCCATAAAAAAATATGTGTTTTCATTTTTTGGTGTTTTATAAAAGGAATAATCACTATTCAATTCAATATAATAAACCAAACAAATACAAATTGAAGTTATCTTTTATGGGAGTTACTAACTTTTCAATCGATGTAATAATTCTTTATAGTAGGCATAAATGAATATTTGATTAGATTTACTGAAAGAAAAGAGACTGATACAACCAATTCCGCAAGTAAAAGAATATTTTTTGATAGATAAATAAACCAATTAGACACAAAACCCTAAAACTATAAAGATAAGTATTTTTTTCAAAAAAGACAATTAAATACAAAAACTAAAATTTAAGGTTGGTTTTTTCGTGATGAAAATAGAATAAAAAATCCAATTCAAGCAAATAATTTTAGACCGAGAAGATAAAAGTCCTGAATTTTTTCATTTTCCTAAGGTTTTTACAGGTGTATTGTTCACACCAGTGCAATGTCACATGTATAGCACATGAAAAATGCGACTATTGTTCAAATGTTGCACTATTATCAATATAAAATTGCGATGATTTCTAGCTGTCACACTTTCATCATAGGATAAGTGAGACATGTCGCACTTCCTTTACAAGAAAAGTGACAAAATTTCCAATTGTTGCACTTTTATTTTGAGAAAAGTGCAACACCTCTGATATGTAAAGAAGAAATAAAATATGCTCAAAAGGTGAAAAAAAACATGTTTTAAGATTCCAAATACAATCACTAGAGGAATTGGATGGTTGTAGAAGGAAAAGGAAGCCATTTAAGAGCTAAACGTTTGCTAATGGAGTGGCCAAATTTGTTATCGGGCAAATACGTCTTACGGAAAAGAGCGATCTCCCTAGACTCAATGATAAAATCTAGAAAAAACAAGACAATGCATACCATATTTCTATAGTATAGTTTGAATCAAACTTACCTATTTAACAAAATACGTCTTCACTTGAATCCTTTTCCTATTTGATTTCCTGCTCCACTTCAATCTCAAAAGACTTCAACTTGCAACGACAAAGACAAACAAAAGGATCAAAGCATACTATGGATGAATAAGTTCTGACAAATACTAATCAAAGGATCAAGGAGCTCTAATAAAATTAATGTAAAAAATAATAAAATCACGTGAGAAAAATAATATATATTGTATTCACAAGTAAGAGGAAGAGATTAAAACCAAGTGCCTTGATGTCATAATCCTCCACTCCAAAGATCTACAATCCTCCTTTGCATAACAAGCCTTTAATCTCAATTCGACAACATAAGGGTAGTTCACCATCCCTTCCTCCATTGACTAGAATTGTATTTATAAGATATAAGGGGGAGGTTGGAGTTCCATTTTCCATGGGATGAGATCCATAAAAAATCGGAATAAGTTCCATAATGAGTGGGATGAGATCCATAAATCTTCTGAAGAGGCCCAAATAGGTAGGAGCTCGCATCTAGGCAGTTGAGATAAGATTACTCAACAATATTTCTATACTTTACTTTTTATTTTTACCCACTTAGAAAGGTCATCACACTTTCTAGTTGATAATAGTGCGACAAACCATGCAAGTGACAATGATTGAATCTGCAATGTCACTATTTTTTCATAGGTAAAGTGTGACACTGCTTGAATTCAGGGTGTTTAAGCAATGTAATACATAATTCTTGTGATTCTCATAATGGTTTTTGATCTTAATTTGTAGGGGATTACTAATAAGGGTTCATCGGATAGCGATAAATCCATATTTATGGTCACTTTCCTAACTGCAACAAAATGATGTGTAACACTAGTCATTGAGGTATATCATTAACAAATGTGACATGACTAACGAATGATAAAATGGACCTCGAGGTACCTAGCATAGACCACTAAGTGTGAATAAGTTAGTTGAAATTGAACACTCATTGAATCGACTAATCAAGAGTCAATTAGGAAAAGCCATTTTCGATCAGGAGGAAGATTGCCATGGAGGTATACAAGCTCCAAGGCATTACTAGTTCCTAGATTTAGCTCTTCGATAATGAGTTGAAGTCAACATGAGAATATCCATTGAAGGAGGGCCTTAATGTATCCCTCATTGATCAACATAGAAAAATAACGAGATATGATGTGAATGTATTAACTCATGAAGTATAAATAACACAAGGATGGACAATAGAATTAGGTCAATAAGGACTTCAAATGGTTGATTGAGGTTAATAATTCCCTATAACATATAGTGACATGACACAAAAGTTAATTTGTAGGATTGACTAATGAGAACCACATGATACCATGAAACAACAAACGATGCATTTAAGCACTCTCCGTAGTGACTAGAACAATAACTCGCTAGAGGAGTAAACAAATTCACAAGCATGGAATGAATCCTATGCAAGGTAAAATATAGGTGTGTGTAAATGACATAAATAGGTTACATGTTCAAGTACGCCATGACATACACTACCATTTTAACTAATAACTGAAGAAAATGAGATCCCTTCCCTCTTATTCTTTTAATCTCCTTCATAGTTTAATGAGCACAAAGAGAAAACAAGTAAGATCAATAATTCCTTTTCTCGTTCAATTATCAATAGTTCATTTTTCATTAGTTTAAATGATACTGAACAAGAGATAAATGGATACTAAATATCCTTAAACTTTTAATGAGTATGAGAAGAACACAAAGGAAGCTCATCTTAGAGGAACACATGGTATAAATGGTAGAAACTAGTCCAAGCTGACATAATTTTCCTATGAAAATTGAAGCAGAGAGGTTGGAAAAGGAGACCACTCATTATAATAGACCTTCAAGTAAAGGTAAGAAAACCAAGAGAAAGTAAGAAATGGGGCAAGAATAATGTAAGAGTGGTGGCAAAACGATATCAAGGCTTATCAACATGCATAATTGAGGCTAAAATGTCATAATAATCCCATGGTTTAAAGGGGTGGAATCCTTCTAGATAAAAGCGAAAACATGATGAAAAAGAGTAAATGAGGCTCGTATTCTAAGTCATGGTAGGAAAATAGAAAGGAGTATGAGATAGGAAGATAATGTTGCATGGATACAAACATAGAACACAAGTGTTAATCTATATCATCCATGTATGGGAAAGCTTTACTACCAAGTTATGATGTGCAAAAGGAGATGGGTTAATATTGCACCCTTATGGGGTCAAACATAAGGCACAATTAAGACGTAAATGACAATCAACAATGCAATAGAAATAGTAGGGAAAGACCTACCCCTACATGCCAAGTTCAAGAGAAATGCGCTTGGACTCTAGTGAAAATTGCAATAAAAAAACCACCATATCCTCGAAAGTCTAGTGAGAAAGACTAGATCCATGGTTAAATCACATAATGAAAGAAATAGAAAATCGATTGGGTTAAAAAAAGACCATATATTTTTTATTTTTTCATTTTTATGATTTGTTATTTATTTTTTATTTTTTGGCATATATGAGGTATGAAAAAATTTCTCACATCACACACCAAACCAAAACTAAAATACATATGTACAAGGTGTAACATAGTCTAACATGTTCCAAAATGAAGTTCCTGCAACTGAGCATAGGAAAATAATTCCAAGGTATGAACTCATGGGATGTTGTATGCACCATATAGCACACCATTACGGGGCCATTCCATACAAAGTTTAATTTCCAAATTCCTAAAGGTTGATGATTTCGGGGAAAGCCTATAACCATATCATTATCAGGAACGACCCGAGGAAATCAGTGAGTGGTATCATGAGCTAATGTAACTCCTTGAAATGGAATATCAACACATTAAGTTGGTACAAGGAACTTGTGAATAGGAGGATGTCAGTGGGAAAATTCACTTCCAAGTTCAAGACCAAAAACCCAAGACTTGACTGAATTCAAGGGTGGCACTTCCATGGATGGCCAAGAAAATACCTCTAGCCCAATTAAAGATTTATTTTTCAAATCTCTATGGGAACCTATTTAGGGATAATAGAGGCATAAAAATGGATAATATCCTTAGGATTATCAACTAAATCCATGACCTCCAAGATTACTTTCTGAGAAGGAGAATTGTCTTCAAAGGAGTCACTTTAATTAGGAAAGGTGATGATTTATGTGGGACAAGAATCATGATCAGGTTCTATATTTGAATGGGTTTTCTAACCAGCATCAGGAGATTATGATGAGGCCTCTAAAGAGGTAGCCTCTTCCACTAAAGGAGGCATATTCTCACCATACAAGTATATTTTTGAAGGAGAAGGAACTACCCAAGTGTTAAGAGACTAATTAGGTCCACTAGTGAGAGAAGATACTATGTACATAGGTGCAAAGAAAGAAGAAATAGCATCGAGCATGGGTAAAGGAAAGACATCAATAACTGATGGGATTTTAAATAGTCCCACACTAACACTTTTGTAAGCCAAATTTCTATCTCAAACGAATGGAATAGAAGGTTTTGTATTGGTATACTTTGTTTACAACAAACAATATTCTAATTTATCAATTATGGTGATCTTTCCTTTATGAGGAAATCGAAGCACATGGAACATCGAACACATAAAAAAAGGCCATAGCATAGATCCAACTACATCTAAGGAGAATATTATAATATAAATGGAGCATCGACAAATTCAACATATATAGTCATGGTTTTTGCCCCTAGCTCCATGACAAGAGAAGGAGGAACACCTTGAGGCATAAAGGTATGACCATCAAAGGCTTGGAATGTAGTATTCGAGTTGACAAGTTCTGCAGAACCAATAATTTTCCAGTATGATGGAGACATAACACAAGTATAAGACCCTTCATCCACAGGTGTGAGTAGTATCTTGTTTTTGATAATATACACCCAGGATTGAAAAATGACCTGATGAGATATTCAAAATTGAGGAGCACTGTCAGGGGATTTAATCGCAAGTTAAATTCCTGTCATTTAATTGTCAACATGGGGTTCTGTAAACTCACAAGATATACCTGTACTATATGTACTAGGTGGTTATCCTTCATATTATACTAATCTAATGCAATTAAAACTAATTCAAAACTAATTAAATCAATCAAAACCAAATCAAACCAAACATAAAGAAATTAAAATCACACTTGCAGGAAGGAAATCACATTTGCTTGAAATTTAAATCACACTTCCGTAAATGAAAATCACACGACACTTGATGAATTGAAATCACACCACACTTGCATAAATGAAAGAACTCTTTCTCAAAGGAAATCACACTCACACTTGCATAATTGAAATCACTCTTGCTGAAAGGAAATCACACTCACACTTGCATAATTGAAAGCACTCTTGCTGAAAGGAAATCATACTCACACTTGCATCATTGAAATCACTCTTGCTGAAAGGAAATCACACTCACACTTTCATAAATGAAAATGCATCGTGATTTCATAATTGAAATCACACTGCTGAAATGAAAATTACACTTGCATAAATAAAAAACACACTTGCTGAAAATAAATGAAATAACAAAACTATACTATGTTACCAATATGTACAAATATGTGCAAAATGTGGTTGATGGGGGGGCCTTCATTCTTGAACAGAAATACTAAACAACTATCACATATTGGAGATCAAAGTGGCAACATTTATTTCATAAAAATTAAGTTACAAGATATTACAAGAATTCTCTCTCCTCACTTTAAAAATCACATCTTGAACTTGGAACCTCAAACTATCAACTAGCCACTAGCTACCTCTAACCTCTAATTTGCATCTAACTATTGACAACTGAATATACAACCTACATTTTACAACCCTTTGTATGAAGGGTGCACTCCTATTTATACAAATTAAGGATAACTATACAATAAATACAAATCCTCAAATCTCTCCTAAATTCACATTTATCTCTTGTGGTTACAACCAGTCTCCTAAAAATGTAAGATACATATCCTCTCAAAGTTCTCTTATCCATGATTCTTATCCCGTTTAATTTTCTTAGCTTAATGATACATACCTTCTTCAAATATTATAAAAATCCTCATGGGTTGGAGTTTGAAATTTGAATTTGTAGTTAGGAGGCCAAGTAGGACCCTTCTAGAATATCCAAGTAGGCCTACAATATCACAAAACTTATACGACTTTTATGTATATATGAAAACATGTTAATTTTATAATAATTAATCAAAATTTCACTTAAAATGCTTAAAATAAATGACTTCGGAAAATATAATGCTAAACCCATAAGATCATGAAAATGGTTACTTAATGCAGGGTTATGTAGCTACAAAATTACATAATGAGGGTAAAATGATGGAAATGTGGGTGAAAATGGATGACATTTTGGAGGTCCAACATAACCCCCAACTGAAGGTGTTGCATGTCCTCATGAAACTATTGCATTGATTCCCTTAGTCATAAGTTAGTCTTCTTGAAATGTTTTTCTTTTTATATGAGCTTTGGCTTTGTATCGATTCTATTTTAAATTTTCATTATCATATCATTTGATAAAGTTAATATTTTTGCAAAGTGTGCCTTGAAATCATTTGATTGCAACATATTTTTTTATGGTTGGTTCTTGTGCGACAACCAAATTTTTTGAGTATTGGTTGTTTTGTAAAAATACGTCTCTTATTTTTGTTGATCAAAATACTTGAAAACATTCAAAATTCCTTTTTAAGTTCCCATACTCGATGTCAGTCATTTAATGTGCTCATCAATTGATCATTGCAAAACATATAAAATTTTTGGAATAAAAATGCAATAATAGTTGATTGGGAAAAATATTTTGGTTAAGATGAAATAAAATGTGACATGTGGCATGAAATATGAATATCCCTTCCCCCCAACATAAAGTGTTGTTAGTTTATTGCAAATGAAAAAGGGAATATGAATGTGTTGAGGGATCTTCCAAAAGAATCAGATCTTGCTTCTTATTTCTCTTGGTTATATGAATAGAGGATGAAATTGGGATATTTATTTCTATGGTTGCTAAATTGAGTCTTAGCGCAAACTGCTAAAATCATGTAATATTAAATCGTTGCCACTCGATGGAATATTTCTTATCTATGTGAATAGATGTGTCGATGTCAAACATAGAGAAGAAATTATTGGATTACTTGCCATTAATGAATGCCATTAACCAACACGAGACTACTCACCATTGATGTAAATGAGAGTCAATATGCCTAAGTACATCTTACTAGTTACGAATATATGTGTCAAAGTCGAGTCACCTATAAAATCTAACAAACATGGTACATTGATGTATTCCCACTGTTTATTGGCGAGGAAACTTTCCATTAAGGCATGCAAGCCTCAAGGTACTTTAAATATCTCCAGTCTTGATCCCAAATAATGTGTCAGAGTCGTGGGTCAAAACTTGTTAGAAGGGAGGCCTTAATGAATCTTGCATCATCTAATGCGAGTATAGAATAATAATTTGAAGGACTATAGATGAAAATTTTGGATTGAATAAAGTTTTATTTGGCATGTAGGAAAAGGAAAATGGGGTGACTCAACTTTGTAAGGGAGTTGAATGACTTTATTTTTCGGAAGGGTGAGTGAAAATGATGCAGGGAAGTATGAAAATTGCGAAGGGAAATGAGTTTTTTTGGTAGTAGGGAGATGGAAAGTTATGGATCGATTGCATGCTTAGAATGAGTAGAAATGGTAAATTTTATATCTATTTAATAACAATGGGGTAATGGATCTGATTTAACATGAAATGATCATGCTCTTATGAAATAAACTTCGTCTTTGAAAGGGACTTATGCACATAGTGATATTCTTTCATCATCCTGGAAGTTGCAAAAACTTAGCACTTTTCTTCAATAAAATGTAATACTATAGAGAGAGAGAGGTTGTGAGTCCTTCTTCATATGATATATACACAAAGAATGCAGAAATAGTACTAATAAAACAAATTCAAGAAAAATTAAATGCACTTTTACTTGTTTCTTACCAATTTTGAGCTTAAGACCACTTCTCCACACACTTAATGCTTTGACAATAGATCATAAACCAATTTTTCATAAGCTACTGAATTGTGTCGATTTTGCAGCTACGTTGATTCTACAACTACCAAAAATCTGGATCATTGCACTGCCTTGCCGTTTTACAAGATGGTGGTATTTTAATTATCACAATCGACTTTTTAATATTTGCAGGGTTTTTATGCATGTCTAAGCCTGTAACTGCATTTTTCCTTTTTATTTAATGTTCCACCACTACCCACGATCCTGTGGATCAATAAAATGATCAAAATTAAAAATTATTGCATTAGATTTAAACCAATTCCAAAGCATATATTTCGTCATTTTGAATCCAACACAATTCGTTTCACTAAAATCTGACTTCAGATGCTCCCGGAATCGTGTTCTGATCGTTTTATGAAACAACTAAAAAAATGAATTTTGAATTGTAGGGATGTCCAGTCAGGAGTCCGTACACTGATTAGGTCATGACACGTGGAAGGTTTTTATTGGTGTGTCACTGGGCAATGCGCGATTGACACTTGGGATTGTTTCATTGGTGGACATAGGGTTGTTTTTCATTGGTCAACGATTTTGCTATGGTGGGCCAACGAGGAAGTGCCACATGGACCAACCATTGGTTTCCACGTGGCATCCTCATGGTGGTCTAAATTTTCATGTCAAGTCAAACAACCTCTAGAAGAGTCAAACCTGAGACCTCTAAATTATTAACCAAGCGTTGTTACCAATTGCACTACATTATTTCTTTTTTATACTAATCTCAACAGTTATATTTAAGTTGCAATGGGCACATAATTGGAGAAGGGGTCTGAGGCAAAGCCCTAGCCCCTGGCCCTCCAACGCCATAGGACCATGGGCAGGGGCTAAGGGCTAGGCCTTAGCTTGGGCCGCGGTCTAGGGTAACCACATATGACCATGTGCTTAAGTTAAAGGGTCCAGTGAAGGAATGACAATTAACCCTAATTTTCGTCACCCAACGTGGTCGCATGGAACCACTTGACCAAGATTTTTCAGACATGGGAGTTAACTTTAACTATCCTACAATATATACCACCAATCAGGAAGGCCAGATTCATAGGTTTTTCCCATTTTCTGGGCGCACAAGCCGGGTTTGGGTCGATTTGTAGGCTTATTAACAACATATTTGGATAGAAATTTAAAACAATGATTTTTATCTCAATTTTTGACCAAATGAGGTGAAAAAAGAGTCAAAATAGTGGTATTTGATAGTGTTGGATCCATTGCAGACATTATTTTTGTTGTTTGAGCTTTCTAAAATCCTCTAATTATATTGTTTATTATGAATTTAAATCTCTTATCCAATTATTATTGCAAAGTTTTAAAACTAATTTTGTTTAATTGTTTTTTTTTATCTTTCAGGTCACATAGAGCGCAATAAGAGAGCATACTCAGCAATACTGAAACTATTTATTCAAATGGAATGTGAAATTTAAAAGACAAAACATAATAATTTGATCTCCAAATTCATATTGTGGCTCTCAAAAATCTTATTTATTATCCTTCTTCTCAAATATTCCTTCTCTTTCTACATCTTCCTGCAAATGATTATTGAGCTGGGTGGCTCTTACTGCACCACCAATAAATAAAATTTCAATTAAAATGAAAACATCACAAAACTTGATTTTATTGATTACCTACTTTACTCTATTGGAAATATAAGTATTGATCAAGTGTACGCATATTTCTAGTGTGACCATGTGCGTAACAAGATAAATAATATATTCATGCTTATATTTGAAGTATATGCATTAAAAATCATCAAAGCATGAAATACCAATTTTTTAGATAATGCAAATCAATATGTAAAGAAGGAAGAACCTTCTTCAAACCCTTAATTTCCTGTGAATTACTCCAATTGGTTGATAATTCCTGTTGCACACGCAGATTGATTTTTATTTTTTTTTTGAAATTTAATATGAAAAATGATTTTAATTATGCATCTAAACATGAATACAACTATAATGAATTTTGTAAACTTAAAATAAACACCTGTGTATACCTCCCTGACAACCGCGCCAAAATGTTCGACGATTTAATCACAAGTTAAATCCCTGTCATTTGATTGTCAACACGGGGTTTCGTAAACCAACGAGGTATACATGTACTATATGTACTAGGTGGTTATCCTTTAGATTAGATTAATATAATGAGATTAAAACTAATTAAAAACAAAATAAATAAATAAAAACCAAACCAAACCAAACATAAAGAAATTAAAATCACACTTGCAGAAAGGAAATCACATTTGCTTGAAATTGAAATCACTTGCGTAAATCAAAATAACACCACACTTGCAGAATTCAAATCACACCACACGTGCATAAATTAAATCACACCACACTTGCATAAATAAAAGCACTCTTGCTGAAAGGAAATCACACTCACACTTGCATAATTGAAATCACTCTTGCTGAAAGGAAATTACAGTTACACTTGCATAATTTAAAGCACTCTTGCTGAAAGGAAATCAAACTCACACTTGCATAATTGAAAACACACCATTTTTGCATAATTTAAATCACACTGCTGAAAGGAAAAGCATAGTTGCATAAAATAAAAAGCATAGTTGCTGAAAAGAAATGAAATAACAAAAATATATTATGTTACCAATATGTATAAAGATATGCAAATTGTGGTTGATGGGGGCCCTCCATTCCTCATCAAGCACACTGAACAACTATCAAATCTTGGAGATCAAAGTGGTAGTATGTATTTCATAAAAATGAAGTTACAATATATTACAAGAATTCTCTCTCCTCACTTTAAAAATCACATCTTGAACTTGGAACCTCCAACTATCAACTAGCCACTAACTACCTGTAACCTATAATTTGCATCTAACAATTGACAACTAATTACACAACCTACATTTTACAACCCTTTGTATGAAGGGTTCACTCCTATTTATACAAAAATTAAAGATAACTATACAATAAATACAAATCCTCAAATCTCTCGTAAATCCATATTTATCTCTTGTTGTTACAACCAATTTCCTAAAAATGTAAGATACATATCCTATCATAGTTCTCTTATCCATGATTCTTCTCCTTTTAATATTCTTAGCTTAATGATCCATATCTTCTTCAAATATTATACAAATCCTCATGAGTTGGAATTTGAAATTAGAATTTGTATTTAGGAGGCCAAGTAGGACCCTCCTAATCTGTCCAAGCAGACCTACAATATCACAAAACTTATACCACTTTTATGTATATATGAAAACATGTTAATTTTATAATATTTAATCACAAATTGACTTAAAATACTTAAAATATATGACTTTGGAAAATATAATGCTAAACCCATATGATCATGAAATTGGTTACTTAATGTAGGGTTATGTAGGTACGAAATTATGGAATGAGGGTAAAATGATGGAAATGTGGGTAAAAGTGGATGTCATTTTAGAGGCCCAATAAGCACCAATGTCAAATGTGTTCAAAATTGACTCTGTTGGATCAACTCTTCCAATAGTAGTAAAAAAGGCTTTGTGTTTCATAGGGAAGTTCTAGAAAACGTTTGGAGTAGACATGCCACAAGGTTATTGGGAAAATTCTTCTGCAATATTGTTGTGCTCAAAAACCTGTGAATTATGTTTATATGTTGACTTGTGCAAAACAACCTTAGTTGGGAAATATATTGGCTCTAAAGACTTATCTAGTATGAGAGGTCCATTGGGCACAATAGGGATGATCGAGTCCGTAGAAGCAGAACTTGACTCAACAATGTTGTAAGACTTAGATCTCATTGATAATTGAATTTTTTCATTACACATAAGAATACATGCATGGCCTCCAGGAAAATCATGTTTCCCCCTATTTCTCCCATGTGGAGGTGGAGGAGCCCATGCAACCATTTGTTATTGTGTTTTGGTGGGGAATCAATGAGTCAAGAAAAATGGTTGTTTTATGGTGGTGGGACAATAAGATGATGGAATTAATTAATGTGTGGGAATTCATGAGTCAAATGATCTCCTTTACAAATTTTAAAAGGAAATTTAACCTAATGATGTTTCTCATTTTTACCCCCACCTTGGTTGTGTTGGTTTTGTGTAGTTCCTTAAGCATATTTGGAGTTATTATTTTCTTTTTTCTTTTTCTTTTTCCTGCCAAATTGTTGAGGATTATTTGGTGTTTTTGAATGCACCATGAGAACCTAGATGGTCTCCTTAGAATATTGTTCTTGTTAAGGACCAAATTCACTTGTTGGGGCTAGGGATGTAATAGTCAATTTTGCTATTTGAGTAGCTAAATGGATCAAAACATCAAATGAAATTGAAGTGACGACACCATTTGAATGTGGTCTTGATTTGGTTCATTATGGATCATTCAAAGGCCAAGTAGCATTATGAATAAAATCATATAAATTTCCCAACTGAGAATAAATCAAATCATTATTTTGAGTACGTAGAATGGCTTGCTCGTTAGTAGTAGCCCCAACCATAGTCACATCCTTGGCTATAGGTGAAAGCAAGAATTAGGTAAACCAATCATTAATAAAGTCCTTAGGAAGCTTGGTCCTAACTGGCCTTTTTAGTATCCTCCACTTATGGATATGACTAGAAATGTGAGTAGCATTATCTTTTTTAAATGTGGAGAAGAGGTTAGTCCTAAGATCCTGCTCTGAAGGTAACAGAAAATGGTTCAAAAGTGTATAGCCAAAGGAAGATAGTCAATATATGATGCCTTATACTAACTATCATGTCTAGCAAATAATCCATTCAACTTGGCTAAGTTTTATCTTCTGGATTAGAAATGCTTATATCAAACCAACAAGTTATTTGGGTCTAAACCGGGCAGACATTTTTAAGGAAAGATGTAGACAATCTTGATCTCGAACAATAAACAAACATATGTGACACAATAAAAAAACATATGTGAAGTAGAGGATCTTGTGTGACCACCTTATGGTTTTATGGTATATCAATCCTAACGTGTATTTATATTAGTCTTAATGAAATATATGATGCAGTTTCAAGAAAAAAATGATAGCTGGAGTTTTATATTAGTCTGAATGAAATATATGATGCAGTTTGAAGACACAAATGATAGCTGGAGTTTATCTGATTAAGGAATCTCCAAAATAATATAAAAATATATTGAATGGAATACATACCGACTTCATCTTGCTAAGCATTTCTGCATCCGGTATATCAGTGTCACAAATACTGATAACTTCTTTCTTTAATACTGCCTACCATTCCGGGTATATAGCAAGCAAGAGGACTACCCAGGTTAACAGATTGGAAGTTGTCTCATGACCAGCAAAGAAAAATGTCTTGCATTCATCCATGATTTCATCAATAGTCATGCTTAGATATTTTTGAGTCCCTCCCAATTCATTCTGGTTGGCTGTCATCATAATTCCAAGTAGGTCACTTCCATAGCCAACATGAGCACTTGTTGTTCTGGGCTCCAACCTACTTTGAATTATAGAACTCAGGATATTTTTAACTCTTCTATCAATCTTCTAGGCATACCTATTCTTTCTTGTAGGAATGTATCTGTCAAAAATATAAGGAATGTAAGTCTCCAGTCTTTAATTATAAGTACTATGAAGCATTATGTTAGTATATAATCTCTATGGACTATATATAGCACTCAGTAGAACCTTATGCATGGATCTATGGATTATGGCATTAGCCTCTAAAATAGCAGGTCTTAATGAACGTGATGGAAAAAGCATTAAAAAATTACAAGTACTAATGAATTTGTAGTGACATGTAAAACTCCATAATTGAAAGACAAGTACAGTGTAGTTACTGGCTTCCTGGGATGAAGACAGATTGTTCAGCTTTAGCAACCATTTCTTGCAATTATTTATACAACTCAAATACTTCTTTGCCGTCATTGTAACTGCTACCAAATGCAGTATGGGATATGATGTTTGCTGTTAATGCTCTAAACTCATTGTGAACATCAACCACTTTTCCATTAGAGTCTGACCGAGACATCATCTCTTGCCAATTCTGGAGCATGGATGAAGTGCAAGTAGCCATTTTCTTCACCATTGGCTGTCATTGGAAACATGAGTACATAGCTAAAGTCAATAACATACTCTATAAAGACTCCAAATCTCAAGGCCTCCCTAAGAAATGGTCTAGCTGATACACATCCAAATCTCAAGGACTCTCTTTAAGAAATCGTCTAGTTAAGAAGCCTTAACTAGTCATAACAAACCTAGTCAAACCCTATCACTAACAAACCCTAAATCAAACCCCAATAATGTTTTTATCTCCACCTGATAACCTTTAAAATAAACTTTGAACATTTTATTTTACATAGAATACTTATCACGGTGATCGATGAAACTAATAGAAAATAAGAATGAACTGGTTTCAAGCCTTGAAAATTTTGTAACGTGGTAGCATATAGAAAAATTATGAAAAATAGTGAAGCATAATATTTTGCAGGTAGAGATCATGGAAAAGAATATGTGTAATGAATGGAATACTTGAATAAAAGTGGGATTGTATTCCAAACTTTAAATTTTAGGTGGTAGCTCTCTATATGAATATATCAAAACTGCTCTAAAGTTTCTCCATTTATAGCACTCGTTGATGTCTTGAAGCTTCGACCCCAATCAAGACAAGTAAACATAGTACAATGATGTTAATGGATTAATACTAAACCCCTTAATAGCCAAAATTAGTTAAAACAAGACTAATTGTGTTGCCTCAAAAGCCACAACACCAAATTACAACATGACCCCCTTGGAATTGAATTGCCTTCAGTGAGAATTATTCAAAACATCAGATTTACAACTTAATCAACAACATGGAAAGTGTGGAACCTTTATGTCAAATTTTAACAGAATCTTGGATAATGATGGTTGTTAAATGATATATATTAAACCTCAATGTGTAATGATTCTTTAACATGATAAGTTTTTCTTATCCTCTCTATGATAAAAAACAAAATTTGCAATATCTTCAAGTAATGTTTTTCCTTAAAGCACAACTACAAACAATAAAAGGAAGATAGTTTTTTCTCTCCAATTGTAAAAGAAATGTTTCATCACTCTATTGCATAAGCAATGTTTAATAATTACTTTTCTGGTTGACAGGTAAAGTAAACATGAACTTAGAATGGACTTGTGGGTCAAAGATGGTGGTGGAACAAAACTCTCATATTCTCAAAAGAAAAAACCTATTTTTTAACCCAAGGCTGGATATATCACCTATAAAGCTAATATTGATCAAACTTCCCAGTTTACCATTAGAATTTTTTCAAATGATGAATTTAAAGTAATATGGTACTTTATAGGATCCTACCTGAAGGAAGAAAGAGGTTTACACAAATCCATGTCAAATCATAATTTCTATTCAGACATAATAAGCAGTCAACAAATTGGACATTGTTAAAAGGACCTATCTAGTGATGTACAAAGAACTATTAATGTAGTTGGAGACGACTTGATAATTAATAATGGAGGATCCTTGGTATGAATTTCATTGAGCCCCTTACATTAGGATTAGAGGGATTGGGACTTTTAGAGCAAGAGCATGAGCATGATAGAAAATAACACCATATCATGTTGAAATTTCACAAACAAGTGCTACAACAAAGAATGTAAGAACTCCAGATACAACCTAAAAGATCCATGGGAAAGTGTTAGCTATTTTGTATGTTATTTGCATACCTTTCCAGCGTCAAATAACATATGAAGAGTTGTATACATAGTTTTCAAACATGATAAGCAACCAACAAATTGGACACTATTAAAAGGACCTATCTAGTGATGCATCACTAACACGTTTGGAGTCAAGGCTTGCTATACAGAGGTAAACCAATGATCCAAACTACAAAATAGCACCCTCAATTTCTTGTAAAATAGAATAAAAATTGCATAGGGTGTTCTCTAACTGTAGCAAGCTGCTTAGCACACTACTATTTGAATGAATTTGAAAAATGCCTAGAATATTAGGTTGTTAAGGATTAAAAATGTTGCTCAATTCCCATCATTTTTTTGTTCTATATTTTATAACACCACATCATGTTAAAATTTCACAAACAAGTGCTACAACAAAGAATGTAACAACTCCAGAGACAACCTAAAAGATCCATGGGAAAGTGTTAGCTATTTTGTATGTTATTTGCATACCTTTCCACCGTCAAATAACATATGAAGAGTTGTATACATAGTTTTCAAACATGATAAGCAACCAAAAAAGTGGACACTGTTAAAAGGACCTATCTAGTGATGCATCACTAACACCTTTGGAGTAAAGGCTTGCTATACAGAGGTAACCAATGATATAAAAATGATCAATTATCAATTTCTTGTAACATAGCATAAAAATTATATAGGGTGTGCTCTAACTATAGAAAGCTTCCTAGCACACTACTGTTTGAATGAATTTGAAAAATGCCTAGAATATTAGGTTGTTAAGGATTAAAAATGTTGCTCAATTCCCATCGTTTTTTTGTTCTATATTTTATAACAAACCTAAAGCTAAAAGTTCACAGGGTTAAGATTTGGGAAACCTCTATTAAAAGGTGGTTAACTTTATGGAACTTAGTAATACATCATTTATACTTGCAGGTTGTTGATGTGTGGTTGCCATTGATGTCAATCTAAGCAGCAGCGGGTAATGCCAACAAAATGACATGGAAATTCAGGATGTTTCAAGTCAAGGTCATCCTTTTTGGATTCTCCGCATCAAGCTATTTCTGAAGGTATGTGGCACACCACAAGAGGCCTCACGATTTGTGAGTTATGGCTAATTGAAGATGGAGGACCAAATCTACGGGTAAAAAACCCAAAGGGTGGTGATGTGGCACCCTATCATTGGCTAGCACAATATGATCATGAAATTAGGGGTTATATCCACTATTTATGCTTGGAATATTGCAGGGAGGGCCTCATAAATTAAAATTTGTCTCGAATAAAAATTAAAATCCACCCCAAGGGATGAATGTCACATTCCTTGGGCTTCAAGGTATTCTTAAAATGTTTTGTTTCCAATAAAGTGAAAAATGGCCTACATATTTAGAAGCCCCTCCTAAGTCTATAAAAATGAACTTGATCTATAATTCAAGTTAAGCACTCAAATAAACATTAATTGACTAATTGATCTATATATTATGAAACCTACTTCGGCCCCTATGGAGAAATTTTCAAATCAGAAGAGAGGGTTTGATGACAAGGGTTTTTGGTTTGGTTTTGATTGGTTTTGGGATTCGTTTGAGCAAGGTTTCTTGTAGGTGGAAGATCAAGATTCACGACTATCAAAAGTTTGTTTGGTTGAGTAGAAGGTCATTTTCTGCCCTCATTAGGGCTTCATTCTCTAAGGCTTTCATTGTTTTGAAGGAAGAATTATTCGACCCTCTTAGGGCATCAAATTCTGAACTGGGAAGTGTCCCTTTGTGGCTTGAAGAAGACTCCAAGGCTAGCGAAGATTGTTACATAACTACTGCAAGCTATATCTCCTTTTAAAGAAGAATAATGGCTAGTATAGTGCTCTAAGTTTATCTGTCCTATGGAAAAACGATCTAATGAAACAAAAGGTCCAGTCTCGACTCGATCCTTATACATTGAAAAGCAGCGAGGAGTATTGACTATGATTACAGGAATTTTTTGTGGTGTCACTGTAAGAATGAAATACTAAGCCTAGCCATAACACTAAAAACGTCATCCTGCCTTCCATAAGGACATAATTTTGAGTATTCTATTCCCTCATCATATGTGTGGAACTTTTAAAGGACTTGTCTGAAGTTAATCCATATAAAATTTATGGTTCATTGGTATAATTTTGAGCAACCTTTTATTGCTAATACAAAGTTCTTACAGGCACAAGAGATTTTCGTGTATAGTGACAAGTTTTGGAAGATTTTTCATCCATTTAAATACTTCAACTCTTCTAGATCAGTGAAGAGTATTAACCGGTCCATCTAATTCTGAACATGAGTGCTTTTGTGCGGAACTGTTAAAGGAATTGTCTGAAGTTAATGGCATATAAAATGTATGGTTCATTGGTATAATTTTGAGAAACCTTTTATTGCTAATACAAATTTCTTACAAGCACAAGATATTTTCGTGTATAGTGACAATTTTTGGAAGGTTTTTCATCCATTTCAGTATTCAACTCTTATAGATTAGTGAAGAGTATTAACCGGTGCAGCTAATTCCGAACATGAGTGCTTTTGTGAGGTTCCTGAAGGGATAAATTCTAAGCATAAGGGATTTTTTACTCATGTGTTTGTAGGAGCTATCCCTACAGCCTTATTTGGCAACTCTGTGGTGAATCTAACCAAAGCACTTCAAGATTGACACTCACCTATTCTGAAACACTGTAGTGGAACCATAAAGAAGGGAAATACCTTTGTTTCGATGTCTTGATTTTGTGGCATCTCGGTCTAGCAATGATTTTTGGTTCCTTGGTATATTCTTGGGAATTGATTGTTGACCTAGTCACAGTTTGAAGGTCAAATATCAAAGATTACCTAATCACCAATATTTTACAAATATTTGTTCGATGTGACTCTTCTCAATTGTAAATTGGTTATGTTTGAAGCTTTCGTCCAAGTCCATAAGCATCCTCATTATTGTTTGCATCGAAGCCACATATAGTTACTACATGTGCATCTTAAGAAACACATTTTGTGGATAATCTGAATAGTTCAGTCTTGTATATACCTATGAACTGTCACCTGGAGACTTGAAGTGGTAGAAAGATAAGTACATTACAAGTTATATTATGTCCTAGAAAGGAGGCTAAACTAAGACAACAATATAACACAAGTATGAAAGTTGTCTTTGAGTTGCATTGATCATCTATCTCTTGGAAAATTTAGCATACAAATCTTTGTTGTCATTAAAAAGAAACAAAAGTATTGGAATCACCATCAATTCGCAGTCATAGCTACAAAAGTAGAAGACATTGACATCACCACAATTTTTCAAGAAACAAAGATTCTTTTAGGATTGGAGTAGCATTGGTCTGTGCATTTAAGTAGCATGTGTACAGTATGATCTAGCAGTTAGGGACTTATTGAGAAATCATCACCTACAGGCATAAACATCAGCACATTTGGCTACAGTAAACAAGTAAGGGCATGCAATGATGTGTTCATAGGGAACATGTTTTTGGTCTATGCTACATCAAGACATGCATGAAAAATAGAAGTAAGTTAGCCATGTAGATGCGGGATACATCATTCATGAAGAGGATCTAACAAGCCATATTTATAGCTTTGTTAGAACCTTTGGGCTGCAAACAAGCATGGTTACAGAGTACTGCAAATGATCTAACTCACATTAAAAGAGAAATATTAGTCCTATGGTCTAACTCACATTAGAAATCAATTCCTTATTGAGAAAACATTATCTAGATTTGTCATTCAGACCTGGAACCTAAACCAATGGAAGTCCCTCATGGGCATGTTTTTTGCAGTGATTCTTATTATTAACTAATAAATATATAATTAAAAAATAAAAATGAAATGCAGTTAGCTACCTCTTGATTGGGTTTAGTAGCCTCTGGAAGCTTATCCTCTGGCACGGAGCCTTAATCCTGCTGGTCTGAGTCCACATCAATTTCCTCTGCATCCAATTTCCTTACTTTGGGACTCTCGGAAGCTTGGATTCCATGCCAATCTGAAGTATTTTTTTAGGGTTTATGGAATTTTTAGGTACAAATGGATCAACAAAATCCATCTGTGCCAGAGCATCTGGCTGGTGACCTCCTATGGTTTTAGGACATTTGATTTTCTTATGGAAGTCAACTCATTTATTCTCTCTTTTTTGTTTATTTTCTTTGTTGATTTTGGGGTCGAAAAGGCACTTGTCGGGATCTGATGTATCAGAGTAGATTGGTGTAGCCATTATCACCCACGCCTTTGGCTTTGTCTGCCTCTGTGTAATCCTAAAAATACAGGCTCTTGAGTGCCTCATTGCGCTTGTCGATATGTATTTTGAAGTTGTGAAGAGAGATCGAGGGCTTGGGATGGGCCGTCACCCAACAATGTGGGTAACCTTGAGCAGATTCTTTCTGTAGAAGGAAATAAATCACCGGACTTCAACCAAATGTATCAGAGCAGACCTACAACAGGCACTTGGGATCAATTTCTTGACTTCCCACATCCTTCCTCCAAACCTATGACAGTATGGCCGCATCCTTCCTCCAAACCTGCGATAGTATGGCCGCATCCTTCCTCCAAACCTTGGACAAACCATGCAACCAGAGGGAAAAGAACGAGGGAATTAAAACTTTTCATATTTAAAATTTTTTGACATTTTGAAATGAAATACGTGTGTTTTTTTAAGGCCACTCAAATTCCATTAAATGAAATGTGTAAGTATTTTTCTTTAGGTTAATAAGGGGTTTGGGTAAATAAGTGGTATTGTTGATTATAAATGATTATTAATCAGGTTAGATCTAAGACATTTATTTAACTTATTAATTATATAAAATTGTTGAATTTCTGTTTCATAAATTATTATTTGAGAGGATTTTGGTTGATTTTTTAATCTAATTATGTGATATTAAAGATGAATTATGGTAACATAAAAATACTTTTTATGTGGTTAAAAGGGAAGTAGTAATGTTATGGTATGAATGATTATTTTCAATGAAATGTTTGGTTTAATAAGGATAACTCATCTAGGGACATTTTCCATGATGTTTAAGACGGAGTCAATATAGGAAAGGTGATACTTAAAGGGCTCCCACATGCATTAGAAATTTTATATCTATTGTTTTATAAACATTAGAGGTGGAAAAATATCCTAAGCTCTAGAGCTAAGTTTGTTCCAACTTAGCTATATCTTGAACGACAAATTGTTGTTAACTTCAAGGATATGATAGAAATTTGGTGGGTTGTAGGGTAGTCTTGTCATGAAATAAATGTAATGTAGTTACTAGGTAGGTAGGGGGAACCATTTTGGTGGAACTTGGCCATAAATGGGACATCTATCCATGCATAGTTTTTTAAGAACAAATACACCTATTGGATTATCGTTGTAGGGGAATTACTTTAGGATCTAGACTACTGTGCACACACTAACTAAAGGGATATTAGTGAAAACCACAAAAGTATTATAGGTGCTTTTATAAAAATAGGTGTTCTTGTGTTCTCATTGGTTAGATATGGGCAAATGACAATAAAGTAAGAGAATTTATAGGTGCTTTTATATAAATAGGTGTTCTTGTGCTCTCATTGGTTAGGTATGGGCAAATGATAATTGGGTGTATCGATGGAGGGGGGTGGGGGGAGGGTTTAGAGGTATTAGGAAGTATACAATTAGGTATTTAATAAAAGTAGGGAGCTTTAATAGGAAATATGTATTAGGAGGGGATTCAAGAAAATGATTTTGGGAGATCTTTATCAATATCTATGGAAATTGAAGGTATTATTTAAAATCCCATGAATGCATGTGCTATGTCACGAGTTTAAAAGTGAAGGTCTTATGAGATGATCATATCAAACTACTCCTACAATTGATGTGATTAAGGGGTTAGGGATTGGGGGCTTAGGGGTTAGGGGATTTAGGCACATTTAGAGGTTAGGGGAGTAATGATTTAGTGGTTAAGGGATTAGGGATTGGGGTTAGGGAGATAATGAGTTAGTGGTTAAGGTTTTAGGGATTGGGGGTTAGGGGTTAGGGGATTTAGGTGCATTTAGGGGTTAGGGGTTGAATAATGAGTTAGTAGTTAAGGATTAGGGATTGGGGGCTTAGGGGTTATGGGATTTATGTGAAGTTAGGGGTTAGGTACTTGAATAATGAGTTAGTGGTTAAGGGATTAGGGAGGGGTAACTCCCGTTAATAAGTCTGCCCCATACTATGTTTCAATAAATATGTACAATATGCAATAATTATACAGCCAAGCCTGCATAAAACATTTATGCTTCTTTACAAATGTGCTTGTATAACCTTGGTCTAGCCTTAAAAACTTGTTGACAGTTCAAACAATCCAAAGGAACCCCAAAATTCCCTTTTAGAACATGTTTATGAAGTATGCACGAATTCTGGTTCAAGTGGGTCAGTCGAGTCACAGACGCCCTCGACACCCTGAATGCGTTTCTGCACGCAGGTCACTGGGGTCACGGTCTGCATGCGGATCACCGGGGTCACGGCTTGCACATATCTAATGAACGCATTCGGGTCGCGTTCGACCCGGCCCGACCCTGATGAATGATCTTCACGCCTTCAAACAATATTGTTCCGCACGTCTTGAACACAGACGCGCTGTATGAACCTGACTCGACCCTGCGCTGAACACTGTTCTGCACGCTCCCTGCCGAAGGAACCCGACTCCACCTGCAGGTGAACGCTGAATGCGTTTTTACCCGACTCGAACCAGACTCTGTTTCCTTGCTGCGGCTTCGCCCCGACCCGAACGTGTTTGGGCAGGCGCCCTCACACGGCGCGTCCGACCGAACGAATTAGGCACAACTAGGGAGAAACCGGAAAATGGGCCACACAAATGTCATGCATTGGGCACCCGTGTGGTCAAAACTTAGCAAATTTGATACAGGCGCCCTCAACCAAAACGACCCGACCCGAACGCGTTTGGGTGGGCGCGTACATGGTGCAACACGGTGCGCCCGACTGAATGAAGGCACAAGGGGGAAACCAGCAAACGGGCCGCACGAACGTGCATAGGGAACCCGTGCAGTCACAACTTAGAAAATTTCATATGGGCGCCCTCAACCGAAACGACCCGACTCGAACGCATTTTGGCAGGCACCCTCACACGGTGTGACACGACGCGCCCGACCGAATGAAGGCACAAGGGAGCAAATGGAAAATGGCCTGCACGAATGTGCACAAGGCACCCATGTGGTCAAAACTTAGCAAATTTGATATGGCCGCCCTCAAACGAAACGACCCGACCCGAACACGTTTGGGTGGCGCCCTCAAACGAAACGACCTGACCCAACCCGAATGCATTTGGGTGAGCGCCCTCAAACGAAACGACCCGACCCGACCCGAATGCGTTTGGGCGGGTGCCCTAAAATGAAACGACCCAACCCGACTCGAACGCGTTTGGGCGGGTGCCCTTAAACGAAACGACCCTACCCGACCCGAACGCATTTGGATAGGCGCCATCAAACGAAATGACTCGACCTGACTCGAACGCATTTGGGCAGGCGCCCTCAAACGAAACGACCCGACCCGACTCGAACGCGTTTGGGCGGGCACCCTCAAACGAAACGACCCGACCTGACCCGAACACGTCTTGGTGGGTGCCCTCAAACGAAACGACCCGACCCGGACGCGTTTGGGCGGGCGCTCTGACACAGCGCGCCCAACCGTCGAATGAAGGCACAAGGGAGAAAATGGAAAACGAACAGCACAAACGTGAAAAACACGCCATAATGGTCACAAATTAGCAAATTTGATACGACCTTCCTCAAACGAAATGACCAGACCCAACCCGAACGCATTTGGGTGGGCGCTCTCACACGGCGCACCCGACCGAATGAAGGCACAAGGGAACATATATCGAAAATGAAGACTACGAAACTCGGTTAACATTTCTGAAAAAAAAAATTGATTAGTAATTTAATTCTTGGATGCCTTGATCACTAAGATAGATTATTGATTTTTAATTATCATATCTTGCAGATGATTTTGATCCCTCTCGCTTGTCTTTGATTGCATATCTTACATGATGGATCGATATCTTCTGGAGCGACTGAATTGAAGATCGAATAAGCGTTGGAATTCAGGTAGGAGCATCTCTCCATAGTAAATTAATAATTCTTAAGCATAATGGTCTACATTTGTCTGTTTGTTTCTAGATATCCTTAGGATACTAGGGAGATCATTGTTTTCTGCAAGAGGGATTTTTCCGCCTAACATGGGTTCAGCAGGGCATCGGTCAGTTCAATGTTTAACGTTCAGGCATTCAGCGTTCAGCAGGGCATCGAGCAGTTCGAGAGGGTCAAGTCGGGTTCAACCCGATTTTGCATGCAGAACAGTAGCGCGTTCAGAATAACGTTCAACGTTCAGCAGGGCATCGGGCAGTTCGGCAGGGTGAAGTTGGGTTCAACCCGATTTTGTGTGCATAACAGTAGCGCGTTTAGAATAGTGATTCGAAGGGTGTATTTTTTGCAGGCGGGAATAGGGAGGTTGGGTGAAGGGTGAATTTTTTTTTGTAGGAATTTACAGGGTAAGTTCCTTAGATCAAGAACCAAAGGTTACCACTCACAAATAGATCACAAATCAATACACCAGTATAATCATGTGGTTAAAACCCTCAAAGAGGGAAACAGTCCATAGCCTGAGCCAACGCGGCCACTTCAGGAAATATATTAATATAAAAAGAAAATTTACATATGTTTCTCTCATAAACGGTTACCAAACAAATGACCCTCCATGCTCTTTAAATAGAGATCATGGCCCAATCGGGTGTTAAGCCACAGATCAAGTGTTGTTAATACCGAGGTGAGAGATAACCATCAGATCACTACAAATCGTGACCGTCGGATTATAAGTTACAAATGTACATGGTAAAGAAACACACTTTACCTAAGTCTACACAAAACTAAGTTATTCTTAACTATTTCCTATGTGTCGGAATATCCTAACATCCCCCCTTAAGAACAACTTGGGATAGGATTGAAGGATTTTGAAAGGTGACACAAAAGGAGGCTATTTCCTATGTGTCGAAATATCCTAACATCCCCCCTTAAGAAAAAATTGGGATAGGATTGAAGGATTTAAAAAAAGAGACACAATAGGAGAAGGAAGGAGGCATTAGAGCCTATCCCCCCTTAATGACAACTATCCTGAACTCCAAGCATGGATCGAAGTTTGGTAAACTTCGCTTCTGTGAGAGCCTTCATAAAGATATCGGCTACTTGATCATTGGTTGGACAATACTGAACTTCAATAACACGATCATGAATGAGCTTTCTGATGAAGTGTATGTGGAGTTAAATATGTTTCATACGCTGATGCTGATCTGGATCTTTACATAGCTGAATGGCACTCTGATTATCACACCAAAGTGTAGTTGGATGCTGTTGATGAAGACCAAATTCAGACAGGATTTGATGAAGCCACATGGCTTCCTTGCCGGCTTCAACTGCACCACGATACTCTGCTTCTGCTGAAGAAAGAGAGATGGCACTTTGTTTCACAGGACACGACCCAACCCGCCTGAACTAAGGCACAAGGGAGAAAATGGAAAACGGGTCGCATGAACGTGCACATTAAGGGACACTGGTGGTCAGAAATTAGCATTTTTTTATAAGACCTCCCTCACATGACCCGACCCGACCCAATGGCCTGAACGCGTTTTCTTGGGCACCCTCACACGACACAACTCGACCCGCCCGAACAAAGGCACATAGGAGCGCCAAATGGAAAACGGGTTGCACGGACGTGCACAAGGAAAACGTGTAGTCACAACTTAGCATTTTTGATATGGCCACCCACACATGACCCGACTCGACCCGAACGTCTTTCCTTGGGTGCCCTCACACGACATGCATGACCCGACCCACTCGAACCAAGGCACAAGGGAGCTAACGGCAAACGGGTCGCATGAACGTGTATAGGGCACATGGGCAGTCAAAAATTAGATTTTTTGATACGGTCGCCCTCACATGACCCGACCTGACCTGAACCGAACGTGTTTCCTTGGGCGCCCTCACACGGCACGACCTGACCCGAATGCGTTTCCTTAGGTGCCCTCGCACAACCTAACCTCGCGACCCGACCCGTCCCGAATGCGTTCCCTTGGGTGCCCTCACACGACCAGACTGTTGAGATTGCAACAAGATGATGAGCTTAGTGGAAAGAAGTCGCTCTCTCTCTCTCTCTCTCTCTCTCTCTCTCTCTCTCACCGAGTGGGCCCGCGTATTATTTTTTTGCGCAAAGTCTATTTTTGGCACAAAGTCTATTTTTAGACATGTCGATCATATTCTATGAGTTGTAGGATGCTATTTGTGGATGGTTGTTCAAGTTGGAAAAATAGATGGACTTCTATTTTTAGACATATTTGGCGGAATCTATTTTTAGAATGCCAGTCTAAAAATAGATATGTCGAATATTATTAGCTCTTAATAATATTTGGACTGTAAACATTATCTTATTCTCTTGGAGCACTTCAGTTAAGTGCACAGATGTGGCACAACAGCTGACAGAAGGAATTACACTATTCCTGAGGGTTTACTGGAGCTAATGCTTGAGGACTTCAGTTAGAACTCATGTGACAGAGTTTGGTGGATTTATTGAGGTAGTTGGTGGAGTTGTGTTCAGTTTAACTCAGTTAAAACTTAAAATTATAGCTGAGCTAAGCGTATCTAGTCTAACTGATTGATACACTAGTGAGAGTGGTGTGAATTAATTATTAATTAATTCACTAATTATTAACTCATTAATCAACTAAAGAATACATCAGTTAACTACAGTGCATGGACAGTTTCAGTGGAGACCAGTGAAGAGGTAGGTGAAAGAGCAGTGTGACTATCAGTTGTGACTATACTGTTGCATGATTTGCAACACACAATGATTGGAGATGCCAATGAGGATTGCGTGAGCAAGGCTGGGGCAATTCAAGTTCATTCAGATCCATTCTTCAGCAAGGATTGCGCAGTAGAGGCAGGCTATCAGGTGGCAGAGATTGGAGCATGAGATTTGCTAGATCGGGGCTTGATTAGTGTGTAACAATTCGAGATTGTACTGAGAGCTTGTGAGGAGATTTGTATAATGATTGTTACATGATATTTATGAAATATAATATACAGATAGTTGGGGGTTTTCAGCATTAAGCTTTCCCATAAAATACTGTGTTCATATGTGTGATTGTTTATGGTTTTAATGTGCGCATGCGATTGTTTTTATTTCCGTAATTAATGATCAATGGTAGATGAGATTCTATATTGTGCATGAAGTTAAAATAGTGTGTGATTAGGAGAATCTCGGTGAATAATATATCAGTTATTCAAATTTCTACATGGTATCAGAGCGATATTGATCATTGGAGCAATTTCAAAACATTGAAGCGATTGAGTTTTGAGCTGGTGGAATTCGAATTTGCAGCAGTGTTTTCTTGGTGTCGGAGTTGAGATGTATTTCAACGGATTGAGATTGGAGTATGCCCTTGAGGGTAGCTCGAATTATATTTCATGGAAGGAAAGGATGGAGGCGGTGCTAGATGACAATGGGTTGAAGGATTTCATAGATGCAGAAATTCCAAAACCTGCTTCTAGCGATGCTGCCGCACTTGATGCAATGCAAAAGAAGACAACAAAGTGTCGAAGAATTCTGTTGGAAGGTGTAAAGGATCACATAGTGTCCAGCCTTCATGGTAAGGCTTCTCCATTCTTGATGTGGAAAGCATTGACAGACTTATTCCAAAGCAAGAGAGACCAGAGGAAGTTGGCGCTCAAGGATAAACTCAGGAACATAAAAATGGAGAAAGGCAACAGTATGCCCAAGTACCTCACGAAGTTCATCCAATGCAGGGATGAGCTGGGAAGTGTGGGGGTGACTGTAGTCGTGATGAGGACTTGGTGAGCTTGGCTCTCCTTGGGCTTCCGAAGAGTTGGCATTCCTATCAGGACTCTGTCAATGGTCGGGAGAAATTTCCAGGATGGGAGCGACTTTGGTCGGATCTTGTGCAAGAGGAGATAAGGCGAAGTACCAGGGATGGATCTTCATCAAAGAACTCTGATGAAGAAAATTTTTCTTTGGCTGCCAAAGCAAGGAAGGGGAAGAGCAAGAAGAATGCTTCTCAATCCGGTGCGAAAGGAAAGAAACAAGAAATGTCCAAGGTGAAGTGCTTTCACTGTCACCAACACGGACATTACGCCACTAATTGTCCACAGAAGAAGAAAAATAAGCAGGCTGCTGGATCTGCAGCTGGAGAGGCCTTAGCCTTGCAGTTTGAGCTGGATTTTTCACTGATCGCATGCTTGGTCTCAAGTATGATGGGTTCGCTGTGGTTTCTTGACAGTGGTGAATCTTTTCATATGACCGGAGATAAAGATTTGTTTACTGATCTGGATGAGAAAGATCTTGGAGTGCACATCGAGATGGGCGATGATGGTAGATACAATGCGACCGGTATCAGTACTATTTAATTTGAGAGGGAGTCTGGTAAACCCTTCGTATTTAAGGAAGTGATGCATGTTCCAGGATTGAAGAAGAATCTTATTTCACTGGCCATGTTAGAAGACAAGGGATATGATGTTGTCTTTAGCGAGGGAAAGGCTTTCCTGCACAGTAAGGCAACTGGTGAGACCTGGAGGATAGGGCTTCGAGTTAAGAACCTTTATCAATTGCAGGTAGATGGCTGCACAGCAATGGTAGGCAAGGTAGAAGGAGTGGTGAGCCTGGATGATGGCGAGCTGTGGCATCGGAGATTGGGCCACCTTCACCATGGAGCTTTGAAGATACTGCAGCAGATTTATACTGGGCTTCCTAAGGGTACTCTTGCACAGTCAGATTAGTGCAAGGGATGTACCTTGGGGAAATTTGTGAAAGCCACCTTTCACGAGAAGGATAGTCATGCCACGACGATCCTTGAGAGAATTCACACAGACGTGTGTGGACCTTTCGCAGTAGCTTTGACAGCAAAGCACAGGTACTATGTGATATTTGTTGATGATTTTTCTCAGAAGTGCTGGATCTTCTTCATGCAGAAGAAGAGCGAGACATACTCAAAGTTCTGTGAGTTCAAGGCACTGGTTCAGAAATAATCGGGGAAGCAGGTGAAGGCTCTTAGGAGCAACAATGGTGGTGAATTCATCTCTAGTGAATTCAAGGACTTTTGCAGCGTAGAAGGAATTCGATGAGAGCTCATAGCACCTCATAACCCACTGTAGAATGGGGTTGCTGAGCAGAAGAACAGAAACATCATGGGTGCTGCACGGGCGATGTTGCATGATCAGGGCCTTCCCATACACTTGTGGGCTGAGGCATGCAATAATGCAGTATATGTGCAGAACCGTTGTCCTCACAGGATACTTGGCATGAGTACACCCGAGGAGGCATTTTTTGGTAAGAAGCCTGATATTTCCCATTTGAGGATTTTTGGTTCACTTGTTTACATTCATGTGACTAAGGATGCCAGGAAGAAGCTGGAGCCGACTGCAGAGGTTGGGATATTTTTGGGGTACACTGATACACCCCACAACTATCGTGTGTATTTTCCAGACAGTCGCAAGACTGTTCTGCGATGGGATACCAAATTTCATGAGGAGAAAGCCATGAAGTGTTCGCTTGAGAGGGAGCCACACTTGCATGCAGATGAGGAACTATTAGTTCCTAAGGATGAGCTTCAGGATGTGGATTAGCCACAAGAGGAAGTTCATGGAGTGGAAGAGACCACTCATGCAACGCCAACCATCAGAGGGCGGAAGCGCACTACAGAAGCTGAGCGACTGGCTCAAGATGCAGAGAGGATATTAGGAGCACCTACATCACAGTGCAGACAGAGACAGTCACATGATCGGTACACTGGATACATGGCTCTTATGAGCAAGTGTATCATGACAGAGCCATCCTCTTTCGAGGAAGCTGTGGAGGATCCCGCATGGGTAGATGCCATGGTGGAAGAGTATGATTCGATTGTCAGAAACAGTGCATGGGAGATTGTCCCAAGGCCGCAAGGGAAATTAGTGGTGGGTTCGAGATGGATCTACAAAGTGAAGCAGGCAACTGATAGGAGTGTGGAGAAGTACAAGGTAAGATTTGTTGCCCGAGGCTTGTCACAGATTTAGGGTATCGATTATGAGGAGACCTTTGCACCTGTCGCAAGGTATTGTTTCATACGGACGATTCTTGCTATCTCAGCACAGATGGGGTGGCACATTCATCAGATGGATGTGAAGACTGTGTTCCTCAATGGAGTGATTGAGGAGGAGGTGTACATAGAGTAGCCCGAAGGTTTCGAGATCTTCAACAGCGAGTCGCATGTGTGCAGGCTCAAGAGAGCATTTTATGGGTTGAAACAAGCACCTCGTGCTTGGTACACATGGATAGACAATTATTTCACCGGACTTGGATTCTCCAAGAGTGAGATGGATTCGAACCTATACCATATTGTGGTGGAGGGTAAGTTGCTGATCATTGTAGTTTATGTAGATGATTTGATTTTGATAGGTGATGAGCTGTTGATACTCTCATGCAAGGATGATCTTGCAAAAGAGTTTGAGATGAAGGACTTGGGCCTCCTTCATTATTTCCTGGGATTGGAAATTCGGCAGCGCAGTGATGGAATGTTTGTGTCTCAAGGCAAGTATGTCCGGGAGATACTGGAGAAGTTCAACATGCATGGCTGCAAGCCTATTGATACTCCTCTTCCTGGTGGTTGGAGGAAGGAGGATGTTACATCGGCAGATGTTGTGGATGCCACTATTTATCGACAGTTGGTGGGGTCACTTATGTATCTGGTCAATACATGACCCGACATATGCTATGCTGTTAACCAGCTTTCACAAGCTATGGTTAAGCCTACCAAGCTCTACTGGAAGGCAGGCAAGCATGTATTGAGATATATCATAGGCACATCGGGATATGGATTATGGTATAAATAGTCGGATGAGGTGAAGCTGTGTGGCTTCACGGATGCAGATTGGGCAGGGAGCCCAACGGATAGAAAGAGCACATCCGGAGGGATTTTCAGTATCGGGTTGACAACAGTTTCTTGGTACAGTAGGAAGCAGAGATCCGTGGCACTTAGTTTAGCAGAGGCTGAGTATATGGCAGCGAGTTTGACTGCATGCGAGGCTATATGGTTGAGGAAGATCCTGGTCGGGTTGTTCGGTTCACACTTAGATCCTACTGTGATATATTGTGATAATCAGAGTTGCATCAAACTCTCAGTTAATACAGTATTTCATGATAGATCTAAACACATTGACATCCGGTATCATCATATTAGAGATTGTGTGCAGCGGAAGATCATGTTACTTTCATACATTCCCACGGAGGATCAGGATGCTGACATCTTGACGAAGGCCCTCACCAGGAGAAAATTTGAATACCACAAAGGCAGGATAGGGGTGGCAGATAATCCTTATATTTTTGAGAGGGAGTGTTGAGATTGCAACAAAATGATGAGCTTAGTGGAAAGAAGTCGCCTTCATTGAGTGGGCCCGCAGGCTATTTTTGGCGCAAAGTCTATTTTTAGACATGTCGATCATATTCTATGAGTTGCATGATGCTATTTGTGGATGGTTGGTCAAGTTGGAAAAATAGATGGACTTCTATTTTTAGACATATTGGGCAGAATCTATTTTTAGATTGCCAGCCTAAAAATAGATATGTCGAATATTATTAGCTCTTAATAATATTTGGACTCTAAACATTATCTTATTCTCTTGGAGCACTTCAGTTAAGTGCACAGATGTGGCACAAAAGCTGATAGAAGGAATTACGCTATTCCTGAGGGTTAAGTGGAGCTATTGCATGGAGACTTCAGTTAGAACTCATGTGACAGAGTTTGGTGGAGTTATTGAGGTAGTTGGTGGAGTTGTGTTCAGTTTAACTGAGTTAAACATAATTGAGCTAGTTGTATCTAGTCTAACTGATTGATACACTAGTGAGAGTGGTGTGAATTAATTATTAATTAATTCACTAATTATTAACTCATTAATAAACTAAAGAATACATCAGTTAAATACAGTGCATGGACAGTTTCAATGGAGACCAGTGAAGAGGTAGGTGAGAGAGCAGTGTGACTATCAGTTCTGACTATACTGTTGCATGATTTGCAACACACAATGATTGGATATGCCAATGAGGATTGTGTGAGCAAGGCTGGGGAAATTCGAGTTTATTCAGAGCCATTCTTCAGCATGGATTGCGCAGTAGAGGCAGGATATCAGGTGGCAGAGATTGGAGCATGAGATTTGCTAGATCGGGGCTTGATTAGTGTGTAACAATTCGAGATTGTACTGAGAGCTTGTGAGGAGCTTTGTATAATGATTGTTACATGATCTCTATGACATATAATATACAGATAGTTGGGGGTTTTCAGCTTTAAGCTTTCCCATAAAATACTGTGTTCATATGTGTGATTGTTTATGGTTTTAATGTGCGCATGCGATTGTTTTTATTTCCGCAATTAATGATCAATGGTAGATGAGATTCTGCATTGTGCATGAAGTTAAAATAGTGTGTGATCAGGAGAATCTCGGTGAATAATATATCAGTTATTCAAATTTCTACACATACCTGACATGAACACGTTTCCTTGGGCACCCTCACACGACCCTACTCAACCCGCTCGAATGAAGGCGCAAGGGAGAAAAAGGAAAACGGGTTAGACGAATGTGCGCCATAAGGCACACGGGTAGTCACAACTTAGAATTTTTTATACAACCACCCTCACACGACCCGAACCGACCCGACCCGAACGCGTTTCCTTGGGTGCCCTCACACGACACGACCTGACCCACCCAAACAAATTAGGCACAAGGGAGCTAACGGAAAACGGGTTGCACGAACGTGCATAAGGCACATGGGTGGCCACAACTTAGCATTTTTGAAACGTCCTCCCTCACACGATCCAACCCGACCCGAACACATTTCCTTGGGCACCCTCACACGACATGACTTGAACCGAATGCGTTTCCTTAGGCGCCCTCACATGAACCACCCTAACCCGACTCGCCCGAACGAAGGCACGATGGAGAAAACAAAAAATGGGTCACGAACGTGCACAAGACACACAGGAAGTCACAAATTAGCATTTTTGATACGGCTTCCCTCATATGACCTGACCCGAATGCGTTTCCTTAGGCACACTCACATGACATGACCTGACCCGACCCGACCCGGATGCGTTTCCTTGGGTTAATATTATCCTTTCTCACTTTTATTTCCAAAAAGTTAAAAAATAAATCCTTTAAATGTATTGGAAAAGCATGAGTGAAATTGATTAGATTGAAACCATAAATTCATTTTTATTATTTCTTATAAATTTATATTTCTTTACACTATTCAATCACAATAAAAAATTGATTAGAAAATGTATAAAATTAATATAAATATTATTTAGTGAAAATATACTTATAATATTATTATTAGGTGTTTTTTGAATTTGCAATAAGATAAGTTGTGATGTCAGAACTAGTTCGGTGCATGCTTAAACATTTTATAATATATTAATCAAATGATGAATATTTGATTTCATTATGCTATAATATAAATGATGTATTTAATTAAAAAAATAAATACCATGAATATTTTAAATATTTAATATTAAATTTTCTTTTTTTTGAAAAAATAAAAAATAAAAATAAAAATAAAACTTTTAAAGATAGAAATATAAATAAAATTATTTTAAATGAAAAATTCAATATTATTTTATATGAATCTCTATTTCTTTACACTCTCATATAAACTCCACTAAACCTCAAAAAAATATATGTAGTGAGAAAAATAAAGTTTAATATATCTCTTAATTTTTTCATAAATTAAAATCATAAATTTAATTTCTCCCTTTATATCAAACATTGAAAGTAAAAAATAATTAACCCAAATATTAAAAAAAAACTTTATATGAATTTAAATTTATAAAAAAATAAACCCAATACATTTATAACAACTACTTAATATCACACTTTTATATCCACATCCTCCATTTAAATTAATCTGCGGATTAATGTTGAAAACTTTAGGATATATATATATATATGTGTATGTGTGTGTGTGTGTGTGTATATCCAATTTAATCCCACCATAAACCTTAGTTCATAAATTTGACTATCCAATTAATTCCACTAGCCTGCCATGGGGGGGTACATGGCATGCCACCTTGTTTAAATGTTCAACGTCGGAAGTACGATGTTTTGCAGGGCGTCGAAAGACCGACGGTTTCGAGTTTGTCGCAAGACCGACGCTTCAGATCATTTCGTCGTTGTTCCGACATTGACAACATTTTCGTCATAATACCAATGTTGTCGGATGTTTCGTCGCAAGACCGACACTTTGGAGCTTTTCGTCATAAGACGTCGCAAGACTGACAGTTTGGAACGATTCGTCGCAAGACCAACGGTTGGACACTCCGTCGTTGTTCCGACATTATCAATGTTTTCATCGCAATACAGACGTTTAGAGAGGTTCATCGCACTTCCGATGTTTGCTCCGATGCTTTTTGGCAGGATTAATTTTTTTTTTTTTAAACTTGGGAACTTTCCGAAAATACGTCAAAACTGTTGGAACTAAAGTGTCAGAAAATTGACCATATGTACTAGTGTATCATGCATGTAAAAAGATCCTTGGAATAATCCACCAACAACTGGGATTTCCAATATGGATCTATCCTCCATAGTAACAGCGTTGATGATCTATCACGAAGAACATATGTCATATGGCTGCCTTTTTCTTTGACATCTCCCATGCCAAAGGTATAAGTTGGAAGGCTGCTATCGTTCCCATTCTTCTCCTTCCACACAAAGAATATGAAATGAGAGTGGGTAATGATGATGTTGGGAGAATGTATCCCTCCTCCTTGAGTCTACCTAAGACTCTTAGTGCTATATCATGACCCCCTAATGCCCCCATTCCTCCCAGATCAATGAATGGTGCATCATGATGTGAGACATGCCTCACCGAATCTGGATCAGGTGGCCTCCCCAGTGGTTTTCCATAAAACAATGATGTCTCATGGATTAACCTCATATGCATAATAGATGGGACTACCATGCCCTTAATTCCACTGCACAAACCCAATTTTTTTTTTTTTGTGTGGGAGCTTTTTGATAATTGGGTACCATTCTCATTGATGCAAGAGTCCCTCTGATTGGAGCAAGTGCTTCATCCTCACCTTTAGGTAGTGGTGGATCATCTCTTAGCATTCCAATGCTATGACCCCATTCTATTTCTTCTTCTTCTTCCTCCTCATCATCTGAGAAGACCTCTATATAGTGTGCCTTTCCTGCTGCACATCTATGTCCGGGTGCCCAAGATTCTTGGCATGTGAAGCAAAGCTTTCTCCTCCTCAAGTCTCTTCAGACATCATCACTAAGAGGTGTTTTATTTTAGCTCTCCTTTGAAAAAGGAGCCTTCTCTTCTTTTCCCTTTGATGGAAAAGAGGGCTTTTGCTGAAATGTTTCCTTTGCTTTTGTCAAGGCATCTTGTAGATCTCTAGCCCTTTCAATGGCATCTTGAAGGGTAGTGGGCTTGGTATACTTAACCAACCCATGAAGAGGTTCTGCTAATCCATCAATGAACATATAGACCCTTCTTGCTGCAGATAATTCAGGAACCATAATAGAAAGTTTTAAAAACTCAAAAATATAAGTTTTTGGATTAACTAATTGTTTGAGCTTGCAAGCCCCATGAATGGTGCCTCAGAATATCTTCTATAAAACCTATCCACCAACCCCCTTGTGAAATCTGAATATGTAGTCACATTGGCATGACCCAATGTAGACAAGCCATGGAACCACCAATCATGTGCCTCACCCTCAAGGTGCGGCGCTGCTATCTTCATGGCCTCTATCTATGGTACTTTTTTCAGCTGGAAGAAGATGTCAAGCTTCTCTACCCATGATTTTGCAGTGCATTTAGATGACCCATCAAAGTTGGGTAAGAAAAATCTGCCCATAGTGTGGTGTAGATCATGATTCTGAATGAATCCTCCACCTCTATTATGATGCCTGGGTCTCCTATTGTCCTTAATCTGAAAAAATTCTTGAAAAATCAAGTGGTCCTTGAATCTCTGAGATTGAGATTCATACTCCATGAAATAGTCTTCAAGAGTTTTTTGTTCTTGAAACCCTTCATTTCCCACTGCTAACAATGTAGGCATTGTAGAGCATTGGGAAACTTGTTGCTGCTGCATTGGTTGATCACTCTAGTGGTGGGAAATTTCGGAGCCTTCACTGTTACACTGAAATTTGTCACCATGAAATTTTAGTACTCCCTTAAAATTATACAATATCAAAGTTCCTAAAAGTCAAGCCTGGAAATTAAGAGAAAAGCTCATAAAAGTCTTAAAACTCTTGTACCGCACTTTCTCTTAGTATTGCCTGCGGTGCCGCACCTTTTGGCTATAAATCCTGCGGAGCCAAACGCACTGTTTGTTCATTAAGGGTGCAGACCCCTGTAAAAGATAAAAAAGGTGCAAGTAAAATCTAGAAGCTCAGTTTGAGTCATTTTTGGAAGCTTCTAGAAACATTCCTGCGGTGGAAAGATTTATCTTTTCAGGTTCATGTATCCCATCCATTAAGGAGCTAACCCCTTGATGTAAGGAGTTAATTCCTTTGAAGGAGGATTCTATCCCTTCTTGTTTGGAGCTGTAACCTCCTCTCTTTCACTATAAAAAGAGGCATAGGGCAACCTCAAAGGGAGTTCAAGATTTAGTATTATTGGAGGTGAAGTGCTGTTGAAACTTAGACCCTTTTAGCTGGATTTCATGTGGGAAAGATTACATAACTGTATGTATCTTGGTTGGAAGAGTGAAAGGCTGATCAGAGTAAAGGAAACGCATGTTCCAGACCCCAGGAAGACCTATACAACATCAAGGTAGAAATGGTTGTAAGGCTCTTCTTATTTAAGTTAATACAAATAAGTCCATTTTTCTCAATAAGATGTCAATTGATTGGTTTATTTTATAGTTTCCTTGATCACCATAATAGATATGATTTATGAATATATGCTATGCAGGTGCTATTTGATGTTTGTTTGTTTGTGATTGCAGATCTTCGAAGGCAACTCTTTCGGGTGACTGAAGGACTACTACTACAAAAAAGCGTTGGATCAAAGGTAAGATCGTTAAGCCTTTATAGCATTTAATTATGAATCGCAATATATCTAGAGAAAGATATTTTTATTTGTCCGTTTGTTGCTAGCTGTTCGTAGGACACTTGGGAGGTCTATCTTGTCCGCAAGAACGAATTATCCGTCCAACAAAATGGCGACTCCACTGGGGATGCCTTTGGACTTTGATTTCTTTTACTTTTGACTAATGAATTTATGTTTTCTGATTTTGATTGATTTATACTGGCTTGGGTAGTTAATCCCTGTAGAATCCCTGAGAAATGTTTGAAAGTTTTTAATTTTTTCTTTATTTTTCTTGTGTCCTCTCTTTTCTTTTATAGACAGTGCGGGCAGCTCCACACTTTTCTTGTACCCATAGTGCGGGATCACACTGGTTTGCACTAAATACTGCGGACCCTGTGAAAATTTTTGGAAAATCTTAATTTTCTCTTTTCTGGATTAGTTTGTTAGATTCTCAGTGATTACCCAGACTAGTATCTTCTGTCAGGAAGCCTTGGTTAAGAGTTTATTTCAGCACTTTTAGTTTCAGATGATTTTTTGAAAAGATCTACATGTTATAATAATTTTTGCTTTGTCTTTATCCCACTCAAAGATTAGGAACCTTGGTATACCTTTAGATCACTGGTGTTTCCTTGCTTTCTTACTGAGTCTGACATTATAGCAGAAATTTTTTATGAGATTTAGATGCCATTTTTCTCATTTGCAAATCTTTGGAAAAACTTTGTTGATAAGTTTGGAATTTCACTTAAAAAACCAAAATTGGATGTTTTGAGTTCTTGCTGATCCAGACAAATAATTTCTTAGTTAGATGACAAGCTAAGCAAGACATCCCCAAAATATTTGAAGTTTTAATTCAGATTTAGTCTTTATAATTTTTAGATCTCAAAATTAGTATTTTTAGCTTTGCAAATTGTAGTGTTCTTTTGAAGAAAAACTTAGTTTGTATTTTCGATCTTGAATAAAAGGGATTTCTTATTGAGCATAGATCATTTTGAGTTCTCATTGAAATTAGATTTCTTTTCATTTATTCTTGTTTGAAGGAAAGATTTGTTTTTAAAAGATTGCATTTCTCAACTCTTTCTTTAGCTAGAATTCATTGAAAGAAAGGGATTGTTTCTCATAATAGATGCATTTTTAGTATTGTCCTAAGAAACAACCTCTTAAAATCAACGCTTAATTTAAAATAAATCTAGTAATTTTATATTTCTAGGGCTCTTTTCACCAATGTAGCTTAGGCTAGTGTCTTGGAGTAGGGAGTAATTAACTCTCCAAGTCAATTAAAACAAACAAGTAGTTGATCTTGCGGTAGGAAAAAATCCAATAGTCGCTTGTATGCTCTGGGAAGCTCCTCTTAAAGGAGTCAAGCACGAGATCATATCTTAACCAGTGGTATAATCAATTCTATCTCATTGGGAACGATGGAAGATATGCGCGTATTAACAACGGTAAACCTCGGATAGACCATTGTTGAGGAGCCTGGGGTCACTTGTTGGTATACCTTGGATTATGTCAAGTAGCCTTCAAGGGGATTGAGCTTTGTTACTTTTCCCTTGCACGTATGTCGGATCAAATACTGTTCCCCCAGGTATATTAGTTCCTGTTGGTAACCATAGTGACCATAAACTTACAGTTTTTTCCTAAGGTGATGGTGGAGGAAAGATCCCACTGTACCTGGAGAAGACGTCGACTAGACTTACTTGGACTCTCTGGAGGGTTATCTTCACTCGAGATGGTCTAAGTGGAGAAACTTGCACCGGTCTGTTTCATTAAGCAGGTTGTCGGGGTAACTGTTCCAACCGCCCTTTCTACATTAAATCCTACGATGTTGGATTTCATCACCAACTAGTGTTTTAGTGTGGGAAGTTACTGTTTGTGTGTGGATTGATCTCCTAAATTTTTAGGCGTGTGATTCATTTGTTTGTTTCCTTAGCGACTCTAGGAGTTTTCATTGAAATTTTATTTGATTACGTGTTATTAAAATTTTTAATCGTGGCTGAATTACCAAGAAAATCGCGTAGACTCCAGGGGAAGCCCCCTGAGTATACCCCAAGCCAACTTGAAGGGCTGCGAGCTCTAGTATCATCTAGTGACAGTAGGATTAGATCGACAGAAATAGGAGAGTCATATATAGTTATCCATCCTGATTATCAATTACAAACAACAGAGCATATTCAAGAGCCAATTTCAGTTTCCGAAGTTACTGGTAGTATTTCTCCTTCCAGTGAATTAGTTGAAGTACCTGAAATTTCTGAACCTAACACTGAACCTGCTGTTTTGGAACCATCTTCAGGATTTGTTACTCCGACTTCTATTGATCTTGGCTCACCTAGGGTAAGACATATCATTACTAAAAATCTTCCTTCTGACCTCATATCTATTGAAGAACTTGTCGGTCCAGACGAAGACGTAACTCTACCCGAAACCCAACATAATTTGAATCTTAGGGAGAGTGAATCAATATTCTACAGTTCTTTCAGAAGTGACGCTTGGTATTTATAATTGATAGATTTTTTAGAAAACCTGGGTCTTAGTTTTTCACCACCCCGAATTCCTTTTCATCCTACACCAAGAGGTTATTATCCTTCATCAAATATGTCAAGTGAGTCATCTATGTTTTCCCAATCTCCGGAAACATTTTTATACGGTGGTCCTTCTGTTCCTTCGGGGTACCAATCACTCTCTGGTACTTTCTTAGGAGCAACTCCTCAACCAACTGAACAAGTGTTATCATCTGGAACAAATGGAACTAAAACTGAAATGTTGAACGCAAAGAAAATTTTTATGATGTCTAGTAACATTCCAAATCCTCAACCTCAAGGTAGTGAGTTACTGCCTGGGGGGCAATCTCAAGGTAGTCAATTAACGCTTGGGGGGAAACCTCAAGGTAGTTAGTTACCGCCTGGGGGCAACCTCAAGGTAATTCTTTGCCAGGACAAACTGTAGGACAATATTATTTACTTAGAGAACAACCTCAAGGATAGTACATAACTCAAGGTTATCAACCTCAAGGACAGTACATACCCCAAGGTCAACCCCAGACTCAGTGCATTCCTCAGGGTCCTTATCAACCCCAGATTCAGTACATGCCTCAAGATTATCAACCTCAAGGTCAGTACCCAACTCAAGGTTTCCAACCGCCTTCCGGTCAATCATTTTTACAATAAGCTGGAAATTTACAACTTAATTATCAACCCTATGTTCAACCAGGTTATGGTCCTTCATATGCACAACCTTCTATGGGTCAATACCCCGGATTGAACATGGTGTGGAATCTATATCAAATTCAATAGACTATGCAACCTAATGTGCAGTTACCTAATCAACCTATACAACCTTTAGTTTCTAGTCCAACCCATCAACCTGTCCAGCTTACTGTTCAAGTCCCTGCACCTGGTTCTGTTCAGCAGCCTGGGCATAGTACACCTCAGACTCCGCCTCAGACTTCTGCAGCTACTGCAACTTCTGTTCAACCTACAACACCTGTTTCTGGAGTATCTGTAGCTCCGGTTTCTTCTATCCCTGCATCAGTGAAAATTCCTCGAGTATCTGTACCACAGTCAGGACCTACAATTCAGACTATGGTCCAGATGCCTACAGGTCAAACTAGTACTAGTATGATTGTCTCTCGTCAACCACAATTTACTTATCAACCGTACCAGGGACAGTATCAATTTGGAAAAGCTACACAAAATCCAGTATCTCAATATCAGCCATACCTTGGGTATACTTATCACATACCTCAACAACCCCAGTATGGTCTGGTTAATCCTGGTTACCCAGGAGGTTTCACGATTCCAAATGCACATCCAATTCTAGGGTATTCTGGATATCCTCCTCTTGGACCTGGTTTGATCACACAAGGTTATCAAGACCCTAGCCATCGGTTACCATTCATAGCAACTTTAGATTTACCCGATCTATCGTGCCTTACAAACGATCCCATTTTTTATCTTCCATATTGGTCGCTGATGCCTAACAAGTTGCCCAGTGATATTCCGACATTTGAAGGTAAGTCAGGAGAAGACCCATCTAATCACGTTATGGCTTATCACCTTTGGTGCGCATCCAATTCACTAGTCGATGATTCGATTCGATTGCATCTTTTTCAGAGAACTCTCATTGGTCTAGCTGCCAAATGGTACATTGAGTTACCACGCGGCTCTTTTAATAATTTTAATGCGCTAGCTACTCCTTTCTTTACCCATTTTCAGTTGCCTGTCAGATACGACAATGGCACAAAATTGCTGACTTCATTAAAACAATCAACGTCTATGTACATATCTGATCATATTCATGAATGGAGACGTAGAAGGCATTTAGTGAAAGTCTTTATTCCTGATCAAATTTTGGCTGAATGGTTTATTAAATCATTATTGCCCAAAATTACTAAATATGTGGCCAAAGGAGGCATTGTTACGGAAGAGCAAGTCATTGCTCAGGCTCAGTACCTTGACCTTGTGTATACTCAGTCAGGCACTCTGTATGATAAAATCCCCGATTTACCAAGACTTGGTCAATTAACTACAACTCCTTCTGGCTCTCATGCCGTTGATAGTGTAATTGGTTCTATTAGTACTGGTAAAAGTAAGAATAAGTCTTCCAAGACTACATCTCCTATTATCACTTTACCCGATTCACCAAAAGGAGATTCTTCCCTAGAAACTTTCGCCGATATTCATGTTGTAGAGACTGTACGACCAAATCTAAAACTGGTGGTAATAAGAAAGGTAAGAATAAAAAGAAAAAAAATTCAAAATATAAAAATGATACAACTGAACCAACTGATGAAAAATGTAAAGCTCGATATCCTTGTCTCATCTGTGATCAAGATCATTTTACGAAAGAATGCCCGCATAGAGCCGAGGTATCAAAATTCGTTAAGGGTTCGCCTATACCTGCTGTCTTGAAGGATCCCTTTCCCGCTCAAGATAGTAACATGGTTGGATCTTCCTCCAATACAGTTGAGGATATCTTGATGGTTGCGACGCGATCGCAAGATTATGGTAGTAAAAATACTGGTAAAGAAGCAGAAACATTCAATTTTGCATCGACTACATCTCCCTTAGTTTCTGATCCATTATAGACCAAGAAAAAAAATCCTGACTTAGTGATTAAACCGCCTGAAAAAGGTGTACTTCGTAAATCAGCTTTCAATCCACATGCAAGAGCTTCTCAGAATTACAATATTGTTGAAGATTTGGCAATTTCCCCTTCAGCAATGTCGGCTTTGAAAGTATTGCAATCATGCCCAGCCCAAAGAAAATTACTTTTGTCAGCCTTAGGAGCCATAGATCTCCAGGATTCAAACCTCATGATCTTCGATTTAGAGAATTTTACACCCCGCCTACCCCATCAAATGGCTTTTCAGATTCCGATAATAGTAAAAAACAAATGTATCTTTCATATTTTTGTTGATGAAGGGGCTTCTACATGTATTATGTCGTTAAAATGTTAGAAATTACTTGGTTCTCTGACCATTAACCAATCACCAACTATTCTCAAAGCTTTTGATGGAAGAGGTTTTCAACCGTGTGGTATCTTACAGGATCTACCAATAGAGGTCGAAGGCAAAATGGTTAATCTAGATGTGGAGGTGGTTGATGCCCCTCTGGATTACAACCTTCTCCTGGGTTGTAGTTGGTCCTACGCCATGACTGCTATTGTATCATCGATCTTTCATCTCATCATGTTTCCTCATAAAGGAAAAATCATTAAAGTAGATCAGCTCTCATATTATTCATCCGACCCAGCCTCTACTGATAGCATCAACATATCAGAAAATCGACTATCCCTTATAAGGATGTCGGAGTAGGTTTGATTAAAGATTCCTCTTTACTGGGAACTTTTTCCTTGCCTGCTCCCAACGTACAAACTCCTATTGCTAATATCAATATGATTACATCAAGTACTATTTCCTTTGATGATCCTTGGATAGTACCTTCAGAATCATAATTGGATTCTTTCGATGGCCCGATGCTTTTGAGTCCTTTTGTGTTAGCATATCAACATGTACAGTCATTTTCTGATACTCTTTCAACCGAGTCTGATCCAGTGAATGTGATCAATCAGGAGTCTTTTTCAATATCGAGTTTAGCCTCGACACCAATTCTGGATCCTGCTCAACAATTCTTCAATACTGATGAACATATTCGTGAATTCTTATCGGTAGATGAGTTACCATGGGAAGATCTTCATCATAGGTCTTCGTTTTTACCCGATCTCGATCATTTTGAGAATGATTTTTGCTCTATTTTTACCACTAATTACGTCAAAGAACCTCAGAATCCTCTTTCACATTCCGATTCTGAATTGAATTTAGAAAATATTTCTACGACGGTTCCTCTTGACATTTCAGTAAAACCTGGAATTGTTGAAAACATTCACATAGGTGCTTCTTGTACGCCTGATGAAATCCAAGAATATAAAGCCCTATTTCAGGAATTTCGCGACATTTTTTCCTGGTCATATGAAGAAATGCCAGGAATCGATCCGTCTATTGTTGTTAATGAAATTAAGACATACCTAGATGCTAAACCCATTAGACAGAGATTACGTCAGATACATCCGAGAAAAGCTGCCACTATTAAAGCCGAAGTTGAAAAATTACTTCGTGCATGTTTTATTTATCCGATCCCGTTAATGGACTGGGTATCTAATATTGTTTCGGTTAATAAAAAACAAGGAACAATAAGAGTATGTATCGATTATAGGGATATAAATCGAGCTTGTCCAAAAGACAATTATCCAACCCCTTACATCGATCAAATTATTGACGATTATGCTGGAAGTGATATGTTCTCGTTCATGGATGGATTTTCCGGCTACAATCAAATCAACGTACTCCCTGCAGATCAACCTAAATCAACTTTCATTTGTCCATGGGGAACATTTTCTTATCGCAAACTACCTTTTGGCCTTAAGAATGCTGGAGCCACTTTTCAAAGGGCCATGTCTTATGCATTTCATGACATTAAGCACATTGTGCAACCCTACCTCGACGATTTTCCTGCTCATTCTTCATGCAGAGCAGATCATATTACTCATTTATGAGCCATTTTTATACGATGTAGGCATTATAAGATTCGTTTGAATCCTCACAAATGTGTTTTCTGCGTACAATCCAGTTGATTATTGGGATATATTGTCTCAAAGGCAGGCATTCATGTCAACCCATCGAAGTTTGAGGCAATCATCAATTTACCTCCTCCTTCTACTCTTCGCCAACTCCAAAGTTTGCAAGGGAAAGCGAACTTTTTACGTCGATTCATTCCTAACTACGCCGAGTTAACGAAAGGTTTCACTAGGTTTTTGAAACAGAATATTCCTTTCTTTTGGGACGAGGTCGCTGATCGATCTTTTGATGCTCTGAAAAATGCATTGACCCATGCACCGTTACTACATCCTTCCAACTACAACCAAGATTACTTTTTGCACCTCGCCGCTTCCGATTCCATGATAGGGATGGTTTTAATTCGGGAAGATGAATTCCATGGTGAACATGTGATTTAATATCTTAGTCAAAATTTGCATTCGACTGAGATCAAATATTCACATGTGGAGAAATTGGCCTTGGCAGCTGTTCAAGCTGTCCAACATTTTCGCCACTACATACTTTTATGCAAAACAACAGTGATCTCTGATTATAACCCTATGATGTACATTTTGACCAAAAAATTGCTAGGGGGAAAATACTCTAAATGGATTGTTATCCTGCAGGAGTTTGATTTGGAGTTTGTAAAATCCAAATCCAAGAAATCATTGATATTTGCTGAACTTATGTGTGATTTCCCACGTACTGATACAGAAACTGTGGCAGAATAACCAATCGTGGATGAATCCTTATTTCTTATCAGTACCATTGATCCTTGGTATGGAGATATTATTGTTTATCTTCAGACCCAATCTTTTCGGCCTGAGCTTTCACGGTCGCAACGAAGAAAAATTCGTTTCCAATCTCAACAATATCATATTGTTGGTGACACACTATATTGTTGTGGTGCGAACTCGGTTTTTCGACGTTGTCTAACTCATGAAGAAGCCGAAAAGGTTTTAAATGACTGTCACTCTGGAGCATGTGGCGGTCATATGTCTGGGTATGCCACAGCCCAAAATACATTGCGCGCAGGTTATTTCTGGCCATCCTTATTTAAAGATTGTATATACGCGGTCAGAAAATGTCATAATTGTCAAATCTTCGATCGAAAAATGCGTGCACCATCTGCTCCTCTTCACCCTATAATTACTGTCGATCCTTTTGCAAAATGGGGCATTGACTTATGTAACCCTCACTCATCTGGGGGGCATGGGTATATTATTCTAGCAGTAGATTCTTTTACCAAATGGGCCGAGGCGATGCCTAAATTTGCGGAAGATGGAAAAACTGCAGCTACTTTCATATTCAATCATGTGATTGCTCATTTCGGTGTACCCCAAGCGATAATTACTGATCACGAGAGCCATTTTCGGACTATCATGATGATCGAGTTAACGGACCAACTTGGCCTGCGCCATGACAGTTCTACACCATATTATACACAGGATAATGGTTTAGTTGAAGCAATTAATAAAGTTTTAGTCACCATGATCAAACGAATCATTGGAATTCATAAGTCGAATTGGCATACGATGCTCTTTTCAGCACTTTGGGCATATCGAACCTCAACAAAAACATCGACAGGTTTTACCCCTTTTCAACTAGTTTACGGTTTAGAAGCGGTACTACCTATTGAATGCAAGATACCGTCACTCCAACTAGCCATAGAGTTACTACCAGCCACTTCTGAAGAGGAGAAACATTTTTTATACTTGGCTCAATTAGATGAGAATCGGCGCACCGCTGCATTAGCTACCGAGACTCATGCGAAAAGAATGAAAGCTCAGTATGATAGAAGTGTTGCCCCTTGTAATTTTTCAGAAGGAGACCTAGTTTTGATTTATGATCAAGCCAACGATAAAATAGGGGCTGGGAAATATGAACCCATGTGGCATGGTCCTTATATTGTCAAGCGACAGCTTGCAAAAGGGGCCTATGAATTGATTGATTTTGACGGGGTCTCTTTAGGTAAACCTAGAAATGGACTTTATCTGAAGAGATATTATGCTTGATTTTTTGTGTGGAGATCTTCTCTGTATATTAGTTACTTTCTAGTTGGTGTGCTATAGATTGGAAACACGTGCCTAGTTTAAGTGTGCTTTTACTACTATTTCCTACTTATCTGGATTACTCTTGATATCGCAGATGTCGACGTCCTTTCAAACATATATTGGTTTTGTTGATGGCACTTGTCGTAGTACACAAAACATATCTTCTGCAGCTTGGGTTATTTATTCGCCCACTGATGAGTTAGTATCTATGCATGGGGTAAGCCTCGGTCAAACAATAAACAATATTGCTGAATACAATGCAGTTATTGAATTATTGTCGGAATCCATTTCGTTTGGAATTCAGAGTTTGATTGTTAGGTTATATTCTGAACTCGTTGTATTACAGTTGAACCGAGTATATGCCATTAGAAACCCAATATTATTAAGATTATTTTTAAGGGTTCATCTCTTGGAACGAGAGTTCGATTATATTGAGTATCAACACATTCCAAGAAATTTAAACACATTAGTAGATGCAATAGCTTCTAGTGTTATAAATAGACATTTGCAATAACAAAGTAATAAATCAAACATTCCATAACATGATTGAACAGGTAACCGAAAATAATAGTATATCATAGTATAGATGTAGTGTTCAAAAAATAGTACATCATCTTCGATCATAGGTTCAAAACGTCTTAGGATCGGAAAAAACTGATACAAAAAAATGAGTCTAAAGTCAATCATCCACTATCTGTGGTTATGATCACGATAATACACTACTGCTCGTGCCACCCTAGTAAAAAATCTCCTGAATGGTCCAGGAACACCAATGACGTATCTCTGTAGACGGAGTGGGATATCATCTATGGTAGTCTCAGGAATATCCATAGTAAGCCACTCCAAATGGTGTTCTAAATCAGTCAGGATCTCTGCAGTATGATCCTGTGGGGGTGGTGGTGGTGTTGCTGCATCCCTTTGCCTCCGGTCAAAGGGGCGAAGGATGGCTGGTCGACTCGGACCCACATCTGCATTTGAAATTTTTTGCTATCAGTTTTGGACGATTTAAAAACAAAATAAAAATTAGAAATTAGAACATGTCAAAAGAGATCTTTTACCTGACTCATCCCACTGAGCCCCTGGAGGAAGTACCATATCTCGTTCGCCACGGAAATCCATGCCCGCATACGGAAAATCCTCTATCACAAAAATTTGGCGTTCCAGCCAACGAAAATAAGTAGAGGGAAATCGAACAATCTCCCCACCCTCGCTATGGCGGGCCATGAAAGCAACCCATCGAACCATCTGAGGCTCTTGAGGTCTACTAGAATAAACGAGAATGTGTTGTGGGGCTAACATAGGGATCCTCTCTAGAGCAAAGGTGACTACGATAGATCCATATCCGAAGTTGTTTAACTTCCCATTCTTTGCTCTGGTAAGTTGGCCTTTCACATTTTCCAACACTACCTCGCACCAGTTGAATATGGTGCCTCAGAAACAATCTACTGCAATCCGCATCTAATATCCAGTAGCTATATGCAAAGTTGCACTTCCACAGAACTTGACAATGGTAAATGCAATCAATTTTAACTCACGACGGATGATAGTTTTAATGTCAATCCATTTGTCTCTAGGATTGGATTCATCATTACAAAACTCTAATTGCAGGTTGGCAACAGACTGGCCACCTGGCCTAGCCCCAAATAGAGATAATGGTTCGCCTCTCTTAGACAAACCAATCAAAAAATATATGTCCTCTAGCTCAATTTTGAGCCGGTGGCCTCCGATCACGAAACACTAGTCCTGAACGTCCCATTTGCTTACCAGCCAAGTAAGAAGATCTACTTGAGCTCTCATGCCACTGATTTCCCAGAATTTGAATAGCCTGCATGCTCTTAAAGCTTGCAAAGTAGGTTGATGAATCATTGCTGCTTCATCTACCTCCTCATGCTCCCGTTCTCGCCAAATGAGCATTATAGATATCCTACAATGAGTAAAATGAAGATTTAGAATAATTTTGAAGAAAATGTTTTGGGTAATTTAGGAGGAAATTTTGTTTTTAAATTCATTACGGCACCCCTGAAATTTACGCTCAGACACAATGCGTAGCTCTGCACGGGGTCTGTTTTAAAAGTGCGGGGCCCCGACATTTTCCTTTATGAGAAAATGTCGGGGTCCGCAGGTACCTAGTGTCTTACTTGCAGACCCCCGAGGGTGAATTTTTTAAACAATTTTCCTCGCAAAAATGAAATTTAGACCCTAATTTAAGAAAATGAACGGATGAAAAGCAAAATAAAGAGGTTGTGGATTACCTGGAGCAGACGGTTTTCGATTCCAACGGTCGGTTTGTCCAGAATCTTCTCCTAAGGATTTTTGCCAAAAGCTCTAGAATTTTCACTCCAAACTCAAATGGTAAAAATGAACTTGAAAAACTCCTTTTTATAAGATTTTTCGGATAAATGAGTTTTAAATTTGTTTATTTTTCACTTTAAAAATATGGTTTTTCAAAATATTCTTATTATTGAAATAGGTATGTTTAATTTTTTGAAGTTTTTTTGCAGAATACCGGATTTTTCAGGCAAAATGATCATTTTTGATGAAGAGTATACTTTTATCACTTTTTCGGACTCTTTAAAAATTTATGAAAAAACGAAACCATGGAGTCCTATTTTAAGCCCTTTTCAGACTCTCTAAAAATAAAAATATTGCCGAGTACTTGACTATTTGAACTCGTTAAAGGAAATGAACGGTCGTCCCTTCAATATAAGTTTCCCCTTTTCCGAACTGAAATGGACTATTTACAGAAAAGGTATACATTGACTAATTATGGTCAATAGAGTTCTCTCTTGCATTATTTTATCCTTTTTCGGGCCCGAGAGACTATATTTATGAAAAATAACACCCAAGGAGTTTTTTTAAGTTTTTTCTTATGACTCCCTAAAAATGAAAAACACCGAGTTTCTCCTATACTGGATTCGTTAAAATTTAACAGTAAAGGACCTGTGAATTTCAAACAGGAACGAACCACTCCTTCTTAGGGTCGATTTTAAACTAAATTGGACTCATCCGAAGGATGAGATTATAAACAAGAAAATGTTATCCTCCTCAAGCTTGTAAAAAATAAAGAGGTACTTGCCAGAAATGGTGGGGGAAAAGAGAGAAAACAGATTCATTTGTCACACTTTGATTTGTAAAAGCATTACACCACTCTTGAACACGACACTTTTTGTCACACTTCTACCTGGTTTGGGAAATCCTTTGCCTATCAGTTAAGAAAACCATTGAAGGTCTTCAGCCGGTTTCTGGGTATTAACTTAGGGAAACTGTCACCAAACCATCTGCAGTGTCGTTATGTGTTCAAGAGGACAGTTAAATAAACCATTCATCTGCAAACATTTGTCTCCATTCGCGTTGACCATCCCTGAGTCATTCCTTGCAAAAAATTTCTTCAAAAATTGATCTATGGTTTTGTGTTGTGAGCTTGCTTACGACGGATCGCTTTCTATCGACGAAAACTCATCATCTAGGAATTTGATCTAGAATCCGTCAGTACCTTGGAATCTGCATGCCTTAATGGTAGGTTTCTCGCCTTTGACGACAGGTTGCATCATTGACCTTCGATCGAACGATTTCTTGAAATGTTCGACTTCAGATCACTTATTCACATTTCATGGATTGTACTGAGTACTTTGAGAGCCATTGTCCTTATTGGTGGTTTTTCTCACACTTGTTAACAGTTCACATCATTGACTAGTAATCGAGTGGTTTCTACCATGTTCGACTTCAACACATTTAATCGCATGGATAGAATCGTACTAGTTCGGGAAGCAGAAATCAAGACCCTGGATCTAGTTTCCACCATGTAGGCTACAAGGAGTTTTATTATTCATTATACAGTAGACTGTTCATTTTAGATGGCTGCGCCCATGCTGTGTCTACACTATTGATGTAATATTAAAATCATTTCTGTATCAGAACAAGTTTAGTTAGTTTTGATCTGAGTATGGGAATGCCTACCTCAGCGATGATATATATATATATGTTTTGCATTGAATGTTTTTATAGGGTTATGACTAGGGTGTCCACAGGCTGATCCTTGAAATGATAAAGCACATCACTCTTCGAATGTTCTCAGACTTCACAATTTAGGGGGCAATTTGTTACACTGAAATTTGTCACCATGACATTTTAGTACTCCCTTAAAAGTCTCAATATCAAAGTTCCTAAAAGTAAAGCCTTGAAATTAAGAGAAAAGATCATAAAAGTCTTAAAATTCTTGTACTGCACTTTCTCTTAGTATTTCCTGCGGTGCCACACCTTTTGGCTATAAATCCTGCGGAGCCAAATGCACTGTTTGTTCATTAAGGGTGCGGACCCCTGTAAAAGATAAAAAAGGTGCAAGTAAAATCTAGAAGCTCAGTTTGAGTTATTTTTGGAAGCTTCTAGAAACATTCCTGCAATGGAAAGATCGCTCTTTTCAGGTTCGTGTATCCCATTCATTAAGGAGCTAACCCCTTGATGTAAGGAGCTAATTCCTTTGAAGGAGGATTCTATCCCTTCTTGTTTGGAGTTGTAACCTCCTCTCTTTCACTATAAAAAGAGGCATAGGGCAGCCTCAAAGGGAGTTCAAGCTTTAGTATTATTGGAGGTGAAGTGCTGTTGAAACTTAGACCCTTTTAGCTGAGATTTCATGTGGGAAAGATTACATACCTGTATGTATCTTGGTTGGAAGAGTGCAAGGCTGATCAGAGTAAAGGAAACGCTTGTTCTGGACCCCAGGAAGACCTGTACAACATCAAGGTGGACACGGTTGTAAGGCTCTTCTTATTTAAGTTAATACAAATAAGTCCGTTTTTCTCAATAAGCTGTCAATTGATTGGTTTATTTTATGGATTCCTTGATCACCATAATAGATATGATTTATGAATATATGCTATGCAGGTGTTATTTGATGTTTTTTTTTTGTGATTGCAGATATTCGAAGGCAACTCTTTTGGGTGACTGAAGGACTACTACTACAAACAAGCGTTGGATCAAAGGTAAGATATTTAAGCCTTTATATCATTTAATTATGAATCACAATATATCTAGAGAAAGATAGTTTTATTTGTCCATTTGTTGCTAGCTATCCGTAGGACACTTGGGAGGTCTGTCTTGTCCGCAAGAACGACTTATCCATCCAACATTCACCATGTTCAAATCCTTTAGGGGATTCATTGTATCCATACATCCTCATCTCCTTTATTTCTCTATAAATGTCTTGCATAGCTTTGAGAAGAATCTTAGGAAACTCTTTCTCTTCATATTATTCTGATAAAGGGGTCTTACCCTTGTCTTCTTTATAATTTGTATAATCAAACAGCCGAGGTCTTATTTTGAGATACCTCTTCTCTCTATCTGTGAGAGGATCTCCTTATTCAGATGACATATTAGATTTTCAAGATGCGCAGGATGTGCCAAGATTATGCTCTGATACCACTGTAATATTCCCAAATGGGAAAAACTGGAATATAGTGCAAAACCATGGAAATAACAGTTTAAACATTAGATAAAAGCATGAGGCCATTATGGAGACATTCTAATCATTATAACAATAGCAAAATATGCATAATAAATGGGCTATAAAATGTACAACAAGATAGAACAAGCCTCCAATGGAAAAAACCCTCAATGAGAGGTGCTACTACTATATCAAAATGCTGGAGACACTGCTAGAGTGCAGGTTTAAAAGCATTGATACAAAAAATGAGTAAAAAAAATATGTGGGGCTGATATATGCCACCATAGATGCAAAAATAAAGATATGGGCTCTATACAACCTCCAGAAAAGGACCCAAAAGGGTCTCCAGGGAAAACACCCAATAATACAAAATGAGCTGCAGCCCTATGGATGAAAGTATGCTGCAACAAGAAAATGAAGAGTAAATGGATAAAGATGATATAAGAATTAATGTGCTCTCCCCCAATGAATCCTCTGGATGAAAGACTGGCCCTTTCAATGGAGAAATCACCTCCGAAATCACCTACTACAGAAACCCCTGCAACGCCTCCCTAAAATAACGCAGATCCAGAATGATACTGCGCTGTAGGGGATAAATATACTATGGCGTGATGCCAAATGTGTCAATGAAGCTCCAGGGCCTTCTTTACTAGCCTCTAAAGAGAAAAGAACCTCCCTCTAATGAGATCTAGCTCAGAAATCTTCCAAATCAAACCTCCACACTTCTGCCCTGCAACACAACACAAAATCCTCAACAGGAACTACGTTGTACATTAAGGCTGAAGCTTTGGCCAAATGCCTAATAGTGGAATGTAGTATAAAATCTTCCAAGAGGCCTCTCAAGGAAAGAGGTGGGATTCCCGATCATGAACATCCTGTGCTAAACATCACTTGCAATCTTAGCTAAACAGCTAAAGAAATCTATATGTCTAAACAAACCATATATCAAAACATAAACATATCATAAGCTGAATAATATGGCTTCCATCCTCTTCCTTATATAAGAAATGAGCTTCCTAACCCTAAGCCCCATCCATTAATGACACTACTTCCATGCAATGTGTCTGCATCTAAAACTGCGCTGTCCCTCATTGAATGCCACTACTCCATGACAATGCTGTTGATTTGGTCAAAGTTGACCCAGTCAAGGTGTTCCAACCCCTTTTCACACCTCAGGGTGCTCAATTAAGCTACCAAGATGTCTTCTTTTCACATTGGCATTAATTTATTCATTATTAAGGAGATTTATGGATCTCCATTATCCTCTTATTCATTAAACATAAAGCAAAAGCAAGATTTAATATTCCAACTAGTTCATGGCTAATTGGGAATATTACATAAATTCTTTGAACCTAAAGGTCACCATTTCCTCTGAGTTAGAGGGACCTAGTACTAGAAAATAGTCAATTTGTTTGAGAAAAAGAAATCCAAGTAATATTTCTTTTATTCATTTTTATTTTAAATAAAAAAGGCCACTATAGAATTTTAGATTCTGTAGCGGTCCATTTTAATATTATTGTTATCTTATCTAATTTGAAGTATATTTTTTCTCAACAGGTCTTAAATGATGAGAAGGAGGATTTCTTGGATAATACGATTCAAGATGCTTCTACCCAATGTGTGTTCACTCATAACCCAATATGGGATTCTGCCTGTCATGATATGCCTTATGTTGATTTTCTCATGGGTTGGGAAGGCCTGAACTTAATAATTTTTTTTATATTTTCTATAACTAAATGACTAAAAGATAATTTAATAGTTATTTTTTATTGCAAGGCTTAGGGGTGTTGAATCCTTAGTTAAACTGAGACCGGGGGGTGGGGGTGAATCAGTTTAACACATACATAAGCTTTTTAAATTTTTCATCAATTTATTTACAACTTAACTTTATAACCAACCTTAATATGTGACAGTCTTAATATGTTGCAGCAAGTATTAAATTAATGTGACATCAAACTGATTATGAGAGCAACAAACATTAAGCAGATTCGGTAAATCATATTAGCACATAAGCAACACACATAGAGACAACAGATATAAGTGGAAACCCATAAAGGGAGAAAACCGCATCTTATTATTGTTGTGATGCAAAGGCAAGCTCCAACTCCCTCTCACCACTGATTTTCTATAGGCACCAACCTACAGGAGGCTCCTACCTCAATTCTGCAAGCTACAAATTGCAAGGAAGCTCCAAATCTCATCAATTTTCTGCAGGCACCAACCTACAGGAGGCTCCTACCTTAGTCAGCTACAACTGACATCTATCAAGCTACAAATTGATAGGGAAGCTCCAACTTCCTTACTCTTTCAAAAGAAATGGTTGCTGATTTACCTCAGATATCAGCTCTGTTCTGTAGCATCTCTCTCTTCTCCTCTCTTCCTTATCTTCTCCGCCTCAATTTTCCATACTCTGCATTCTCTATTCTCACTCTCTCTAACCTCTCTATGCATATCTAGATGATATTACTTATAGAGAATTCCTGATGACTATTTGTCTTCCTCTTAGGAATTCGAAACGAATAGCCATATCTCTTAGTCTTCTGCCTTCTCATTTCTTTTCAGTTCACTCAGAAAAATATAACTGTATGTACTAATTTTAACACTTCAGTGGGATATTTTTTCTCCTCTGGAGACTTGCTAATGCATCACAAACAATATAAAATCAATAACAAGATTTACAGTCAAATACAATGAGAATTCCAGCTCAACTCATTCAGCCTTTTGGCTCGTTGCACATTTGTCTTTTCTTTGACTGTGTCTGTCTTTTCTATGACTGTGTTTGGCCCTTTCGGCTCTGATTGATTTCCTGCTTACTGTCGCAGTGTAACTGCCATACATATGTAACTGTGCTTTTCATATATCACAATTTAACTCTCGGCATGATAAGAATTGTTTTTAACATATAAACTTCCGCGTTCAATATAACAATAAAGAATCATTTTAATGCATAAAAATGCCCTTTCGGGGCCACTTTCCGAGCTTGTATTATCCTCCGATGCGATGCGATCACTCTGATTCGATGCGATGCGATCCCTATTTATGATTGCGATTATTCACTTTTTATTTTGATATGCCGATGCGATGAATCGATTTTCAAATACTTCTGATTGTGATTAATCGCAATCACAACTTGCATTTGCATGTTCTGATGCCCTGCTTCTTCTCCGATGCGATGAAACAATGTTTACCGGAACTCAACCATATATGAATCATAGTTTATAAGCCGATCGGGTCCAGAACTTCATCGCAATCGCAATATTTTGTGAACATGTTCTGCTGCGAACTTTCTCCAATGCGATTGGGTGAGGGTCCCACAATATACGACTTTGTTTGTTTTAAAACCAAGCGAAAAAAAAAAAAACTTTGGTTCTTTTGATCTCTCGCCAAAAGATATAATACATATGCTTTGTATTGTACCTTTGGTCCCTTGTCCATAAAGTGCTTCATATAAATATAAATATAAATATATATATATATATATATATATATATATATATATATATATATATATATATATATATATATATATATATATATATATATATATGTGCTTTGAACCTTTGTGTATAAGGCGCAATATACATAGGGCGCTGCATATATATATAGACTTTCTGCTTCAGCTTTAGTGTATCCTCCAGCTTGGGTTATGATTCTCAGAATAAGGTTTATTATCCTCCAACTTGGGTTATGATTCTCGAAATAATATGTAGGGGGGTCCCACCCTACACACCTAATATCTTCTATCAACATTATATTAAGTCTTGGACTTAGACATAAGCCTAGCACTGATATCTATGTATATATATAACTTCTCGGGCTCCGTAGTTCGTTTAATGTTTCCGCTCCTAGCATAGACTTAGCCATGTACTTCATTAGAAAACCTTAGTGTTAATGCTATAAATGGTTTCGGTTCTTTTAATTACATACACCAAGCTTATAGCATTCACTCAAAGTTTATATATATTAATGCGGCACATATATCATCTTATGGATCACGGGTCCCATGCTCTACTAATCACCCTCGTCAGTTCTCCATACAACAATAAAGTCCGAGCTTATATAGGAAATTCACAATACCTTTGCATACATTGACTCGACCTTCACTAGTCAACCTTGTACATTCAATCTTACAACTCGACCCTGGTTCAATCCAAACTCAACGCTTGGCATGCACATATATTAATCCATATATCACACAATTCATATTGCGCGAACTTCGCATATTCAACCATTATATGTGCCTTACAACATATATATATATATATATTACGACCTTCTTCAATTTTGGAAGCGTTATAACAAAATTCAACCACATCGGACATACCTCGGTTAAACTCGCAATCGTAGTTTGAACAGTCCTGATCAATATAAATTAGAACTGGGCCCCGCACTAACGACCCTTCCACATCCAACGACGGACATCACGTCGCACTGCTTCAGATGATCCGACGTCCTCAATCAAATCTCGCGTGACTTAGATGCATGGGCTTTGAACTCGCGATGAGAGTGGTATCTCCAAACCACTTAAGGCCACGTGTCAGCCTATGGCATTGATCACGTTCGAATTGGAAATACAACTTACCGTACAAAGGCAGTGCGATATGGGTGGGGTTGGTTTCACAAACCTGCTGTCACTGTTCACAGTACTCGTGGTTCCTCTCCTTTTCCCTCAGGGTTCCATTCCATAAAGAATGTCGCGTCTTCGTTATATACAAATTCGTATAAGCTCTGTTCAACTTATAATATATAAAAACACTTCTTGTTGTTGTTATATACCTTTCTTCAGCAGTTTGATATATATGAACCTTGTTTCATTGCAATTTTAATATAACGCTATCATATGAACCCTGTTTAATTGCAAAACGCTTGGTTCCATTACCCTCAACTTGTTTAACTGCTCTGCCTCTGCCTCCACTGCACGACTGTTTCTCTACCTCTGTATTCTATGCCTCTGCCTCCGCTGCACGACTGTTTCTCTGCCTCTGCTGCTCGACTGTTTCATCTCTGCCTCTGTTCATATCCTGTCACTGTATTTCTTGTTACTATATTTCTGCTGCTCTACCAAATTTTCACTCCTGTCACTGTATTTTCCTTAGCCTTTGCTGCTCGACTGTTTCCTTTCAACTGTCTTCTTGCTGCCCTGTCTCTGTAAATATACTCTCCCTCTATTCTTCTCATTCTTCTCATGCTGTCTTCTCCTTTGCTTCTGCTTCCTTTTTTGCCATCAATGACAACATTTCCAACAAGGGGATTTTGGGTTATATAAACTCTTGAACTCAATTGTGAAGGGGATCTGAAAGGGGAAACTTTGGGCAAAGAAATGTCATTGAATGTATGGTTGTGGAATATTTATCTTTTATACAATATTTTGATATGGTTGGATTTAGTTAATTGATTTCATCTCTATGCTTCACAGTCTCACTGGTATCTTCTTTATTTCTCTGTAGTTTGATTTCTGTTTTTTTAGAAGATAGAAATTTCCTCTGCTCAATGATTTGATCTCTTGAACAAAATATTATTGATTATTAAATTTATTTGTTAATTTAAATGTTATTTCAATCTTGTTATCATTCAAACCAGATCAATAAATTCTCGTGTGACTGTGTCTTGAGAGTCTTATCCATCTAAAAAAAAATAAGATTTGAGTATCTATCGGTGGGTCCCAGATGTTTAAGTATGTGTAATGTATTTATTTTATAAAAATATTAAATCAATGAAGTTCTGTGATTGATTGACAAGTTATATCATTTACTCTATCTAATGGTTTATTGGTTGCATCCATAAGTCAACAGACAAAAGCCTATGAATTTATTAAACAATCATATACAATTTCTCTCCTTTCTTCTTGGATAAGTAATAAATATAACATATTTTAATTACTGTTGCATACATACATTCTAAATGTGAAATATTTAAAATAATAATTGATGTGCTCTGTTTATTAATGCAATCAAGTAACTTGTATTATTGTAGTTCTTGTTTGATTCTTTATTCACATTGAGAATGATTTAACAAGTAGTTGCATTATAGAAGTAACAATTTGTTTCATACTTTTGGAATATTTCTCGAGTTTATTTTCAGATCATTCTTATCCTATAACAATTTCATCTTGATCTAGTCTTTTTCAATTGTTATAATATAGCTTTTTATATGTTGTATAATAGTATGATCTTGCAACATAAATCTTGTATTTTATTTCTAATTCTAATTTATAAAAGTAATCTATTTATTAGAATTGTTTTCGTATATTTCATTTAGGCTTACACCATTCTACTTAAATCAATTTAGGTTGAAAAAATTGAACTAATTTATATTTTTGCAGTTTAGTTAATAGTAACATATTAGCTTATTATTTAATCATAACTTAACATAGTAGTAGGTTTATAGTTAGTTTTAGGTTCATCTCGGATTCAATCCTTCGCAAGAAGAAAGGATCCAAGGCTAATAGAGCCTTTAAACTTGTCGAGGATAGCTATACCAAATGACCTGGGCTATTAAAAAGCCTTGGTCCAGGCCATTCCTCGGTTGTTCATTTAGATATATGTTTCCCACGTCAAAAAAATGGCACTAGAAGGAAGGCTCCTCCGTCTTTAAATGTAAAAGAGTGGTCATAAACATCAAAAAATTAGGTCACCTATTCACACTATAAGTCACATTGAACTACCTCCTGTTGAGACCTCAACAAGTTCTTAGCCACCACTTGAGCAAACCCATAGTGATTTAACTACATCAATAAGGCCTTACACACAACATGATATCGATGAAGCATTGCTAAAATCTTTGGAAGTTATTTCTCAAACACAAGAAAGAATTGAACGAATCGCTTCCCTCCAGACAAGTTTGTCTCCACATATAGTTACACCCCTTGATTTGCGCATACAAGGGCCTTTAGTGCTAGACAAACCTGTAGGTCCTTCACAAATTTTGTTACAACTAATTATCGATTGCACAATATCATTATTGGTATAATTGTTTATTTTCTTAAAATACTTGATAAATAACCAAGTCTATGAACACTAATACAATAATTACAAAGAACACTCGTAACTTTACATAATAATTACAAAACCACTGATAACACTTTTGATTTTGTATATGATAACGAGAAATTGAAAAAAGTGTCTTTATACAAGTAACTTGGAATTGATATTAGTAGAGAGTTCAATTGGAACTATAATATTGAGAAAATGATAAATGGAGGGTGGAAAACTTTATGGGCTTGAAAACAATTGTAAACTAGTAGACCTTTGGCTATGAGATAAGAAAAAAATCATCTTTGAGACTCTCATCACTCCTGTTGTCATATATGGATGTGAAGTTTGAGAATAGAGTGTCTCTTGATAACCTTAGAGAAATATGGAGTAGATCCAAAGAATTTTATTACTTATAATCTCAAAATTAGAGGCAATACATCCTATCATATCTTCCTTATAGAAAAGGGTCTTTTTCAAATTGAGAGCACAACTATGAATAGGTACTTAATATACAAAAGCAAGATAAACAACATGGATAACAAGAACCTCTCAAAATTGCTTTAGACTCAATATGGATGACAAGATGCTCCCAAAATTGCTTTGGAATGCAAAAACCAGTAGCACCTAAAGCGAGGGTGACATAAATATGTAAGTCTTGGCTAAATAATTAGGGAATAAAAGAAGAATTTGTTTTACAAAATGTCTAAGATATTAAAAATATTAATACAACTAAGTTTAAGAAAAATTTACGGTATGATACATATTTATAAAATATAAGAAAATTAAGATATCATAAGGAGTTAGTCAATGCTAATATTGAAAATTAAAAGTATTGCTTAGTTTTCAATATCATAAAGAAGAATCAATATTGTTACCATAACAACTGGTTTTTGCTGCTGCGCTCCCTAAGCCCGTGTTGCTGCACTCTCCCTTGGCCCTTCTGCTGATCGTTGCTCCAGCCCTGGCATGGCCCCTCCAGAATCCTCCCCGGAGGTGGCCGCATCCCAGATCCAGGCCCTAGCATTTTCAGCCCTCGTCAGCTCCTTGCCCCCTCCACGACCTAGACCGACGATCTCCAAATTCGTGAAGAAGCTTGATGGGCTACAGGAGGTTGTCCTTCCACCTTCACTCCCTCGTATGGCTGCTCTTTCTCTTGCTGAAAAGGGTCTCATTGGTCAGTTTACCAAGCTATGGCCCTCATCGAAGACTATGAAAAGATGGGTTGAACGGAACTGGTTTGATAAGATCAATGGAAAAATCTCCATTCAATTCTGTGGAAGGGGGTATTTTACCTTCCATTTTGAAACAAAAGAAGACAAAGATCTAATCTTCAGAAATGGACCCTATTTTATGGACACTAGAGGCTTGTATCTCAATAAATGGACGCCAGACTTTGATCCAGAAATGGATGTCCCAAACGTTGTACCTGTCTGGGTGCATCTTCCCCACCTCCCTCTACACTGTTGGGGGGATGATTTAGTTAGAGCCATCGGGAACGCAGTCAAAGAATTCATAGATCGAAGTGAACCAAAGGATAACATGCAAGCCTGCACCAGAATCTGTGTTGAGGTAGATCTGGGAAAAGGCCTCCCTGAGGCCATCAAGCTCAAAGTGGATGAATGGATGCATATTCAACAACTTTGCTACGAGCAGATCCCGTTTAAATGCAAGGTATGTCACAAGTATGGTCACTTTTCTAATTCGATGCTAAAAAATTATTCCAGAATATTACTCCAATCTACTCAAGCATCTTCCTACCACGATCACTAAAGAGATAAACAGTGCTCTAAACAGAGAAATTGAAGAAGAAGAGGTCAAAAGTGAAATCTGGGCCTTGCATCTGGACAAAGCTCTGGGGCCAGATGGATTTTCTATCACCTTTTACAGAGTTTATTGGGATCTAATTAAAAAGGACCTTGTGAAGATGATACAATGGACCTAGCGCAAGAAGCAAATTTGAGGTTACACCAATTCCACATTCCTTGCCCTGATCCCTAAAGAAAACCGCCCTTCTTCCTTCTCTAGATTTAGACCCATCTCTCTTTGTAATTCCTCTTATAAGCTCATCACTAAAATTCTTTCCAAGCGCCTCAAACCTCACCTTCATAGGCTCATCTCGGAAAACCAGGGCGACTTCATATCCCAAAGGAAAATTACTGACTCCATCCTCCTTGTTCAAGAAGCCATTCAGTCCAGTATCTCTCACAAAGAAAAAGGATTCATATTAAAGCTTGATCTTGCCAATGCCTTTGACAGGGTCAGGCATTCCTTTCTCCTCGCTATCCTTCAAAAAATTGGTTTTGAACCAAATTTTCTTGCTCTAATTAACTCCTGCATCTTGGGCCCTTGGATATCTCCTCTCATCAATGATTGACCAACCCCCTTCTTTCAATTCTCTCGAGGATTAAGGAAGGGTTGTCCTCTCTCCCCCTACCTCTTCATCCTCATGGGGGAATCCTCCAGCAAGGCCTTGGATCATATGAGATGAGTGGGTCTCATCACAGGCATCAAATTCGGCAATGGAGTTAAAAATATGAACCATTCTCAATTTGCAGATGATACTCTACTGATGGGAGGAGCTTCCAGCATCATTGCTCAGTGTTTTAAAAATGTCTTGGAAAAATTCATGCTCTGCTTCAGAGGTATGATCAATCACCAAAAAAGTTGCATTTATGAATGGAATGCATCTAGCCAAACCATAAACAACATTGCTAACATCTTTGGTGTTCCTTGAAAACTGAATTGGGGACATTTCACTTATTTGGGTATGCATGTGAGTGTTGGCCCTATGAAGGCTGAAGTTTGGAATGTCACCATTGAAAAAATGAAGAGAAAAGTCCAACAATGGGGCTCAATGTGGCTCAGTCCAGCAGGCCGCCTCATCCTTTTCATTTATGGACTCTCTTCCCTACCATTGTACCACTTCACACTCCTTCAAGCCCCTGCTATCATCCACCACAAAATTGAAGCCATCATCATATACTTTCTATGGCAAGGTGAAAGAATGATAAAAGGAAATATAACCGTGTCAAATGGAGGCATGTAATTCAAGACCATGAGCATGGAGGAATTGGAGTCCGCTCTCCCAAGCTCCTGAACACAGCCTTTGGAGGGAAGATTGTCTGGAGGCTCATCAATGGGAATCAAGCTTGGTGGAAAAACGTCATGGAAGTCAAGTATCTCAACACCACCCAACAACATCTCTTTGATCAAGAAATACCTAATAGACCATGCTCCAAAATCTGGCCTCTTAGCAAAAAAGCCATTCCCCTCCTACTCAAAATCTTTCCAAAGTTCCCATGGGAGGTAACACCATCAATATTGGGAAAGATCGAATTATGGGACAAATTCCCATCATTGACAGGCTTGGAACCCAATGCATTCTCTCCTTTAGCACTATGGGTCTTCACCTTCTAAGCCAATTCTCTAAATGGGATGCCCAAACTCAAATCTAGACTGGTTGGCACTTTCCAAAAGTTCCAGCCCATCTTGAAGCTGACCTTGGAAATCTTCAATCTCATCTTTATGGCTCAGCTCCTTTAAAAAAAGACAGTATTGATGGATTTCCATGGGACCCCTCCGGTTCAACATACACCATCAAAGCATCTTATCAACATCTATGCAATGAATATTATCCTATGCCTATCTAGTCTAATTGGAAGGTTGTATGGAAATCAAAAGCTCTCCCCAAGATTAAATTATTCATATGGACTCTCCTGAAAGATAAAATTTTAACTTCTGAAAATCTCAAGAAAAGAGGTGTGCTTGGCCCATCCAGATGCCCAAACTATCAAACAGAGGAAGAGATTGCCCACCATCTCTTCATCAGGTGTCCCTTTGCATCCCGCTGTTGGAATGAGCTCACCTCTTTTTTTCAGCCTTGCTGGGCGCATCATAGCACCATTGCTAAGGTCTTCCACTCTTGGAAAAGCAGCTACCCCTAGGGTAAAAAGAAGAACATAATTTCGAAGAGAGTTTGGGACACCCTTCCCTATGTGGCTTTGTGGAACATTTGGCTCACCTGGAATAGAATGATCTTCAGGAATAAAGAGCCCTCCTTTAGGAAAATTTGCAGAAAATATTGGAGCCTCATGCTAGAAACAATCTCTGCTAAATGCAACAACAAAATCGACTACAGGGATATTTGCGCGGAGGAAAGGATTTTCCTTCGTAATCTTCTGGATAGAAACAATAACATTAATCCTCCTCCAAAACAGCCCTACAAAGCAGATACAAGATGGAAAGTTCGACTTAAAGAAGAGGACTTTGCTGACTGGATAAAGAGCAGCGCCAGACCCTCCTTATTTTTTGATGGGGCATCCAAATTAAATCCGGGCATTGCAGGGGTTGGAGGCATCATAAGGAGTGAAAATGGTAACACTCTCACATCCTTTGAATGGGGTCTCGACTCCCTCTCAAATAACAGAGTGGAGGCCTTAGCCCTTCTCCAAGGTTTGCATCAGTTAAGGAAGCTTAATATCACAAACGTTATGGTCTTTGGAAACTATTCTATAATCATCAATTTTATGAATCACGATCATCCCACTGCTAATATAGCTCTCCGCCAAACTATCAGCAGATGCTGCACCCTCTTGGATGACATGAAGGACACATCCTTCTTTCACATCCTTCGCAATTTCAATCAGGACACTGACCTCCTTGCCAACTGAGCTTGTGCACGAGCCTCAGGGCATCTCCTATGCAATGATGTGCTAAATCTTGAGCCTCTGCCATGATCCAACCTCCATCAGTCTTAAGATCCTATACGATCCTGAATTCTGAACTCTCAGAACTTTCCAGCACCTTTTGTACTCGCTCCCACACCTTGCTCATGACCTCCTTGTCTCGTTTCTCCCCTTGAGCTGTCTCCTTTGGCCCTCCCTGTCCTATATATCTCCAATCCCCCAACACCTTATGCCATTATTATTCTCCCTCCTTGCGTTTCGCTCGCCCCCCTCTGCTCTTATTTCCCCTGCTTAGCATCCCGATTTACTTCGTCGGGCCCCTGCTGTTTTCAATGCCTCTGGCACCCTCATCTTTCGGCCCTTTTCCTATTCCCCCCTGCTTTGAAAGCACTCCTCATTAAATTCCAGATCTGGCATCCTCGCAGAGACTGGCACATTCACCCCTTCAGTCATCCCCAGCATTTACTACACCCCTTCTCTGTAACCCCTCTCAGCAGATTTTCACCCCCCCTTTTTGTAGACCTTGTGTTATTTTATTGCCCCTCCTATTCTCAAAAAATTTCTATAGCATGGCTCGAAGTGAAGATTCCCTCCACTGCGTGGATCTTCAAGCTGAACTTGAGCAGATCAGAGTTCACCAAAATATTCTGGACGCAAAGCTGCAAACTGAGGTAAAAATTTTGGATGAAAAACATGAAGCAGATGTTAATGTATTTCTCCACAGGGTCTCCTCACTCCAAATTCAGTTAAACACTCTTTCCAATCAATGTACACATGCTGAAGAATTGGTGCAAATTCTCAAATACATGTTGGAGAGGTGCAACGCTCCAAGCTCCAGCTCCAACAACTTGAGGAATGTTGGCACTGAAGACAATCCTGAAGACTCTACTACACGTCATATTAGCAACATCAATATTGATTAAGCATGTCTTTCAAATTTATCCTTCTTTTATCTCAGTTTGTCCGCATATATGCATCATCTGTATTTCAGCTCTTTTCGAAAACTAGAAACACAGGAAATGTAGCATTTTGCTGTAGCTACTTCCTTCACTGCATCACAAGCAGCCTAGCATGTTAACCATGGAGTTTTCCTCCTCTTTTTTTGGAATACAAAATAGCAACTGATTATGTTAAAAGAAGAAGAAGAAGAAGAATCAATATTGTTAAAATAGGTACTAAGTCTCGCACCCTACATAATGAAACTAGGTGTTGGACAATTAGCAAAACACCATGGCATGAAAGAATTTGTAGCTTTTGTTACATCAAGAAGGTTGAAGATAAAAAAAAACTTTCTTTGAAAGTGCCTTGCGTACACCTAAATTAAATATCAATTTCAAAATATTTTCACAACACTAACATTGCTAATATTTCAAATTATCAAAATTAGAATGACCTTAAAATGTTTATTCTAAAAATTGTTCGAAAACCAAAACACTATTATGAAAAAATTATGAAATCTTTTACTTTCTTTTAAGTTTAATAGACCAATTTTAATTTCAATAAACATTAATTATCATTATCATAATAACAATATAACTTACCATAAATAATAATAATAATGTAAATTTAAAAAGTAATTGTCAAACAAAATTAAATTGTTTTAATTATAATATATTTTTGTATTTTTATTTTGCATATAAACCAACCTTAAAATAAAAAAAGAAGGGTTAATTAATTTGTGTAATTGATTATGTCAAAATATTTTTAGGAATTGTTTTTATGACCCTGAAAACATAGTGATATAAATTTTTTTTTTCTCATCGTTTGAGATGCTTTATAGGAACAGACGTTATGTTTTTAACATTATGATATTATTTAATTATTAGTTAAAAAATAATGACAACGTTCCATTATATGTGATTATTACCGAAAGAGATTTTACAAATAATGTTAAAGTTTAAAACCACAGGGCATTCGCTCAAGCATGATAATATTTGGCACAATGCAAGCATTTAATGGATTTAGGGTTAAACCCTACTCATAATTTAGAGGATCGTTATGAACCATAATTATATTCTAGTTACGAATGGGTATTATGTAGTTTATAAAGTGATTAGTGTTAAAGTTAGAAACTTGTCATCACTGGTCAAAGGAGAAAATCAAACGTGTTAGCATTCTTCCCTCTTGTGAACTTTTCTTCTTGCCCTAAGGCAAGCTTTGTTATTGCTATGACGAAAGAATGTCCACTAGGTACAAGAAGTGTCATGTAGCTCCCCACTTATATTTGAAATGGGACCACCTCAAAGATCTAATAATTGCTCTAAGTTTGAAACTAATGATATAATCATTTATTTTTTGGGTGAAAGATGCATCATATAAGTATTAAGTGTTGAACTCTTAGTTAAACTGAGAGGGGGTGAATCAATTTAATGCTGTTGGATATGTGTTATATTCTTTCCATGACTAATCACAATGTTGGGTATGTGTTATATTCTTTCCACGACTCACGCGTAGGGGGGTAAGAGGGGGGGTCACAGGGGGGACGGTAGCCCCCCCTGTTGGGGTCCGGGGCGGCGCCCCGACGAAAATTTTTTGGTCCTTAATTTCCGGTGGGCGGTCCGCGCTGATGGTTTTGCACATGGTTTTGGGGTATGATGGTTTTCGACCCCTGGTATTTTTTTGTATATCCAGTCAAGAGAACTACGGTTATGTTCTAATCCAGGGTTAATGGATTAGGGTTTATGTATGCTTTAGCATGTATATATATGTGTTGTAACACTAAAAGGAATATAATGAAAAATCAAGCTGGTCGTCTTGATTTGGGATCCAGGGGAAAATCTCTGTGTTTATTTGTTTTATGTTTTATGCTCTCGCTATTGTTTATTTTATGTTATAAGATTCATATGTAGATAATTTCTGTTCAGGGTTAAAACCTACATTTGGTATAAGAGATGTTTCAGCTTCAAGGGGATGCCTTTGCTGCTAAGGGTTTTTTGCTCGGGCCTGAGTTGGACCCTGTTCAGTGGCAGATCTGCGGGATCGATTCTTGCGGTGAAAGAAGATGGCGAGCGACAGAAAGATAAAGATCGAGAAATTTAATGGTCATACTTTTGAGTTGTGGAAGCTCAAGATGGAGTATCTACTAGTGGATAAAGATCAGTGGATCGCGGTAGATCCAGGTACTAAACCAACGACAATGTCAAATGAAGATTGGAAGAAACTGGATCGGAAGGCTAAGAGCACAATACGGTTGTGTGTCTCAGATTCAGTATTGTTGAATGTATCTGGGGAAGCTATGACAAAGAATTTGTGGGAAAAACTTGGGACTTTGTACCAATCTAAGTCTTTGGCGAATAAGTTGTTCCTGCGGAAAAGCTATATAACCTGAGGATGAAGGATGGAGACTCGGTGATAGAGCATCTGAACACCTTCAATACTATGGTAAGTCAACTGTCATCTATTGATATTAAAATCTTAGATGAAGATAAGTGCATCAGTTTGTTGTGTTCTCTACTAGACTCATGCGACAGTCTGGTTATTGCAATAGGTAGCAATACAACTACGTTGAATTTTGATGACATTGTCTCAGCCTTGTTGTAAGAGGAAATGAGACGGAGAAATATGGAGGGCCAGAATGGATATGCCTTATCTATACGAGGAAGGTCCCAAAACAGAAACAAGAATAAGGTTTTGAGTGGGAGATCCAAATCTAGAGGGAGATCTAAATCTCCTGGAAAGTTTGTAAAGGTATGTTGGAAATGCAGAAAGGAAGGGCACTACAAAAGGGACTGCAGATCTAAAGCTCCTGAGAAAGGAAAGGGATCTGATGATGCTCCTTCTGCAGAGGAAAAAACCACCTCCGATGAAGGTGGGGATGTGTTTTTGGCTTCTTCTTCAAATACACATGTAGATCATGAGTCATGGTTGATTGACTCAGGTGCATTCTTTCACTTCACTGCCCATAGGGAGTGGTTCTGCGAGTATGAGAAGCATGATGGTGGTGATGTCTTTCTAGGGGATGATAGGAAGGCCAGAATTGTCGGACGTGGAAAGTTCAAGCTGAAGCTACAAGGTGGAAGGATTAGAACACTTCCTGGTGTTCTGCATATTCCTGCATTGGCTAGAAATCTAATTTTTGTAAGCAAGATGGATGATGCAGGTGTAAAAACAGTGTTCGAGAAAGATGTCTGCAAGATGGTTCCGGGAGAACTGGTATTAATGTGGGGAGTTCGAACTGGAACTCTGTACAAGCTATAGGTAGCACTATTATTGATGGTGTAACAGTTCTATGGTTCCTGAAAGTGGAGCGGAAAGCCTAGCTGTCTCTGGAGAAAAGACCATGCTATGGCATCAAAGGCTTGGACATATTGGAGAGAAGGGCCTTCAGATACTGCGTAGAAATGGTATGGTAGAAGGTATGTCTAATTTCTCTTTGGATTTCGATTTCTGTGAACATTGTGTATATGGGAAGCAGAATCGGGTGAGTTTTCCTTCTGGTGCTAAGAGGGCGAATAAGATATTAGAACTTGTGCACAGTGATGTGTTTGGACCTGTGTCAGTTCCATCACTGGGAAAGTCTGTGTACTATGTTTCATTCATAGATGACTTCTCAAGGAATACATGGATATATTTCTTGAGGAAGAAATCTGAAGTCTTTAACAAATTTAAAGAATTTAAGGCTCTGGTGGAAAACCAGACAGAGAAGAAGATAAAGGCGCCGAGGACAGATAATGGTGGGGAGTTCTGCAAGAAGGAATTTGAAGAGTTCTGTAAGAAGTGTGGTATAGCACGGTAGAAGACTACTCCATACACACCTCAGCAAAATGGAGTTGCAGAAAGAATGAATAGAACACTGATGGAAAAGGCAAGAAGCATGCTCAATGGTACCGGGTTAGGACAAGAATTCTGGGCAGAGGCAGTGGAGACTTCATGTTACTTAGTTAACAGATCACCTTCATCAGCGTTGGAGGATAAGACCCCACATGAGGTATGGACTGGTAAGAAACCCTCTCTTTCACATCTAAGGGTATTTGGATGTGATGCATATGTACATGTTCCAAAGGAAAAAAGGACCAAGTTGGATAATAAATCTGAAAGGTGCATCTTTATTGGGTATAAGGATGGTTTAAAGGGTTACAAGCTTTGGAACCCAGAAACAAGGAAGGTTGTGTATAGTCGAGATGTGGTGTTTAGAGAGGTGAAAGATGTTGTTACACATGAAGTCCTACCAAAGGAACCTGAGAAGATAGAGTTTGAGCTAAAGGAGGATGAATCAGACTCTACAATAGAAGAAGATTTAGAAGAGGAAGAGCCAAAAACCCCAGCTTTGAGAAGATCAGTTCGGGAAAGAAGGCAACCAGAAAGGTATAGTCCATCTGCTTTCTGTTTAGGTTTTGCCTTAACTATAACTGATGATGAACCCAGAACTGTCAGGGAGGCAGTAGATTCATAGGATGGAAAACTCTGGAAGGAGGCCATGGTTGATGAAATGGCATCCTTGCACAAAAATGAGGCATGGGATCTGGTGGAGTTGCCGGCTGGAAGGAAGCCCATCGAGAGCAAATGGGTGTTTAAGAAGAAGATGAATGTAGAAGGCAAGGTGGAGAAATACAAAGCTCAGTTGGTAGCAAAAGGTTATTCCCAGGTGCCGGGAATTGATTTTGGTGATATTTTTTCTCCTGTTGCCAAAGTTACTTCTATTAGATTACTTTTATCTGTTGCTGCTGCATTTGATTATGAGAGAACAGATGGATGTGAAGACAAAATTTCTTCATGGGGATCTAGAAGAGGAGATCTACATGAAGCAACCCGAAGGCTTTATGGTGAAGGGTAAGAAAGAACTGGTGTGCAGGTTGAAGAAGTCTCTGTATGGGTTAAAACAGTCACCAAGGATGTGGTATCAGAAATTTGATACCTATATACGGGGACTTGGCTTCACCAGAAGCAAGGAGGATCACTGTGTTTATTTTAAATTAATTGTTGACCGTGTTATTTATTTGTTATTGTATGTGGATGATATGTTGTTGATTTGAAATGACAAAGAAATTATCCAAGATTTGAAGACCCAACTGTTCTCCAAATTCTACATGAAGGATCTTGGTACTGCAAACTATATTTTGGGCATGGAAATTAAGAGAGACCGAGAAAAGAGGAAGCTCTGGTTAAACCAGAGGAAGTATGTCGAGACTATATTCCAGAGGATCAATATGCAGGATAGTAAACCGGTGAATGTTCCTATTCCTGTAGGTGTAAAGTTGTCTGTTGAAAAGTGTCCCAAGACACAAGAAGAAGAGGAGGATATGTCTCGTGTTCCATATGCAAGTGCAGTGGGTAGCCTGATGTATGCAATGGTCTGTACTAGACCAGACATTGCACATGCAGTGGGAGTATTGAGCAGTTTTATGTCAAACCCAGGGAAGGAGCATTGGACAGCAGTGAAGCGGGTTTTCAGATATTTACGTGGCACTAGTGATTATGGCTTGTGCTACCAGAGAAGACCAGGATTGGAAAGAATGTTGGACATTCGTGGTTTTGTTGATGCAGACTGGGCTGGAGATCTGGACCAAAGAAGATCTACAAGTGGGTATGTGTTTAGCCTATTTGGAGGCACAGTCAGTTGGATGAGTAAAAGACAGTTTGTAGTGGCTCTTTCAACTACAGAGGCAGAATACATGGCAGCCACTCATGCAAGCAAGGAAACAGTTTGGTTGCAGAGATTGTGTTCAAGTATGGGGTTGGTACAACAAGCTATAATGATAGACTGTGATAGCCAAAGTGTAATTTTCTTGGCTAAGAACCCTGCTTATCATTGAAAGACAAAGCACATTGATGTTCAATATCACTTTGTTAGAGATATTATTGAGGCTAAAAGGTGGACACTTTGAAGAATGTTTATGGCTGAGTAGTATGTGAGCACTCGGTTCTGAGAAACAATGGGTGTTGAAGAATTGGGCCAATGACTAAGCTCTCCTGTGGCGCCCTGCAGAAAGAAAACAACAAGTGGGAGAATGTTGGGTATGTGTTATATTCTTTCCACGACTAATCACGCGCAGGGGGGTCACAGGGGGGGCAGTAGCCCCCCCTATCGAGGTCCGGGGCAGCGCCCCGACGAAATTTTTTTGGTCCTTAATTTCCGGTGGGCAGTCCGCGCCCATGGTTTTGCACATGGGTTTGGGGTATGATGCTTTTCAGCCCCTGGTATTTTTTTGTAGATCCGGTCAAGGGAACTACGGTTATGTTTTAATCCAGGGTTAATGGATTAGGGTTTATGTATGCTTCGACATGTATATATATGTGTTGTAACACTAAAAGGAATATAATGAAAAATCAAGCTGGTCGTCCCGATTTGGGATCCAGGGGAAAATATCTGTGTTTATTTTTTTTATGTTTTATGCTCTCACTATTGTTTATTTTCGATTATAAGATTCGTGTGTAGATAATTTCTGTTCAGGGTTAAAACCTACAAATGCATTCATGGTATTTTAAAACTTTCTTTTACACTTATTTACACCTTCATTTCATGATCAACTTAATGTATAATGGAACAAATATCTTAATAAGTGAGCAACAGATATTAAGCAGATTGAATGCAAAATATCAACACATAATAATCATGCACATAGCTAACAGATATATGTGGAAACCCATAAGGGAGAAAACCACATCTTATTATTGTTGTGATGCAAAGGCCATCTCCAACTCCCTCTCACCACTAATTTTCTATAGGCTCCAACCTACAGGAGGCTATATCCTCAAATTCTGCTAGCTACAAATTGCAAGGAAGCTCGAACTCCCATCTGTTTTCTGTAGGCTACAACCCACAGGAGGCTCCTACCTCAACCGGCTCCAACTGGAACTCTATCAAGCTACAACTTGAAATGGAAGCACCAACTCCCATGTATTTTCTGTAGGCTACAACCCACAGGAGGCTCCTACCTTAACCAGCTACAACTAGACATCTATCAAGCTACAACTTGAAATGGAAGCACCAACTCCCATGTATTTTTTGTAGGCTACAATCCATAATGTTATCACAAAATCTAACCCTGATAGGCTGCTCATCAAGTAGACTCTGAGTAACTCTTTCAAACCAATCTTTTGGCTGAGGCTTAGCCTCCTCAACCTAAGAGGGCTCTCTCAATAGGTTTAAGATTTTCAATTAATGATTAGATGGCTAACTCTAGAAATAAAAAAGGAAAAAATGTATAACTGGTTGAATCACAGATTAGAAAATACTCATTGGGCCATGGAGTCAAATTAGTCTTCAACAAAACATCACAATCAGTTAAACATGGAAGTCAAGGCACTTGGAATCTAGGTTTATAAGTGAAAACAATAACACAGTGAATAAGCACAATCTACAAGCATGTGAAGTATGTTAGAGCATTATTCAATGAATTATAAGTAACACATTTTCATACCATTGCAAATAGGTAATTGAAAAAGGCCATAGTAATAGCAAACACATAAACCCCTTGTGAATCTTGAGTAGTAAAACTGATCTCTGTATTAAGTTGAAAAATATCCAATAACCTACAATAACACAACTACTTTGCTAATGAAAAAGACAGCCCATTAAAATTAGACCTCATGCTCTATATATAGCATTTATAGTCTAGGATTCTATGATCCTCCACTAGAGAATTCGAATTCATAGTGTTTGACACCTTTCCTAATCATGAAACATGATATTTATTACAAATTGACAGCTAGAACCCTAATGAGCAGTCCTATTTCAAATAGGACTAAAACTCTTTAATTTTCTTCCTAAAAACCTTATCTAATCTTTATTTCATCCTTTTCCACCTGCAATCCCATGAGGTCGAATTTCAATGCTGTCTTCAACTTTGATGTAACCCTGCTGCTAATGACCCAAACTGTCTTAGAAATCAGGAGACAGATTTCCTGTTTTTCATCCCTTTGATTCCTTTATCTGTTTTGAGCATTTTAACCATTAACTAATCCTGTATACATGTTTCATGTTGTCAAAAATTCACCATATATCTTCAAACCTCCATTTGTGTAGAAACTAGACTTCGAATAATGTAAAAGGACAAAGGATAAGCCTGTGCTACGAAAGCAGCTCAGTTTCGTAGCGCAGTGTTTTGCTCATTTTTTCAATTAGATTTTGACTTGTTTTCTTCAATGAAACCTTCACATGCCATTTTTACACTCCTACCAACTATTTCAAATCAAAATTGATCAAACTTCCCCCAAAACTTGATGTGAAAATGTGCTAGAAGACTACTTCAGTAGTTGCAAGTTATTCTTGTTTTTCCCCTGAAAATTAGGTCTTGGGACAGGGCCTTTATCTTTTCATCCAAAATTTATTTTGTGAAACTGAAGGAGGCTTTTGGAGACCAGTTTTTCTTGAACAAAAACCTCTCTTTATTTTTTTAAATACCTCTCCTACTGCCCAGAACATGTCTTTGACCAGCATGTGTAAGAATGGAAAATTCTGATTTTTGAAAATATGGCTTCAAAGAAAGCCATGTATCTCCCAACTGATAACACTTGTGAGAAAAGTGAGATATTTTATTGTATCTGGAGATTTTATGAAGAAAAACCTCCTCCATAATTGTAAAATACCTTTTCGTGTGGCTAGAAACTGATCTTGAAGTGAAATACTAAAACCAAAAAGGAAAGTTTTTCTCTCAATGACTTTCAGAAGTTTCGTAGCGCAAGTTGAGTCATCAATTTCTCCCACCTCATAATGAATTTGAAGAAACTTAAAGAGGTTTTTGTAGTTAGTTATGTTAGGAAGTAAAAACTCTTTCAGTTTTAAAAAATTCATTTTCAGTTACCCATAAAATACCTTGGAAATTTACTACTAAAACCAGAAAACATAGTTTTTTGATGAAAAAGGCTACTTCAGCAGTTTCGTAGCGCGCTACGAAAATAGTAGCATTTTTGTAGCGCAAAAATGGTTTTTTACACTGGCTATGCTGCAAAAACGTGGTTTCATGGCTTATTGCAAAAACTTTTTTTCATAAGTTAAAAAACCTAACTTCTAAATGGATGATGGGACCTTTAAACCATGAAATGAGACTTCTCAACTTAATTTGGAAATGGAAGTGATAAATTTGAGACTTCAACCCTATCACTTACCCCTTTAAGCATGAAATGACTCAAAACCTATTTAATACCATGACTAGAAACAAGGTAAAATTTCAAAGTTTAGAAATTTTTTTAAGGTGATAACACACAGGAGGCTCCTACCTCAACCAACTACAACTGGACATCTATAAAGATACAACTTGATATGGAAGCACCAAATTCCTCACTTTACAATAAAATCATATGCCGATTTACCTGGATATTAGCTCTGTTTTTGTCCTTCTTCACTGCTGTCCTTCCATCCTTCATATCTGCTTTAAATCATCTCTGGATCTTCACAGCTTCTCTATCTTCTCTTTCTTCTTCTTCCACTCTCTAACATATTTATGCATATCACAATAACATCATTTATAGAGATAAATTTATAGATGTTTGCATTCCATATGGGAATATGAAATTAATAGGTATGACTCTTTTCCTTCCACCTTCTCATTTCCTCGCTCAACATTTCAGGATGTTACAACTCTATATACTCATTTCAGTATTTAATTGGAGTTTTCTTTGCCTACGGAGACTTGCCTTTGCATCACAAACAATATAAAATAAATAATACATTTACAGTTACAATCAATTATTTTACTCAACCCTTTCATTTTCTTAGCTTTGTTGTGTGTTTGTCCTATTTCGCTTCCTGTCCTTTTGTATTTTCTGTTTTTGCCGTTATATTCCAACTTTGTTGCATAACTTCCCCTTTTAGCCCGAGCCTTTTCATTTGCCTTATTTCCGCAAGACTGTTCTACACGAGCTCTTGGTCCTTTGTTCTGTGTTCATGTCTTTCCTTGTAACCTATGGGGTATGACCCACATAACTCCATTTATACACGCAATGGATTAAAAATCCGAGTTTTATCAACATACATACATTTTGCGATCAAACATCGCATATTAACATAACATACTCTTAGAAATCAAACAACGTGTTTATAACATACATGGAACAGGGCTATCGGGTCCCACAGAAACTTGAACCAATCACATTTCATCGCAAATACTTGCCCGTAGGTTTCCCACTCTACCGATAGCGATAAACCATAAGCCATGTGATTTGCGATATGTGCTTGTGCGCGATGCTGACACGTGGACTCCCTTTATCGCATCGCGTCATTTTATCCTTACCGCATCACAACCAAAACAACATACCTTGCGATGTCTTGAAGTTAAACCCTATTTCTTGTGGGATGTGATGTTGCGCAATGTTGACACATGTCCCTCCATTTTGAATTGCAAAACTTTAAACTAAATTGTGGTTTCCTTACTGCTATCCCCTAAGTGTTGCGATGTGCGGTATGCGGGCGAGGTCCACATCATCATGCCATGTCACCCTGCCATGTCACTGCCACATCACCTTGTCATGTCATCATAAATTACCTGCGATTCGTGGGGTTGGGGCCACGTCATCACCATGTCACTGCCACGTCATCTTCACGTCACTACCACATCATCTTTACGTCACGGCCATGTCATCTTTACGTCACTACCACGTCATGTTTACGTCATTGCTCATACTTCACAGTTCACAACTTATAACCGTTTAACTTAGTGGTTACCTCTATTTTGTGTGATCTGCGATATTGCACCGTGCAAACACGTGTCCCTTCTCCACTTCACATCACAAATGTTTTAAATTACCATGCAACGCCTTAATGCTAAAATCTTAAATGTTGTGATTTGCGAAATCGCTCCTGAAGCGATTCGATCTCTGCCGTCCATCCCTCGCCTTCACTTTTGCGATCTAATATGACTATTCATTCAACTCCCTTGGAATTCTTCAAAGAATTATATACCTTAGTTGATTTTTTGTTTGTTTACACTGTCTCGCTTTGTAACTCCAGTTTCTCCCCGCTGTTCCTCCTATGCTTGTTCCTGAGATTGTCTTTGTTATTGAATGTCATCCCGAATTATCACACTCGACATCTACCCTTTTCATACTGATTAAAGCCCTCTTTGTCTCTCAGCTCTCGCCTCTCTCTCTTGGCTTAATCATCTTTGTTTAATTCACCTCTTCCTCTTGGATCTCACCTCTTCTTGCTTCTGTTATGTGTAAGATCTCTGGTCCTCGCTGTGTCTTGCAAATACGATTGACTTCTGATCTTCGCTGAAGCAATTCGTTGCCTCTCTGCTTCATCCGCTACCTCTGCTGTATTCACTACCTCTGTTGTCCCTACTTCTTTGCTGCCTCTGCTACCTTTCTGTGTTTGGTGCCTTCTAGCTGCATTCACTGCCTCTCTTCATTCACTACCTCTCTGCTTTTTCTGCTTCTCTGCCTTTGCTGTATCTCTGTTGCCTTTACATCATTTCTGGTTCTAGTGCTGCTCCTTTGTGCTCCTTTTCCATCAATGAAATTATTTCCAACCGTATCTCCCTTTGGCATTGATGGCAATACTCTAATACTTCCTCCAGGACTTCCTCCCCCTTTCATTCTGAGAAGTGTCTTTTCTTCCTCTGCTTGCTTTTCAGAAGAGACTTTCTTCTTCTGCTTGCTTTTCCTCCCCCTTTGACATCAATGGAAAAGGGTTTCACATTTCCCAGTGTATTTTCTATCTTTTCATTTCCTCTCTCTGAGTTTTGTTTAGGCCTTCTTCTTCTGACTTTATACCTTGCTGCTCCAGACTGGTGTACAATAGTTGTTGGGAGAACACTTTGAGAATCATTGAAATTGTATATATATGCATAGTAAGCTCATATCATCCCAAAGCACAGACTCCTTGCACTTGTATAAAGTTGAAAGTGATGATAAGGACACTTCATAGAACAAAATTATATAATCAGACTTATATAATCAAAGAGGCATCATTGGAACAATATAAAATACTGAGAATACTCCATACAATATATAAAGTCTGCTCCAAATATACTTCAGTCCATATTTTGATATTCATCTGAGATACATATCTGTAGTAGACATATTTTCAAATATGATGATGCCAAATATATCTTTTATAGATGTGGTTCACCTTTACTGCCTATTGGTGGTGATATGTGCTAGACCGCTAACAGGGATATTACACTAACAACCGAAAGGCCCTTGATACTGATGTGAACAATGAATCAAACCAGAACTTACAACTTATTGTAAGATTAGAAAATATCTTTCAATCTAAGAGACCAAATGATTTTACTATTTGTATAGAGCACTTTCAAAACAAACCCTTGAGGCTAGATACTTTCAATGTATTAATCAGTCTCACTTATCAACTATTCAATTTTATTTATGACATAAGGGGGTATGTCTGTCAATGATCAATTATCTTCAATGGTGACATACCGGCAATTCCTTTCTATAGAAGTAGGATTTATATGAATCAATAGCAAACTCTTGAGCTTCAAATGTAATATTAACACAACTAGTGCTTCATACTCCAGATACTTTAACTGTTCTATCATGATTATCTTCAACAAAACATCTTCAAGTTGTTTAATTGAAATCTTAGCAACCAAAATTCACACAGTTTTGTGAATGATCTTAAGAAAGAGGCCTTGAAGATATATCTATACTAACTTGAGGAAGACATGCATTTATATCTAGAAATAGATACTGCTTCAATATATCCGAAAAACCATACCATCAATATAATACTTCAAGTGTAAACAAGATAATGATCCTTTAGCACTTTTATTGACCTTTTCATGCTTTAATAATGTAGATAACGCTGGGAATGCTACCTTGATGTACTTCTGCTATAATACTTTGATCCTGAGGACCTGTACCATACAACTGCTCCACTGATGACACTTGGTATTCTGCTAATAGGTAGGCTGCTTGTTCCAAATGCCGATTGATACTAATTTGATAATCCATGCAGTATCACTTTAGCTCACACATACACCCATAGTTAAGATAACCTTCATAGTTTCTATTATTGAGCTCTCCACTGTTCTCAACAACAATCATCAAAATACTGAATCTGATCCTGGCATCATTAACCTTTTGCTTATTCTGTCATTTCGGTTTAAAGGAATGTCACTCCATATTCCTTTCTAGGAATGCTCTAGAATCATTTCTTCTCTATATACACTTCAACTATTCTAAACATAATGATATTTGGGAAGACATCTTCAGTTTCTTTACTTGGAATCTACAAGGGCAGACCACTCATAGTTTTATCACTCATTTAACTGCTTTCCTCTCAAGGGAACCTTCTATAGATGAATGATGTAATGATATAATGATGATAAGAATTTCTCTTACTCATCCTTCTTAAATTTTTTTCATTTTTAACTCTTGTAGCCATGGAAATAATTTGTGTACTTGGTGAAAGGTTGTCCTCTACATTTGTTTGCTTGAGGTAGTCCTTTCATTGGCTACATATTTTGTTGGTTGGATTGGATTTGCTTTGTCTTACAGTATGCCGCAATATGTCCAAGTTTGTGGCAGGAAAGACAAGTGATACTTCTCATGGGAGGAAAGTACCTTCTTTGAAAACTTCTACATTTATTCAATTCATATTCAAGAGTGTATGAGCCTTTTTCAGCTGACTGTTTCTTCCTCTCATTCTCTGTCCTTTCATGTTGCTGCTTGTTTCTGTTTGTTTCTTTACAACTCATGTTCTTGCTAGCTTCTACTTCTGTAGGAATCTTTTGAGCTGCTTTATTATCCTTTACATCTTTTACAAAAATGATATTCTTGTTATCTTCTACCTTGGACTTACTGGTTTCTCCTTCATAGCCTATCCAAACCTTTATGAGAGGAGAACTTTGAGCATTTATAATCTGGTCCAACTATCCATAACTTTTCATTTGTGGAATATTCATAATTAGTGGCAATTTGGGCCTTCTCTGATTTCATCCTGACGCTTACCGCCTCTTCTTCCAATCTTCCGCATTCCATAATTTTCTCTCTTATTTGGTGCAAAAGAATGTCTTCTAATTTCCTTGCTTCTTCAAGTAGTGCCTTCAGGCCAACAATTTCTTCCTTATCTTCATATTCTCTCTCAACACATATTTGCACCAATGTCTTAAGCTTTTTGTTTTCATTCTTCAATCTTTCTATTCCAGTCAAGGTTGTGTCAAGTTTGTATTTTTCCTCAACTGTAATGTTTTCATGGTACTCACATCCATTCACCCTAGCAGGTATTTCATTTGATTGACCTTTTTCCTTTTGAGAGGAATTTTTCTTCTTCTTCTGGTTTATCTTCTCCTTCTTGATAATGCATCCACTAGTGTCTCCTTCATGCATGAGATGCAATCTATTCCAGATTCCTTTTGCAAAGGTTAAATCCATTATTAAATCAATATCCTTGTTATGAATACTGTTAGATAGCAAACATTTTTCCTTGGCACTCCACTTTTGTTATTGAAAAGAGGGAGAATCTATGTAGTAACCATCACATACAAGCTTCCATACCTCAGGTTCATAAGGCATTAAATCTTTTTTAATATTATCTCTCCATTCAGGAAAATTTGTTGTATTTAATAAGGGTACATTTTGATAGTCCATGATTCAACCAGATCTATTTCAAGCTATTAGGCTTACACCAAAGGAACCCGCTATGATACCAATTTTTGAACCCTTAGTTACACTGAGAGAGGGGGGGGGGTGAATCAGTTTAATGCATTCATGGTCTTTTAAAAGTTTCTTTTACACTTATTTACACCTTCATTTCATGATCAACTTAATGTAGAATGGAACAACTATCTTAATAATTGAGCAACATGTATTAAGCAGATTAAATACATAATATCAACACATAATCATCATGCACATAGACAACAAATATAAGTAGAAACCCATAAGGGAGAAAACCACATCTTATTATTGTTTTGATGCAAAGGAAAGCTCCAACTCCCTCTCACCATTGATTTTATGTTGGCTCCAACCTACAGGAGGCTACTACCTCAAATTTTGCAAGCTACAACTTGCAAGGAAGCTCCAACTCCCATCCGTTTTCTGCAGGCTACAACCCACAGAAGGCTCCTACCTCAACCAACTCCTACTGGACATATATCAAGCTACAAATTGAAATGGAAGCACCAACTCCCATGTATTTTCTGTAAGCTAAAACCCACAGGAGGCTCCTACCTCAACCAACTACAATTCGACATCTATCAAGATACAACTTGAAATGAAAGCACCAACTCCCATGTATTTTCTATAGACTACAACCCACACAAGGTTCCTACCTCAACTAGCTACAACTAAACATCTATCAAGCTACAACTTGATATGGAAGCACCAACTTCCTCACTCTACAATAAAATTATATGCTGATTTACCTGGATATTAGCTCTTTTTTCTTCTTCTTCACTGTTGTCCTTCCAGCCTTCATATCTGCTTTAAATCATCTTTGGATCTTCACATATTCTCTATCTGCTCTTTCTTCTTCTTCTTCCACTCTCTAACATATTTATGAATATAACAATAACATCATTTATAGAGATCACTTCATAGTTGTTTGCATTCCATATGGGAATATGAAATGAAAAGGTATGACTCTTTGCCTTCCACCTTCTCATTTCCTCGCTCAACATTTCAGGATGTTACAACTCTATATACTCATTTTAGTATTTAATTGGAGTTTTTCTTTGCCTACGGAGACTTGCCTTTGCATCACAAACAATATAAAATAAATAATGCATTTACAGTTACAATCAATTATTTTACTAAATCCTTTCAATTTCTTAGCTTTGATGTGCTTTTGTCCTCTTCTGCTTGCTGTCCTTTTGTCTTTTCTATTTCTGCCGTTATATTTCAACTTTTCTGCATAACTACCCCTTTTAGCCCAAGCCTTTTTGTTTGCCTTACTGCCGCAAGACTTTTCTACACGAGCTCCTGGTCCCTTGTTCTGCGTTCATGTATTTCCTTGTAACCTGTGGGGTATGACACACATAACTCCCTTTATACACACAACAAATTACAAATCCAAGTTTTATCAACATACATACGTTTTGCGATCAAACATCGCATATTGACATAACATACTCTTAGCAATCAAACAACACGTTTATAACATACATGGAACAGGGCTATCGGGTCCCACAGAAACTTGAACCAATCACATTTCATCGCAAATACTTGCCCCCAGGTTTCCCACTCTACCGATAGCGATAAACCATAAACCATGCGATCTGCGTTATGCGCTCGTGCGCGATGCTAACACGTGGACTCCCTTTATTGCATCGCATCATTTGATCCTTACCGCATCCCAACCAAAACAACATACCTTGTGATGTATTGAAGTTAAACCCTATCTCTTGCGGGATGCGATGTTGTGCAAGGTCGACACGTGTCCTTCCATTTCGCATCGCAAAACTTTAAACTTAACTTGTTATCGCCTTACTGCTATCCCCTAAGCGTTGCGTTGTGCGGTATGCGGGCGAAGTCCACGTCACACTGCCATGTCACCTCCATGTCACGTTGCCACACCATCATAAATTACCTGTGATCTGTGGGGTCAGGGCCACATCATCTACCACGTCATCTTCACGTCGCTGCCACGTCATCTTTACGTCATTGCCACGTCATCTTTACGTCACTACTTGTACTTCACAGTTCGCATCTTATAACTGTTTAACTTAGTGGTTACCTCTATTTCATGCGATCTGCGATATTGCGCCGTGCCAAAACGTGTCCCTTCTCCACTTCACATCGCAAATGATTTAACTTACCATGCAATGCCTTAAAGCTAAAATCTTAAATGTTGCAACTTGCGAAATCGCTCCTAAAGAGCTTCGATCTCTACTATCCATCTATCGCCTTTACTTTTGCGATCTTAGCTTTACTGTCCGTTCGCCTCCCTTGGAATTCTTCAAGAATTATCTACCTTAGTATATTTTTCATTTTTTTACATTGTCTCGCTCTGTAACTCCGGTTTCTCCACAATGTTCCTCCTGTGCTTGTTCTTGAGCTTGTCTTTGTAATTGAATGTCATCCCGAGTTATCACACTCAACATCTACCATTTTCATATTGATTAAAGCCCTCTCTGTCTCTCGGCTCTCGCCTCTCTCTCTTGGATTAATAATAATTGTTTAATTGGCCTCTTCCTCTTGGCTCTCGCCTCTTCCTGCTTCTGCCATGTGTAAGATCTCTGGTCCTTGCTGTGTCTTTCAAATCCTATTGCCTTCTACTGTGCGCTGAAGCAATTCGTTGCCTCTCTTCTTCATCTGCTGCCTCTGCTGCATTCCCTGCCTCTATTGTCTCTGCTTCTTTTTTGCCTCTACTGCCTTGCTGCCTTTGGTACCTTTTTACTGCATTCGCTGCCTCTCCTACATTCACTGCCTGTCTACATTTGCTGCCTCTTTGATTTTATTGCTTCTCTGCCTTTGCTATATCTCTGCTGCCTTTACATTATTTTTGGTTCTGGTGCTACTTCTTTGTGCTCCTTTGCCATAAATGAAAATATTTCCAACATTAAGGAGATGTGTAATGTTGGCACTAAATTAATAATTAATGAATAATAATAGTTTAATATAAGTTTTCAAGTTTACTTAGTGTTAAATTAGCATGTGAAACTTTTTGTTTATGGACCGGGGACTTTTATGTACATTAATATATCAAGGTGTGTATGTCCCATCTTACTTTGGATTTGAATATGTGATAATAAATAAATATTTCAAAGTCAATGTTAAAGTAAATATAAAATACGTGTGTACATATATATTTTTCCAATGAAAAATTCATAATATTGTTTATCATACAAAGAAATGATATAACATTTAACAAGGATCATGTTGGCAAGCCAACCCCTCTCTTTTATTTTATTATTTTACTTTTTAAAAATAAATAAAGGGCTTCTCTTTATATTTCGTTTTCCCACATGTTTTCATATGATTGGATTTGTATTAGCTAAATTCCTGCATTATTTCTTTTATCATCACCTTGATTGTTGTTGGTTTAAGATGGGATCTTTATCGCCATGCATTTTAATACAAGGATTGTCTTCTTAATCTCTATGATTGGTATTAATAAATAGTTGCTCTCAATTGCGAGAAAATTGTTAAATTAAGAGTTGCTACAAAATCGTAGATTCTGTAGCTGCTCATAGTCGTATTTATAGCGTTAATGAGGTATTAGTTATACACTGTCATAATGATTCTCTATACTTGTCCTTTATTTCTATAGTACCTATGCTTTCAAATTTTTTATTTTCTTATTCATGGTCCTAGCCTATAATGTATAACCTTAGTTGGTTGCGCTATGTGTTTTATTTGATTGGTGATATGAAATAACCATGCCATATCTTCTTTGATATGCACATTTAATGACCCTTTCATTTTGATGTGAATACATGATTGTGGCGATTCATTTCACAGATATGCACTCATGGTTAGGTATCACTTAGCCCATATTAGTGATCATTGGGACATGTTTCTCACTCATAATGGTAATAGAAAACCCCCACCATTTGATCAAGTTCAATCCTCCGCCACTACTCATCCTAAAGCCTCTCCGATTGATACAAATCTATCCACACCCGAGGAGGTGTAGTAGGATTAATGTGAGGAATTTCCTCAAATTATAGGGTTAGCATCTTTAAAGGAAAACCAAATTAAAGTTTATGAAATATTGACTTCCCTCTGAGTTGTTAAGCGCTCAACCAAATCTCTTAATTCCAATTCCATGATTGAATCTCCTAAGTCTGATGCATAAACTATGAAACCTGCAAACAAACAAGAAAATGGTCAGACGCAAAACATTGTCAAAATAAAACGTTTGCAAAGAAAAATAGCTAGGGTTCGAAGAATTGGTCTTAAGGATCCTGCTAAAACCATTCCTTTGGTTGACTTGGAAAAGTGTCTCGAACCCTTTTTGAAAATAAATAAGTCATAGTATCAAGATCCATCTCTAAGTCATCATAATATTGTCAATAGTGGTGATGCTTGCTCCGTCAATCCTCACTCAAATGATTTAATTGCAAACATGTACTGGAAGCAACATCTCTTCTCACTATTCCTTGTCTCGAACATAAAATTAGCCAATTAGTTTATGAAAATGAATAGTTGAGGGATGCATTCCAGAGAAAATACAATTTTAAAGAAAATAAATCATCTTTTGTTGAAGGTAAGATCAGGTTTAAGGACACTCATATTGTGACAAATTATTTGAACTTGAAGGTCACCATTCCTCTGAGTTAGAGGGACCTAGTACTAGAAAATAGTCAATTTGTTTGAGAAAAGAAATGCATGTAATATTTCTTTTATTCGTTTTGTTATTTTAAATAAAAAGGTCACTATAGAATTTTAGATTCTGTAGCAGTCCATTTTAATATTATTGTTATCTTATCTAATTTTAAGTATATTTTTTTCTCAACAGATCTTCAATGATGGAAAGGAAGCTTTCTTGGATAATACGATTCAGGATGCTTCTACCCAATGTGTGTTCACTCATAACCCAATATGGGATTCTACCTGTCATATGCCTTATGTTGATTTTCCCATGGGTTGAGAAGGCCTGAACTTGATAAATTTATTTATTTTTTCTATAACCAAATGACTAAAAATAATTTTATAGTTATTTTTTATTGTAAGGCTTAGGGGATTTTGGGTTATACAAACTCCTGGACTCAATTGTTAAGGGGAACTAAACGGGGAAACTTTGGGCAAAGAAATGTTGTTGAATGTATGGTTGTGGAATATTTGTCTTTTATACAAAAATTTGACATGGTTGGATTTAGTTAATTGATTGCATCTCTATGTTTCACAGTCTCACTGGTATCTTCTTTATTTCTCTGTAGTTTGATTTCTAAGTTCTTAGAAGATAAAATTTTCCTCTACTCAATGATTTGATCTCTTGAACAAAATATTATTGATTATTTCATTTATTTGTTAATTAATGTATTTCTTATATAAACATATTAAATCAATGAAGTGCTATGACTAATTGACAAGTTATATCATTTACTCTGTCTAATGGTTTATTGGGTGTATCCATAAGTCAATATACAAAACCCTATGAATTTATTAAACAACCATATACAAAATCTCTCCTTTCTACTTGGACAAGTAATACATATAACATATATTAATTAGTGTTGCATACATACATTCTGAATGTGAAATATTTAAAATAATAATTGATGTGCTATGTTTATTAATGCAATCAAGTAACTTGTATGATTTTAGTTCATGTTTCATTCTTTATTCACATTGAGAATTATTTAACAAGTAGTTGCATTATATAAGTAACAATTTGTTTCATACTTTTGGAATATTTCTCGAGTTCATTTTCAGATCATTCTTACCCTATACTAGTTTCCTTTTGATCTAGTATTTTTCACTTTTTATAATATAACTTTGTTTATGTTGTATAACAGTGTGATCTTGCAACATAAATCTTGTACTTTATTTATAATTCTAATTTATAAATGTAATCTATAAATTAGAATTGTTTTCGTATATTGCATTTATACTTACAACATTCTACTTAAATAAAGTTTAGGTTGAAAAATTTGAACTAATATATATTTTTGCAGTTTAGTTAATAGTAACATCTTAGCTTATTATTTAATCATAACTTAACATAGTATAATGTAGGTTTAGAGTTAGTTTTAGGTTCATCCAGGATTCAATCCTTCGTAAGAAGAAAGGATCCAAGGCTAATAGAGTCTTTAAACCTATCGAGGATAGTTATACCAAATGACTTGGGGTATTAAAGAGCCTTGGTCTGGGCCATTCCTTGGTTGTTCATTTAGGTGTATGTTTCATATATCAACAAAATGGAACTAGAAGGAAGGCTCCTCCATCTTTAAATGTAAAAGAGTGGTCATAAACATCAACGCATTAGGTGACCTATTCACACTGAACTACCTCTTGTTGAGACCTCGATAAGTTCTTAGCCACCACTTGAGAAAACCCATAATGAGTCAACTACATCAATAAGGCCTTACACACAACATGAGATCGATGAAGTATTGCTAATATCTTAGGAAGTTATTTCTCAAACACAAGAAAGAATTGAGCGAATCACTTCCCTCAGATAAGTTTGTCTCCACATCTAGTTACACCCCTTGATTTGCACATACAAGAGCCTTTAGTGCTAGAACTACTTCTAGGTCCTTCAAAAATTGTTGTTACAACTAATTATAGGTTTCATGATATCGTTATTGGTATACTTATTAATTTGATTAAAATACTTGATAGAGAAATAAATCTGTCAGGAGGATCTGATTCGCCACCTTCTACACCTAATTCACCTTCATCCTTAGGAAATTATTCAGGTGAAGGAAGTTCTCGAGACTCATCAGAATCAAAGGGATCTCCTAGAATGGAAGATAATCAAGGAAATATTGGAAATGATCAAAATGATCCTGGAAATCCTTGCCTTATTCAGGATGCTGTAGGCGTTCCAGGCATGCAACATCCTCTCCCAAGAAATCATCATAATTTTTTTCCAAAATTTGATCTTGATTCAAAGCATCCTACTAAGGATCATGTGAAAGCCTTTATGCTTGAAATCAAGTAAAAGTGTGTTCACCATGAGGATGTAGTATGCAGGATATTCCCATACACATTGAGGGGAAAGCCAATACGTGGTATTTCACTCAGTCTCCACATAGCATAGTCTCGTGGGAATGATTCAAGTCTGCATTCCTGGAGAAATTCAAGGATGAAAAACCACCTGAAGTATTGGTTGATGAAATGTCTAACATGACAATGAAAAATAAAGAAAAAGTTAAGGAATTTAATGTCAGATTTTTTTCATTAAAAAAAAAAAAAATTCTTGCTGAGTCCTTACCTCCTCAAAACCTTATTATTGTGTACCATATTAAGGCTTTGCATAATTGTTACACAGTTATTTGTCACCATGCTCACTTCCCGTCCTTGATCCTGAAGTGCCCGATGACAAACCCTGTGCAATGTTTCCACTATGAAGAAATATGTAAAGACATCCCTTGAAGACTCAAAGAAAACTGCCTTGGATGATTACTAAAGGAACTTGGTCAAAAACCTAGTTTTTTGGGTCAGCGTGTTTCCTAGTTTCATGCTTGCGTTGATGTCATATTGACAGTTCTAGCTTAGTGCTACCAATGCCCTTATTTCTTGGAAAATTGCGTTGATCCCTTCCTGCCAGTGTTTCCTCAAATGGAGGAGAAGCTTCGACCTCTAGAAGTTCCAGGGCGATGAGTTGGTTGTTAAACAATGGTGATAGGGCCAAGCTCTCTGATTTTAGAGAATTGATCTCATCCATGGCGGTTTATCCCTCAGAAAGTGGACCTTCCTCCTCCTTTCATGGGCTCCCAACCTCTTCTCCCTTCCTATAAATTGGTCCCCATCCTTCCACTACTGGTTGGTCATTGTTGGGCTAGTCTAAAATCTCGTTCCCTTTACATTCTTGCACTATGATAACGCCTAAGTTGTTTGGGAAAAGGAATGATTTATAGCTACCACGAAGGACTCATATTTTCACCAAAGGGAGGCCTCCAACATTAAGGCCTGGGTTGTAAGCTCTTCCTTTCATATTTACACTACAAGGAAAAGACCCTTTAGTGGAGTTTATAAAGGAGGTTTTTAGTGTTACAAAATTGGCTAAAATTTTCAAAAAAAATATGCTACCACATATGTTTTTGGATACGGAGTTTTTGGCAGAGCTTTTAACGGAAATTCAACACAACAAAAAAAATGGGTGGCCGGAGATTATTACGGATGTTTTTTCATTGGTGCGTTACTATGGCTTTAACACACCGATGCGTACATTCAAAAGGCGCCCCGAGGCGGTCTAGGGAGAATGCACTGGGTTGTTAATGTATAAAACAACACTGGGCATAGTGTTGGTGATACAACGCACGGGGTCGTTCTAATTGGTCTTGGGATTTTAGCGGTGCCCATAGGTCGTATCAACGCACCGGTGCATATACCTTTATGATGCACCAGTGTGCCATATCACAGAAAGGCACCGAGATTTATAATTGGTATCGGTATTTGTGCGGTGCACATGGATCATATAAATGCATTGGTGCTTATATATACATAAATGCCCCGATACGTAGTATCACACAAACACACTGATATTTATAACTGGTATCGATATTTGTGTGGTTCCCATAGATCATAAACGCACCGATGCGTATAGACACCGGTGCGTATAGGCATCGGTGCGTATAGAGACATAAACACACCGGTTGACAGTGATTGACACGCACCGGTTTTCATTTTGTTTTTTTAGAAACATCGACTTGTGGCAGTCCAATTATTGTGATTGTTTTAAATTCATTATTCATCAAAAGTCGACACATATATATCTTATAACAATATTCATATGAATTAATTTTTTATTAGTGCATTAGAGAACGACAATGGAGAACACAATAGTGACAATGGAGAACACAATAGAATAAATTAAAACATATTTTATAATTATATAGATAATATATATGAATAAGACAGTCTTTATCATACAAAATGGGAAAGTTAATATTCGTATCCCTTTGTCTTTCAATTGGGACACTATGTCCATTACATTAAACAAAATGTCTGATTTCACAGACGTATTTCAAAAAATAAAATACCTTGCTTTGATATCCAAACATAGTGATCATCATTCTTCGCTTGAACTGCTGTCACTGCTAGAGCTACTTCCATGACTTGGGTTACTTTCTGGAATGTTGTGCTCACAGTGTTGATTGTTTTCTTCTTCTTCACCTTCCATCTACAAACATAAAAATAAACTAAAATGAGTGTATATACATTGGTGAGAATAATGAAAATTTCAATATTAAATAATATACCTCAATGTAAATCGAAAAGAAAAATGATGTACCATAGCAACAATTGACTCATAAACTATACACATTCTTTCAAAGCCATGTACCATGCCATCTTTCAAAATTTCATTTGTTGGCATAGTTCCATACTTTGTTTCCTGCAAGTTTTATACCCCATAACAAATCATATATTTAATATACAAGATGTTTTTTGTTCTATTAATTATAGAAGGAGCTAAGTAAAACAAGATTGATAGATGCTTACAAATTACACAATTAAATTCTGATATGCCAACATATACTCACAACCCATATTTAACCCAATTTCAATCAATTCGTCTGATGGTTCTTTTTTGTATGTTAGCACTTGTTTCAAGACATTCAATGATGATTTTTGTAAAACAACTTAAAAAATACAAAAATGAAATCTAGTTAAGTTGTTATAAGGAAGTAAAAATTACTCACAAACTTAGAGATCAACCATTTTCTTCCTTGTCGTCCTGTTTTATGTGTTGAATGGGTTCCATTTTCTTTTCTTTCAAAAGAAAATTCTTGAAATTAATATTTAATGCTAAATTGTTTATTTATTGTACCTAATGATCAAAATTCAATGATTACATATTACATTTGAAGCATGTTGTTGTTGTTGGAAAGAACGTTTATACATTCGTTCCACTAGATCCCTCAAACTTTTGTAAAAGTTTTTCCCCCTTTCATTAACTTCCAACACCACTCCAGATGAGCTAAGGAGCAATTGATTTTCATTTGCATGTTCTATTTTTTTTTTCTTAGAACAACATTCATTTTCTGAGTTGTTGGTCCCTGTAGAACATTAGTAGACTGTTTGACACATGTTTTCTAATAATTTTAAGTATATTATCAATGATAATTAAAAAAAGAAACTCATATTGGATCGATAATATTTTTTCATTCACCTGATTCATCCTTTTACAAATTTTCCATTAAAATTTTACGGTCTTCTGGTCCTAGATCAGAAATAATCATATCGAGCTTTGTCATTTTGTGGCTCTGCATGATACACAGTAAACAATACATATTAGTTAAACTTACATATAGTTCAAAAATAATATTTTTTATAAAGAATTTATAAAGTACTTGCCTTTTTTTGCTTTTCTTGATGTGTTAAACGTATTTTTGTTACTTTTTCTCTTGTCATACATTTCTTTATCAATCTGAAACATGTACCATATCATTCATTAATATATTTATAAATAAATCTCAAGACACATGTGCGCCTTTCATGAGGTCTGCACCGCAGCCGGTGTGTGGGGATATTAACAATGCACCGCAAAACAGTATAATACACCGTACGGTGCGTTTGGTATTATAAACGCACTGCAAAAAACAATGTAATAGACCTAAGGATGCGGTAACGTACGAAGGGCACGCCGATAAAGAAAAATCCATTTTTTTCAAAAAGTCACGCAATGGCTGAATGGATTGGGATCCGACTATGCAAGTCGTCCCGTGGGTTGGATGTCAATCTAAAATGAAAAAACCTATTTCTGAAATCACAGAAACAGGGAGAAGAAAGGGAAAAAACAAAATGAAGGGTTTAGGGTAAAAATGGATATATTGTAGAAAAAATTTAAAAAATAATCAGGTTTAATCACGAGAAGGTTTCAAATTCTATGATACAGGGTTTGAATCACCAGAGGTTTGGTTTCTGATTGTCTGAATAATTATGTTCGAATGTATTTCGCTGCTCCACAGTGTCCTCCTACTCTCTTGCTCCAGGTTGTCTCGTGCAAATATCTGGCTGAAAATTTTAGCAAAAATAGTTAAATAATGAAAAGTGTTTAGTATTTAAAGAACTATTTTATCAAATTATATTTTCGAAAATATTTCACCGCCCATTTTTCAAATTTCCGTTTTTTTTCACTTAAAGAAAATAGAGTTGTGTTTTTTTTATTTGCGTTTATTCGTTACCGGTGCGGAAGAGTTGTGTCGCACCGGTGTGTCCTATTTATATGATGCACTGGTGCGTGTTATGATAATAAGCGCAGTAGACTGTATGAAGTTCTTTTTTTTGTATGTAAGATCATAATAAAATAATGATAATTATAAAATACATGAATTTGTTTTCATTATTTTCTAAACTTTATTATGTTACAATAGTTCATATTATTCTAGATTTGTTATTTTACAATTATTTGTAAATTTACAAATTTAATATTTTAATAAAATCATTTCACATTAATACAATTAAAATTTTCACATTAATAGAATTAAATTTTTACAAATATTTTACATACAATTACAATTAAAAGTACAATAATTACAATTAGAATTAAAATTACAATTAATTTTACATTAATTTCACATACATGAATTATGATTAGAATTAGAATTAGAATTTTAATTTTACATACAATTACATTTACAATTTTACATAGAATTACATTTACAATTTTACAAATATTTTACATACAATTCAATTAAAATTACAATTACAAATACAATTACAATTTTAGAATCTTACATACAATTACATTTACAATTCTACATAGAATTGCATTTACAATTACAATTACAATTTTACAAATATTTTACATACAATTCAATTAAAATTACAATTACAAATACAATTACAATTTTAGAATTCTATATACAATTACATTTACAATTTTACATAGAATTACATTTACAATTACAATTACAATTTTATAAATATTTTACATACAATTCAATTAAAATTACAATTACAATTTTATAATTTTACATACAATTACATTTACAATTACAATTTTACAATTTTTCATATATACAATTACAATCATTTCAAAATAAATTAAATATTACAATTACAATTAAAATTTTACATACAATTACACTTTAAATTACAATAAGTACAAATAAAAATATAATTTTACAATTTTACATACAATTAAAATTTAAATTACAATTACAATCACGACATAATATTTAATAAATATCATGGTCATTTAATATTAAATTAATTAATAAACATCATCACGATCATGATAACCATCGTACAAACATCATATTCGACTAATAAACACATTCAAACATCAAATTAACATTATATATTAAGATCATCACAACACAAACATCAAATATACATCTCAATTTGTCAAATAACTCATGCTATCACATATACACATCTATCTGCAAGCTAAACATTAAATGAACACATCTAACATGACCTAACAATATGCGCCACATCATGATGATCACCAACATGAAAATTAAGTACAACTGCAACATGAACATAAAATACATGGACCATATATATATATATAACTGAATAATGTTAAAAATATACAACTGTAATATAAATGTCATGGATCATGCGCTGGTGGTAGTATAACAACATCAATAGCAGTACTACAAGTGGATGCCTGCTCAGTAAAGCTGGGTGCATCCTCGACAGTCGATGGTCGAGCTTGCTCATGATCATGATCACTAGTACTGATGGATGCATCCGCTGGTGGTAGTACAACATCAATATGAGCAGTAGTAGTGGAGGCATGCTCAGTGAATAGTGCAGCCTCGGCGGTCGATGGTCCAACCTGCTCATGATCATCATGACTAGTACTGATGGATGTAGCTGCAGGCTATTGACTGGACGTGGTCGATGGTCTAGCCTCATCTCCATGATGATTTTCAGATGCTGCCAATGGAGTGTCATGCTCATCAGGCGCGCCGCGAGGTGAACAATCATGAGATGCATGTGAGTTGCTTCTCGCGAACTCATGTCCATCACATGCCTCAGCTCGACTACGCCTATAGCTACGGAAATTCCTCTTGAGTCGCGTAACAGCTGTTGTAGCTCCTACGACATGCTGCATCAGGTCTTACATGTCACGCGTCATGCCTCTCCACATCTGTAAGATCCTATCGTCAGCCTGTATGTCTCTGTAATGAGCGGGCCTAATGCCCGCATCAATAATCAATGCACAGAGTTGGTTGGCCAAATCCATCCTATATCTAGTCTCAGGTCGACCACGCCTAGCAAAAGGTGGCACCGATGCACCATGATGAGCAGGAGCATGTCTCTCTGCTGCACCAGCCTCATCCTCATCATGATCATGCTCGACATCAGCCATATCCTGATCGTCATCATCAGGATCCACACCTGGATCATGTGGTGGACCCGGCATCTCCTTGCCATCAAAAGAGCCAATGTCCGCAAAATATATACAAGTACACAACAAAAATTAGACAATTTGATTACACAATTTAATAAAAACAAGTTAATTAAGAACATGTTAGAATAAATATAAATAAAACAGTAATATTACCTCTATCATCTGGCGGCTCATCAACTGTGAAGAGGATGTTGGGACACCCTCGCTAATCTAAGCCAACATAAGGACATGGGACCAAAATGAAGGGATGTAGCCCATCAACACTGGCTAGTAAGTCCAGTGAATCATGTGATATCCTGGCTGGAAACAAAGTGTCTCCCCTCTTGGGCATAATCTTTCCCCACATGTGCATCTGGGCCTCAAACATTGGCCTACGAGGCTGTCGAACAAAACTAGGTCTCATCTCTCGAAACCTCTCAAAAAATAAACAAAACAGATTTGAAGAAAAAGGGAAGTTAACCCTCCCTTGTGCTTGAGTACGACATCTATCTAAGGCCGTACAAAACTGCCGCAAAAAAATGGCATACCACCTGACAAGTCGTGGCTACTGTACTAAAGAATCAACATAATATAAAAGCAAGCAACTAATGCGTTGCCCATCACTGGTGTTGTGCGAAATGGTCGAAATGATAAGGGAGAGGCACTGAACGTCCTGTCTACCAAAAGCACTTATACGTAACTGACCTCCAGGTACCTGAAACTTTGAAGGAGATAGTACATGTGCTCCAATGTATCTCTAGGAGTAAACTAACTAACTCCCTGCTACACAACCAGCTAACATGTCTGGGAATGAGGGAAAATCCACCCCTCTCCTCGATATTCCTATAATAAAATAAATATCCTCCTCGGGCAGGTACTATTAGCTGTGACCAACCTGGAAATCCCGTTGGTGGGCATTCCACCCGGGCAGACAAGATATCTCAAAAACACACTATGGGCCTTTAGGAAGTAGCCTCCTCAAACTTGGAGGAGGCCTACCTGCACTCAAAGATCACCCGCAACTGGCAGAATAGGCGAGGGTATGCACTATCTCCCCCTCTCGGGCCTCCTATTGATGAATCATAACATAACGTTTCACCGTTGTTGCCGTCGTTGCTCCTCTTATCTCCTAATCATTTCCATATTAAATAAAGTTTTTTTATTAAACAATGTATTTATATATATATATTTTTTTGAAATAAAAAAAAACAGAAAAGTCGGTGCGCCATAAAAACAGTCACGCACCGGTCGCGGTGTGTCTTAATAATGTAGAGCACTGGTCCCAGTGCCCCTAATGAAATACAACGCACCAGCCTCGGTGTAGTTGTCTATTTTTCAAGCACCGTTAACTTCATCAAAGTTCAGAATAACAGTGTGCTGACTGAAATATACGCCCCTGCGTGTATAGTCGTGTCAGCGCACCAAATTCATGAAAATTACATAGTCGACGGTGCGGTGTTTTACCCGGCCACACCGTTGACCCTCTCAGAATCCAGAATGCGGTGCACTGACATACACCGGGGCAGATAATTCCGTCAACGCACTGCACTGTGATTCCCGTGGTCAACGGTGCGCCTGGATAAATGAGTGCACCAGCTTTTATTTTATTTTTTTAGTTTAAAATTATTTAGGGCACCTTTCGGTACCGCCCCAGAAACAATGTGGATACGGTTAGCACCGGTGGTCGTGCGGCCTGTAAATTTTATAGGCAACACCGCTATCCAGTGCAAGCCAAACAACTTCGATGCACCGCATGAAATTTTTTTATTTTTTCTCTTTTACTGGTTATTTTTAAGGTTATTTCAATTTCTAATTTGCTAAAAGGCTTAATTATGTAAAAACTAGAAAAATACATATACATTTCGCCGTCGAGGAGGCATATTGGCTGTAAAATTTGTAAAAGAAAATTTTCCCACCATTTTTGAAAATGTAAACTAGATATTGGTGGCCACCATATCGCAAGGTGTGCAATGGGTACGAGGCACCCATGTCGTGGTGGCTCGTACAAGGGGGAAATGGCACAAAGCTGAGAGCTCCTGATCATCGAGGAAAGTGAAAAATGAGGTTTTTTGGCTGTAAATATTTTTTTATTTAAGCCTGTTCCGGTGTGCGTGGTTTTATAGGCGCACCAGTACGCTTACCTACAACCACACTGGGCTGTGTTAAATTTGGCACGTTGTTTATAATGCACCGAGGTGGTGCCCTAACAGCGCACCGAGACATTTCAGTTTTGGCTCGAAATTTTAATGATGCATCGGGGCGGAATATCCGTAAAGCACCGGTGCGGAATAGTCATAAAGCACCCGTTTTTTGGCCTTAATTTTTTTTTTGTGTAACGCTATTCTGATGCGTGCGGTTTATAGGCGCATCAGGGCTCTTGGATAAGTATGCACTGACATGTTTATTTTTTGGCGCGGTGTTTTATGATGCACCGGCGCAGAAGTGTGCTGAAGCACCGGTGCATTACAGTAATAGGACGCCCCGGAAGTGTGTGAACGTTGCGCGTGCTGTTTGGTGTGCCAATGTTTCCTGTGCACCGGTGCATTCTATGGTAGGGTGCGCACCGGTAATTGAGAGCTTAGGACCATTGGAAAATTGAAAAATCCGAGTTTTTTGCCGTACTTAAAAAAAAAAATTTAACCCTTTACTGGTGCACGTGGTTTATAGGTGCACTAGTTCTATTTCTTACAAACGCACTGATCGATTTGTGTTTTGGCGCGATGTATTATGATGCACCAGTGTGGTTTCTTTCCACCACATCGGGTGGTTTCAGTTTTGGCACGATGTTTTATAATGCACCGGCGCGGAAGAGTTGTCACGCATCGGTGCTATAGAATTATACGACGCACCGGGTGGGTGTGGATGGAGTGCACGGTGTCCGGTGTGCCAATGTTTTGGTCTGCACCAGTGCTTTCTCAGTTCCTCCGCACCGGGGTGACGTTTAATGATAAGTGCACCGAGAGGAAGACATCGCAAAACCCTCCACCAACCAACGTCCTCTAGTAACCTCCGCTAGAAACGGATGTATGGGGTATTTTTCTGTGGGGTTCCTCAAAAACATCCGCTAGAGGGTCTTTTCCTTGTAGTGTTATCAATAAAACATCTGATGTTTTCTTTCTATATTTTTCTAATCTTTTATGCAAATATTCTGGTACTCCTTGATCTGCTAGATAGATGATGTTTAATGATTATTATGTATTGGATTACATTTGTTATTACCTCTTGATCATCTGCAGGTATTCACGTGCCACCAATAGCAAGGAGTGAGCCTAAAAGGATCGTGGATCAAGGTCAGAACATAACATCAAGAAAAGGTACTTCTATCTCTTTTCTTGTAGCAGTTCGAATATTAGCTAAGAAATATTTGCATTAGAAAGTATCTCAAGTTGCTAGACTCACTCTAGGGCTAGAGAGACAGGCTCTTTCCGCAAAGGGGATTTATCTTGACAATAGAATTGGCGACACAGTTGGGGAGATTAGCCTCTTAGCAGTCCTTTCCCAGACTGATCATGGATCAGTTGGACTGATCACTGAAATCTAAGCTTGCTTAGGTCTCTATTAGTTAGCATTGGGTTTGATAGTCACTTCATTGTGTTAGGTCTAGTTTTGGTGTGAAGCTCTTTTTTTTTCCTTGTTTTTAGTGCCCAACATGTTTTTTGTTTTCACAGTAGTGCTACGAGCGTTGTTCTATATAACACAACCACACTAATTTGTCTTTCAACACCCTTCTGCTTATAACAAAAGCGCTGATCTCAGTTGTAGGAAAAGTTTGGGTTTCCCATTTGTTTTTCCAGTGTGTCCTGGCCCCTGAAGAATGTATGTTGAGTCTCAATGACCTCTTGCCTATGTGTTTGAATTGTTTATATTCTTTCAACAAGTGTTTTCATTTCCTTGAATTGTTTGTGAGTTGGGAGATTTTTGACAATTTCAAGCACCTTTTGTCGAACTTATGACTTTGTTTGAGGTAGTTTGTCGTATGCACTGGTCATCACTACATTTTTTATCTTACCTTCAGCTTAGTGTCAAACACAAGATCACAATTTTTTTGATTTTACGAGTCTAGGAGAGTGTGTCTTTTTCCAAATTCAAAAGTAAACTGAAAGTGATTTTCGTTTTATTTTTTATTTGGCTTGTATTTATCGTTTTGAAAAAAGGGAGTGAAAATATTTTCCTTCATGTATTTTTAAAGTGATTTTAATTTCCGTTCGACTGAAAGAAAAGTGAAAAGTGTGGTTTTTACATTTCTTCATTCACTTCGTTCATTTTACTTTTGATTGAATTTCAAAGTAAAAATTAAGAAAAAGAATATCATTTTATGCATCTTAGTGGAAAAGATAAATGTTTTCATTTTTTCAATAAGTTGCATTTTTTGGAAAAGTAAATTTGATTTGAAAGAATTTCATTTCATAGTTTTGAACTAGTTTGGGGGGGCATCATTGTTTGCTGCATTGATTGCACTTTTGTTTGCATATCTTCCCTAAATAGTTTATACTTCATTGAAATGGAAAGATTTTATTTTTGGATTTAGCGTGCATCATAATATTCAGGTGAAATCGATTTTGAGCCAAAAATTGAAACTTAACTCAAGATCAACATTAAAATTTACCTAATTTGCCTTAAGGAGCATTTGGAACTAACGAGAAAATTTAGTGGTCTAGCCTAGAGATGTGTTCCAACGTTGTAAAACATAGGAACTGTCACTAATGGTCTCCATTACAGCCCGAGGGTGATATCTTGTCCCACGTATAGAAGTATATTGATGTATGATAAGTATATTTGGGGCGCTTTGATTGAACGGTTACGCATTAGACAACACCATTATGGAATGGAATCCCATGTACCATCGCATATATTTGGGGAGACACCATTAGGTTGCAAGCCTACCATAGGTACCCGAGGCCGCCGCCTTGTAAACATGATACACTGAACACAACATTCAAAGAGATTGGCTGTAGTACATTAAGTCCTTAGTCATTTTTCTATCATTTATCACCAAGGTGTATATTACAGTTCACGAATACTTGTTAAACCTTTATGCCAAGTATACCATTTATGATTTTTTTTTTGTTAATTCTAAAAGTAACTACCCACGAAATCATCTTATTTGTGCAATTCTCTAGCCTCATCATTTCTTAGAAAACTGTGGATTTTTTTTATATTTTCACCTCTTCGTTTCGTGATCTTGTACTAAAAGGTGAATGTGGCTGAATTGTCGGATTCACCTCATCCCTCCTCTGAAGGATCTCAATAACCTCCTCCTGAGGTCCCCCAGTTTCAAGTTAGACCCGTTGAAGCTCAAGGTGCCGAACTCGGGATTGTCATAAGTGTACAACCCATTTCGTCTCGACCATCGCTTGACGATTACCCTTGGACGACATCATAAGAATCTAGGCCGGAAAGCCTCGAGCTATCTGCACAGTTTACGATCTTTCCCGAAAATACGCTCTTTGATACAATTGTGGTCTCGCCTCAACAGGATTATAGTCCTTTTGATCAACTTGGAGTTCCCCTTCCTGCTTCTCCAGTAGCATCTCGCTCTACTGTTCGTAAGTTGTTTCTTGATGAAATGGCATCCAATGTTGATGATGTCCCATTCGTGAGTGTTCCTCAGAGTACTCTACAAGAAACCATTGGAACCTATATCCCGGAAGCTGCCTCAACTGTATTTCCCTCTGAAGGCGAAATCTTTGGCTCCACACCTCATGATTCAGGCAATGGAGCTGAAATATCCTTTAGTCAAGTTGCATCTCGACTTCCACAAGGGTATACCTCTTTGGGAAATCTTATTTCATGAGCTTCCAGTGCCACATATTTATTTCTGGATCCCATTTGGTCAACAGGTATTCCCCCATCTTTTAGCCCATTCATTTCGAATGTGGTTGCCACGTCTCAACCTATTGTTCAACCTACAGTCACTATTGGTCAAATGACTGTTTCGATGGGATCCTCTACCCCCTTCTCACCATCTATAATTATTGCAGTTCCACCATTAAGTGGAAAATCTATGGTTTCATCCGTGATTGGGGGGCAGTCTAATTCTCTTTACGTACCCCCCCTCTCAGGTGGGGGTTGCTAAACTTTGGACACATTCCTCGAGTGGGACAACCTAATGCAAGTCTAAGTGGAACATGGTCTTCACAACCGACGAACACTATCATAGGCACCATTCCTTCAAGTGGTCAACCTACTTTAGCTACACTATTCTATCAGCAACCCCACACTCAGTATTCTTAGGTTCAACAACCTCTTTAGCAACCGAATGTGCCATATTCGTATGTTTTACAACCTAACATCGCTCATCAGTATGTCCAATAACCGAATGTACAATATCAGTATGTTCCTCGACCAAGCGCCTCGCAGCAGTATGTCCAACAACCCCAACTTCCTAGAGGTACTATTGTGACTAACCCTCATTTGGTACTTACACCCAAATTGGTCTGAATCTCCCTCTGGGTCAACCTGGTACATAATACTAGTCACTTCTTCATGGTCAGTACTAGCAACCCTAGTCTGGGCCTCAGTCTGGTGCTCAATATCAATAGATTATTTAGTACAACAGGCCCAATTGGGACCTTAGTCTGGACCCTATGTTCATCAAGGACCACAAGCTGGACCCCATGTTTAGCAAGGACCACAGACTGGACCTCATGTTCTGCAAGGACCTCACCCTGGATCCTATATCCAGTAAGGTACACAACCTCAAATCTAGTAGGGGCTTTATCAACAACCCCAACACGGTCTCTATGTTTAACAACAACTGCAGCAAGGTCCTTACCAGCAATGGGGGAAATATGCATATCTAGGAAAAAATACACCCTATTGGGGGCAGAATCGATTATATCAACCAGGTTGGAACCCTCAAACTTTTTCTCCTCATCATCCTCCCTTGCCATTTTTGGCTACGTTGGAACTACTGGATGTGTCAAAGCTTACAAATGACCCCATCCAACATCAGTTTCATTGGCTGCCAGTTCCGACCAAAATCCTGGGAGATTTTCCTAAATTTGAAGGCAAGTTTGGGGAAGACCCCCAAACCCATGTGATTACGTACCACTTGTGGTGCTCTTCTAACTCTTGGGTTGATGATTCAATTCGTCTTCATATTTTCTAACATACTTTGACCGGTATTGCGGACAAGTGGTATATTGAGCTCCCTCGAGATTTTTTCACTGATTTCAACTCCTTGGCTATGGCTTTCCTTACTCACTTCCAGTTACCTGTATGGTATGAAACTGACACCCACCTCCTCACCTCGTTGAAGTGGTCAACTACTACTCACATTTTGGATCACATTCATGAATGGCAGCATCACCGTCGCCTCATAAAATTCGAGATCCCCGATCAACTGTTGACTGAATGGTTGATGAAATCATTCGTTCCCAGGATTTCTAAATATCTTGTCATGGGTGGATGTATCATGGAAAAGGAGGTCATTACTAGAGCCCAATACCTTGATTTAGTTTATTCCAAATCTAGAACTCTATACGAGCTCTCGCCTGATGTGTCGTGACCTTCAACTGATCCAACATCATCTGAATCTCCTACTACGACTCTGGTTGACAATGTTATCGGGGCAGTGGCTCATGTTGATATTAGTGAAAATATTCTTAGAAGTCTAAGTCCATTACTGTCACTGCACCCTCCATCCCTTACAATAACCAGAAGAATCCTGGTAAAACCTTTGAGGAAAATGATATACAATCTACCATAGCACACAAATCCTCGAAAGGTAAGAAAAAGGGTAAAGGCAAATCCAAATCCGAAAACCATTAACATGATTCAAAAAATTCATCTGCTGACGATTCTTCTACTGGAAAGCCTAAATATTCTTCTCTAATATGTGATGATGATCATTACACCAAGGATTTTCCTCATCATGCCAAAGTTTCTCGTCTTCTAAAAGGCGCCCCCTGTGACCCTGACTATCTTAAAAGAGCCTTTCCCCTCCCAACAGACAAAAATGGTAGATCAACCCCAATCCTTTAGAAACTCTCAAGTTTTCATGGTTGGCACAAAACCTATCTCAATTACCACGAGATCGAAAGACTACCCCAATCTATCTAAGGCTTCTATGGGACCGGAAGTCACAGATCGCCCTTCCTCTTCGATGCCTCCTTCTTTTGGTTCTCTCCAGATTGAGCGACCTAGTAGTGAATCCATTGTCCGACCAACCCCAAAAGGTGTTCTTCGGAAATCATCCTATAATATGAATGGGAGAGCGACACAACATTACAATATTGTAGAGGATCTAGCTCAAGCGCCTTCGACGATGTCGGTTTTGGAGGTCCTTCAGTCGTCCCCATCACAACGAAAGACACTACTTTCTACTATTGGAGGGATTGATCCTGTAGATTCCAACCTTATTACTTTCGATCTTGAGAAATTTGTTCCTTGCCTCCCATCTCAAGTGGATTTTTTATTCAAGTTACCATGACGGCGAAAACCATTCATAGGATTGTTGTTGATGAAGGCGCTTCGACCTGAATCATGTCTATCGCTTGTTGGAAAGCCATCGGCTCTCCTCCATTGAGCTAGTCCCAGAATACCTTGGAAGCTTTCGACAGTAGAGGTTCTCAAACATATGGTATTCTCAAATCATTACCCATCATGTTGGAGGGAAAAACGGTAAATTTAGAAGTTGATGTGGTAGACTCCAACTTGAGTTATAATCTCCTTCTTGGATGTAGTTGGAATCATGCCATGGTTTGCGTGGTCTCCACCCTTTTTTGTGTCCTCTGTTTTCCTCATCAAGGAAAAATTGTGACTGTCGATCAATTAGCTTTATTTTCCTTTGATTCTTCAACACGAAACATTCAATATGTTGGGAATATCACTACCCCCTATGAGAACATTGGGCCGGGTCTATTCACAGAATCGTCCCTTATGGGATTTTTCCCACTTCAGTCTTCGAATGTCTCCACTGTTAGTATGATATCATTTGTTCATGATCCATGGGTTGTTCCCCATCCCGACCAACTTGAAATTTTTGGTGACATTATGCCTTTAAACCCTGCTGAACAAATGTATCAGAGTATTCTCATGGCTTCTGAGGCTGCATCCCAAACCAACGATCGATTGGTTTCTTCTCTAGACACTTATGTGCAGTCTTCCTGGTTTGGTTCTTAGGAATCTTATGACCCCTTGAATGAGACTTTCCCCACCGACGAAAGTATCGTGGAGGTAATGTCTCTCGAAGAAACCCCATGGGATGATGGACATTATCGTTTCTCATTTATCCCAACCCTCGGTGACATTTCTGCCTATCTAGAATCCCATGCTTCGTCTGTACCAACTGGCCCATTTCAGAATCCCATCTTGATTCATGAAGTGTCGATTGAAGGGAACATGGGAAATATTACTCCAACCATTCCGATCGACATCTCTGGAAAACTAGGGATTGTCGAGAATGTTCACATTGGTGCATCTTGTTCTCCGGACGAGATCGATATCTACACTGAGCTTTTCCAGGAATTTCGCGACGTCTTCGCGTGGTCATATGAAGAGATGCCTGGCATTGATCCGAGTATTTTCATGCACAAAATCCCTACCTATCCGGACTCGAGGAATGTTTTCCAACGACTTCGTCCTATGCACCCAAGAAAGGTTGCTGCCATAAAGGGCGAAGCTGAAAAACTTCTCAAAGTCGGTTTTATTTATCCCATACCATTGACAGATTGGGTCTCCAATATTATTCCCATTACTAAGCAACAAGGGACCATCTAGGTTTTCATTGATTACCATGATATCAATCAAGCATGTCCTACGGATAATTACCCCACTCCTTTTATGGACCAAATCATTGATGAGTGTGTCGGGAGTGATTTTTTCCTTTATGGACAGTTTTTCTAACTATAACCTGATTAACATTACTCCAGCTAATCAACACAAAACCGCATTTATCTGTTTGTGGGAGACATTTTCCTACAAAAATCTCCCTTTTGGCTTGAAGAATGTCGGGCGACCTTCTAGCGAGCTATTTCGTATGATTTTCATGACATCAAGCACATAGTTTAACCATATCTTGACAACCTTCCTGCTTATTCCACAAAACGCCGAGATCATTGAGAACACCTCAGAGCCATCTTTCCTTGCTGTCGACACTATAATTTTAGGTTGAACCCTCATAAGTGTGTCTTCTGTGTCGAATCTGGTCGACTCTTGGGTTTCGTGGTGTCCAAAGAAGGCATCCACATTGATCCTATTAAAGTCGAGGAAATCATCAATTTTCCTCCTCCCTTTCTATTCATAAACTGCAAAGCCTGCAGGGGAAAGCCAATTTCATCCGTTTCTTCGTAATGAATTATGCTGAGCTTGCCAAAGGCTTTACTCATTTATTGAAAAAGGGAATCTCGTTCATATGGGACGAAATTTCCCAAAGCTCTTTTGATGCTTTGAAATGAGCCCTCATCATTGCTCCTATACTACATCCTCCCAATTATCACTACAATTACGACCAATATTTGGCCACCGCAGACAACACTATCGGTATAGTGCTGGTTCAGGATGATGACAATCGTCAACAACATGTAGTGTACTACTTGAGCCACAATCTCTTTGATTCTAAGACCCGTTATCCTCATGTAGATAAACTCGCTCTGGTTGCTGTCCATGATGTTCAACATTTTTGTCATTACATTTTCCTACGCAAAACTTTGGTGATTTTTTATTGCAACCCCATGACTTACATTCTCACTTGTCAGTTTATTGGGGGAAATTACTCGAGATGGATTGCCATACTTCAAGAGTTCGTCTTAGAGTTCGAGTTTGACTTAGTGTAATACTTGAGTCGCAATATATTTGATGCTGAGACCCATTATGCTCATGTAGAGAAACTCGTGATGGATGTTGTCCATGCTGTTCAACGTTTTGTCATTACATTTTCCTGCGCAAAACTTTGGTGATTTCTGATTGAAACCCCATGAATTACATTCTCACTTGTCAGTTGCTTGGGGGAAAGTACTCGAAATGGATTGTCATCCTTCAACATTTCGACTTAGAATTCACTGCTGCTAAGTCTAAGCAATCCATGGTCTTTGTTCAGTTGATTTGTGATCTTCCTACTGCAGTTGATCCCGCTCCTCTTGATGAGTCGATTCCAGATGAATCCTTATTTCTCATAAGTACTCTTGATACATGGTATGGAGACATGATTTTTTATCTCCTAACACAAAATTTTCGGCCAGAGTTATCGCACTCTGAGCAACGATGGATTCATTACCAGTCTAGACCCTACCGTATCGTTGGAGACAATATATATCACACTGGTGTTGACTCTGTCCTCCCTCGATGTTTGTCTCTCGAGGAAGCTGATGAAGTTATCAATGAATGCCACTCCAGGGTCTATGGTGTTCACATGTCTGGTTATGCTACCACCCAAAAAATCCTTTGCATAGGGTGTTTTTGGTCGTCTATCTTTAAAGAATGCATTGTTGCGGTACGAAAATGGCATGACTTCTAAATCTACTCTCAGAAAGAGCGCGCCACACTTATCTGAGTATGAATGTTAGTTTTGTTGTGCTAATTTCATCTTTAGATTTAAAATTTATTTTCTGATCTTATGCTTGATGTACATTGGTTTCCTTGTTGTTTATGTGTGTCAAATAGGTAAATTAGATGATTTTTATGAGTGAATTCAAGCGCATAAAGCATGAAATAAATATGCTGAATAGAAGCAAAAACAAGAACAAACAACCATCACAATTGATCCATCAACATAAATTTTTGATGAAGGAGTTCACCCCTCCTGGACTACATCTCTTGGTACAACTTCCATGTCTTGGGCCTCTATATTAGCTCAAAAGTGAAAAAACTGTTGTTTATATTCATCTACAACTCCTGAAACATGCTTCAATGAGTCCATAATGTCCAAATATATCAGAAATGATTCTTATTTCTCCTAATTTGGTCGAGAATTGCTCTAGATATGGTCAAAACAAAATTACTAGTAATCTGCCTCAAAAACTGGAGGAGACTCCAGTTAGGCCCGCCAAAGTTGGGGGCAACTCCGAATTTAGAGGTACCATCGAAAAATATGCTAACTTAATCTGCTATTTAATTAGCAGTTAACTATGAATTAAATGAGGATAAGATGAGATTAGCGTATAAAGCACAAATTTACAATAATCCTGGATTAAAAATCAGATAAATATTAAATTTGGGATTAATGTTAATTAATCCAAAATTTAAACTATCCCGCACTTAAAAATTCTGCCTGCTTATGGTTTTGGTTGACTGGTCGTATGGGGAGGGGGTTGGCCCCCTCCATTCCCCCGCTGGTACATTGGAATGAAAACAAATATATGTGTGTGACCTTATATATTAAGAACTTGTGTCGTGGTGTATTGGCACGGAGCGCTAGTGGTTTGGGGGAGGTCGTGGGGTCGAGTCCCGAGCTCCACCCAGCTTGTATGTAAAGCTTTTTCCGCCCATTGTACCATAGTTTAAAACAATATAATATATTCTGCCACATATTATATTTCTCTAACCTTGCAATATATATATATATATATATATATATATATATATATATATATATATATATATATAGTTCAGACTATGGTATAAAATATATATATGCACCCAATAAAACATTAACCCAGCCATTGCATACGCGGATAATTTGAACTTTTCCTTAGATTTAATTCGACCATTGGTGAAATGAAATTTGAATTTCAGACTTTGGATAGGGTCCACCAGAGGGGTCACATGGCGGCCCCTGGCTGCACCACGTTTCAGCCTCTGGTTGGGCTATCCATCCATATAAAAAAAATTCGAATTCAACCTTAGGAGCCAAAAATTAAAAGAAAATTCACCTTCAAACCAATTCGGAAAATCCTGTTGTGACACTTGTCACAGTGTCACTGGGAAAAACTGAATAATATTCTCAGAATATACCCTGTATGCTGACTAGGCTGCAATGTCATCAACCTGTCACTGTTTTGCAATTTTTTTAGTTATTTAGGAAAACAAACAACATGTTCTATCTTCTTCATTCGAACTCCGTTTTCGACGAAACAAATTGTGCCAGGTTCCTATTGATGAGCTCTTCGCCGTCGTTTAGTTTCCAATCAATTATGAGCACTTTCATTTTTGAGATTTTACACTGAGCACCTGATCATTCCTCCCCACTAGAAGAATTTTGGACCCCAAAATATCTTTTATAATTGATCATGTGGATGAGGGTACTGTTCCCTCACCCTTCTAGTCTCTATCCACTGAAATTTTCCCATTTTCATCAAATGGAGCTTTTCACAAAAACTTAATGTTTTCCTTGATTCTTGCGACCTTCTCTTGCTGTCATTGACACTATCATGCTATAATTCCCATGAATTTGCAGAGCAGGAAGCTATTCTTGCAGAAACCATCATGTTCCTACCTTGGTCATTAATCAAAGGAAACTTAAAAACTATCTCACCTTGCACACTGTCATCATGGAAATTCTTAGTTGATCTTGCTTTGTACTTGCATCGACTCTTGACCAAGTATCTTTGCCATTGCCATGTACCCTTTGGAAACCAAAAAAAATCATTTGTGGAACCCATGCCTTTTTTTTCAAACTGCTTTGTCGCTTTCTCTTTGACCTTTGCACTCTCTTACATCGAGATCTTGTTTCCAACATTGCTCAACACTGATGTTGACTACTGTAAATCTGTCACATCTTATTCACCTCCTTTCAAATGCAACCTGTTAGAGTCCTAAAAATCTCATTACAAGCATGACCAACCTTAATAAAATCAACTTGTTCATTTGATGCATCTTTTTGAAAGGTTTGATTCAAAACATCTCTATGTTTGATCATTAACAATGTCAAATTCTGACTTGTATTCACTATCTTCTTCATTTCTCCCGCATGTATAAGAGGCAAACTTGTCTTCTTCTTATGCGCTCTAACTATGTACTCAATACCATATTTAAAAAAGTGATACTTATTCTCGTGGTGATGAAATATTGCTTTCCTATCATAAAGATAAGGAATTCCCAATATAATACCTAATATCTCAAGCAACACCACATCAAGTTCAACTTCATCAAGAAAGTTTGAATTGATGGTGAATCTTAGTATGCACCTCCTTGTAACCTGCAAGTTTGCATTCTGTCATATCCACCCTAAAGGATAAGGTCTTGGATGTCTAACAGTTTCAAGGTCTAGCTGCTTAACCAAGTCTTCGGAAATCAAGTTATCTTGTGACCCACTATCAAAAAGTGTAACAATCTTGGTATGTTTAGAGACGACTCTAATATGGAAAATTTATATTCTTGTATCTTCATCTTGAGTGACATTGGAACAATTTGAAGAACTAGTGCTTGCTATATGCTTACCTTTCAAACCCATGGCTGTAATCTTTGTTTCATCTCCTGAATATGACCCTAAGTCATGTTCAACTATAGCAATAGTTTCTCCTTTTCTTTGGCTTTTAGTTTGTTTGGATTCAACTCTGGATGAAGTTGCCAACAATGGTCTTCATCATGGCCATTCTTCAAACAATGTTTACAAGTGAGTTTCTCTTTCTCTCTTTTGACATAGTTATTTCTCTTTCCTCTTCCATAAAACTTTCCCTTTCCTTTACCCTCATTATCACTTTTCTCATCTATGTTATGTTTGCCTCTTGCTTCTAAATGTGTGGCTTGAACACAAACATCATCTATGTTTGTGGGACTAAACATGAGAATAGTGTGGCTAAGGTATCTATGCAAATCCCCAATGTACTTTAACAAAGTTTCTTGAGAATATAAATTAATGCCAAAAATAAGAGCTCTTGTCCTAAAGTCATGAGTAGAATCTTGCACACTTTGCCCTTTCAACTGTCTAAAATTTTACGAATCCATAATGGCCTTTTGCATGTAAGCTAATGGATAGAATTTCCTTTTAATGGCAGTAGTAAAAATTGACCAAGACATAGAGATCTTACCGTAGTTTTTAATCTCTTCTTGAGTCCTTGCTTCCCACCATACAAGTGTAGATCCTTTCATCCTCGAAGAAGCCAATTGAATATTTATGTCATCTTCATGAAGGTTCTGAATCCTGCAGTACACCTCCAATTAATGTATTCAATTGTCCAATCTTTCTGCATTTACCTCACCATTATACATTGGAAGTTCAAATTTGACATCAAGTTTGTGTAAGGGTGTCTTTCCTCTTGTGGATTTTGAGTGAGTATGAGTGGTTTTTGTGGTGGAAGTTGTTAGGGTCCTATAATAATAGGATTCACAATTTTGAATTGACTTTGATTAGTCTTATAATATGTACAAACTTTTCTTTCTGCAAATTTTTTTCCCATATCAAAAAAATAAAGTAAAAATTATAAAGAGGGTAAAAGTCCTAGAGAAAAATCAAAGTACTTAAAAGAAAAATATAAAAAAGAATAAGAAAATGGACCCCAAACAAAAAGAGATAAAAATAAAACATGAAAGTGATGCAAATCCAAATTCCACTATTATTTACTTTTTCTGCAAAATAAATATTATGTCCAACTTGTTCAAAATGCTATAATCTATGAAGGTTAAACAGCTTAATCTTAACCTCTCATATTTTAAATTTCATGATTTTAGATAGAGAATAAAGATCTAGCCAAACTGTTTAATCTTAGCAGATCAATAGTTAGGTAGAGAATAATAAGGAGCTCAACAACTTAATCTGAGCCCTTGGAAGAAATAAGGATAGAATCAGTTAGTTCGTTGTTTTAAAAGAAAAATGAACAAGGGTTTGCAAGCTCAAATGCACCCAGGTAAATGAAGAAAAAATGTTAGGGTAGCATATGGGTAGGCAGAAGCATTTTTTACAATCATGGATACGCATAAATTTGGTCATTTTAGTCACTAACTTCCTTCAAAAAATCATCCCATTGTAAAAAATACTTCATCTCCTCCATTTTCATTATTTCCCCTTCATTTTTCCTTTTTCCCATTATCATTCAGTTTCACTTGCAAAAAATCCCCTTTTCCTAAGTTTAAAATCCATTATACTTAAGGAAAGTAAAACCCTTTAACTAATTCCCCTTTTACCCAAAAAACCCAAAAATACTTTATCCTAAATGTAAAAACATTATGTCGAGACCCACAATAATGAAATTCATCCATATATCATGTTTTACACTAGGTTTAATGTATTTCATCTCCCTCTTCTAATTTCATTACTAACACATTAATTTATATATTAAATCCTTTATTCACCTTTCAACCTGTATTAGATTAATTACTTTTATTATTATTTCCCACCCATTTTTTTAGTTTTAAACCTATGTTTTATTTTCCCACATGATATATTATTCCCGCTCATCCCATAGGTTAAAACTATTCCCACTATATAATAACTCCCCACCAATGTTAATGTTACATTTATATACATTTCATTGGATTAAAACATTAATATCCACCTATCCAAACTATGTATTAAACCTATGTTTAAATACATATTACACATCCCGCTATATTAAACTCTCGGTCCCCACGACATCTCACCCCGCAGCTTCATCGCATCATCTCGACCGTTCGCTCTCCATCTCCCAGCTCTGATGGTGGCAAACCTTCATCGCACATTTCATTGTGCAAACGTTAAAAAAACCCAAAGCTTGCGATAAACGTATTTCTGGTTTCTCTCACCTCCACACGTCTTGATTCTATTCGATCGCATCGATCCAAGCCTTACCGCTTACCACCTTTCACTCATGCTAAAACCACCCATCGGTTTCTCCTGCCCATTGCGATAAACCACCTTTTAAACCATGCGATAAACTATTGTGATTAATGTCTACACCCATGCGATAAACCTGTCTTCTCCTCTATTGCGATCAACATATGCACCCTACTCTGTGACAAAGCCATCGTTGTTCGAAAACTACCTTTGTACAATATAAGAATCACATAGTTTCCACAATATGAGATTCCTCCATTCCCTTACCTCTGTTTGAATTACATAAACAAGAATATCATTGCCAACACCGAATTGAAAATCCATTTCATTTCAGACTCATTTCACAGTCTTCCCCCATGCCCAGAAGCAATGATCCATTCTCGACAAAACTATGTTTCATTAACTATTGATTTATTTTTGCAGGTGATTATACAAGACCTGGACAAACAATTTGGATACTAGTCGCCAAACCTGTTTACTCCAGACTCTCAGCATATGAATTCAAAATATTTCATTCAAAATAAATTTTTGTACCAAGAGAAAATTAAATCAAATCAAAGACAGAGCAGAAAGAAATCATTTACACAGAGACAATAATGTTCTAACAGAGAGGAAAGGCTTTTACTCAATAGAAGGTTACATATAGGTGAAAGAAGACAAATGGAAGAAACAAACAAATGAGAAATAATTTTCAAAATATTAAAGAGGTTTTTGTTTCTAACATCCTCATATACAAAAACATCTCTCACTTTTCTAACAGGCATTATGGTTTTTGAAATTTTAAACAATATTTGAAAGCACTTTTTACAGAAAATTCTTGTTTAGTCATCATTTTTAGAGAATATTGTGGCCAATCAGAAATGAATCTTGCAAAACCGGAGGAGGTTTATGTTTCTAAGATGTAAACCTACAAAACATATCTCACTTTGTGCACATGTATTACAAAATGAGAGATACATGCACATATTCATAGCTTGTTTGTTGGACTGTGCAAAGTTTTTTTTTTACACATCTTTTTGCAGAGCTTATTGTGAACAACTGGAGTGACATTTTAGGAAACTGAGAGAGGTTTATCTCAAAAACATATTTATCTACAATAAACTCTTTTAATGTTTACATATATATCTCTGATTGAGATATAAATGGATTTATATACCCTAGTTTTCATAAATTTGGGAGGAAAAAGCTCAAAGACAGTTAGTGACTAGGATGCCACCTGATCAAATAAGAGTTGCTATCAAATTTGAATTGCTCTTCTTTGTCAGCAACAATCCACAAGGATAGTGCCAAGTTGATTCATTAGTTTTTAATGTCCTATGTTTGAGTTCTATTTATGTAATACAGTTGGAGATATTTGTAAGAAATATTGATATTTTTTCAAGATATTTCAACTTAGAATTTGTATAAATACTTCATCATTTGAATTAATAGAGGTTGGATTATGTAACCAAGATCCTCACCATTCAGGGTGATGTAGTCCACTAATTTCAAGTGACTATTTGCATGAATAAAAGAGCATATGTTTCAGGATTCATGTGCCATATCTACTGGTGAAGTTTTCCTTATTATATATGTGCTTTCCTTTGTTTCCATCTTATTGTTTTCTTAATTCTGAATTGTATAACACGAGTATTACCACAGAATATGTTGAGATCAGACACTCTGCCTTTAACTGTTATTAATCTACATGTTTTCTTTTGATATCCAGATTAGGGAATTCTTCATTTCTCCCTAATTTCGATTGACCTCTTTCATTATCCGGTTTAGAGGATCCTTCATTGCCCTCTTTTCCCGATTCTTTCCTCTCATTTTGATATTCGGATCTGAGAACCCTTAATTTCTCTCTCATACCGATTGAAACCATTTTCACCGTCCAAATCTAAAGGATTCAGTAGAAATTTCTATCTTTCCCTGTTCCACTTAAGCTTGATATTTCTGCAAATTGATCACCCAAGCCTCTTGGAATCCATTTCCCAATGGCCTTCCTTTGCATTTCCAACCAAACCAATTCAAAAACCAACTCTATACTTATTAACTAGCCTAATATCTATTTCAAATAAAGCTAAATCATATAGCGAGAGCCCTCTCTGAGTTTAGGAGGGCTAGATCCTAAACTCCAAAGTAGGTTTGTGGTTACCTCAATGATTTCTTTCTTTAGCCTTGAGAAATTACGAAGTGATAACATAATGGTGACTTCAATGGGGACAAAATATATCTTCCTTGGAAAGTACATCAAAGTTCAGATCTGATTACTGACGATGGACAGTGACCAGCCATAAGAAGGTTGTAATTATTCACCTAGTGACTCCATGATTTAAATAACCCAAATTTTACAGAATTCATGGTGACTCCACTACATGTTGACCATATTTATTTCTGAACAAGATGATAGGGTTTGTGGCAAACCTTTTATCTTATGAAGTTTTAAATGGATTCATGAATCGGTTAACAGAGTTTCAGTTTGATGAAATTTTTCTAACAACTGTGTTTCATATTTTCAAATCAAAGCAAATTCCTTCTGAGGCTAAAGCTTGCTTTCTTGAATTAGTTGTTGAAAAGTTTGAGAATGGTATTAAACTTTTGGATTCTTAAATTCAGTCATATAATTTCCAAGATCCTAAAGAGTTCTTGGAAAATCTTCCTTCTCCAAAGCAAGAGGAAATTGTACTACTTGTTGATTTTCAGATTGATGATGATTATGTTTTCAAGTACAAGACTGAAAATGTAGATGTAGGGTTTAATATTCGAGATACCACTGAGCAACTAATCATTGAAGGCCTAGAAGCAGATATCATACATCATGCTTTTATTGATCCTATAGCATATTACATGGAGGTTTTTTTTAGCTCAAGTTTTCAAACATATACTCTTTATAAAGGTCAAAAACATCAGCAGTTGCCATTACACATCACAACTTTGATTATGTGGACAAATAATCAAGTTGTATTTCTGATTTTGCTACAAAGTAGTCAAGTTGTCCATTTGTTTCTACAACTACTTGACTGGCTTCATTGGAATTTTTGTATTACTTGATCCAGTATAAGTTTCAGTAGTATAGAGTAGATAACAATGTGCAAATAAATCTCAATGTTTTGAGCATTTTTTCAAGCATTCCTTATAGTTTCAACTTTAGATAGCAGGTACCAGATTTTAGTTTGCAGAAAAACTTTGATTTTAGTTCAAAATTTTCAATCACAGAGATTATATAACAAAATCACAAGCAGTCTTGGGATTGGCGCAATGGATCAGACTACTAGTTAACAGTGATTCTTGACATCCCACAAGGAGATGCCATCCCCATGTGGAGCCACTGTTAGGGTCCTATAATAATAGGATTCATAATTTTGTATTGACTTTGATTAGTCTTGTAATATGTTCAAACTTTGCTTTCTGCAAATTGTTTTCCCATACTAGAGATTAAAAAAAATAAAAATAAATAAATAAATAAATAAATTATAGAGGGTAAAAGTCCTAAAAGAAAAATCAAAGGACTTAAAAGTAAAATATAAAAAATAATAAGAAAATGGACCCCAAACAAAAAGAGATAAAAATAAAACATGAAAGTGATGCAAATCCAAATGCCACTTCTATTTACTTTTTCTGCAAAATAAAGATTATGTGCAGCTTGTTCAAAATGCCATAATCCATGAAGGTTAAACAACTTAATCTTAATCTCTTATGCTTTAAATTTCATGATTTTAGATAGAGAATAAAGATTTAGCCAAACAGTTTAATCTTGGCAGATCATTAGTTAGGTAGAGAATAACAAGGGTTTGCAAGCTCAAATGCACCCACGTAAATAAAGAAAAAATGTTAGGGTAGCATATGGGTAGGCAGAAGCAGTTTTTACAATCATGGATAAGCAGAAATTTGGTCATTTCAGTCACTAACTTCCTTTAAAAAATCATCAGGCCCTTGTAAAAAATACTTCATCTCCTCCATTTTAATTATTTCCCCTTCATTTTTCCTTTTTCCCATTATCATTCAGTTTCACTTGCAAAAAATCCCCTTTTCCTAAGTTTAAAATCCATTATACTTAAGGAAAGTAAAAACCTTTAACTAATTCCCCTTTTACCCAAAAAAACCCAAAAATACTTTATCCTAAGTGTAAAAACATTATGTCGGGACCCACAACAATGAAATTCATCCATATATCATGTTTTACACTAGGTTTAATGTATTTCATCTCCCTTATCTAATTTCATTACTAACACATTAATTTATATATTAAATCCTTTATTCACCTTTCAACCCATTTTAGATTAATTCCTTTTATTATTATTTCCCACCCATATTTTAGTTTTAAACTTATGTTTTATTTTCCCACGTGATATATTATTCCCTCTCATCCCATAGGTTAAAACTATTCCCACTATATAATAACTTCCCGCCAATGTTAATGTTACATTTATATACATTTCATTGGATTAAAACATTAATATCCACCTATCCAAACTATGTATTAAACCTATGTTTAAACACATATTACACATCCCGCTGTATTAAAATCCCGGGCCCCACGACATCTCACCCTGCAGCTTCATCGCATCATCTCGACCGTTCGCTCTCCATCTCCCAAATTCGATGGCGACAAACCTTCATCACACATTTCATTGCGCAAAGGTTAAACAAACCCAAATATTTTGATAAACACAGTTTTCGAGGTTTCTCTCACCTCCACGCATCCTGATTCTATTCGATTGCATCGATCCAAGCCTTACCACTTACCACCTTTCGCTCATGCGAAAACCACCCAGCGGTTTCTCCTGCCCATTGCGATAAACCACCTTTTGAACCATGCGATAGACTATTGTGATTAATGTCTGCACCCATGCGATAAACCTATCTGCTCCTCTGTTGCGATTAAAATATGCACCCTACTCTGTGACAAATCCATCATTGTTCAAAAACTACCTCTGTATAATATAAGAATCACAGAGTTTCCACAATATGAGATTCTGCCATTCCCTTACCTCTGTTTGAATTACATAAACAAGAATATCATTTCCAACACCGAATTGAAAATCCATTTTAGTTCAGACTCATTTCGCAGTCTTCCCCCATGCCCAGAAGCAATGATACCTTCTCAACAAAACTATGTTTCATTAACTATTGATTTATTTTTGCAGGTGATTATACAAGACCTGGACAAACAATTTGGATACTAGTTACCAAACCTGTTTACTCTGGACTCTCAGCATCTGAATTCAAAAGATTTCATTCAAAATAAATTTGTGTACCAAGAGAAAATTAAATCAAATCAGAGAAAGAGAAGAAATGAATCATTTATACATGGACAATAATGTTTTAACAGAGAGGAAAGGCTTTTACTCAACAGAAGGTTACATACAGGTGAAAGAAGACAAATGGAAGAAACAAACAAATGAGAAAGAATTTTCAAAATCTGAAAGAGGTGTTTGTTTATAACGTACTCATATACAAAAATATCTCTCACTTTTCTAACAGGCATTATGGTTTTTGAAATTTTAGTCAATATTTGAAAGCACTTTTTACAGAAAATTCTTGTTTAGTAATCATTTTGTAGAGAATATTGTGGCCAATCAGAAATGAATCTTGTAAAATTGGAGGAGGTTTATGTTCCTAAGATGCCAAACTAGGAAAACCTATCTCAATTTGTGCACAGGTATTATAGAATGACAGATAAATTCACATCTTCACAACATATTTTTTGGACCGTGCAAAGTTCTGTTTTACACATCTTTTTGTAGAGCTTATTGTGAACATCTGGAGTGAAATGTTAGGAAATTGAGAGAGGTGTATCTCAAAAACATATTTTTCTAAAATAACCTCTTTCAATTTTTATATATCTATCTTGGATTGAGATATAGAAAGGGATTTCTAGACCTTGGTTTTTAGAAATTTGGGAGGAAGAAGCTCAAAGATAGTTAGTGACTCGGGTGTCACCTCATCAAATAAGAGTTGCTATCAAATTAGAATTGCTCTTCTTTGTCAACAAAAATCCACAAGGATAGTGCCAAGTTGATTCATTAGTTTTTAATTTCCTATGTTTGATTTCTATTTATGTAATACAGTTGGAGATATTTGTAAGAAATCTTGATATATTTTCAAGATATTTCAGTTTAGAATTTGTATAAATACTTCATCATATGAAGTAATAGAGGTTAGATTTTGTAACCAGGAACCTCACCATTTAGGGTGATGCAGTCCACTAAGCTCAAGTGACTATTTTCATTAATAAAAGAGCAGTTGTTTCACGATTCATGTGCCATATCTACTAGTGAAGTTTTCCTTATTGTATATGTGCTTTCCTTTGTTTCCATCTTATTGTTTTCTTAATTCTAAACTGTCTAACAAGAGTATTACTGCAGAATATGTTGAGATCATACACTCTGCCTTTAACTGTTAGTAACCTACATGTTTTATTCTGATATCCAGATTAGGGAATTCTTCATTACTCCCTGATTTCTATTGACCTCTTTCTTTATCCAGTTTAGAGGATCCTTCATTTCCCTCTTTTCCCGATTCTTTTCACTCATTTTGATATTTGGATCTAAGAACCCCTAATTTCTCTCTCATCCCATTTGAAACCATTTTCACCATCCAAATATAAAGGATCCAGTAGAAATGTCTATCTTTCCCTGTTCCACTTAAGCTTGATATTTCTGAAAATTGATCACCCAAGCCTCTTTTACTCCATTGCCCAATGGCCTTCCTCTGCATTTCCATCCAAACCAATTCAAAAACCAACTCTATACTTATTAAATAGCCTAATATCTATTTCAAATAAAGCTAAATCATATATAGAGAGCCCTCTCTGAGTTTAGGAGGGCTAGATCTTAAACTCCAAAGTAGGTTTGTGGTTACCTCAGTGATTTCTTTCTTTAGCCTTGAGAAATTACGAAGTGATAACATAAGCAGAAAATGATGCTGATGGAGAAGATGAGGATGATGAAGATGGTGGATATGGAGCTGGCTTTACTCCACTTCCCTTTTAACTCTTCTCTTCATCTTTCTTATCATCTGAAGTTCCTTCTCCATGTGGAGGCTTCGAACCTTATCCTGCCATCCCAACAGTAAATGCCTCAAACATAATTTTAACCGTCCTCTTTATTCCATTGAAGTCTTTCTTGACATCATCCTCTTCTGAATGACCTTCAGTTTCTCCAACACCTGACATGATGGCTATGGATTCAAGCTCAACTTCTGATGGTTGTACCTCTTCAATGACAGCTTCTTGAGATAAAACTTGAGGTGCTTCAAGTGAAACTATGAGTGAAAATTTTGGTGGAGATGGTGCCCTTGTGGCTCTCCGTCTTCTGGTCCTAATCTCAGGACTTGAAACCAACAATTTCCCTTCACCTTTCTTTAATTTTAACCTTGTCAGCATCACAAATTTGCAACCATTTTAACACTACTTGCACAAAACTGAAGCAACTATCAAGAAAATAACCTTGCCTTTCAACCAGGCTCTAATACCAACTTGATATGGGTATGAATGTTAGTTTTTCCATGCTAATTTCATCTTCAGATTTAAACTTTATTTTATTATATTATTCTTGATATACATAGGTTTCCTTGTTGTTTATGTGTGTCAAACAAGTAAATTAGTTGATTTTTATGAGTGAATTCAAGAGCATAAAGCATGAAATAAATATGTTGAACAACAAAAAAAACAAGAACAACAAACTATCACAATTGATCCATTAACATAGAGTTTTCATGAAGGAGTTCACCCCTCCTGGGCTACATCTCCTTGGTCTAGCTTCCATGGCTTGGGCCTTTGTATTAGCTGAAAGTGAAAAAAAATTGTTTACATTCACCTACAGTTCCTGAAAGATGCTTCAATGAGTCTAGAATGTCCAAATATATCAGAAATGACTCTTCTTGGTCCTAATTTGGTCGAAAATTGCTCTAGATATAGTCAAAACAAATTTTACTAGTAATCTACCTCTAAAACTGGAGGAGACTCTAGTTAGGCCCGCCAAAGTTGGTGGAAACTCCAAATTTAGAGGTACTTCCGAAAAATACGCTAACTAAATCCGTTGTTTAATTAGCAGTTAACTATGAATTAAATGCGCATAAGTTGAGATTAGCGTGGATTTACAATAATCCTAGATTAAAAATCAGATAAATCTTAAATGTGGGATTAATGTTAACTAAACCAAAATTTAAACTAAATCACGTGCTTAAAAAATCTGCCCGCCTGTGGTTTGGTTGATTGGTCGTATGGGGAGGGGTATGGCCCCCTCCATTCCCCTGCCGATACATTGGAATAAAAATAAATATATGTCGGCGGCTTGATATATTAATAACTTGTGCTGTGGTGTATTGGCACAGAGCGCTGATGGTTTGGGGGAGGTCGTGAGGTCGAGCCTCGACCTCCACCCAGCTTGTATGTAAAGCTTTTGCTGCCCGCTATACCATAGTTTAAAACATTATAATATATTCTGCCACATTTGATATTTCTCTAACCTTGCAATATATATATATATATATATATATATATATACGCCCAATAAAACATTAATCCAACCATTGCATAAGATGCCAATCTTGTTTGTGTTTCCCAATGGTTCTCTAAAGCATGGTCACCAAAACTTTGTTGACAGCTTCAACCTGGCCATTGGCCTGTGGATAATAATGAGTGGAGCTATCGTGATGTAACCCCAACTGAGCAACAAGCTCTGTCATCATATGATTTCAAAAATGAGACCCATGATCAGTGACAATCTCTTTCGGGACACTGAACCAAGCTATGACATGATTAAACAGGAATTGTGTCACATTTAGACCTTCATTATCATATGTAGGCAACACTTCGGCCCATTTAGTTAAATAATCGACGGTAATGATAATGTAACCATGCCCCCCATCTAAGCGAGGGTTACAGGTCAAGAAATGTATGCCCCATTTCATAAAGTGTCTGACAGTCACAACTGGGTGAAAGGGTGAGGGTGGGTGATCAGGTGCTCAGTGTAAAAGATCAAAAATGAAAGTGCTCAGAATTGATTGGAAACTGAATGACAACGAAGAGATCGTCGCCAAGAATCTGGCGTAATTCATTTCGTCGAAAACAGAGTCCAGATGAAGAATATAGAGTCTGTTATTTGTTTTCCTAAACAACTATAAAATTTGCAGAACAATGATAGGTTGATGACGTGGCAGCCCAGTCAGCATACAAGGTATATCCTGGGAATATTATTTAGTTTTTCCCAATGACACTATGACAAGTGTAACAGTAGGATTCATTGAATTGGTTTGAAGGTGAATTTATTTTTAAGTTTTGGCTCCTAAGGGTGAATTCAAATTTTTTTTATATGGATGGATAGCCCAACCAGAGGCTGACACGTGGTGCATCCAAGGGTCGCCACGCGCCCCCTCTGGTGGACCATATCCAAAGTCTGAAATTCAAATTTCATTTCACCAATGGTGGAATTAAATCTATGGCAAAGTTTGAATTATCCGCATATGCAATGGTTGGATTAATGTATTATTGGGCGCATATATATATTTTATTTGTACATTAGTGTTTCATTCATTAGTAAGCTTTGATTGGATTTTTGGTGTGATTGTTTGCTTTGCATACACGTTTCCTCTGCTCACATTGTGCTCCGGTGGCCCCCTGCGGAAAGAAAACAACAAGTGGGAGAATGTTGGGTGTGTGTTATATTTTTTCCACGAATAGTCGCACACGCATGGTTTTGTGCATGGTTTTACACATGGTTTTGGGGCATGATGGTTTTCGGCCCATGCTATTTTGTAGATCCGGTGAAGTGAACTACAATTATATTCTAATACAGGGTTAATGGATTGGGGTTTATGAATGCTTCAATATGTAGATATATGTGTTGTAACACTAAAAGGAATATAATGAAAAATAAATCTGGTAGTCCCGATTTGGGATCCAGGGGAAAAATCTCTGTGTATATATATTTTATGTTTTATTCTCTCGCTATTGTTTATTTTATATTTTTAAGAATTTGTTTGCAGATAATTTTTGTACTAGGTTAAAACCTACAAAATCCTCGTGAGCAACCCAAATTTGGACCTGCCCCCACAACATCATGATCTTCAAGGCAAAGGTGTTTCGACCTTTCCAGCCTAATTCATGGCGAGAGTGCTAGCGAGTGAGATTAGGGACACTGTCCCACCCCTCCCATGTTGTTCCATCCAATTGTACAACCCCATAACCCATATGTGGGTCATTCAGCCAAGAAACTAACCTGTTCCTGCAACCACTGACATATCATCAAAGTAGATATATATAGAAAGTTTCAAACTGGAATTAGAATTTCAAATACAAAATATTAATTTCTATCAAACTAGATGTCGTCAACTCATCATATGTGAGTGCCTCTGGTGGTTTCCTGTCACACTCAATAATCATCAGTAACAAAGTTTCTCAATGTTAGTCATTATCATAAATGCAACATCAACATGACCTAGTCATTCACATCATTTTTCATTGTGAATCATAACTAATGTAAGTAGCTAACATAGGGGACCAATCCATTATGGTTATCATAATCATAACATCAATGGGAAACAAACATATCTATCAAATCCATCATCATATTAACATCAATAGAAAACATACCTATCCATAAAATCTATCATCATCATGATATCAATAGAGAACATGCATATCCATTAATGTTATAATCATATCAATAGAGAACATACATAACCATCAAATCCACTAATAATAGAGTTGTGTCTAGATCCTCAACAGGAGGTCCTCAAATAATAAAGTGTGGGCCTTAGGGCTAAATAATGTTAAAATTCATATCACTGTCAGTCAACTAGAGTAGGGCACTACATACACACCCTCTTAATAATAGACTTCATCTCGAATTCCTTGGAATAGATAAGGAAACGATGATGCATCTCCTCGGCGTCCTCCCAAGTGGTTGAACTAGGACTATAATTGTCCCATTGGACCTTAACTTGGTCCAATAACCGTCGTCTAAGCTACTAAGTTTGCTGGTCCAGTATGCGAACTAGTTCGTCCATCACTGTGCCCTCGTTTGAAACCTGCAAATGACCTAAGTCAATAAAATGTGAAGGATATGAAATATAATGACGCAAAACAAAAACATGAAACACATCATGCATATGCACTAGGGATAGAGGTAAGGCAACTTATATGCTACCGACCCTTTTCTTTCTAACATTTCAAAAGGTCCCACAAACCGTGGAGACAATTTTTATCCCTTTCCAAATATTATAGAGCTCTTTTGGGGCCTTAATCTAAGGAACACCCTATCTCCCACTTCATAACTTCGGTCTTTTCGATGAGTGTTAGCATAACTCTTTTGATGATCTTGTGCTTCTTTTAGCCTCCCCTTAATCATAGTAATTTTTTCTTCCATCTCTTGCACCACTTTTGGTCCTATTAATACTCGTCCTCTAGTCGGTCCCAACTGAGAGATTTTCTGCATGGTCTTCCATACAAGAACTCATGCCATCTTGATGGAACTTTGATAACTGTTATTGTAAGAAAATTCCACCAGGGGTAAAAACTCCTCCCATCCCTTTTGTTGGTCAATCACATACACTCGTAGCATGTGTTCAAGAATTTGATTAGTCCTCTCTGTCTGACCATCTATCTCAGGGTCGTATGCAGTGCTGAAGTTCAATTGGGTTCCCAAGGCTTCTTAGAAACTGGTCCAAAAACTTCCTGTAAACACAGCTCCCCTATCGGATATGATCTTCCTAGGAACTCCATGTAATCTCACAATCTCATCAATAAAAACTCTTGTTATCTTTGGTGCTTGATGCAGGAGAATTCTTCGAAATTTATAAGATCCATGAGTCTTATTTCACATTTACTAAAGGGAGTGGATTTCCTTAATCAATTTATTTATTTTCTTAAGTTTAGTTGAGTTTGAAGAAATTTAATTTTAAATTAATTAATGGAGTATCTTGTGAGATATAAAAATCTTAGGGATGAATGATAAATCCTAGGAAAGTGAGGATTTGAGGGATTTTAAAGTCTAAATTAGGATTTGGTTGATTCAAAAGAGGATAAAGAGGTTTTAAGTTGAGTGATTTATGTAGAGGATCATAGATTCAGAGTAATCCATAATTATGTAAATATATTTATAAGTGTAAGCCTGCACATGAAAGAGAAAAAAAAAAGAGACAAGAGTTAGCGAGGACGAGAGTTAAAGATAGTTTTTAAGAATTAGAGAAAACAAAGGGAAGGGAAACTGATGTAATCAAGCCGAGAGGGTCAATCCTCTGTAAATTCTATTTTATGAATAATAGATTTAAACTTGGTGTGTAATCACGGCTTTGGATTTGAGTTTGGTCTGAATTATTTTGACAACTTGAATTTGTATATGCTGGTGGTGTTTTTCTGTTCAAAGTTATAATTGGATCATATTCTCTGTTATGTAAAGTAATGGTGTGTTGGTGATTGTATGATGTTTCGATTCAACCTGAAGAAATTATGCAGTTAACCTTCATTACAGATCCATGTTTAATTATTTTTGGAATTGAAGTTTGCTGGAAACGAGAGTCGAAGGCATAGCTGAAGTGTGGTGGAATTATATGATTTAGAACCCACATCGAGAGGAAAATTCTCTATCTCTGTGTTTAATCAGAACGATTAATGATTGGGGGTTTCGAGTAAATCCGAAGGCATCTGTGCTTGATCTCTTTTATAAACGGAGGAAATTTGTGTTGGCTCCATGATTATGTGTTTTGGAAACCATATTCTAGTTGGAATAGTGAATTGGTTGTTGCAGTGGAATGCAATCGAGTAAATATGGACCGGATTTGGCGTTTGGAACTTTATTTTGTTTGGAACCAAGAGTCAAGTAAATGAGAAACTGTGAGTCATTAGCGCAGTGGAAGGGTGAATGGTTTTTTGAAATGTCAAGTGATTTTTCACACGCAATTGATTTGGTAAGCAGTAACTATTGGATGGGTGTGAAAAGATATAGAGGTGCCACGTCGCAACTAAAAAACTATCCATTTCGCATGTATTTAAAACTTTAAATGTTACGCATGTTAAGGTGCGATATTCGTCGGATCGACGAAGGTGAAAATCAACGGGAAAAAGGTGCATGGAATATAAGCTATGGGCCAGGACATTTTCGTTGGTATCATATGTTTCCAACCCAAAGTTGGTAAGCCTAGGTGTTTAATTATTGAGCGACAAATGTTATTTGGTGTTAGTATGAATCCTTTGTCGAAGTGTACGAAAAAAGACCACTTTAGCTACGCATAACTAATATCCCTAACATCAAATGTGGCTGCCAATATCTTCAGATCTGCAGTTAGTTGATCAAGACAAGAGCTGCAAAAAACCAGATCTATGCATAGAAAGACATTAAGCAGTAAAAAGAAGGGTTTGCTCCATATATCCAATAGACAAGACAAGAACAATTTTTGAAAAAAAAAATTGTATTAAGGGCACCTGGGAGGAAAACAAGAAGATGTTTCCAATTCTCCTCAATGGGATGGGTTCTTGGAAGTCCTCAGCACTTCAGATCTAGCATTTCTCTCTCCTGTTGGTGTAGAAAACCCAGACAAAGATAGAAATCAAAGGGAGCTCACACAACAAATAATGGAAAATATGACAATGATAATGGCTCAAAGTCAGACCAAGAGTTTAGATCCAGAGTGATCTAATAGGCAACAAAAGGTGAAGAATGGTAGGAAAAACCCTCCTATTTATAACAAAATATTGGGTCATTCTAGATATTGGTGCATGATTAAAATAATGTTAACCAAATCTAGATCCACCTTTTTATGGAATATTTTATTGTATTTGTTGGAGGGAAAAATTATTTGACTTGGGTCAAATCCCTTTATTTGTCAATAATAAATAAATAAATGATTTATTTATCTTTTTAAGGAAGTGGTTGAAGGATAATCAAATAAATAATGATTTATTTAATTATTTGTGGATGATTTAGTCATATTTAACAAGGAATATTATCTAAATAAGATTTAAATAATTATTCCTAGAAAATAATAAGATAAATAAAGGTTTATCTAATTAATTTCTTTGTTTGGGGTTAAACATGACTAGGAATAATAATTAAATTATGGTTTAATTAATTATTCCATGAGGAAAATCAAACAAAATAGGTTTGTTTAATATTTCCTTTTGCGGTTTCCTGTTTAGACCATAAACAACCTAATAAATGTGGTTTATTAAGTTATTTTACATAGTGAAAGCAATTTTACTTAGGGTAAAATTGGTCTTACATGGTGTACTTTGGTCCATCTAATGATAATAGGTTAGATGACCAAAAAATGGTGTAACAGATTGCCCCCCAGCGTGCGAGTGTTAGGAGCAAATCGTATGACCGAAGTACGTTGTAAGAACTCAATCACCAGACATCAAAAGGGAAGTCGGAGAGAGAAATGTAAGGTAGACTAATGTGCTGGAGAACTAGACCCTGAGGAGATGAGACTTACAGGTGCAACAAGTCTCTTTTTATGAGAGGGTACCTGTGCTAAAGGCGGTGGGGGAGGCATACCTATGCCCGCCGAGACAAAGTAAAAAAGAATAGTGTGTCCAGTAAACAAGGGACCGAACCATAAAGTACAACCGGCATAAACATGAGCCAGATAAGAATACAATGAGGAATCCCACATACATGCTATGCCTGGGATAACAACCAGGACTTATACAATAATATCTGAGTACATGAGATACAAAATACAACCCGAATGCCCCCTATAAGCGGGGAAGGGCTCACAAAATCTGACTGATACATGTAAATCAAAGAGGCGCTGCAAGCGGCTAAGGCCGACATCATGAAATATATGGAGCTGCATCGAGGGTTGCAATGAAGAGGTCATCCGAGCATGTGGGGGCTACTTGCAGGGCCACCCCCTCATGAGAGCTGAGACATCTCACACACACCCGAGAATCACCAAGAGCTGCTGCTGCATCACTAAACCATCAAGTATACGGATCTCGATCATGCTGAAAGGAGCTGGAGTGGAGAAACAATCAAGTCAAAGGGAAATGAGAGATCCCTTTGCCTGATTAGAGGCACCGAACAAGAGTGGGAGCTGGAACCAAAGTACACCGCCCTCTAGACCTGTCTTCTGGAATGAAGGAGCTGATGTCGACAGAAGGAGGTCCGCCATAGGTGAGGCAATGAGAGATCCTCAACTAAGGCACGAGAGAAAATAGTAGAGTGACAGACAGACTAATACCAATGATGATGGTGGAATGGAAGGGACTGAGTAGCGAATGGACGACTTCCCTTGCTAGAGCATAAAGGGAATGAATGACATGGCAGCGACTGACACAATATCATCAGGGATAAGGGACAGTGGGATGGAAGGCCATAATGTGCGACGCAAGAGAGAAACCAAGCAAAGAGGGATGGAGGACGATAGCGGGGTACAAAGGGACTCGGGATAGACTCCATGAATACGATGATGACTCCACTTGGATGCTCTAAACAAGGGCGACTCGATGGTGCTGCCACACAGTAAAGGTCCAATGGGGGACCATGGAAACATGAGTACAAGATGGTAACTCACGATGAAAATCAACACGAACAAAGACAAGTAAGGAGGCAAAGTGGTGCCCCAAGTACAAGTGTTGTAAGTGAAGAAATGCGATTTTAAGGAGAGGTGAAGTGACCCATCTTGGAAAAAATGTGTCCTGGTGAAGTATCAAATCACAAAAAACTAACAGATACCCATTTGAGGGCTCAGTAAGAGCTTTCCAACGGTGCAGACGGTTTGTCAAACGGAGCTACGGTATGGTCGCAGCAGGCGAAAGGAGAAACAAGGGTTCTCTTTTAATAAGGCAGTTTTCCCTCCAAATCCACTCATTTGCTAGTGTTGCTATGGTGAATGTAGAGAGGAGAGAAGGCCCTAAATCTTGCGATGAGCGTAGCAGACAAACCGACCGTTGGAATCGAGATCCGTCAGTTGCAGGTAAGAGGCCTAACCTTACTCTTTCATTTTGATGGATTGAAAGTTCAGATTAGGGCCCAGAATCTCAGGAACATCCCCCCTTGCATATTTTTGGCCGGGTCACACTTTTTGGGCCAAAATGCTGGAAAAGCTGGGGTTATAGGTTTTTGGCGGGTACATTTTGTCCATCAGTTGTGAAAAAGTGCGACCTAGAAGATGAGGGGGTTTTGGTGTTGTTTTATGGCTGAGAGTTAGGTTTTTGTGTTTGGTTATGATATTCCCTGTCTGTATGCTGACAAAGATGATGTTTTGTGCGGAATGTAATGAATATACGGTGAAGCGGAGAGAGACTGGGTACATTACGGGCAGAGTCCGGTAGATGGGGGGTGTCCGTCGTGTGTTGGCCAGGTTTGGGGTTCTAAAGTTTTTGGAGAACCCTTTGATGAGAGCTGGAGAGCCCTTGTTGGCCCGGATTATTAGTTATTGGGATCCAGAGCATGAGGTCTTTGTAGTGCAGGGGCACAGGATCAAACTGACAGTCCAGGACGTGTATTTCCTGACAGGTCTCCCGCCACTTGGGATGGTGGGAAATACGCAGCCAGTGTTACCGCGGGGGTGGAACATCATGGATTTTGTGGAGCGGCATTGTCGACCAGTTCTCCGAGTCAAAGGGACGCGGATACCGATCGGGGACCTAGAGAGACTGGAGACCCGGGCAATGGCCGCAGCGGTGCTGCGGATCCTGGGCAGCCAGGCGTTCCATCACATCACTGGGGGGCAGATGATGATCGTAGAGAGCGTGTTAAGTGGGACCTACTATGGGTGGGCCCAAATGATGTTGGTGTTGTTAAAATGACAGCTGTCGCTATGCAAGCGGCAAGTGAACCACGATTGCTCGTATGGGACTTTATTGTGTTCCTTCTTTTTTGAGAAGATCCCGACCTTACGACCTCGTATACAGCTCCTAGATAGGGGCCCGAGAGAGCCCAGGATGCGCCGGTGGGGGCGGCTACTGTGCAGAGGAGGAGGAGGGGCGGTCGGACGAGTGTTTCGACCTGAGTTCTTTGCCCATTGGGATCAGATGCCGTTATACATAGACAACTATCCCTATGGTAGGATGAGTTATTGTGGGGATCCCGGACCTCTGCCTTCACTTTGGTGAGTATGGGGACAGTGGTAAGTGATAAGTAACTATTATTTTTGAACGTATTAGGTTAGTGAATAGTAGATGGGTAAGTTCTGTGTACGGGTATGCGGAATATAACTAAGAACAAAGGCAATGGGATATATGGGACGACGGCGGCATACGGGTCACAGGTTAAGTGGGTGAAACGGCGCGTGGCAATGAGATCTGTTGTATACCGGAGGACATCCGTAAATAGTTCAAGAGGTTAATGACAGGAGTGAAGACCTTGGGTAGCAGGCACCCTCTGACAGGCCACCGCAGAGCCATGCATTGGTGCCCTCGGAATGGCGAGGAGTCATGCAGCGCATGGAGATGGCCAGTCAGGGGATACGTGATCTACAGGCTGTAGGGGCAGAGCCATTAGCTCGGGATCCGCCAGATAGTGATTAGGTGTGGGGCATGTGGTGCCCCCTAGTGTGTATGTAGGGGCAGGTGGTGCCCCCAGTTTTGATTTTTTTGTAACATGCTATGGGCATGTCATATGTATCAGAGTAGATGGACTCTAAACACATGTTTTGCGACACATATTATGGATATGCATATTTTTAATGATTATGAATGTTATTGTCTTGTATGAAATGCGTGTGATAAATGCCAATCTAGAACATGGTTTGCAATACTATCTACATAGTGATTCTGTTCTCGAGGTACATGGTTGAAAGTTATGGTTTCAAATTCACGTATCAAGAGTTTCACTCGTAAATATCGTCTAAATAGCACAGGATTACGCACACGATAGACACCATTTAGTTGCATGACAAGAAGTAGGGAATCTAAACGAACATGCAGATGGAGGATGCGATGAAAGAGGGCATCGGCTAAGAGACCACGCACTGTATCATATTCGGCCTGATTGTTGGTGGCAGTACCAATAAAGACCCCGTTTGAGAGCACAAGGGCATGCAAGGGGGTGAAAATGGCCCAACCCGCCAAGGCTAGATTCCGGGAGTAACGACTTGCACCATCGGCGTAACCGATATAGGGTGGGGACGGGAGGTCCTGCGGAATAGTGTTACAAGACAAAAAATGGGGGGAGAAGGGACAATGACGACAGCGTGAGTGTACAGAAGACATCGAGCGACAACTGCGGGAGGGAGTGTGATGAGCCGGATGGAGATGACTCATATACAAACTAGAGGGTGGTATATGAGGGTTGTAGGAGGTATGGCGAGGACTCAGGATGCTGAGGTCAACAGAGATACGGGTGGAGTTATCTTGTGTATGGGCGGAAAAGAGGGGGTCAAAGGTGGAAAAGACACTACATGACACGGAAAAGTGACCTAAATCATCCGTAGGGGAAGAAAGGCTCGCATACGGATTGTCATGGGGAATGACAGAAGAACAAGGAAATGGATGGTTAACTGATGTTGAGCCCAGGGTGGTCGCTGAAGGGGGATCGAGCGAAACAACAAGGGAGGATTCAAGGGGGGTGTTCTCCAAGGGTCTCACAGAGGATGATAGGTAGAGGATGGTAGTAGTGGACTCCGTCATCTGGACATCAGGGGGGGAATGTCAATGGGAGCGGGGGGATCCTCAAGCTGTCCTGAAGCATACTGCGCAAGTATGGGAGAGGCGGACTGATTTTGTTCATTCTCATACTCTCGAATTACTTCTAAAGAAGTGCGGTAATGCGTCAGGTGAGGACAATGGTGGGAATAATGGCCATGGACACCGCACAAAGCACAGGGTTTGCTGGTGCGAATAGTTTTTGGGTTCTTGGTTACAGACGAGGACAGGAGAGAGGGGTCAGGGACCGTAGACTCAGGGAACGCGACTTTAACCATGGGTTGAATGCGGGGCAATTCGGGACAAGTATGGGTGGCGTGACCAACGACATCACACAAGGTGCAAGGCTTTGCGGGTGGAGGAGGAACCGGGTCAGTCGGGGTGACTTTGTCTTTGGATGCCCCCTTGCGAGCTTTGCCTTTCTTTCCTGGAGCTGTCACCACAGGGGTAGGGTCCCGGGGAGGTGCAGGGGGCATGGTAGCAACGGAGGAAGCGAGGGGGACCGGTTGAACCGGTGTCAAAGCAAGATAGGGTTTGGGGTGACCGAAATTAGCATTTCGGAGAGGGTCAAGAATTGCCGAGACGAGGTATACCCAAGGTCGAGGTTAGGGAGAGAGGTGGCCATAGCGGACGATAGACTCGGGAGGGGGAGTCAAGAAAAGGTATGCGACCCGGCGGGGTAATGACCCGGGGAGGGACGCTCGAGATGGTTAAGACACGAGAGCCGTCCGGGGGATAAAGGGGTTCGGGGATACCGGCTATGGGAGAAGGGCCGAAGGAGGAGATGGGCGCGGCGGAGATGAAGGGCTGGGAGCGAGGTTGCGTTAGAGGGCGAGGTTGCGTACGAGGTTGGCGACTAGGCAGGGCGGGTCGTAGGGCAGCAGAGACGGTGCATCATGCAACCGGTCGATGGTACCGGGATGGAGGAAGTTAAAGGTAAGTAAGGTCGGGGAAGGGTTTAAGCGGGGAGTCTTTATGAGCGAAGACACTGGTCAAGGAATCGACGGTTTTCTTATTGGCTACAGAAGAGATGGTCGTCTCAGGGGAGGTCTGAGACTTTGGCTCATGATAAGTCAACTGGTCGATGGTGACTATCTTTCCATTGTGAGGAAAAGACATCTTACGAAAAACCGCAGATGGGACAGCAGACATGGCATAGGTGTAGCTTTGCCCCAATAGAATGTTGTAGTCTAGAGGGGCATCGATGACTTCGACGTCAATGCAAAAATTCTTACCGGCAAGGGTGATAGGACAATTACGAAAAAGGCCAATGGGATGGGAGGCATGGCCGTCCCATGCTCGAAGGGTGATCGTGGAAGGGGCCAATTCAGGAGATCCGAGTTGCTTCCAAACCAAAGCGGACATCACACAGGTGGATGCCCCCTCATCAATTATACACCGAGAAACGTTGGCATTCCAGATTTTGACTGGGATTTGGAAGGCGACGGAACAGGAAGAGGAGGATGTTCTGATTGATGGGCGTCGAAAACAATCATTTGGTCATCAGCAGGATCTACAGCACCCACGGCAGATAACGGAGCCTTCTTTTGGGAAGGGCATGATTGGAGGAGTTCCAATGTGGAAATGGCAGCAGGAGATTGCGCCAAATCATCTACTATGCTATACGAATGAGCAGCTCAAACAGAAGCAGCATTTCGACGTAATGGTCCCTTAGGAATCTTGGTATGAACCTCAACTTTGGGTTGAGGGATATGTAAGGGACCATTGGATGTCGAAAGAGGCTCTGTAGAACCTAAAGGAGGGGACTCGGGGGTAGACTGAGCGGGAGGCTTGGGGTACTGGCGAGACCCAGGGACCCCGAGAAGGTGGAAGCGGTGGGGGATGGATCGAGAGTTCATCATGAGGATCGGCGGCCAGGAGGAACCGGAGAGGGGGAAGAGTTAGTGGTCACTTGTCCGTCGGTGGTTGGGTAGCCACAAATCCTTGGCGAGGGAAAAGGATCGATGGCTTCTGTTGGTTGAGTAGTGGCCACATTAGGGGGAGCATGAGGGGAGGCATGTTGTCCTTGCAATGTGGCTTGAGACTCCCACATCTGCCGCATCTGTGGTAAGAGGGGACAATCGTGGGTGTAATGACCATAAACACCGCAATACGAATAAGGCTTATTTGTGTGAAGAGGCATGTCCGGCTTGGGCTGAGTGCCCTGTTGCTGGTTAGCAGTGTTAGGGTCAATACCTTGAGGATTGGGTCCACGAGTACCAGGGGCAGATTGGTTTGGATTGCCTCTCCGCCTTCTTTGAGAAGAAGGGGGATTAGTCGCGCCCTGCTGTGCAAATACTTGCCCTGAAGGGGTTGTAGGTGTTGTTGCGGGGTTGGAGGAGGCAAGGGAGAAGGAAGCACATATGCTGGAGGAGCTGGCGCACCAGGCTGCGGATAAGGGTAATGGTTAGGTTGGGAAACATTGAGGTAAGAAGGAGGTTGGGCAAAAGGATGAGGCATACCGTATCCTGGATACATGCTACCTGGAAAGGGGAGAGTGCTAGAGGTGTTGGCCCCTCCCTGAGGGAGACCATAGCCCATAGGAGGTTGAGCATACGGATGAGAAAGGGCTCCAACGATACCGTCGGCGGAATGAGATGCCCCCGGGGCGTTAGCGTCTCCGGGCCTGGGGAGGTCAGGAAGGACGGTATAAACATAACTAGACTGAGCATAGATCAGGTCATATTTCAAGGCTATTTGGAGGGCGGCTTCTTCGGTTTCAGGGAAATGGGAGGCGACATCTTTACCGATGGGAGCTAAGAGAGTGCGAAGGAACCAGTCCATATAAACCCGATCTTCAAAGGGGGGGGCTCGACATAAGCTCCGTCTTCTTCGCCATTCTTGGACATGGGTAGAAAGGCGGGTCGAAGAGGTTTGCTTGAAGGAAGTCAAGAGCTCCGTACTAGTATCGTATCAGAGAGGGAGCTGGAAATAAGATAAAAAGGCTTGGGCAATGGTTGCAAAGGTGGTATGGGAAGAGGTGGCTTGGTCAACATACCATTTAGAAGCTTCGACGGTAAGCTTGCGTTGGAACAACCGAAGACGAATGGAATCATCGGTAATGGAATTGGAGGAACACCACATGTGGAAAGATCGAACATGGTTGGTTGGATCTTCTCCAGCAAGGCCTTCGAACTTAGGGATGTCGGAGGGGAGCTTGGTTGGCATAGCAGGCCAACCAACATCGTGGCGGATAGGGTCATTGATCAACTGATTGAAATCGGGGAGGCTGAGGCCTGCGATGTACGGTAGCAAGGGTGCAGCCAAGGTAGTTCCTGTGGTGGCTCCGCTAGTAGTAGTTCCGGCATTAGGGCCGGGAGTACCGCTAGCGTTAGGCCCTGGGCCAGACATAGTGAAGGTGACAGGGGGAGAACCAGAAGTAAAAGGAGAACCCAATGAATCAGAAGAGGATTCGGAATGCAGACTCGGAGGAGGACTGGCTCGACGACGGCGGGACAGAGCAGGTCGATCGACCGGAAACTGAGGGTGAAGGCCAAGAAGTCTCCGGGAGGCGCGCCTTGGGGGCGCAATGGTGACAACAAAAACACTACACGAGGGGAAGAAGAATGACCGAAAAAGGCAGGGAGGTGCAGAATCAAGTGATTACAATGTCGAAACAAGGGAAAAAAGGTGCAGTGTCAATTGATTTTAAAGTCTTTGCCTGGCGGTGTAAATCAGGCTCTTCTTCGCTTAGGGTGAGTGTGTGGCATGCGTTAATTTTAATTTTTAAACCCTTTTCGTTTTGAGATTAAGAGAAAAAGTGTGCTGCGTAACTGAAAAATAATGCTGCAAAAACAGTATATAATGCTGAAATAACAGAAAATTAACAGCTACTATTGCATCGATTCAGCCCAAAAAGGCGGGTCTCTCAAAACTAATCTAAGAGAGGGAAAAAATCTAGTCAAAACACACTAAAAAGAGGCCAATAGATCTAGGGTCGAAAGGGACAGGGGTCTATATGGAAAAGCTGCTGAAAAGAGGTGCAGATCACAGCCAAGAGGCAGAGGCAAGGTGGCTGGAAAAAAGGAGGAAATCAGCAAAAAGCAGAAGGGGCAAGGAGGAGGCCCTAAAAGTAGATCCAAACAAATCTTCAGGAGGTGATTTGAAAGGGAGAAGAGATGATTAAAAGAGGTCTGAAAAGGAGGTATTAGATATGGAAAAAAGGGGGGCTGAAACTCTGAAAAAACAGACCTGAAACAGATAAAAATTCTTCCACAAAAAGTGGAGGGTATTGAAGCCCTAGGGGGCAATGTTCCCACTTATATGAGCAAAACATATCAGAACCAGGTCGAAACGGGCTGAGACAGAGGCTGGAAAACCCTGACAGAAGCTTCAGCAAAACCCAGAAAAATTGCAGAAAAACAACAGAAAAAAGCACAGGTCGCAGGTTCTGACCTGTTTTCCTGTTCAGGTCGCAGAAAAAGGGCTGAAAAGTGTGACCTGGAGTCCAGGTCGCAGTTTTTGGGCTGAAAAGTGCGACCTCCAACTTCGGTTGTCTCGGCGGCAGATTTGCGGAAAAGTTGTTGTCTCAATTGCGGCTGATGTCTGTCACCTGCGCAATAGGGCCAGAAACACGCGGAAGTTAGAAATTTTAATGTTTTAGGGTTTTATAGGTGAAAAACAACATGAAAATAGGAAAAACAAAAATCTGAAAAGAAACCCTAGGGTCTGAAGTAGCTGGATATGCAGGAATATGAAAAACGACAACGGTCATAATTGAAAACCCGTGTGGAGTCGCCAATTGTTAGTATGAATCCTTTGTCGAAGTGTACGAAAAAATACCACTTTAGCTACGCATAACTAATAGCCCTAACATCAAATGTGGTTGCCAATATCTTCAGATCTGCAGTTAGTTGATCAAGACAAGAGCTGCAAAAAACTAGATCTATGCATAGAAAGACATTAAGCAGTAAAAAGAAGGGTTTGCTCCATATATCCAATAGACAAGACAAGAACAATTTTTGAAAGAATTTTTTGTATTAAGGGCACCTGAGAGGAAAACAAGAAGATGTTTCCAATTCTCCTCAATGGGATGGGTTCTTGGAAGTCCTCAGCACTTCAGATCTAGCATTTCTCTCTCCTGTTGGTGTAGAAAACCCAGACAAAGATAGAACTCAAAGGGAGCTCACACAACAAATAATGGAAAATGTGACAATGATAATGGCTCAAAGTCAGACCAAGAGTTTAGATCCAGAGTGATCTAATAGGCAACAAAAGGTGAAGAATGGTAGGAAAAGCCCTCCTATTTATAACAAAATATTGGGTCATTCTAGATCTTGGCGCATGATTAAAATAATGTTAACCAAATCTAGATCCACCTTTTATGGAATATTTTATTATATTTGTTGGAGGGAAAAAGTATTTGACTTGGGTCAAATCTCTTTATTTGTTAATAATAAATAAATAAATGATTTATTTATCTTTTTAAGGAAGTGGTTGAAGGATAATTAAATAAATAATTATTTATTTAATTATTTGTGGGTGATTTGGTCATATTTAACAAGGAATATTATCTAAATAAGATTTAAATAATTATTCCTAGAAAATAATAAGATAAATAAAGGTTTATCTAATTAATTTCTTTGTTTTGGGTTAAACATGAATAGGAATAATAATTAAATTATGGTTTAATTAATTATTCCATGAGGAAAATCAAACAAATATAGGTTTGTTTAATATTTCCTTTTGGGGTTTCCTATTTAGACCATAAACAACCTAATAAATGTGGTTTACTAAGTTATTTTACATAGTGAAAGCAATTTTACTTAGGGTAAAATTGGTCTTACATGGTGTACTTGGGTCCATCTAATGATAATAGGTTAGATGACCAAAAAATGGTGTAACATTTGGGTTATAAATTATATCAACAAAGGGAGAAGTGTGACTCACTTAAGAGTTAGCGCATAGAAGTATTTTGGTCTTGCGACATAAGCATAGGATATGCATTTCATATCATGACTATGGGTAAATGCAGCTTAGGCTGCATCATTTGTGGTATCAGAGGAGAGACTAATGCTCTGTGAAATTGTTGAAAGATTGTATTTTATTCTCAACATGTATATGATTTAAAGTGTAATGGATCTGATAAAGAGAGAGAACAAGACACTAGAAATTTTATGCAAAGAGGATTCTGAGATATTGAAGGTAATGAAAACTTCAGCATTCCATCAAAGACAAATTGTGAAAAATACTTGAGAAAGATAGGATCAGGTAAAGGCTTTGCAGAATTTTAATGATATGTGTATGTGATGAAAGCAACAACAGAAGTTTCAGCCAAGTAGCTGTTACAAATTAGTGAATGAAGAAATTACAACAGAAATATTGTAAGGAAATAAAATGAATATGGATGTACTCAACATGAAAAGAAATTTAGTTGAAAGAAGCACTGAAGTGCAGACAATGAAAAGTAAATCAGCATGTGTATTTTCCAAGCCAGTGGAAGCTCACAGAGATAGATCATTTGAATATCTCTCAGGTATGAGTTATATTTTGATGTTTGGTTCCATTTGAATTGTTTTTATAAGGAATATAATGATAAGCAGCAACACACTGTAGCAGACTGTGTAAAGAGAGAGTGCACTTGTGTTAGTGGTAGTGAACCTAAATATTCCAAAAAAAAGGTTGGACAGAGAGGACAGTTAAAGTGTTCTCAAGAGAAGGTGAGTTAAGCCTAGAGAGAGCAGAAGAGAGTGCTCAATAGGTTCCAAAGATAAAGAACCAGTGCTTACCAAAAGACCAAGTCTAGAGAGGGGATTGGTGAGGTAAGTGGCAGCAAGGAGAGCTTGTTGTTGCAGAGGCTTAGTGCAACTCCTAGTGAGTGAGGAGCTCATAGAGATGGAGGAGAAAGTGACTAATAATAGTCATAATAGGGGTTTAGAGAGAAGCCACAATGGAAGAAAGAAATATGCCAAGGAAAATGGCAAAGGAAAGAAAATGAGTCAAGAGGTATTTGACAGAGAAATTGTAGAATTGAAAGAAAGTATTGATGCAATAATAATGTTGCTTGAGAAGAGTTGAAGGACCAAAGTTATGGTTGGACTATAAAAAGAAAGAAGATAAAGTGGAAGTTGTTGCAGAAATAGATAAAGAGAAAAATGTACATCAAATTAAGAGAGGAACTCAAAACAACTGAGTTAGATATGGAAGATGACTATTATAGACTTAAGCAAGAAAATTACCATGCTGAGGAAGGAATCATTGATGAATTTCTGAACTATTGGACAAGTTCAGATCAATAGAGAGATGTGATGATTGAGACATCAAAGGAAGAGGAGCCTAGTATTTTTGAAACTGATGATTTATGTATGTATGCAGGTGATGAACAATCATTACAAGATATGTTTATGCAGGTTCCTAAAGAAATGAAGATGTTAGAAGAGATGGTTATAATGGAGTAGTTCTTGATTGAACATGTGTTTAAAGACACTAAAGAAGGACAAATGTTGAAAACTACCATGAAAGTTGGAGGCGATGAATCTAGTGAGGCAAAGGAATGACAAACAGTCTGAAGATAAAAAGAAATTGAAAATTGCAAGAGAATAAATAGGAAAGAGGTATGAAGATAGCCTTGTGACAGTTACAACCAAGAGTATATGTGCAGTGCAAACATTTGAGGTAATGGGATTATCTCTTCAATTTGTATTTAAAAATCATGAACTTGTATTGATAGTTGATGGGCAAGAAATTGTCTTGAAAGAACATAATGGAGCATTTATGGAAAGGAATTTTAATAAAGGTTGTACTATGGAAGATAGTAGAACAAAGATTTATAAAGGGAATTTAGTCCAAGGAGGTACGGTTAGTCCAAAAAAGGCTATGAAGAGAAGAGGAAAATAAGGCAACCAAGAACTCAAGAATAGATTGGTAGAGACTGGTGCACAACAGAAATTTGAAGGCAGTGTTACTTGTACAACTTGCAAAAATAGTAAAGGAAAGTGTAATCAACAAACTAGAGAGAGACTGGCAATATTAGAATATGAAGACAAAGATGATTCCATGAACTATGCTTTTGTAGTGAGCAGCAAATGGGTTCAATGGAATGGGATATTTATGATGTTGATAGTAATTATTATTGTAAAAGGAACTTTATCATGGAAAGAAAAATCTGTTACATATGATTTTGTTTCATGTAAAGAAACAAAAAGAACTAGAGAGGGGAAGATTTTGATCGAAAAGGAAGAGACATGGAAAAGACAACTTGGTGATTTACAGATTTGTAAAGGAGAAGAAGGAAGAATGAAAAGAATTGTGAAAGGAAGGAAGGCTAAAGAGAAGAGCAGAAAACATAATTTTGAAATTAGACAACATTCAAAGCAAAGTGAAGACAAAGAAGATTTTTTTGAGACAAGACAATATGAAGGAGAATATGACAAGTTTGACATGTCATATGTGCATCAAGAGGATGACAAATCAAAAAAATTATGGAAAAGAGTTAGAGGAAAATATAATGCATTTTCTGATTTTGAATTATTAATTGTTGAATTTGTTTTTCAGGATGAAGGACAAATTTTTCTTGGAAGTATGTTTGTTCATGAAAACATGAAGAAGTATGTAAATTTTGAAAATGCAGAAAGTCAATTTTCTCTATGGAAACAAGAAGATGATAGTAAGTAGCTAGTTGACTCAAAAGTTCGGGATGAAGGAAGGAGAGTTGGTATAGTTCTTATACAATTCAGTGCATAAGAGGAAGAAGGTTGCAGAGGATGTAAAAGTACATTCCACAGACAAATTTTGTTTTTAATCCAAAGAAGGTTTGAATGTCAAGATTTTGTTCTAAATTTGCAATTGAAACTTGGAATGAACATGAATATGGAAGCAATTGAACAAAGTTCAATAACTGAATTATTTGCAGCTGATGGACAATATGTAATTGGAAGGTTATACGTTCTTGTATCAAACAAGAAAAAATCTTATTTTGAAGTTGAGAGGATTCTACTCAAGTTGTTGGATAGGTCGATGATGGAAATTACAAAGATGATGAGCATAAGAATTTGTCAAATTCAGCAAGTCAAGGAAATATGGAAGGATATACAAGACATCATAAAGAAATTGGTTTGTAGACAGAAGAGAATGCTGGTGATCAAGTCAAAAATCACAATGTACAGTCCGGTACAGGGAAAGAAGAAATATATAAAGTTGGAACTCAATTTTATTGAGATAATGACAAAATAGCAATAAACAGAGGAGCATAAATTTATATTGTTTGAGAAGTTGTTTATGCAGGATATGAGCATAAAAACATTATGTCGAGGAGATACTCATGACAACAGAGTAAAAATACATCCACAGGGTTTGGCATCCAGGAGAAAGAGAGAAGGCAGTAAATGCACCTGCAATTGAAAGAGGACAGACAACCAGTTGGAAGATGAAATTTGATGAAGTTTATAGCAGAAGTAGTTGGGTGACTCATGGAAAGGAGTCCATGAATTTTTTCAACTTGGGGAGTCTGATGCAGGAGCATTCTTCGAAATTTATAAGACCCATGAGTCTTATTTCACATTTACTAAAGGGAGTGGGTTCCCCTAATCAATTTATTTATTTTCTTAAGTTTAGTTGAGTTTGAAGAAATTTGATTGTAAATTAATTAATGGAGAATATATTGTGAGATATAGAAATCTTAGGGATGAATGAGAAACCCTAGGAAAGTGAGGATTTGAGGGATTTCAAAGTCTAAATTAAGAATTGGTTGAGTCAAAAGAGGAGAAAGAGGTTTTTAGTTGAGTGATTTATGTAGAGGATCACAGATTCAGAGTAATCCATAATTATGTAAATATATTTATAAGTGTAAGCCTACACATGAAAGAGAAAAAAAAGAGACAAGAGTTAGCGAGGACGAGAGTTAAAGATAGTTTTTAAGAATTAGAGAAAACAGAGGGAAGGGAAACTAATGTAATTAGGCTGAGAGGGTCAAGTCTCTGTAAATTCTATTTTTTGAATAATAGATTTAAACTTGGTGTGTAATCACGGCTCTGGATTTGAGTTTGGTTTGAATTCTTTTGACAACTTGAATTTGTATATGCTGGTGGTGTTTTTCTGTTCAAAGTTATAATTGGATTATATTCTCTGTTATGTAAAGTAATGGTGAATTGGTCATTATATGATGTTTCGATTCAACCTGAAGAAATTATGCAATTAGCCTTCATTACAAATCCATGTTTAATTATTTTTGGAATCGAATTTTGCTAGAAACGAGAGTCGAAGGCGTAGTTGAAGTGTGGTGGAATTGTATGATTTGGAACACACACCGAGAGGAAAATTATCTATCTCTATGTTTTAATCAGAATGATTAATTATTAGGGGTTTCGAGTAAATATGAAGGCATTTGTGCTTGATCTCTTTTATAAACGGAGGAAATTTGTGTTGGCTCCATTGTTATGTGTTTTGGAAACCATATTCTGGTTGGAACAGTGAATTGGTTGTTACAGTGGAACGTAATCGAGTAAAGATGGATCAGATTTGGCGTTTGGAACTTTATGTAGTTTGGAACCAGGATTCAGATAAATGAGAAACAGTGAGTCATTAGTGCAGTGGAAGGGTGAATGGTTTTGTGAAATTTCAAGTGGTTTTTCGCATGCAATTGATCTGGTAAGCAGTAACTATTGGATGGGTGCGAAAAGATATAGAGGTGCCACATCGCAACTAAAAAACCACCCATATCGCATGTATTTAAAACTTTAAATGTTACGCATGTTAAGGTGCGATATTTGTCGAATCGACGAAGGTGAAAATCAACGGGAAAAAGGTGCATGGAATATAAGCTGTGGGCCCAGACATTTTCGTTGGTATCATATGTTTCTAACCCAAAGTTGGTAAGCCTAGGTGTTTAATTATTGAGCGATAATTGTTATTTGGGTTATAAATTATATCAACAAAGGGAGAAGTGTGACTCACTTAAAAGTTAGTGCATAGAAGTATTTTGGTCTTGGGACATAAGCATAGGATATGCATTTCATATCATGACCGTGGGTAAATGCGGCTTAGGCTGCATCAATGTTTTATATGAAGTCTTAACTGGTATAAAATGGGCGCTCTTGGTCAATGTTTCCACCACTACAAATATGGAATCATGTCGTCTTGAGGTCATTGTTAGTCCCACAACGAAGTCCATTGATATAACTTCCCATTTAGATTCAGTTATCTCATGGGGTTGCAATAAACCTGCTGGATGTTTGTGTTCAAATTTTACTCATTGATACTCTACGCATATTTCTACAAATTTTACAATGTCCTTCTTCATTCCTTTCCAAAAGAATAGTGGTTTTAGGTCTGAACTCATCTTCTTAACACCAGGATGTGCCATGTATATTGCGTGATGTGCTTCATTCAAGATCAACTAGCGTATATCTTCATTCGGTGGCACATATATTCTTCCTTGAAATCGTAGCATCCCATCACCATCAAGGGAGTATTATTCATATTTTGGGATTACCATTTCGTCCTCCCTCAAACTCTTGCTAACCTACTTGTACTAGGCGTCCTTAAATTGCAAATCAATCAACTTCTACCTCAAATGTTTCTTTAAGGGAATCACTGAAAAAATCTGAGGCCTCCTAGTTAAAGCATCAACCACCCTATTTACCATTCCTTTTATGTAAGTAATATCAAAATCATATTCACTGATTAGCTCAGACCACCGTCTCTGCCTTGCATTTAAGTGGTCCTCAGTGAATATGTGTTTTAGCCCACAATGGTCAGTCCTAAGTTCAAACTTCCTTCCTAGTAGGTAGTGTCTCCAAATATTTAATGCATAAACAATTGTTGCCATTTCTAGATCATAGGTTGCATAGTTCTCTTCGTGGGTTCTAAGTTTTTTTTATGCATATGAAATTACTCTGCCTTCTTGCATAAATACACAACCCAACCCTTGCTCGGTGGCATCGGTGCAAACCAAAAATTATTGTTCCATATTCGGCAGTTTCAAAATTTGTGTCATCATTAATAACACCTTTAACCTTTGGAATTCCTCTTCACATTTTTCATTCCAATTGAATTTCTTGTTCTTTCTTTGGAGTTCGATAATGGGGCTTGCTACCTTTGAAAACCCTTTGACTACAATAATACCATGCCATGCCCATGAACTTCATATTTCATGAACATTGGTTGGTGCCCTCCATTCCATGATGGCCTCTATCTTTGTTAGGTCTACCACGATACCATCTCCAGAGATAATGTGCCCAATATAACAAATCTTTTCTTGGTAAAAGGAACACTTTGAAAACTTCCCGTATAATTGGTTTTCTCTAAGACATTGTAGAACTATCCTCGAATGTTTCTCATGCTCTTCTCTGTTCTTTGAGTAGATCAAAATGTCATCGATAAATATTTGTACAAACCAATCTAAGTAATCCTAAAATATTCTCTTCATCAAACTCATGAAAACACCCGCAGAATTTATCAATCCAAAGGGTAAAACTACAAAGTCGTAATTCCCAAATATTGCCTTAGAGGTTGTTTTCGGGATATCTTCTTCCTTGATTCTCAACTGATGATATCCCGACCTCAGATCTATTTTTGAAAAGAAAGTTTCCCCCCTCATTTGATCAAACAATTCATCTATCCTTGGTAAAGGGTATTGATATTTTATCGTCACTTTGTTCAACTAGCAGTAGTCAATGCACAATAGCCAAGACCCATCCTTCTTCTTAACGAAAATCACAGGAGCTCCCCATGGAGATATGCTGGGTCATATGAACCCCAAGTCCAACAATTACTTTAATTGGATTTGTAATTCCTTTAGTTATGGAGCCAACCTATGCTAGGGTGCCTTTGCAATAGGCTCGATGCCTAGTTTAAGGTTGATGGTAAAATCAATTTTCCTTTTTGGGGGTAGCCCAGGTAGTTCTTCAGGAAATAAATCCTTGAATTCAATAAGAATTGGATGTTTATCAAGGTTTTCAGAGTCATCCTTATCATTTATAGCTACCACCGTGAACATTTAACACCCCTTTCATCTACAGTTCATTATTTTCATGGAGGAGATGAACCTCAGGGACACCCCTCGGTTCTTTCCCCTCAATGATTTTATTTGTCCATCATCAACTGTGAAATGTAGTACCTTGTCTTTATAGTCTAGGAGTGTCTCATGTCGTTCCAACCAATCCATTCCTATAACTACGTCATAGAATCCTAAGATCGTAGAGTACAAGGATACCTTGGTCTTACATACACCCATGTCCACCTCACAATCCTTTACCATCTTTCCTACATTTCTTTTTATACCACATGCAATTTCTACATGTCTAAAATCATGTTGTGAAATTGGTTTATGTTTAATCTTTGATAATGCATTTAAACAAATAAAATAATCAATAGCTCCTGGATCTATTAAAATGAAAAAAACTCATACCATCAATATTACCTGAGGTTTCCAACACGGTGGACTGGTGTTCGACCTACCAATTGTTTACCGCTATATGGATGTGCTGAGCCTTCCCCAGATCCCTCACCACAGCCGCTTTTTGAGTTGATTTGGTATTACCTGTATTTTGAGGGCAATCCCTCTCGTAGTGAGGACCTCCACAAGTCCAACACACCCTTTTAGGAGCTTGGCTCCTACTACTGACCGAACTGGGAGTTGGCCTGGAACTTTGTTGGAAAGAGGCAGACTGTTGGGATCGATGCTGAGGTGGTGTGACTTGGTATTGTCAAATAGGACGATGATGTTGTAGTTGACGAGTTTGTTGAGATACCCTGTGAAACTGTTGATCTGGATGCCTATATGTTGTTCTTTGATTTCATGTTGACCACTTTTGATGATTGAGCACAGTGCCCCTTTGAAAATTTCTACGTTCCATACTATTTCCACTAGTTACTCTTGATCTTGCGGGCCTGGTTCTCTTACTAATTCCAATATTCATGATCTCCTCCTCTGCGATCATCGCCCGCTGAACTGCCTCGTGAAAGGTGCGAGGCGTTAAGATCCTAACCTTAGCCCAAATGTTACCATTTAGTCCATACACAAATTTGTTCACCTTGAGCCTTTTTGTGTTTAAGTGAGGAGCATAATGGAGTAATTCCATGAAACGAGCTTCATACTCTGGTACTGAGTGACTCCCCTACTTTAATGCATTGAATTCATTTAATTTCCTCTCAAGGAACTCCTCTGACAGGTAGTGTTCTCTAAACTTTTCTTCAAACAATTCCCAAGTTACTTCTGAGATATCCATCCCTAATTGGGGTAATAATGTCTTCCACCAAAGTATTGTGTTTCCCTTTAGTTGGAATATACTCATCTTGGCCTTCATGTTTGAGGTGTACTCTCTCAAAGTAAAGCACATTTCCATGTTTTCTAACCACGCCTCTGCAGATTGACCATCCGTGGACCACCAAACCTCTGGAAATCTTACCTTTTCCCAATCTCTACATACATCATTTCTTGTAGTGTTTCATTTTGTATGATTGTTCCTCCATGTTCTTGTTCCAAACATTTTATTAATGCCTCAGACATGTGCTGGAATGATCTCATTAAGTTTAACACTTCTCCGACTGATATCTTTTATTGTGTTGTGATGTTTTCCTCATCATTGGGTAGGGTGGTAGGAGTTGGTTGTTGTGCTGGCACCACATTGCACCCTCTAGCTACCCCACTCCTTCTTGTACTTATTCTAACCATGGTTCACCAATGAATCCTGTCACAATTTAACACAATTTTCCTTATAAGATAAAGGCAATCAATAAAATTTATAACCAATATGAGTGGTTCTATAATTTATTTTTATTATTATATACTTCCAAAGGAACAATTTATGTATTTATAAGTTCTTGATGATTTAATTCACCTATCAATTTCAAACCTTCCTATAAGATTTAATCATAAGGATACAATTAATATAACTCATCATAGTAGGCTTAGAATACATTATGTCATGTAAATGATAGAGGTGGTTGGTAGCATTATAATAACACAAACTGAGATTTTCATTAGTAAAGAGAGATAAAATAAGTTTCTAATTTCTCTATGATTTCAATAATGGAAATACAACTCTAATATTAATAATATGCACAGATAAATACAAGTGTAAGGACAAGTGTTAATTATGAAAGAATATATAAGAATAATTTCCATTTTTTATATGAGAAGATAATTAAATAATTAAATGAATGTAATGTTTATGAGAATGTTAAAATAATATAACCATGTAATTTAGATGACTGGAATGTCATAGGAATTAGCCCAAGAGTTACTTGGGACATTATTCACCTCCTGGTAAATAAGAAAATCTACCAAGAGTTATTTCCCACCATTTGTTTTGTGATTCTTTGCATAAATTAACTCTATGAGTAAAATGTAAAATTAGTAGACTTCAAGTAATTTCCACTTACTACAAAATTTATATGCCAGTCATTGTCCCTTTAGGATCCAAATTTTATTTAACAAAAAGTGTGTCTAAAATAAACCCGTTTAATTGAATTCCATACAAATGGTTACCGGTGCAATTCTAAAAATGGATATCATTCAACTCACTAATAATTGTCATAAAAAATTATGAAAATGAGAAAAATATATTTTAAAATTTTTACAATCTTTTAAATATAAAATTAAAATTCTCTCTCTCTCTCTCTCTCTCTATCTATCTATATATATATATATATATAGTTCCAATATTTTATATTTTAAATATAAAAATAACCTTCCTCCCGCAATGATAAATGTTTCATATTATTGTTATGTAATTTACTTGGCATAATTGAATTCCTATACATTTATACTTCAAAAATTTTATCCTATAGTTACATAAATTGCCACAACCATATAAATTAAATTAGTACATAATTCCATTCTCAGATGTGCAGCCATTAGCATTTAAACACTAGAATTTCCATACATACATTGAAGAAATCTTTTTTGTTTTGAGTATTATGAATCACACTTACATATTTAGAGTTTTTAAACCTTAAAATGGCATACATAAACCATTGTTTAGATGTGTGTTAAGTTTATGTGATTCACACGGTCATGATTAGATTTAATAATAGTATATATATTTAATATTAAAATTGTCATGATCTATTGTTGTTATTATTATTATTATTATTATTTTCAATCCTTATCTCATACACCCTCATTCTTCCCAACATCCACCTAAAACTGTTGCAATGATATGACTCATAGAAATGGAAAAACATGATGACAATTCCTCTTTCCATGCTTGATTTCTTGGTAAATTTTATGTGTCATGGAGTGTGTTTAAACCTAGTATATATATAATTTTTATTTCGATTTTAATTTAAATTACTAAATATTATTTTTCAAAATTTTAAAAATAATATTTATTTTACTATTTTATTTCTAAAATATAAATAATATATTCTAATTTCTCAAAAGTATTGTTTTCTATTTATATCATTGTTAATAAACCTTACAAATGTGTTGAAAAGGCAATAGATGCTTGCAGATAACATTTAAACTCCATTGTTAATATATATGAATTTTGGAAACCAACTAATACTCCTTTATTTCCAGATTTTTTGTTTAGACATTTTAATAATACTCATTTATTTCTTGATTTTCTGTTTAGAAATTTTAATTTTGCTCAGATTTGAAAAGATTCTCCCCTTGCAATTCAGGGTTAAAAGTATCCACTAAATATTCTTGCAATAATTACTGTAGGTAAAAACTAATTGAACATCACATTTAACAAGTTCTATTTTCCATTAAACATCACATTTAACAAGTTCTATTTTCCTGAGAATTAGTTAGAAAGTGAAATTTAATGTTTTCCGACTCTAATGATAAAAATTACATTGAATGCATGATAGATATTACATTGAACGCATGATAGAAATAAAGAAGCAACCTTTCTGTTACTACATGTTATAAATCCGCGAATATATCACTGACATAAATATCCGACATCGAACATGTATTGGGGATTGGTGGCGTATGAAATCATTTTCTTATAGGACTGAAGACGTGATTTTGTGAGAAGCCGTGAGCCTTGAAGGCTCCTTCCTTCATCACTTTGAGGAGGGTTTTCATAATTTTTTGCATAAATTTTTCACTAATTTGTCAAGGCCGCCAGATGAGAAATTTCTTACAAATAATTTTATTTCTATAACTCATATTTGATTCCAGGCCCTAGAGAATTTTTTTTTTTTTTCTAAATTATACTAATTTTATTTATGAAAACATACTGTTACAAAACTGCCTCAGTTCAGCTATGGGAGCCTGAATATTGGGCTTGATGTCCATGCTTTAACATAATAACGAACTGCCCTGAGTGGGAAACCAGTTCTTTTAAGGAGAGTTTCACTGCCCTTGAGAGGGAAACCGGCTCATTGTTCATTGCATACAACATACAAAAACAAAAAAGACTAGAGTAGCATGCAGCTATTGCTGCTGTAGAAAACCAAAGGAAATCAGTAAATCTCCCAAAACGATTGAGCGAATGTACCATGTTGAATGAAGGCAAACGGGAATTACTGCTCATGAGCTGGAGAAGGCGGCTCCTCCACTATGCGACCCCAGTACTCGTCCTCTGGATCTTCGAAATCTTCTTTCTGTTCGCCATCCTTGCTTGTGATGCCCACGTCCACCTGCATGGGTTGCTCACCCAGGTCGGAAGGTGCTGGACCTGGGGGCGCGACCGGTCTCACTGGAATATTCGCAGCCAGGGTGGGATTAAGACCAAGGGGAGGGGGAGTTGGACCGAGCATAAAAGGAAAATTCAAGTTAGGCATTTCTTCTCTCAGGGTGACAGTAACAAAGGCAGTGACAATGGGCTGATTGAAGGAGCATTCAAAGTGAAATTCCGCCCTCTGAGAGGTCTGGCGCAGGGCGTGACTGTCAGAAGCACGAGAGACAGGGGAGACAGGTCTAGGCGTATCAGCAAACTGAGGCGGGGAGGGCTGAGCTGCGCGAACATTGCTAGGATGGCAAGCGCGTCCTCTATGGCTGCGAGTGTTTGGATAGCGCCCCCACGCAACGTCCTCAGAGGAAGTCTCTTCACCTGAACTGGTAGAGGGACGAGAGCGTGCAGTCCGGCCTCGACTCGCACCACGGCGACACCACATTCGGTGACGGAGCCTTGGCATGGAGAAAGCAATCGTTTGAAGCTGCCTGAGAAAATTAGAACAGGAAGGAGGCGAAGGGATCCCGCAGTGATTGACAAATTGAGATTGCAGACAGGAATTGGAGCAGCAAAAGGCGCTCTGGGAGAAATGATGTCCTGGTATAGTTTCTAAACAACTCAAAAGAGAGCAGCGTCACCCCATCTATGTGCGAGCGCTTGGCTCAGCACAAGCAGCAGGGCAAGCGCTCCACAGGGGAGGCAGAGAACAGAAAGAGGAGCAGGAACAGTCTAGACTACCCGAGATGAAAGCCATTGTTAACCAACTGAGCGGGACGGGGAGAAGAATATGCCGGCGAGGGAGAGTAAATGCAGAGCAGGCTGGCGGATTAATTGCGAGGTTAATGGAGCCGCAGGGGGCCATATGGCCACCCCATCCGAGCCTCCTCGGGATGTGTCCGGGGACTGACGTCCCATCAAACCAAGCTACCATCCGCAGCCGGAACCCTAAAGAATTTATTCAAGAAAGTCACAAGTTTTTTTTAGCTATGTTTGCTTTTGGAACAATTTTATTTTTTGTGAAGAAATTGAAGCACAAAGGGAAAATAGGAGCACCATGTCTCCTTTTCTAATACCCAATTGACTTAATCCATTGCGCATTGTCCTTACCTTGTCTTTGGATTCCTTGAAACTTAGTTTCTCACTGAAATCTGCATCTGCCAATGCTAATCTGTGATCGTAAGATGACGAATCTCTGAACATGAAAGAGACCATGTCGGTGTTCTCGCCCATTGGAAGCTTCAATGGCAGCCTCAGGGAATTGAATATTTCGTCATTCCCATAACCATATGTCTCCATATCAATTATGTTTGATGAGATCTTGCGCCCAATAGTAGGTTACTGTCAACTGCAAAATCTCAGTTCAAAGATATGACATGAGTTTTCTATGGGAGAAGTTGTTTTGGTTTTAGTTTTACAACCACTGGGCGACCGTCAAGTTCTTGGGTTTGTAAATTTCCCTGTTTAGTTTCTGGGTCTGTAAATTAAAGCCGCTTGAGAATTCCTATTTTATGAATTTCGATCATACACCCATGAGAATCCCAAAGCATGATTACACTCTAGCAAAAGGTTAGGGGATTGCACTAAACCTGTGAGAAAATATCAAAGTACCAATATTTTGGTTGAACATTTGTAACGTAAGGGCCAATCTAAATCATTTATTTTGCAAGCCCCTGAAAATTTATTTTAAGCCTCCAAGATTTTGATCCATGGAGATGAAATTTGTTAGAGGGTTTAATTTTTTATTTTTTTTTGAGGTTGATCTAGCTTAAGGGTATTATTAAACTTTCCTTTGCTAGGCCGCTGATGTTTTTCCATGTTGCATAGAAGCTGCAGACCTTGTTTTCCATCGATTTCACACTCAGTTGTTTTGCAAAGGTGGATATTTTTTTTTAAATATGAAATTATTTTTTAAATGAGAATTCATAGTGGCACTTATAGAAAGTAAGTTTCAAAGGGTCCATAGGTCCTAGAGCTGAACCTAAGCTCTGATACCAAGTGTAGGGACCAACCCTATGCTTTATATATATATATATATATATATATATATATATATATATATATATATATATTAAATAAATAATACAATAAACTAGGAATTTAATCATAAGCATACAATGTTGGAAACTCAGAAAAATTAATCACTTATATCGAAAATCCATGAATTTAACTTCATTACACATACATCTATTTTACATGTTAATTATAGGCACAATGAAGTCATATAAAAAACCATTATAAATAACACAGGTACCGTTCACTTGAAGATGAGATTCAATTTTGACTTGCCGCTACTTGAACTCCCTTGTCATTGTCTAACTCCAAGCGTGAATGTTGATCTGATTAATCTGAATGTAGTGACCCAACGATTGACCTTCCAACCTAATCCTTTGGTACTCTCCTTCCCCGCTGACCCCTGAGCTGCAATGGGGTTGTACAATGAATTAAATGTGCTAGCTGATAGAGGTGATCACTCCTTGGCTCAAGAGTCCCCTCTCTAAAGTCCTCTACCTCACCAAACTCAACTATAGTTCGTAACCACTAACAATGACATAATCTCCTCCATCCAACAATAGGGTAAGAATAAAATTCCTTTTCCCATAGCTTTCCCCTTCTTTTATAGAAGGCTTCATAGGTGACACTTGGCATTTCATGCATAATTAATTATTTTAATCTATCCAAAATTTGATTATTCACCCACCCATGTGTCACCCTCTCACCAAGACTCTCCAAAATCATTTACTTAAATATTAATTTAAAATAGTATTATACTCACCCCAACAAGACTTCCTATTTCTTCTCCTAGTTGTCTCTTGATCCCCCCTTTTTATACTCCTTAATTTGTGTTTATTATTGAAGTTAACTGATAAGTCTCAGTTTTGGTCCCCTAACTACCTCCTAATTTAACTCAATTTGCCTCTTAGATGGATATTATTATGTTGGCTCTTGCCACATGGAGGTTCTCTAATTTCTCTAATTTTAATTTACCACCCTCTTCTCTTAATGAAGTTTTTAACTATTTTATGATTAATATTTATACCTAACTGTATGTCCCTCTTTCCCCCTTTTGCTTAATTAAGTTACTTATGTACATTATCCAATTAATATTTTTCAACATGGAAGGGGGTAGAGTTCTCATGATAACATATTTTATTTCTTCCTATTCTTCCATTACCCAAAGTTTTATTCTTGATTTAATTTCCTTGGTTCTAACATCATATACCACTTGATATGAATTAGTAGGATTTTCATATCTTGATTATATTTATTAGTTTCTTTTTGATGATGTCGAGGGTGTCAAGTTGTTCATGCCCTTCAAGAACTTCCTTTCGAAGTTCCAAGGGTGTCATGCCTAACAGTTTATTTGTGATGCCAAGGGTGCCAAGTCGGTCATGCCCTTCAATGACTTCTCTTGAAGTTCCAAGGGTGCCACGCCACTTTCCCTTCAAGTATCCAGCGGCTACGAGGGGAAAGTATAGGTGTAGTGAAAGAGGTTGCTATCATCTCATATGTTGCCTACTATAGTGAGACTAATGGTGTTGGGCATCAAGGAATCCACCTTGATGCACGCCCCCCAGAAAATCCTCGTGAGCGACCCAAATTTAGGACTTGCCCCCACGACATCGTGATCTTCAAGGAAAAGGTGTTTCAACCTTTCTAGCCTAAGTCACGGCGAGAGTGCTAGTGGGTGAGATCAGGGAAACTGTCCCACCCATCCGAATGTTGTTCCATCTAATTGTAAAACCCCATCACCCATATGTGAGTCATTAGGCCAAGTAACTAACATGTTCCTGCAACCACTTACATATCATCAGAGTATATATATATATATATATAGCAAGTTTCAAACTCGACTTAGAATTTTAAAGACAAAATATTAATTTATATCAAACCAGATGTCGTCAACTCATCATATGTGAGTGCCTTTGGTAGTTTCATGTCATACTCAATAATCATCAGTAACAAAGTTTCTCAGTGTTAGTCATTATCATAATAGCAACATCAACATGACCTAGTCATTCACATCATTGTTCATTGTGATTCATGACTAATGTAAGTAGCTAACATAGGGGACACATCCATCATGGTTATCATCAATGGGAAACAAACATATCCATCAAATCCATCATCATCATAAAATCAATAGAAAACATAACTATCCATCAAATCTATCATCATCATGATATCAATAGAGAACATGCATATCCATTAATGCTACAATCATATCAATAGAGAACATATATAACCATTATTTCTATCATCATCATAGTATCAAAAAATAACATACATAACAATCAAATCCACTAATAATAGATTCATGTGTCTGAATTGTCAACCTGAGGTCCTCAAAGAATAAAGTGGGCCTTACGACTAAATTATAATGTTAAAATTCATATCACTGTCAGTCAACTAGAGTAGGGCACTACAGATAGAATATAAATAAATCGACAGAAGACAAGATAAGACAAGAGACACAATAATTTGGCGGATTCTAGGGAAAAACCCCAATGCGGAGAAAACCTTTTGATCAAATCTTATTTTTATTTTTGAAATTCAGCGCAGAGAGAATGTACAATTTACAGCAGTCAACAGGATGCCCTAACCAGCAAAGTCAACGCTGCTCAAACCAACAAAAATGTACAATTTACAGCAGTCAACAGGATGCCCTAACCAGCAAATTCAACGTTGCTCAAACCAACAAAATACCTCTCAATGGAGCTCGATCAAAGCCAGTCAAACTCAACCTCTTCTCACAGTCAAAGTCAGCTCAAAATAGTTTGAATTTCTTCAGTCAAACTCGGTCAATGCAACAGTCAAACTTAAATAATATGTGGTCAACACAATAGTCAAATCAACTCCCTTCACCTTGATTTATGTGCCACCAAATTTGGCCTCCCAAAAACGCATACTATCCAAAAGATCGAAGTCAAATAGCCAAGGTTGACCTAAATTCAATGCTGCACATAAACCCTTAACACAGTCTGAAATTTCCAGCTTGTCCTTCACACGTGCGGAGGAGAGAGAAAGGCCTCTAAGACTGTACGAACCAATCAGATGAGAGAGAATGTGTGAGATGAGTTGATGATAAAATGAGGTTTATGTATCTTCTTTTTATATGTGACACATATTTTCAGGCTTGTGAGCCTACATTACAATTATGATCGACCTTTGACAAATTGCACATGTGTGGAAAATAAATTCAAAATCCAACTTCTGCTCATCCAAAAAAGATGATATTTAGATCAATATTGCACCTCTCCGAAAGAGGAATCCAAAAAAAATATCATCTCCATCATATGAGCAGTGCAAGATGGAGTTTGGCCCTAGTTACCAAATTTAACTAGGCCATGGGTATTGACTGGGGGACATGTAATATGGGTAGGGAGATTGACCCAATATGCATCAAGTTCTAGAGTGATCCCCCAATTAGGGGTTATTACCTAACCATATTGCCAAGGGTTATTTGGCTACTAGGTTGAGTGAGTTCCTCATAGCATTGGGAAAGTTTTTTTATAATTCAATATCATTTGATGACATATGGGAATGGTGAATGGGCCCATATTTTCACCATTTTTCAAGGGGTACCTGGCATGGTTCCAAGTGATGATTTGTTGTGTTGGTGAAACAAGGACTAGTCTTGTGTCAGGGGGTACCTAACCAACCAATGGGTAATTAGCTTGTGGTTGATTAGATCCATTTGCAAAGGGGATATGTCTAGTGGGTGACTAGATTCCTTTGCATAATGATAATTCAATATGATTTCCACTTGGTTCTAGTATAAAACATGAAGTGAATGGATACATCAACATAACTAGCTCATTTAACCTATTATTTGGATAGAGAAGTTTTTCAACAATGAGAACATCTGAAGAATTCAAAGTGAATACCTCCCTAGCTAAGAGGTAGTGTTGAATTTTGGTAGTTGCGGTTGGTATTCATTTATTGTATAAGCCCACAAAAAGAAAATTACAAATTCAAATTCAGGTTGGCTCCAAATAAAAGAGGGAAAAACTAAATTTGAAATTCAAAATTTTTTGTCCAAAAGGGTAAAGTTGGCCCTGCTAGAGACACATTAATTCAACCTTCCTCATCCACTATATATTTTCATTTTTCCTCAACCATTTTGGAACAATCATATCATAACAAGCACTAATATTATGTTCACACATGCGAAGAAGAGAGAGAGAAATTTGAGGAAAGAGGGCAAGCTTCTCCAAGACAAATTTATGTGGTAGATCACTTCTTCAATGTTGACCTCGCACGCGTGGGATGTATGATTTGAAAAACAAATCAAAATTTTATGGGGAGGATTATAGGCAACAAACCAAACTTTTATGGGAAGCAAAAGGAGGCCAAAATTTGACCTATATCTAACAGTTTGACTAGGGAAATTTGACTAGGTTTGACCTGTGCTAGTTGCTGGTCAATTTGAATTTATTTAACTAGAAAAATTACATTATATCTCTTATTGAATTGGGAAATTTCTCTAAGAAAAGGTTGATTGGTCTTTCCCTGGTTAGTGTTTTCCCAGGGTAAAATTTTGTGTCTTGTGTTTAATTGTCTCTTCATGATCTACTGCCATTATTGTTAAACTGTCGATAATTTCCTATGTATAATTTCTTAATGATGTATGCACTATAAGATGAATTAATGAAGAAATCATTGGAAGTAATTATCATATTAGAAAGTCATAAAAACTCAACATAGAATCCTTTGGGGTTCCCTCAGAGAACTTGTCATCTCGTCAATCGTATGAAAAGATGAGTCAAAACATGTATTTATACAAATCCATACATGTTTTTGGAGCCAACATGAAATTTATGTTGGGGTTGACCTGTAATCCAATATAGGAGTCAACTTTTAATTCTAGGGTTGATCCTTATTTGTAGAAATTTTAAAGCAAATCATATTTTAAGAAAAGAGCTTCAACAAGACAAGAAGAAACTTTATTCTCTGAGATCAAGATTTCATGAAAGGGTACTCGAAAAACATGGACATGGACTTTAGCTGAATCGGTCACAAAGGAATTATCCTTGAAAAGAAGGTATCGATTCGTAAGCAATAGTTACATCATAAACTGCATCCAGGGAATCCCTTAGAAGTGTCAAACAAGAATAACAACCTTTTGTTTTAGGTTGAAGGACATTATTTAGATTTGGAAAAAAAAAAAAATCTGCAAATTGTTGACTCTAAAGGAATTTTTGTTCTCTTATTCCCAACTGCCACCATGCCTAAGATTCTTTAAGAACAAAAGTGAGCAAATGAGATCTAGGATGGCCATGCGTAAAATGAATTCGATTAAAGCTCCATTGGGAAATCCAAAGTGAAATTTCACTTTCCCATTCCTCCAAACCCCTCTTTCAAATCTCAATATCCAATGTTAATTGTGTAGCTCAAAAAATATGGCCTCTCCTCCTCTCATTTGAGTTGCTCACTCGTTCTTGTATTCTTGCAATATTCATAGTGAAAAAACTTCCTCTTGGATAATAGAATCATCCAGTTTCAAGTTATTCGACCTTGTACTTAAATTCAATGCTCTTTTTTTCTCAGTCTCTTCCTTTTTCTTGCAATCACTTGTTTCTTCCTTTCAAGCTCATTCCTATCAATTGTACCACCACCAACAACAATGGTAGAATGGTAGAATTATTCATTTCTCTTCAAAATTTCAAGCTCCTCTCAACCATTTGTCTTTAAGCATGTTTGGTTGGTCCTTGCTTTGACACCAATAACAAAAATATCAACAATGACACCCTTCCAATGATATATGGCGCTCCCTTTAACTCCATAAGAATGAGGAGATATGAAATTTTTTGTGAGGTTGGCCTATGTAGGTTTTAACCCTGTACATAAATTATCCGCAAAAGAATTCTTAAAAATAGAAAATAAACAATAGTGAGATAATAAAACATAAAACGGATATACAGAAAGATTTTTCCCCTGGATCCCAAATCGAGACTACCAACTTGATTTTTCATTGTATTCCTTTTAGTGTTACAACACATATATATACATGTCGAAGCATTTATAAACCCCAATCCATTAACCCTGGATTAGAACATAACCATAGTTCCCTTGACTAGATCTAAAAAATACCAGGGGAAAAAAACCATCATGCCCAAAAACCATGCGCAAACCCATGCACAAAAACATAGGCAGGTCCGCCCACCTAAAATAGGCGCGTGCAGCTACTCAAGAGAGCCACAGGGGGCCACAGGAGAGCTTAATCATTAGTCCAACCCTGCAAAACCCATTTTTTCTCTACACCAAGAGAACTTCTGAGTGCTCACATAATTTGTAAATGCATTTGCAACATTCTTCAAAGTGTCCACCTTTACCAACAACACCTTTTTATCCTCAACCATATATCTCACAAAGTGATATTGAACATCAATGTGGTTTGTCTTTGAATGATAAGAAGGGTTCTTAGCCAAGAAAATTGTGCTTTTCCTATCACATTCTATCCTTATAGCTCGCTACACCAACCCCACACTTGAACAAAATCTCTGCAACCAAAATGATTACTTGCTTGCTTGAGTGGCTGCCATGTATTCTGCCTCTGTAGTTGAAAGAGACATTACAGACTGTCTTTTACTCATCCAAATGATTGCGCCACCAAATAGGCTAAACACATACCCACTTGTAGATATTCTTTGGTCCAGATCTCCAGGCCAATTTGCATAAAAAAAACCATGGATGTCCAAAACTTTGTTCAATCCTGGCCTTCCCTGGTAGCAAAAACCGTAATCACTAGTGCCACACAAATATCTGAAAACCCGCTTCACTATTGTCCAATGCTCATTCCCTGGTTTTGACATAAACCTGCTCTATAATCCCACTTCATGTGCAATGTATGGTCTATTATAGACCATTTCAAACATCATGCTATCCACTGCACTTGCATATGGAACACGAGACATATCCTCCTCTTCTTCTTGTGTCTCGGGACACTGTTCTTTACACCTACAGGAATAGGAACCTTCACCGGTTTACTATCCTACATATTCAACCTCTGCAATATTGTATTGACATACTTCCTCTGGTTTAACTAGAGCTTCCTCTTTGCCTAATCTCTCTTATATTCCATGCAAAAAATATAGTTTTTTTCACCAAGATCCTTCATGTCGAATTTGGAGAACAATTAGGTCTTCAAATATTGGATAATTTCTTTGTAATTTCCAACTAGCAACATATCATCCACATACAAGACCAAATAAATTACACAATCACCAATTAATTTAAAATACACTCAATGATCCTCTTTGCTTCTGGTGAAGCCAAGTCCCCGTATATAGGTATCAAATTTCTGATACCGCATCCTTGGTGACTATTTTAACCCATACGAATACTTTTTTAACCTGCATACCAGTTCTTTATTGCCCTTCACCATAAAGCCTTCAGGTTGCTTCATGTAGATCTCCTCTTCCAAATCCCCATGAATAAATTTATTCTTCACGTCCATCTGTTCTACCTTAAAATAAAATGCAGCAACAACATATAAAAGTAATCTAATAGAAGTAACCTTGGCACCAGGAGAAAAATTATCATCAAAATCAATTCCCGACACCTGGAAATAACCTTATTCTACCAACCGCACTTTGTATTTCTCCACCTTGCCTTCTACATTCCTCTTCTTATTAAACACCCATTTTCTCCCGATGGGCTTCCTTCTAGCCAACAACTCCACCAGATCCCATGCCTCATTTTTGTGCAAGGATGCCATTTCTTCAACCATGGCCTCCTGCCAGAGATTTCCATCCTTTGAATCCACTACCTCCCTGACAGTTCTGGGATCATCATCAGTGATAGTTAAAGAAAAATTTGAATAGAAAGCAGATGGAATATACCTTTCTGGCTGCCTTCTTTCCCGAACTGATCTTCTCACAAATAGAGTTTGTGGATCTTCCTCTTCTGAATCTTATTCTGTGTAGAGTCTGATTCATCCTCCTTTAGCTCAAAATATATCTTCTTAGGTTCCTTTGGTAGGAATTCATGTTTAACAACATATTTCACCTCTCTAAACACCACATCTCGACTGTACACAACCTTCCTTGTTTCTGGGTTCCAAAGCTTGTAAAATTTTAAACCATCCTTATACCCAATAAAGATGCACCTTTCAGATTTATTATCCATCTTGGTCCTTTTATCCTTTGGAACATGTACATATGCATCACATCCAAATACCCTCAGATGTGAAAGAGAGGGTTTCTTACCAGTCCATACCTCATGTGGAGTTTAATCCTCCAATGCTGATGAAGGTGATATGTTAACCAGGTAACATGCAATCTCCACTGCCTCTGCCCAAAATTATTGTCCTAACCCGATACCACTGAGCATGCTTCTTGTCTTTTCTGTAATATTCCGAATAGGAAATAGATAGTAATATAAAGCAACATAAACAAATAACTACAACAAATAGAGAGACATCATAAAAACATTGCAAATATGGAGAAGCGCTGAGCCATTTTATTATAAACTGAAAGATAACAATGGGTACAAAGGTGATCAGAATGATGGCACCTTGGCTTGCTCAAGGGAAGCTGGAAATACTCTTAGAATCTCCCACTGAATGGATGCTCTCTCTATGACTGCGTAACTCTTGAAACTGTTGTTGTTGCTACTGCCTAAACTGCTGCTACTATTGGAATGGAGCTGATATTTGGGGTTGTTCCCCTGCTCAGGAAAATGTGAAACTCAAAATATAAGCTCTCCTCCAATAACCTGGAAAAACCCAGGAAAGAATCTCGGAATGGTTGACCTCGGAAATTAACCTCCCTTGGAAAATCATGCACTCTAGGTGAGTATGTTGGGCCTGAACTAATAGACTGAAAATGGTGGCCTCCTCCTACAACAAAATATGATTTTTGAAGGGTTGATCCCTTCACAATACTCCCGGACTGAAATCCCTGATCTCCCTTCTCTCCCGGTGTTGCCTCCTCTCAAGACTGTGTAATCCTCTAGAGTGACTGCACTACCCAAGTGACTGCGTGCTCCTGGCTGAAGGATGTTAAGTGTTAAGCTCTGAAAAGCAATGGTGGATCTCCTCACTTGAGCGGGCACTCGAAGTCCCCCAAGGCTTAGGTTTGGATCTCTACTCGGAGACACCTGTGTGTTGAACAACACTTATAGACTTCGCTAAACAAAAAAATCATGCTCTATGTCTAAAGACATAGAATCAGAAGATGCATAATAGAATGACTAAATGGTGAGCCTCCTCTCCCTTATATGCTTGAGAGCCTACCTCCCCCTTGGGCCCCACTCATTTGCGCTATCCATCCTTGGACACGTTGTCCTGCCCACGCTGTCACTGCGCTGCCTCCACGTTGCCCCTTCCCTATGGTGTCACTTAGCCCTCCTGGGACCCACACTGCCAACTAATATTTGCCTCAGTGACTTTAGGGAATTATTATTTCCTAAGTTTTGGTTATGGGTCCCATCACCCCCTTTATTGACTGACTAACATTAGAAAGGAAAAATATGAACAAAATTAATATTGCCAAGTAACTGCTGCTAATTGGGAATATTACAGTCCTTCATGCCAAATTGTTGCTTGTCCTCAAGCAACTGCAAAGACGGATGCTGCAAAATATTCTCACTCTCCTAAGTGTCATCCTCATCTGGAAAATTCCTCCACCTCACCAAGTACTCCCTAACTTTCCTACTCCGTAGCTGTCTCTCCCTGGTGTCTATGATGGCTTTTGGCTGTAACACCAAATGCCCCTCATCATCTGTAGGCGGAAGCTCCTCCGTTGCAGTCACTTACTGCCCCAATACCTTTTTCAGGCATGATACATGGAAGATGTTATGGATCTTGCTATCTGTGGGCAGCTCCAACTCATACGCAACCTCCCCTATCCTGCGGACCACCCTGTAAGGCGCCCCCTTCTCTTTCAGTGTGGACTTCCGGTATGGTTGAAGTCATAGGTAGACCAAGTCCCCTACCTCAAATTGCCTCTCTACCCATCCTTTGTCGGCATACAACTTCTGTTGGTTTTGTGTTGTGGCTAAGTTATCCTTAAGAGCCCAGAGTATATCCTGACTCTCTTGTATCCAATCCTTGGCCCTAGGGGCCTTGATAGCTCCAAACACGACATCAACAAAAGGCAGAGCATGATAACCATACAAAGCATAAAATGAAGACATGCCGATAGACATGTGGAAAGTGGTGTTGTAGAAGTATTATCCCAAATGCAGCCAACGCAGCCATGCATTTTGCTACCGTGTGACATAGTTTCGCAAGTAGCCTTCTAACCACTTGTTCACTATCTATGTCTGCCCGTCTTTCTGAGGGTGATAGTTGGTACTCAGAGTCAACTTTGTACCCACCAGACAAAAGAGCTCCTGCCAAAACCCTCCCATGAAATGGTTGTCCCTGTCACTGAATATGGTCTTTGGGAGACCATGCAATTTGAAAACATCTCGAAAGAACAACTCTGCCACCTGTGTTGTTCTATACTGGGCGGATATGGTGAAAAAATGAGCATACTTTGTAAGTCGATCAACGACTACAAAGATGTAGTCCTTGCCCTGCACTGTGGGCAACCCAGTGATGAATTCCATTGAAATTATTTCCCACTTTCCTTCTGGAATGGGAAGCGGATGTAGTAATCCGGCTGGGTGACTCATCTCCCCCTTGTTCCTCTGACATACCTTGCACTCCCTAACATGTCGGAGTACATCCTCCTTGAGTCCTCTCCAAGAGAACCTCTCCTTGATGACCTTGTAACTCTTCGTGAATCCCTGAAAACCCAACAATGGTGAGTCATGGGATACACGCAATATATTCTCCTTGAGCTGAGAACCCCCAGTCAAGAAGATCATGTCCCTAAAGTAAATAACCTCGTCCACCACCCTGTACCTGTCATATGTGATCTGGCCATCTAGCACCTCAAAGGTAAAATGGTCCTTGGAGTACTCCACCAGTAGCTAAGCCCTCCAGTCCGTGTCTATTCTCATCAAAGACAGTGTTTCCAGTCTGCGGGATAGAGCATTGGCCACCACGTTGTTATTCCCTTTGACATACTCAAAGTCAAATTCATAAGCTTGGATCTTACTGACCCACTTTTGTTGCCTCTCCTGCAACTGCTTTTGCTCTAGGAAAAACTAGAGGCTATTGTGGTCAGTCCTCACTCGAAACCTGTTGCTCACCAAGTATTTCCAAAACTTGGCCAGTGCATGCATAATGGCCAGCATCTCCTTGTCGTATATAGGATACAGCCTCTCATGAGGAAACAACTTTCTTCTCTCGAAAGCCATGGGGTGGCCTCCCTGCATAAAAAAAATGCCCACTCCCTCTCTTGAAGCATCACACTCCAAGATGAAAGGCTACATGAAACCAGAAAAGCCAATACCGAGTAGCTAGTCATCACCTCCTTGAGCTTTTCAAAGGCTCTTTGCACTATGTCCATCCAACTGAATGCCCCCTTTTTGGTAAGGTCTATGAGGGGTGCAACAAGTTGGGAAAACCCCTTGACAAACTTTCGGTAGTAGGTGAAAATGCCTACAAACCCCCACAGTTCTGCCACATTCTTCGGCTTCGGCCATTCCCGAATGGCCCGAATCTTCTCCTCATGGAACCTCACTCCGTCCACACCAATGATATGCCCCAAATAAAGCATCTCTATCAACCCAAACTCGCACTTGGAGAGCTTAGTTTAGAAATGTTGCTCTTCCAAGATACACAGTACAACCTCAATGTGCTGGAAGTGATATCCCAAGTGTCGTTGTATATGAGGATATCATTGAAGAATACTAGCAAAAACTTCCTCTACTAACCATGGAATATGTGGTTCATACAGGACTGGAAGGTGGCTGGTGCATTGGTTAGCCCGAAGGGCATCACCAAAAACTCAAAGTGGTCGTAATGACATCTAAAGGCCGTCTTCGGGACATCCTCATCCCTCACTCAGATCTGATGGTAGCCCGACCTCAGATCAATCTTGGAGAAGAATTTCGATCCCCTCAGCTCATCCATCAACTCATCAATCTGTAGAATGGGGTATCGTTTCTTCATTGTTTTCTTGTTCAAAGCCCAGTAATCGATGCACATCCTCAGTGTGCCATCCTTCTTCTTTGCCAATACAAAAAAAGAAGCAACTGGGCTAGTATTGGGCCGGATTTGTCCCAGTGCTAATCGCTCGTCAATGGCTCTCTCAATCTCATCCCTGTAGGCTTTGGGATGCCTATAGGGTGTGGTAATCACAACTTGAATACCCTTCTCAAGCTCAATGGTGTGCTCAAACCCCTGATCCAGTGGTTGTCCTGGAGGTATATCCCCAAAAATCGTAGCATACCTGTCCAAGATCGACTACACATATGGGTGAACTACCTGCCCTGTGGCCCCTACCTCTGAGATACACAGCTCCACTGCCCACTCTATATCTCCCTTCCGAAAGTCTGCCTCCATCCGGTGTGCTGAAACTATATGTGGACGATACGTGTGCATGCCTCGGATCATCACATGCTTACTGCTCTTCTTGTCTGTCCACTCCATCTCCAAAGTCTCCCAGTCTGTGGTGACCTTCCCTAACGTGATCAATCACTGCACTCCCAGCACCACATTGGTGTCTGTAATGTCAACCACAAAAAAATGATTTTTCATTGTATAAGTCCCCATGGTCACGGCTAGTTCCGGAATGTATCCAACACATTGCATAGTTCTAGCACTCGATACCAATACTGAGAAGCCATCAAAGCTCTCCATCTGTATTCCACTCCTCTCTACCAGCTGGGCATCAATAAAGTAGTGAGTGGCCCCACTGTCTACTAGAACTGAAACACGTTGTCCCTTAAAGGTGCCACGACCGCGCAGTGTCAAAGACTTTGGAACCCCTCTCAAGGATGCAAGAACTCCTCCTGTGGTTTCAAAAATTGCTCCTCCTACTCCTGGGGAGGAGGTGGTGGATGAGCCCCTCTATGCACTACATCGTTGGCCTCTGTCTCTATCCCATCATAAGCATCTTCTTCCCCCTCACTATCATAGAAGACCTCTATGTAATGTGCCTTCCCCACGGCACATCAATGACCCGGTTCCCATGGCTACTAGCATGTGAAGCATAGCTTCCTCCATCTCAAGTCTCTCCGAGTATCATCGTCCAAAGGCCCCCAACCTTGGTTCCCATTTGGAGGTGGAACTCTCATGTCCTTCCCCTTCGACTGAAATGCTGGTCTCTAGGGGAAAGGAGCTCTGGTCCTAAGCAAAGCATCCTGCAAATCTCTGGTCCTCCCGAATGCATCCTGAAGTGTAGCAGGCCTCGTGGATCTGACTATCCCACGTAGAGGTTCTGCCAACCCGTCAATGAACATGTAAATCTTCCTAGCTAAGGATAAGTCAAGCACCATCACTGAAAGCCTCAAGAACTTAGAAATGTAAGTTTTCGGGTTCCCAATCTTCTTGAGCTTGGCCAGCTCAAAAGAATGCTCTTTCGGATCCTTCCAGTCAAACTGATCCACAAACCTCCATGTAAACTCTACATATGTTGTCACTGTCGAGTGATCCAGCGTGGCCATGCCATGGAACCACCAATCATGGGTCTCTCCCTCAAGGTGCAATGCTGCCAGCTTAATTCCATCTCCCTCTACCATCTGATTAAGTTGGAAATAAATGTCTAACTTCTCCACCCAAGCTTTTGCTGAACATTTAGAGGATCTGTCAAATGTTGGCAAGAAAAATCGACCCATATTACGTTGCAACTCACCTCCCTGCATGTACCCACCACCTTGGTTCTAGTTGCGGGATCTGTTGTCCTTCTTGAGCTAGAAAAAATCATGAAAAATGAGAGCTTCACCAAACTCTCACCCATAGGGCCGATAATCTGAAAAATAATCCCCCATATGAACCAGCTCCTGCTCCTGAGGTCCTCCCATCCCAGTGCCTATAGTTAGGAATGTGGGCATCGTAGAACATGGGGGAGTGAGTGATACTACCTGCTGCACTATGTGTTGTTCCTGTATGTGATGGGAAGTACCAGATCCCTCACTGATGTGAAAACCCATTGGGGTTTCGCGCTATCTATGGTCCGTTGTAAATTTCTACCCCATCTCTTCTATCCTCCTCGAGAGCTCCTGCACAGATTTTAGGAGGAGTTTCTCGAACTTCTTCCCTTCATCTCTCTCCTCTGCCATAGGTTCTTCCTCCTCTACATCCACTACTGGAACGCAGTCCCCTTCTTTGAAAGTGGCCTCGAGTCTCTGCTCTCGACTCCCGTACCTTCTTCCCTGGTAAGTGATATATGGTTTTCCTCCCAGTGTCATAGACTGATCTACTCAACAGGCTGAGCCAAGTCTATGAGCTTTGATACCACTGTAAAATTCCGAACAGGAAATAGACAGTAATATAAAGAAACATAAACAAGTAACTATAGCAAATAGAGAGACATCATAAAAACATTGCAAATATGGAGAAACTGTGAGCCATTTTATTATAAACTGAAAGTCAACAATGGGTACAAAGGTGATCAGAATGATGGCACCTTGGCTTGCTCAAGGCAAGCTGGAAATAATCTCAGAATCTCCCACTGAATGGTTGCTCTCTCTATGACTGCATAACTCCTGAAACTGTTGCTGCTACTACTGCTGGAATGGAGGTGATATTTGGGGCATTTCCCCTGCTTAGAAAAATGTGAAAATCTAAATATAAGCTCTCCTCCAATAACTCGGAAAAACATAGGAAGGAATCTCGGAATGACTGACCTCGGAAATTAACCTCCCTTGGAAAATCACTCACTCCAGGTGAGTACGTTGGCCTTGAAATGATAGACTACAAATGGTGGCCTCCTCCTACTGTAAAATATGATTTGTGAAGAGTTGATCCCTTCATAATACTCCCGGACTAAAATCCCTGATCTCCTTTCTCTCCCAGTGTTGCCTCCTCTCAAGACTGCATAATCCCCTAGAGTGACTGTGCTGCCTAAGTGACTACGTGCTCCTGGATGAAGGATGCTGAGTGCTAAGCTATGAAAAATAATGGTGGATTTTCTCACCTGAGTGGGTATTGGAAGTCCGGCAAGGCTGAGGTTGGGATCTCCACTCGGAGATACCTGTGTGCTGAACAACACTTGCAGACTTCGCTAAACAAAAAAAGCCTGCTCAATGTCTAAAGAACGAAAATCAGAAGATGCATAATAGAATGACTGAATGGTGAGCCTCCTATCCCTTTTATGCTTGAGAACCAAGCTCCCCCTTGGGCCCCACTCATCTGCGTTGTCCCTCCTTGGCCACGTTGTCCTTGCCACTGTGTTGTCCTTACCCACGCTGACACTGCGCTGCCTGGCCCACGATGCCCCTTCCCTGTGTTGTCACTTGGCCCTCCTGGGCTCCACGCTGCAAACTAATATTTGTCTAAGTGACTGTTTGGTCAATTTAGTGTGTCCTAAATTGCTACATTAATTTATCAATCTGGGATTCGTAAGCTGATGAAGTGTGGCGCACTATATGTGCAAGAGAACCTATTTCTTGTCTTTTTGTCGTTTTTGGTTTTCTAATGTGAGATGGAAATTATAAAATAAAAACAAGTATGGTTATGATTGTTCAAGGCAATGATATCCTTTATAATGATTTACCAACTTCAAACTTCAAAATGAATTTGAAACATACAATGACAAAACTTGAAAGGAAATGAAAGTGTGATGCTAGCCTAATAAATCAAACAGTGAACTATTGAGCATGAAAACCAAACTATCCTTGCTGTTGTCTAAACACAAAAGAAACTATGCTTAAAGAAATCCAAGAATTGCAACAAAGTAAATCTAAATCAAATTACATCAACTTATATTCTGATCCCTCACCATTAGTCCAGCTATGGCTTTCGGAGGTAACCATAAACAATTTGAGCAATCTGATATCTAATTTGCAGAAAAAGAAACTAATATCAAACTACACACTCATACTTCAATCCCTCACCATCAGTCCAGCTGTGGCTTTCGGAGGTAACTGAAAATGACATGAGCAATTTAATATATCTAACTTGCAAGAAGTAAACTAATATCAAACTACACACTCATACTTCAATCCCTCACCATCAGTCCAGCTGTGGCTTTTGGAGGTAACTGAAAATGACATGAGCAATTTAATATATCTAACTTGCAGAAAGTAAACTAATATCAAACTACACATTCATACTTCAATCTCTCACCATAAGTCCAGCTGTGGCTTTCGGAGGTAACTGAAAATGACATGAGCAATTTAATATATCTAAATCTAACTACTGAAGCAAATGAGCAAGACTGAAATAAACAAAGCAGTACTGAAATTAAACATAAACTAAGAAAAGTAAATTAGCAGCAGAACAATATTAAGTCCATGTCATTAGTCAAAAGGTTATGCAAATGCCCGGGCTGCCTATTTGTAATCTGAAACAGGAACACTGATCAGTTAACAACAACATAAAACATGAAAGATTGTGGACAGAAGTAAGATGTAAAGCATGAAAGATTATAAACAGAGATGAAGCATAAATACCATGAAAGATGTAATGTATAAACACATGAATGACTTATGGCACAATGAGCTTAAAGAAATAAAACAAGAACTATACAATAATGCACAAAACCTCAGCATGTGCAGGGGCCCTCTACACCAGCCTTGGCAACAGCCTTCAAATACGAATTACGCTTGAAAACAGAGTCTTCTTATATATTAAAATGCAGTCATAATAGAGAGGTGATATTACGGCACAGTGGCAACATAATTACATTACAGAACTATCTGGAGGCTAATCTAATGTGCGTATGCAAACGCGTTATTTATAACAAAGGTAACATAACTAATTCCCTAAAGTTTGTGCCGATGGAGACACGTAAATCATCACGTTCCAGGGATCCAGCATCATGGCCGCAGTGAGGAGTAAATCTATGAGGAGTGGATGTTGGATTCGGCTTATGGAGCCGTTTACAGGTGTTGATGTGTCTCCCGTAAGTTAGAAACGGTCATGCAAATCCTCACGTGATGAGAAACAGAGTCCTGTCACCGTGGGACTCTACGGTTGACTTCCACTTGGCCACCTTTGACCACAGCCTCCTTAAGTGAATTTGCTCGAGCCAATAGGACACGATCCATGTCCACATCATTTCTGACTTGCCCATGTGGCTCGTTTTACCTGAAGACACCTGTAACATAGACTTTCACAAAATGGCTGTGGAAAGTGGTAAGATTCCGCAGCGAAATAGCAAAATCTAAATCAAAAGAGATGATAAAAATATATATATATATATATTATTTAATATGCATTATTAATATTTATATATTATTATATGTAATACATGTACATATTGAAAAGATAAAATAGTTAAAAACCATTTTAGATGCTCTTTTGCAATTAATATACAATGATATTGACAACTTGAAAGGTTCAGGTGAATGAAAAAGGTCTAGGAAGATGTATAAGAAAGATGCAGATTTGAGACTCAACAGTGACTTTAGGGAATTATTATCTCCTAAGTGTGGGTTATGGGTCCCATCAACCCCTTTATTTATTGACTAACATTAGAAAGGAAAAAAATGAACAATATTACATTTTCCATCAACATTCCGTTCATTCTTTCTACAACTCCATTTTTCTGAGGTGTGTATGGAGTAGTCTTCTGTCGTGCTATACAACACTTCTTACAGAACTCTTCAAAATATTTTTTGTAGAACTCTCCACCATTATCTGTCCTCAACACTTTTATCTTCTTCTCTGTTTGGTTTTACACTAGAGCCTAAAATTATTTAAATATGTCAAATACTTCAAATTTATTCCTCAAGAAATATATCCATGTATTCCTTGAGAATTCATCTATGAATGAAACATAGTACACAAAATTTCCTAGTGATGGAATCGACATAGGTCCAAACACATCACTGTGCACAAGCTCTAATATCTTGTTCGCCCTCTTAGCACCAGAAGGAAAACTCACCCGATTCTGCTTCACATATACACAATTTTCACATAAATCGAAATCCAAAGAGCAATTAGACATACCTTATACCATACCATTACCATGTAGTATCTGAAGGCCCTTCTCTCCAATATTTCCAAGCCTTTGACGCCATAACATGATCTTTTCTCTAGAGACCGCTACGATTTTCGCTCCACTTTCAAGAACCACAGAACTATTGCACCCATCAATAACAATGCTACCCTCAAGCTTGTATAGAGTTCCAATCCGAACTCCCCGCATTAATACCAGTGCTCCCCGAACCATCTTGCAGGTATCTTTCTCGAACACTGTTTTTACACCTGCATCATCCATCTTTCTTACAAGAATCAGATTTCCGTCCAATGCAGGAATATGCATAACACCAGGAAGTGTTCTAATCCTTCCACCTTACAGATTCAGCTTGAATTTTCCATGTCTAAAATTTTTTTCCTTCCTATCATCCCCTAAGAAGACATCACCACCATCATAATTCTCATACTCGCAGAACCACTCCCTATGGGGAGTGAATTGAAAGGATGCACCTGAGTCAATCAACCATGCCTCATGATCTACATGTGTATTTGATGAAGAATCCAAATACACATCCCCACCTTCATCTGAGGTGGTTTTTTCCTCTAGAGAAGGAGAATAATTAGATCCCTTTCCTTTCTCAAGAGCTTTAGATCTGCAGTCCTTTTTGAAGTGCCCTTCCTTTCCGCATTTCCAGCACACCTTTACAGGATTTCTTCGAGATTTATATCTCCCACTCGAAAATTTATTTTTGTTTCTATTCTGGGACACTCCTCGTACAGATAAGGCATATCCATTCTGACCTTCCATATTTCTTCATTACATTTCCTCCGACATCAAGGCTGAGACAATTTCATCAAAATTCAAGGTAGTTGTATTGCTACCTATTGCAATAACCAGACTGTCCCACGAATATGGTAGAGAAAGGAACAAAATGATGCACTTATCTTCATATAAGATTTTAATATCAACAGATGACAACTGACTTACCACAATATTGAAGGCGTTCAGATGCTTTGTCACCGAGTCTCCATCCTTCATCCTCAGGTTATACATATTTTTCCGCAGGAAAAATTTATTCAATAGAGACTTCGATTGGTACAAAGTCCCTAACTTGACCGACAAAGTCTTCGACGTAGCTTCCCCAGATACATTCAACAATACCAAATCTGAGATACAAAACCGTATTTTTCTCTTTTCCTTCCGATCCATCTTCGCCCAGTCTTCATCTAACATTGTCGTTGGTTTAGTACCTGGATCTACCGCGATCCACTGATCTTTACCCACCAACAGATCCTCCATATTGAGCTTCCACAAATCAAAACTCTGACCATTGAATTTCTTAATCTCTCTATATTCACTGCTCGCCATCTTCTTTCACCGCAAGAGTCGATCCCGCAGATCTCCCACTGAATAGGGTCTACTAGAGGCCCAAGCATAAAACCCCTCAACAACAAAGGCATCCCCTTGAAGCTGAAACAATTGTGATATCAAATGTAAGTTTTAACCCTGTACATAAATTACCTTCAAATGAATTCTTAAAAGCAGAAATATACAAAAGTGAGAGCATAAAACATAAAACATATATACACAGAGATTTTTCCCCTGGATCCCAAATCAGGACTACCAGCTTAATTTTTCATTCTATTCCTTTTAGTGTTACAACACATATATATACATACCGAAGGATTCATAAACCCCAATCCATTAACCCTGGATTGGAACATAACCGTAGTTCCCTTGACCAGATCTACAAAATACCATTGGTAGAAAACCATCATGCCCCAAAACCATGTGCAAACCCATGCACAAAACCATAGGCAGGTCCGCATAAGTGAATGAAAAGACACAATAAATGAAGGATAGATGAGTTCATTTTAAGGTCATCCAAGCAAGAATATATTTGAGGCACACAATATAAACCAAGGAATACTCATGGGGTTTTAAAGGTGGAGCGAAATTGTGATTTATGGAGAGAATGAGTCATCTTGAAATTTTTGCTATTTCTTCAAGGATGTTTCATATTATGAAAATTTGATTAAATAGAGGTGATATATACATGTACATGTACATGTCAGGCATTTTTTTTCTATACTTTTAGAGATATTCTTTGAGAAAGTTAGGGTTCATGAATGCTCTGAAAATCAATTTCAAACATAACAGTTTGTAATTTTCCCTATAATTTTTTTCCTAAGATGTTTTAGACTGGGAAATATTACAGAGAGGTAGGAAACATGTCTAGGCACATGTGTTAAAAATTTCAGACTTTGGTTCACTATAGTTTTTGTTGGTCAAGGTTGTCATTGATGTCAATATGGCATTGTTGGAGACAAAAAAATATTCTTGTATTGTTTCCCTAACCTCATGCAAACCCTAGGAGACCTAAACCCTATCTACTTTACTTGACCCTAAGTACATGAGTGCATTAATGAAATTCTATATGCTCAAATCCCTAGATGCTCATAGTGCATGATCTATGATAAAGAAGAAGGCTTACCATGAAACCCCTGCGACATGATATCCTTGTTCTTGATGAAGAAGCCCCAAAGCCTAAATGACTTGACTCATGATAATGATGACTGTTGAAGGTCATGAAGAAGCTCTAATCGTAATAAACTTAATGGACTAAGTCTATGATGAAGGATCCCTAAAAATTAAATATCCAAAAATAAAATCCTAATGGCTGCCATGAAAAATAATAATGAGAGTTTCACAAATATAATTTTATTGATGGGAAAATGACCTTACCTAAGTATTAAATTGACATAATCTTGTACAGGATATTTTCCCCTTTCTAACGAGCTATTATATGCCTCCTAACTCCTTCTATATTGTGAGAAATTGAATTTATAAGTTAAAAAATTTATTATTTTTTCCCAGCCGACCTAAGCTGACTTGTGTAGGATGTCATGTCCCCTCAATAGACGTGTATTTTCATCTCAAAGTAAAAAATAGTATACATACAACGTTATACACTTCATTCTTGGCATCAAGTTCGGTGAAAAAACACAAAATTCGATGAAGATTTCAAAGTGAGGGAAACACAACAACGAGGCCGAGGGGTATCTTTGTGGAAATTTCAGACTTGTGTTTTAAAGGCTTCATATTTGAGGAACAGTGCTAAGCATCTACCTTTTGTATGTTTTGAGCGTAACCTTAGTTTAGGGCAGTTTTGGGCCATGCAAAGTCTTTAATAACAGTCTAGAAGAAGGCCAATTACAAGGTTAAAAGGGAAGCAGGATAATGAAAACGTTGAAAGAGTTTTAAGGTTGAGTTGAGGGTTGTTGTAGTGGCATAGGAAGCCCTAACCAATGAGTTGTAAAACTCAGAATATAGGGCAGAAAACAAATTTGCAACTCAGTCTAGTGTTAGGATGATCTTAGACAATCCTCAGACTAGAACCTCAGATTGTTGCCCTTATTGGAAGCTCAGATATACACCTGTGGCAACATCTTGTGGTATTGTGGACCTTTGGAGGACATAACTGATGAACATACACAAATTCAACTTTAAAATTTCTTTTCAAAAATGTCCAAATTTATCAAGGCCCAGGTTTACCACTTGATAATGGAATTGATCCATTTTTTTTCTATTTTATATGTAATCCCAAATCCCTCTCTATAGTATGAAATATTATAGCTTTAAGCAAATAATTGCATTTGGGATCCAAATAAAAAAACCCTTCACCACAGTATTGAGCCTACGCTCATCTCAATAAACCAAGCACGAAAGTCATCAAGATATTCACAACAATTTCTATCGGTCTTCCAAATATGCATGACCAAAATGCAACATTGACCTGTGGCATAGTTCGCTGTGTGCGATTTTATATCACAGCTTGTTCTTGTGAAGACCACGCTACGACTTTGTGTACAGTCATACGTCACTCTGCCTCAAGACTTCCACACCACACTTCCCCTGCATGTCGTGATACATTTCACTCGCTCCCGTGGACATTTACACCGTGGCTCTGCGTGCGTCCAGGTATCATAGCCCACGTTCATGAACGCCCATACTCCGTGTGCAGTAGTATACCATGTCTGTCGAGCTCTCGTCTACTGTGTTTTTCATCCACCTTTCACACTCCTAACTCCAGCCTTCGTTCATAACACGAGCGATTGGAAACTGCTTCCACTCCAAGCGCCTTCCCAATGTACGTTATCCCTGCATTCAACCATTTGCGCATATACATATATAATATGCAACTGCTAATAGTAAAATAAACCACACCAGGCCAACCAAAGTTTCATTACTGACGCATGGACTGAATAATTCATTGATTGTCCTTTGCGTTTTTAATTTACATACTGGCAATCTTGGTGTTTCCTCTTACCATCCCATTATTTATATTTGAGATATTAAACTGCTCCTCTTAGAATAGGTTTCTTCTCAAATTTTCTCAACAAATCAATACCTCCCTATTTTTAAGTGCTTATCCCTATGTTGGCTCTATATCCATGCAGGGAAAGAAACCAACTACAAAATTTATTCCTAATTTATTTTAACATAAAAACAAGCTAACAATACTCATAAATAAATAACAATAATAATTAAATAATTAAATATACTATGACTAATGTTTTCTTTGAATTAGCCACAATATGTGACGAAAACGTCATGTTGCTAGCTAAGTTCCCGATGCTCCTGCATCAATAACTTAGGCTAACCAGTTGAAGGCTTGGATCACTAGCTGAAGGTTGTCATATAGAAGTTATGTGTGTTCCCTCAAACTCAAACTTGTGGAGGAGGCATATATTACAGTCTTGTTGTGAGTTCGAACCTGTTTCATCTTTTGAATATTATTTAAGGGCGGTCACAGTATTTTGCATCCCGCCTATCAACATCTAGTTGGAGAAAATTTGTGAGACTTCTTAAAGCATTGATTGGAGCAACTATAGAAGCAGGTCTTGAAGCAAACATAATCTTTTCAGACATTTTATCACCTCCTTAACGAGCATCCTTGAAGTTGTGGACCACTATTGAAGATATTTTTTGAGGTCCTGTTGGAGAAGATCTAAAGGAACCTTTGATAATTGTGAAAATCTTGAAGAATATTCTAAATAAGTTTACACTTCCTGGAGAAGTGTTAGAAAACTTTGGTGAACCATATAGAAGCTCAATTGAAGACATTTGGAAGCATGTTTTGAAGTGGAGCAGGCCTTGAACCAGTTTGAAATATTATTGAAAGAGGGTTGATTGTGAAGAGTCATCCGGAACAGTCTTAGAGTGTACATCCTTTCCCTTGGAGCTGACTTTGAAGATTCGTGGAGATCCTTGGAGATCATGATGCACTGTTGAAGACCCTCATGATGTGACCTTGGAGAAATTCATTGGGTACCATGAAGGAAATTAGAGGCACCTTCATGTGAAGATCAAGGTTGTCATTGATGACATGACATGGAGAATAAGTGAGGGGATAGCTGAAGATTTTCAGGGCTCGTTGAAGAAGACATTGTGAGCCATGAAGTGTATCCAAATATATCTTGACGAAGTAAAGGGTTAGAGCCTCAAAAAGGCAAGGTTTGTGCCTTGGATAATAGGGTTGGATCCCTAGAGGATTAGAGTCCTCAAGAAACTAGGTCGGAGCCTAAACCAGAAATGGGGTTGGAGATCTTGAGGTTGGTGCCTCAGAATTGATAAGGTTGGAGCCTTGGTTGTCCAAGTCGGTGCTTGGAAAATACATGTTGGAGCTTGGGAGATTGAAGATCAGTGTCTTCATCTAGGGTTTGAGGCCTACATATATTTTACTTGATTTATTGCAAAGAATAAATTAATAAAATCATTTATTATTATTGTTCATTTTGCGTTCTAAATATAAGTGATCTAACTAGTAAAAATAACAATTGAAAAGAAATATTGATTCACACCCCCCCCTCCCCCCCCTCTCAGTGTTTCCAATAATTGGGATTAGAGACAATACCTTCCCTCAAATCCTAACAAATTGAAAGTTGATCCTTAAAACAAAAATGGAAAAGCCAAGGAAGAAAGCCTCCAATCCTTCTAAACATGTCTCTTCCTCAAACATGAAAAATGAATACAATCAAATTGGGAAAGTTCCATTGTTCAATGGAAACTTTGATGTATGGAAGATGAGATTAAGAAATTTCTTAATGGTTGAAGGCATGAAAGTATGGGAATGGGTGATTACTGGTAACATGATGGAAGGAGAATCCAAGGAGTATAATACAAGAGAAATGAAAGTAATCTTGAATGGGATACCTGATCCTATAAAGGCCAAAATGGAAAAAATTTCATCAACAAAAGATTTGTGGGACAAACTTCATGATCTTCACTCAAAACAAGAATTGACCATGACTTCTAGTCAAGAAGATGATGGAAAGCAAGAAGAAAATCCAGAATCCTTTAAGGAAGTTGAAAATAAGAGTGATGACATCAAGGCCATAGAAGACCTAAAAGAAGAAGAAAGTAAAGAAGACTTTGAAGAATAACCCTTGACTAAACTTATAGCTGCCATGGAAGAGATTAAGAGTTTGAAAAATGAAAATGAGGAACTTAAGAAGAAAGCGCAATATGGTGACCAAGACAAGAAAATGAATGAATTTGACCTTTTCCAGCTTCAATTACAAGAAATAGATGAGTAGCTCAACAAAATTAAGGAGGAATTTCATCAAAACAAAAGAAAGTATCATGAAGAAGTCATATCCATGAAAAATAAATTGGATAAGGCAAAGAAAAGGAAAGAAAAATTTTCAAGCCATCTTAAACAAAGACATGAAGACTTGAACAAACTTAAAGGACAAGTTGGTCAATACAAGGAAGAATTCTCCTCCCTTAGATCTCAACTAGAAGATGCAAGGAAACAAGCACAAGGAGCTGAGAAGGTGATGGAAGCTTTGACTTTCATAGAAGGACAAGTTGATGAAGAAAAAAATGAGAGAAACACTATGAAATGTCAACTAAAAGAAAATGATGAAGATCTTTTCCCACTAAAATCAAATTTCATCTCTCTAAAAAATGAAACACGTGAAGTAACAAGGATGATTGAATAAATGAAGAAGCAACTAGTTATGAAAGATAAATATTGTGAAAAGTTGAAAGGAGAAATTTTCTTTCTTAAAAAGGAAGTTGACTTTCTAAATAAGAACTTGAAAAGTTCTCAAACCCTAGATGACATCCTAAGTCATCAAAGGTCTCCCCGTGATAAATCATGGCTTGGCTATGTAGGTGAATCCTCCAGCAAGAATGATAATGTTTCAAAAAACAAGGATGCGAGGAAGCCAGGAAGAAACGTTGATACTCCCAGTTCCAGAAAAGGCAAGGAGAAGAGTCAAGACAACAATGGAAGAAATCCTACTCCAAGGAGACTTGTAGATGATGTCAAGAATACAAAAGGCAATAAATATAATCAAATAATCCCAAGGAAAAAACACTTCAAAATTACATCAATGAAATATTCATCTCCCGGGTACCAAAGTATATTTCTTGGTTATTGCTATTCTTGTAAAAAATGTGGGCACATGGAAAAATATTGTAGGGCCTATCACACAGAAAAATATAATGGTTCCTGTCAATCTTCTAGAATCAATTTTGTAAGAAGAAGTCATGATTACTCATTCATGAACAAGATGGAGTGCTTCAATTGCCATAACATTGGACACATGGAACGTGAGTGTAACTTGACTTGGGTCCCTAAAACCATGACAACCAAGCCAGAGAAGAAAGTTACACAAGTATGGAGAAGGAAGAATATTGGATCCAAAATTCTCTTAGACACTCAAGCCAACAACACATGTTGTTGATTTGATGATGACATCCTTGACATATATGAGATTCCAAGTTTTGATGATGAGACTCTTCCAAAAAGGAGACCATGCATATTGTTAGGGGGAGCTTTTGATTCTTAACCATTCTTGCAGATGTTATCCGTGAAGAAATCCTTGATGAGTCACACATGGACAATCTTGGAAAATCATATCTTGGGAGTAACACCATTGAAGAAAATCATGAAACTGTGAAGATGTATTCTACTTAATCACCGGGCAAAAATATTTCTTTCTTGAGAAAAAAGAAGAGTTAGAGGACTTTAAGCAGGTAGGGGGAGTTGGTTCATCACATGAAGAAATGCAATATATCATGGACCACATTGCCAAAAGGAAGAGCACCATGACAGGGGAGAAACATACTTATGAAGAATTATTATTTATGAAGAAAATATGATGAAGGAAGCAATTTGATAAGGGGAGTACTTGGACACCTCGTTTCAATTGATGTCAAAGGGGGAGAAAATGTTGGAAGGGCAATAATATTTCCATCAATGACAAAGGGGGAGACTGTTGGTAAAGGTTGTCATTGATGTCAATATGGTATAGTTGGAGATGGAAAATATTCTTGTATTTTTTCCCTAACCTCATGCAAAACCTAAGAGACCTAAACTCTATCTACTTGACTTGACCCTACGTACATGACTGAAGTAATTAAAGTATAGATGCTCTAAGCCCTAGATGCTCATAGTTCCTGATCTATGATAAAGAAGAAGGCTTACCATGCAACCCCTGCTATATGACATCCTTGTTCTTGATGAAGAAGCCCTAAAGCCTAAATGACTTGAATCATGATAATGATTATTTTTGAAGGGAATGAAGAAGCTCTAATCCTAATAAACTTAATGGACTAATTCTATGATGAAGGAGCCCTAAAAATTAAATACCTAAAAATAAAATCCTAATGGCTGCCATGAAAAATAATAATGACAGTTTCAAAAATATAATTTTCTTGATCGGAAAATGACCTCACCTAAGAATTAAATTGACATCATCTTGTAGAGGATATTTTTCCCTTTCTAACGAGCTATTATACACCACCTAACTCCTTCTAGATTATGAGAAAGTGAATTTATAAGTTTAAAAAATATTATTTTTGCCCAGTCGACCTAAGCTGACTTGTGTAGGCTGTCATGTCCCCTCAATAGACGTGTATTTTCATCTCAAAGTAAAAACCATTATATATACAACGTTAGAAACTTCATTATTGGCATCAAGTTTGGTGAAAAACACAAAATTTGGTGAAGATTATTAGAGTGAAGGCAAAACACAACAAGGAGTCTAAGGGATATCTCTGTTTTGGGCATATTTCTTTGTGGAAATTTCAGACCTGTGTTTTGGAGGCTTCAGATCTAAGGAACAGTGCTAAGCATCTGTGTTTTGGATGTGTTGAGCAAAACCTTAGTTTAGGGAAGTTTTGGGCCATGCAAAGTTTGTAATAACAGCCTAGAAGGAGGCCAATTACAAGGTTAAAAGGGAAGTATGATAGTGCAAACATTGAAAGAGTTTTAAGGCTGAGTTGAGGGTTGTTGCAGTGACATACGAAGCCCTAAACAGTGAGCTGCAAAACTCATAATCTAGGGTAGAAAACATAGTTACAACTCATTCCAGTGCTAGGAATATCTCAAGAAAGCATCAGACTAGAAGCTCGGATTGCTGCCCTTATCAGAAGCTCGGATATACACCTGTGGCAACATCTTGTGGTATTGCATACCTGTGGAGGACATACCTTAGGCTAATGAGTTGAAGGCTTGGATCACTAGTTGAAGGCTATCATCTGGAATTTTTGTGTGTTCCCTCAAGCTTGGACTTATGTAGGATGCATAGATTACAGTCATGTTGTGAGTTCAAACCTGTTTCATCTTTTGAAAAATCTTTAAGGGCGGTTACATAAGTTTGCAGCCCGCCTATTAACATCTAGTTGGAGAAAACTTGTGACACTTCTTAAAGAATTGATTGGAGAAGCCCTAGAAGCAAGTCTTGAAGTAAACATAATCTTTGCAGACATGTTATTACCTCCTTAAGGAGCATCCTTGAAGTTTTGGACCACTATTGAAGATATTTTTTGAAGTCCTGTTGGAGTGGATCTAAAGGAATCTTTGATCATTGTGAAAATCTTGAAGAATATTTTGAATATGTTTTCACTTCCTAGAGGAGTGTTAGCACACTTTGGTGAACCATATAGAAGGTCAATTGAAGAAATTTGGAAGCATGTTTTGAAGTGGAGCATCCCTTGAACTAGTTTGAAATACTATTAAAAGAGGGTTTATTGTGACGAGTCTTATGGAATAGTCTTAGAGTGTACATCCTTGCCCTTGGAGATGACTTTGAAGATTCGTGGAGATACTTAGAGATCATGATGCACTGTTGAAGGCCCTCATGATGCAACCTTGGATAAATTTATCGGGTACCATGAAAGACAACGAAGACACCTTCATATGAAGATCAAGGTTGTCATTGATGACGTGACGTGGAGACTAAGTGAGGGGATAACTAAAGCTTGACAGGGATCGTTGAAGAAGAAATTGGGAGCCATGAAGTATAACCAAATATATCTTGACGAAGTAAAGGGTTGGAACCTCAAAAATACAAGGTTGGTGCCTTGGAGAATAGGGTTTGAGCCCTAGAGGATCAAAGTCCTCAAGAAACCAAGTCGGAGCCTGAACCAGAAATAGAGTTGGAGCCCTTGAGGTTGGTGCCTTAGAATTGATAAGGTTGGAACCTTGGTTTTACAAGTCAGTGCTTGGAAAATATAGTTTGGAGCTTGGGAGATTGAATATCGGTGTCTTCATCTAGGGTTGGAGCCCTACATATATTGTACTTGATTTATTGCTAAAAAGAAATTAATAAAATCATTTATTCTTATTGTTCATTTTGTGTTCTAAATATACGTGATCTAACTGGTAAAAATAACAATTGAAAAGAAATATTGATTCACCCACCCTCTCAGTATTTCCAACAATTTTGGAGATATGCCGTGTGGAATTTAGGATTCTGAATAACCCAAAAATTGATTTTGGAAATATTGAGAGGAGGGGGGATGGGGGGGGATCAATATTTTAGTACTTTTGAAAAATGTTCACTTAGTTAATATTGAAACTAAATTTAGATCACATAATAAATCAACCACAATGTATGAACACTAAGATTACAATGCAAATGACAATTTGAAGACAAAATACTTGAAAACAATCTTTAAGTTATTATAATCTCTCGTGAGGAAATCAATCCTTTGTAAGCACCAACTTACAAATATTCTAGGATCCAACCTATCAAGAAGATGAGGACACCAATAATATTGGTAAGAAACAACTTACAATTATTGTAGGATCCAACCTCAACTCAACCTTCAATACACTAGAACATGGAATTCAAATCAAACCCGAAGTAGATCTTCAAATAACAAAACTTAGCCTTCAAACATCATCAACCGTCCCCTAAAACTTGAACTTCAAACAACAAAAATTGTCCCCTAATACTCAACCCTAAAAGCAATAATACTCAACCCTAAAAAACAAACCTCAAACATAGCAAAAACCCTTCCCAATGCCACAATCCCTTCAAAAGATGTGCTAAAACCCTTTTACCAAAAATTGCTTCAACTAAGCTTCACTTCACTTCTTCTTAGTTCATGAGGTGTGAAATTAAGACCTTGTTTTTTTCTCTTCTAATAACAGAAACAAATTCTTGAGTCGAATGGTTAAAAATTCTCCTTCTCATGCCTATTTATAGTGCATTTGGATGGTAGGGCAGGCCGACTAGTGCAGCTAGAAAAATGTATAGTAAATATTAAAAAAAATCATTTCTCCTCAACCATGGGCAATTAAAAGGCATGGAATATACCATTGGAAAGGTCTTAGAATAATATTTCCAACCATATATCTTATTCTCCCATTTGAGCTAGTAATTGGAGTAAAATTTCCTTCAAAGACAAGGTATCCAAATGGGGTTTGCTTGTACTTTGGCTGGGTCATCTAGAAAAAATATTAATACCTCTTTATTCCTACATAATTAGAGGGAGTAACATATATTGTTGGAAATATATTGGAATATTCTATTTGAATATCTGATTTCCTCTTTTATTTGGACACCATTTGACATCAATAACAACCATTTTTAACATTCTCCCCTACTTCTTCCAATGAATGTTCCCTTTGTTTACATTATCTTCATACTTCTTGTCAAATGCTCCTGTTTTCTGCACTCTCTCCCCATTTGACATCAATAGCAAGGGTTCTCCCCATAATTTTGTGATTCCTTTACTAAGATAAAGGAGAGATCACTCCCAACATTTTGCCTGAGATATTGAAAAAAATCTTTGGGAAGAGGTTTGGTAAATATCAAAAAGCTATTATTTTGTTCTAATATATTCCATCTTGGCATTCTTCTTAGCGACTTGTTCTTTAAAGAAATGACACTTGATTGGAATATGCTTTGTTTTTTACTGCATGCCATGATTTTTTGAGATATTGACTACACTAGTGTTGTCGCAGAAAATAACAATGGGTTGATCATATTCCACTTCGATGTTCTGTAAAGTTTGTTTCATCCAAATAACTTGGTTATAACAATTTGCAGCTAGCATGTATTCAACTTCAGTTTCATAAATATAAATTGATGATTTCTTTCTATTTAACCAAGATACAAGGCGACAAATACCCAAATTTGAAAGACAATTGTATTACACATTGAAACTTGTAATTTTTTATTAAATGAAAATATGATTGATGATTACATTCCCTCGAATGGTGTGCCTAAATAGGTAGTGACTGGTCATGCCTTTTGACCATTCATTTCATATTGATTTTATTAATGTTATTTAGTTTATATATATATATATATTCATAACATTGCCTCTCCCTTTAAAATGATTTGTCCTCAAAGTAGAGGTAGCAAGGGAAATTGTTGTCGAAATTTTTCTGTCTCCCATGAGGAATCTTCTTTTGGAAGGTTTTTTCCATTTGATGAGGTATTCTCTAATCATTTTGGAATGTAACACTTTTTCCATGGTAGTGAGAATTCCTTCAGGTTCTAAAATTATCCTTCCTTCATCAACTTCTGGTATCTCTGTTGAGTTGATTGGTTTTGTCCTAGCATTTTTTTTAGACAAGTTACATGGAATACATTATGGACCCGAAAATTATCTAGTAGTTTCAACTCATAAGCTACATCACTAATCTTTCTGATTATTTGAAAAGGTCCATAATATTTTGGGGCCAACTTGTTCTTTCCTTGTTGCTTCAAAGATAGTTGCTTGTAAGGTTAAAGTCTTACAAAACCCAATCACGTTCTTCAAATCCTCGTTCCATACAATGCTATTCGGTTTCTTGTTTCATTAAGTTGCTAGCTATTGTTAAATTTTCTCTTAGTATACTAATGATTTTTTGACTTTCCTCCAAATGATTCTTTACTACTTGAACTTTAGATTCCCTTAATGCAAAATCCTTCCATTTCAGAGGTTCACAACCATAGAAGGCTTGGAATGGGGTCATTTTAGCTAAGGTATGATGGGTGGTGTTGTACCACCACTCTACTAGGTGTAACCACTGAGACAATCTATTTTTCTTATCGGTTATGAAACATCGAAGATATGTTTCCAAACACTTATTCACTATTTTTGTTTTTCCATATGTTTTTGGATGATAGGCTAAACTCATGTTAAGGGTTATTCCAACCTGACTGCAAAAGTCCTAGAAATTTCCTTTAAAACTTACATCTCTATCACTAACGATGACTTTTGGAAGACCATGTAACTTGTAGATATTTTTACAAAATACTTCTGCAATTTTCTTAGTTGAGTCTGTTTTCTTGACTACCATGAAATGTGCATATTTGGTGAGTCTATCCACTATAACGAACATTTTGTCCTTATCGTTAGACATGGGTAAAATCCTCCAATGAAATATATACGGATTTACTCCCATTTATGATTTGGAATACGTAAGGGGTGAAGTAGCTTTGGGTTTAGGATTTTCTCACTTTTATTTCTCTGACAGACATCACATTCAACGACATACTTCTGAATTTATTTTCCCATTCATTTCTAGTAAAATGATTGATGAGTGTTGTAGTATGTTTTGAAAAATCCAACATGCCCAACAATGGGGGAACTATGTTATTCTTTTAGTGCTTTTATTTTAAATTTGGATGATGGACTTAAATAAATTCTACCTTTATACCATAATATGTCATTTTTCCATTTAAAGTTGGGATGTTGATTGATATTTTTTATTATAGAACAAGAGTCTGAATCCTTGGCATGTTTAGTCTGAATCTCATCCAACCAATCCAAATCTACCACCAGTGCGGAGCATGTTGCAGTGTCTTCATCCTTTCGTGAGAGAGTTTCAACAACCACATTATCCTTTCTCTTTTTATGTAGAATTTCCATGTAAAATGTGGAGAGTTTTTCCATCCACTTTTTTTGTTCTGGTGGTAAGATCTTTCGTTGTAACAAAAATTGAATAACGTTGTGATATGTACAAATAGAAAACTTGCTTCCTAATAGGTATTTATGCCACTTATTTAATGCATGTATGATGACAAGCATCTCCTTGCGGTATGTAGACTTCAAGCTTTTCTTCTTGTTGAGATTTATACGTTCGAAAGCTATGGGGTGATTGTCTTGCATTATTACTACTACAATTCCAAACCTTGAAGCATCACATCCCACCATAAAGGGCTTGGAGAAATATGGGGTTTCCAGTATTGGGGTAGATGAAATTATTTCTTTGAAGGACTCAAAACATTGATTAGCCTTGCTATCCCATTGTAAAGCGTTTTTTTTCAACAAATTTGTCAGAGGTGTGTTCAAATGAGCATAATTTCTTATAAACCTTTTGTAATACCCGGTTAATCCTGGAAACCCTCTTAGTTTTTATATATTTCTTGTCTTAGGCCACTCTTTGATTGCTTTAATTTTATTGGGGTATACTCTGATTTATTCCTTAGATATAATGTGCCCAAGGTATTCAACTACCTTCTTGCCAAAGGTGCACTTTGGTTATTTTTCATAGAATTAATTCTTCTCCAATTAGGAAAGCACTTCTTCTAGGTTCTCGAGGTGCTCATTTTGGTTTTTTCTATAGATAAGGATATCATCAAAGAAGACTACTACAAACTTCCACAAGTGTGGACGAAAGAGCTCATTCATGGTTGCTTGAAATGTGGCTTGTGCATTTTTTAACCCGAATGACATCACCTTAAACTCATAATGTACTTCAAGAATTATGAATGTGTTCTTCTTGATATCATCTAACCTTACTCGTATTTGATAATAACCCGATCTTAGATCCAATTTTGAGAAGTACTCTGCACCATGAAGTTCATCTAGCAACTCATCTATAAATGGAATGGAAAACTTGTTTTTAATAGGTTATCTTGTTTAATCCTGGATATTCTATACATAATCTGAAGGATCCATCCTTCTTTCAGACTACCACCACTGGGGATGCATACGAGCTTCTGCTTTTTGTAATGACCCCACATTTTAACAAGTCTTGGATTAGTCTTTCTATCTCCGTCTTGTGGTGATGAGAGTAGCGATATGGCTTGATATTAACAAGTGTAACATTTGGTTTAACTTCTATAATACACTCAATCTTCCTTTTTAGAGGTAATTTCATTGGTAATTCTTGGAACACCTTATCATATTTTTGGACTAGGGATGCAACCTTCGATGGTTGTACTGATGCTACATTTGTAGTTAACTATTCCAAATGTTAACATTGAGCAATGAATGTAGGTGCTTCCTTCCGAATGAGTTTTTCATTTGTTGTGCCGATACAAACTAAGTAGGGGGCACTTGAAAACTAAACAATTTATATTTCCTTCCAGCCCATTTAAAATTTCTAAATTGCTTCTGGCGATTTGTGAATTATGTCTCTAATGTTGGTAACCATTGTATTCCCAAGACGACATCTGCACCTCCCAAGGGTACTATGTAGAAGACAAATTTCATTTCGTAATTTCTTAATTGCAATTTGAATTTGTGACAGTTCCTAACTCCGTCCATTCTCTTACCATCTGCCACCATAACCCTTATATATATTGCAGGTTATACAAATAGGTTTAGTCTCCTTGCTACGTTAACATCAATGAAATTGTGGGTACTTCCTATGTCTATTAATACAATGGCGTTTTCTTTCTTTAAATGTCCTTTTATCTTTAGGGTTTGTGGTTCTGCTATTCTTGTGATTGCGGCTAGGGAGATTCTTGGCATAGCCTTTTCTTCTAGCTCTATGTTTGGAGATTCATTTTCCTTGTTATTATCTTCGTTCGAGTTATTACTCGAGGAGTCCTCTTCTTTTTTTGCTTCACAATTGTAGAGTTTCTGTGTGTTGCATTTGTGTCTTGGTGAAAATTTGTCTCCACAATTCCAACATTTTCCATCCTTCTTATTTTCAGAGCTTGAATATTTGTTACCTTCCTCTGGCAATTGAGGTGGTATATACTTGTTAGGCTTATCCAAGCAACTCTTACTTGATTTCCATTTCGAGTAATTGCTTGATTTTTTGGAACTAATTTATGATGACTTATTGAATTTAATTTTTTTTTCAATAAGATTTGTTGCATGTATGGCCTCTTTAATAGTTTGTGGTTTGTACAATTTCAATTCTGCACGAATATAATCTTTACGTCCACATCTATACATTTTAAGTATTTTTTCATTAGTAAATCCTCTTTGTCGTGTATCCAATACTTCCCATTCATGGGTATATTCACTTACAAACCCTCTTTGCTTGAGATGGACAAATTTGTTGTAGACATCATCTTCTTCTTTGCCAAATAATATTTTTCGCAAGGCATCCACAAAATTCTTCTAATGAAAAGAATGGGTGTCACATTTTCTAGACCACCATATGAACCAATCATGTGCTTTTGCTTCCAAATTGTTGGATGATGTCATGATTTTCTCATGTTCACCTAATGGTGGGTTTGATTCGAAAATGGATTCCATTTTATTAACCCAAACAATAACACCTATATAGTCTTTACCATTGTATTTGGGTAGCTCCTTTTTAATCCACTAATAGTCTCTTTCTGGAATTTTAGTGTAATATTGGCTACCTAAAAAGCATCTCAGGTGAATCATTAGGTTCATGCACAATTCTTTTTTGCGGGCTAGATTATGGTCCCTGAAAATTTTGAATTGTTAGCATGTCCACCTTCTCCATTAATTGATTAAGTCGCTCGTTATGGTCGTCAAGTATTTGGTGGTTTTGTCAAATTCATCGTCTCTTTGTAGTATTTTCTCCATCTTCAATGTTAACTTCTTTTGATTTTTATTAAATTTTGTTCATGAATTTTCTAAGTTACCAAGAAGATATTGCACGCTATTAACTTCATTCCTATAACGATTAACGCCAACTTGTAACTCCTTGTTGCTCACCATATTGTCCTTTTTTTTCTTGGCGGAACCCATATATATATATATATAATAAGCTATTTATAATTAATTATATAATAATAATTACTATAATTAATATATTTATAATCATACAATTATACGACATTGACCATCCCTACAACAATACGATGAACGATGAAACAACGTCGGGGGAGACAACAATTAGATGGTCAAGGTTTTGATGACAAGGGACAGGACGAGGAAGCTTGGGGTATGTTATATTGGGAATGAGCGTGGACAATATATAGTGGATTGGATACTAAGAATATGGACGTGAAATTAGAAGGATGAAACACGGTGGTGTCGGCATGGGAGTGGGGAAACAGGCCATGATAAGGTTGGCGGGGGACAATCGGGATATGATGTTGATGGATGTGACATTGTGTAACAAGGGATGGGACAACGATGGGGTAACAACGAAATATTGGGTAACAATGAACAACGAAAAAGGTCTAGGTAACAATGAACAACGAGGATGTATGCAACGAAACGACTAGAGAATCATAATCGCTCTTATGCCACCAAAGCGACAAATACCCAAATTTCCGAGGCAATTGTATTAAGTATTGAAACTTGTAATTTGTTATTGAATGAAAAATTGCTTGATGATTACATTCCCTCATATGGTGTGCCTAAATAGGCAGTGACTAGTGACAAGTGGTTGATTGGTCATGCCTTTTGACCGATAATTAATATGTGTGTGTGTGTGTGTGTGTGTGTGTGTGTGTGTGTGTCTATATGTGTGTGTGTGTATGTCTATATATATGTGTGTGTGTGTGTCTATATGTGTGTGTGTGTGTGTGTGTCTATATATATAGACACACACACACATATATATATATTATTTTTTATGAATTATTTATTCATAACAATCTCCTAAGAAAAATGTACCCCCACTTGTTCTTTTTCTACCATTAATGCTACCTTCCCAATTAGCATATATATGTGCTATTAATGTGATATTTGTACTCTTGGGATACCAAAGCCATAAATTGAGTGTTCTATTTAATTATTGAAATATCCTTTTTACTACTTGCATATATGATTCCTTTGGTGTTGAATGAAATCTTGCAACCATTCCAATTCCCTACATAATTTTTAGTCTCAAAGTTTTCAATTATAATAGGCATTCGACCATAGATCTATGAAGTGTTGAATTGACTTCAGGGGATTCATCATCCTTGCTTAACTTGCATTCAATAATAATAAGGGTATTGACTGGTGCACATTCTTCCATTCCAACCCACTTGGGCATCTCGTTGAGGTATTTAGTTTGGGCTATGAATATTCCTGTGATGATTGGAGAAACCTGTAGTCCAAGGAAGAAGAAATGTTCTCCAATCATTGACATTTAAAATTCCTTTGAAATTTCCTAAGAAAATCCATGACTCATATCATCGTTATTGCTTCCAAAAATAATATCATCACATATGTAAGTGTCTAAATTCCCATTTTCCATCTTAATGTATATTTTTTTGTCAATAATGCCTCTTTTGAAACCTTGTCGTTGAAGGTAGTGGTCTAGCCTAGCATACTAGGCTCTTGGAGCTTACTTTAACCCATACAAAGCTTTCTTCAATTTGCACACAGTATTTATTTTTCGACAAGTCAAAACCTTCTAGATGTTTGATGTATACTTCCTCCTTTAAGTCTACATTTAGAAAGGTTGATTCAACATCCACCTGATAAAATTTGAAGCCTTTTGAACACGCAAATGCTAAGAACATTCTTATTTCTTCTAATATGGAAACTGGAGCAAAATTTTCTTTGAAGTCAATTCCTTCAATTTGAGCATAACCCTTACAAAAAAAATTTGTTTTATTTATGATAATGTTTCCTTCTTCATTAATATTGTTCTTGAATACATACTTAGTCCCAATCACATTTTTATCTTTTGGTTGTGGAACAAGTTCCCAGGTTCCATTTTTCTTAATTCGATTCAATTCTTCTTCCATGGCATTCACCCAATGCAGGTCCTCACTAGATTTTTCATAATCCTTTGGCTATATTTTGATAGAAAAGCAAAATTTCATTTTCCTGGTGTATTGTTCATTCTTCTTCAGGTTTGTATCCCTGCATCAACATCTCCAATGATTTGGTTCTATGGGTGATGTTTTTGCACAAATTTGAAAGATGTTTTGGATGGAGATTGTGCTTCTTCTTCTTCTTCCTTTGTAGTGATCTCTTCTTGCCCCACATATATGGTATCTTCCGAATTCTCAATTTTTTGTTCTAATTCGTTCTCTAGCCATGATTTGTCTATTCTTACATCAATACTTTCCACAACTTTGTCTATTCCTTTATTGTAGCATTTGTAAGATTTAATTATTGTTGAGTATCCAATGAAGATTCCCTAGTCTACTCTAGAATCAAAATTTCCTAGTTTATCATCATTTATCTTCATGTATCATTTGCTTCCAAAATTTTTGAAATATTTAATTGAAGTTGGCCTACCTTTCCATAACTCATATGGTGCCTTGTCACTGTTAACTCATAGTTGCACTGTGTTCATGACACACACTGTTATAACCACTATTTCTCTCAAAAAACTATCTGATAATTTAGCCTCTAACAACATGTTCTTTGTTATTTATTCCATGGATTTGTTCTTTATTCCTAGAACTACATTATATTGTGGATTACATGCAGATAAAAGTTGTCTTTTAATTCCAAACTTCTCACAAAATTCATTAAAATCATTAGAGGTAAATTCACCTCCTCTATCTAATGTTAAACATTTGATTCTTAGATCAGTGTCATTTTCAACTAAGGCTTTAACTTATTTGAAAGTATGTAATGATTCTAATTTTGTTCTAAGAAATGAAACCAAAATCATTGTAGTATAATTTGTTGAAATTCCTTACACCCTAGTGGTCTATGGCTAGAATTAGCACACAAACACACTAGCAGTGTTTAAGCAAAACAACTTTGCACAACGGAAATATAACAATAGTGAAACTAATAAAGTACATAGATATATATGGCCTAAAAATTGTTATATTGCTCCATCAATAGACAATCATAGGGCTCCTGTACCAAGGATCATGGCCCTTTATGAAACTTGATACAAACACATAATATACAACTAGGGCTTGAGGTAAAGTCCTTTAGACCTTTAATTTCTCCAACAAATCAAAGAAAATACACTCAACTTACTTGTTGGTTGTCACCCCTTTGAAATCGACCCTTTCAGTCTTGTTTTCCATAGAAGATCGACTCCATTAGTCCACTGTCTCGATTGTCCTTTACCTCCTCAAAACACAAGGAATGTCTCCTTATAGTCCCTTGTACAAATAGTTGCTCACAGTAGACTAGTATCTTCATATCACTACATAAACTAGCTACAAAACATGTTGTTTATACCTCCATTATTAAAGAAACTTATCCATATCAACTCAACAACATTTCTTTCACAAACGACAACCCTTCTTCACTGCCTCACTTGCCTCTCCATAGGATCGAGGCACATCAACCTACTGCACAAGCCCCTGAGGCCTCTCCGCCTTCTTCCTCTGCCTATGGCCTACCTCAGATAGGTTGTGACCTAGTTTTTCCAACACACTGAGGCCTTTCGACACTGTAATAAAGTTTTGGCTCTCCACAATCAAACATAGTCTTTGCTGGGTAAAACCTATCACACAATAGACATATACAAATGTCCAACATTTTATTCTTCCTCCAACATGTAGACATAACTTCACAACTTGCAACTTTAGACAAAACCTAAAAGGATACTCGACCTCCTTCAAGATATAAAACTCGTCCTCTTCTTACTACTCTGTGACTTATTCTATTGGCGTGTTTTTCTCACAAGATGAGTTATTATGGATTAATCAAATAATCTTCATGATATCCAATATATAGACTCTCTAATGTTGTCTTAGAAGCCCCGTTAGTCTATTAAAAGGTGCACTCCACAAAAAATAGAATAAAATAATAATATCTTTGGGTTCTAAGCCCACAACTTTGGGTCCAAAACCTCTAGGCTTGGGTATTTTGCCCACAAAGTGAGTTTTCTCCACACAAGTAAAGCACCTAGGACTTGTGGGAATACCTCCCAAGCTACACTATTTTCAACATAATCATCAATAAAGAATATAAAGTACCTTTCATCTTGTAGGGATGGTGTTCTTATTGGTTCGCATAAATCCGTGTGAACAAGCTCTAGTGGTCTTGATTTCGGGTACTCCTTTGAATTGAATCTCACTCTTGTCTATTTCCCATGTTGGCAAGATTCACAAATGCACTTGTTGGTTTCGATATTTTGGCCATAACTCTCATTGCTTGTGTTTTGATGATTTTTACTAAACCACCAAAGTTCAAGTGTCCCAACCTTTAATGCCATAACCAACCCTCATGTCTGTCTAATGAAGCATTTTTGTCCTTGAATTTCATCAAGAATATATACATTTCCTAGAGTCCTTATCTCTCTTCCCACTAATATTCCCGAATTAGTATTCCTTATTCAACAATCTTTAGCATGAAAAGTGAGATCATAATCTTGATCGCACATCTTTTTGAAACTTAAAAGATTATGTTTGAGTCCTTCAACGTACAAAACATTTTTTGCTTTATTCCTACCATTATCAAGGATTATGGTACCTCTTCCAACGATTCTTGCAGATCCATTGTCTCCAAAAGACACATTTCCTCCTCTTTCTTCTTTAAGATTAATACATTTATTTTCATCTCTCGTCATGTGTTTAGAACACATGTTGTTAACGTACCACTCAATTTGATTATTTTGAGCATACATAACTAATCACATTTTTTTGTTGGTGATTCTTGATGATTTTTCTTCCAAAAACCCTCATCTTGACTTTTTAGGACATTCTCGTACCACATGTCCAAAATTGTTGCATCTTTAACACTGTATACTATACTTGGATAATGGAGAAAATGAATTATGATTTATATTATTGAAGCTATCAATGGATCTAATTTTTTTTTTTAAACATTATTCTTAGAGGTTTGGTTAGAACCTTTGTCATAATCATTATAAGCTTTACACTCTCTTTCTTGATGTCCAAATTTTTTTGTATAAGAAACAATGACCAAGAAAAATAGTTTGATACCTGGTTGTATATAATTGCCACAATGGAGCATTTTTTCTCGAGTTGATATGCTTGGGAGAAGATTCATAGTACTTATCCCTTCTTGGATTTCTACCTGCATTGTGAATGGACTTCTTGAGAGCATCAACATAGCTTTTTGGTGTTGTAGTGTTTCCAGAATCCTCTCCTCTCCTCTCCTTGCTCTTGCTAAGATTTGACCTTTCAGGGTTTTCTTAAACTTCCTTACTTGGTGACTTGGTGTTTGCATCTTCTTTGTATGAAATATCACCCATATAACCAAGAATATTACTGTCATAAGGTGATCTTTGACTACTAAGAATAACATGAAGGGTTTGAGAGCTTTTCATTTTTTTGTTGAGCATATCTAGCTCTTTCTTTAATGAGACACTTTTTGCTTCAAGCTTTTCACAATTTTCTTCATTTTATTTTAGTTGATTGCTTAACCCTTCTTCCACTCTTTTTACTTCCTCTCTTTTAGTATTGATGAAGATTATTTCCTTGGATAATCACTTGTTCTTCTTCCCAAGGTTATCAATTTCTTCTAATGCATTGATAAGTTCTACTTTAAGATCCATTATGCCTTCAACACTTTCTCCTTTTGCTTCTTTTTGCTCCTCTGATTTTTCTATATCGGATTCCTCATTTGTGGCTAAAAATAAGATATATCTTCTATCATCATCATAATCATATTCGTCTTCTTCAAAAAAATTATTATTCTCTTTGGAATAGAGATTTTTATTTTTTGAAGGTTTTCATTTGAAGACCCTTCTTCTAAGTTCTTCTTCATCACCACTATCTTCCCTGTAAAGACACTTAGCAACAAAATGTCCTATCTTATCATAGTTAAAACAAATAAGAGGTAACTTACCTTTGAATTTGGATTTTATATTTAGTTTTCTAATTAGTTGAGCCATTTTGTATTAGATTCATCACTAGAACAATCACCAGACTTGCATTTTCATGACTTCTTAGATACTTTAAATGTTGCTTCCTTATGTGATGGGTTTACATCCTTGTTTCATATGCAATGAGAATCCTAGGAAGCTTGTCCATTTTCATATTCTCCAAATCCCTTAATTCTTCTATGGAAGAGACCTTGGCATCAAAATGAAGAGGAAGAGATCTCAATTTTTTTTGAACAACTGTTGTTTCTTTAACTTCTTCACGAAATCCTTTAAGAGAATTAACCACTTCATCTACTCGAAGAAAATAAACAGTGCATATTCTTCACCATTCATTTTTAGGCTTTCAAATTGTTTTTAGAAAGTCTGAAGATTTGCCTTACTTACTTTGTCATCACCTTCATGGTTGCTTAAAAGGTTGTCCCACATCTCTTTAGCCAATTCACATTGCATAACTTTAACAAATTCTGAATATGAAAAGCAAATTAAAATGGAGTTCATAGATTTTGTTTTAGAGACATAAGGCTTTTTCCCATCTTGATCAGTTTGAGGAGAGGATGGGACCTTATATCCATTTTTAATAGTTTTCCAAACTTCAACGCCAAGAGACATGAAGTGTTTTCTCATTCTTATCTTCCAAAAGACAAAAAATTTCCCATGAAAGAAAGGAATTTTGATTGATGTTTCTCTACCATCCATGGCCCCCTATCACATCTTCTTCAAACTATTAGAATGTTCTTGAAGAAACCTGCTTTGATACTGATTGTTGGAAATACTGAGAGGGGGGTGAATCAATATTTCTTTACTTTTGACAAATTCTCACTTAGTTAATCTTGAAACTGAATTCACATCAAATAATCAATCATTGATAATGTATGAACACAAGGATTACATTGAAAATCAAAATTTGAAGAAGAAATACTTGAAAACAATATTTAATTTGTTATAATCTATTGTGAGGACACTGATCCTCAGTAAGCATCAACTTACAAAAATTCTAGGTTCAAATTTGTCAAGAAGATGAGGACACCAATCCTCAGTAAGCACCAACTTATAGTAATTGCAGGCTCTAACATGAACTCATCCTTCAATACACCAGAACATGGACTTCAAATTAGCCGTGTCCTAGATCTTGAAATAGCAAAACTCAACCGTGAAACTCAATCTTCAAACAACAAAACTCGTACCTTGATACTCAGCCTTCAAACAACAGAAATTTTCCCCTAAAACTCATCCTTAAAAACAACAATACTCAACCTTGAATAATAGACCTCAATCTACTAAAAACCATTCTCAAGAACAATGCCAAAAACCCTTCAAAGGATGTGCCAAAACCCTTTCACAAAAAAATGTTTCAACTCAACTTTACTTCACTTCTTGGTTCATCAGGTATGAACTTTGGACCTACTCCTTCGCTCTTCTAAACAAAAAAAAAAATTTAGAGTAAAATAGTTAGAATGCTCATTCTTACGCGTATTGATAGTGTATTTGGATGTTGGGGCAGGCCCGACTAGTGCAACTAACAAAATTTAAAGTGAATATTAAGAAAATCATTTCTCCTCAAACACAAGGAGTTATAAGGTGTGCCATATACCGTTGGAAAGGTCTCAATATAATATTTCCAACCATATATCTTATGCTCCCATTTGAGCTAGGTAATTGGAGTAAAAACTCCTTCAAAGGTAGGGTAACCAAATGGACCCTGCTTGTACTTTGGTTGGGTCATCTTGGCAAAATATTTCATATCTCATCATCCTATGGACTTAGAGGGAATGCCATATACCATTGGAAAGGTCTCGGAATATGCTATTTGAATACGTAATTTCCTTTTTTATTTGGACAACCTTTGACATCAATAACAACCATTTTCAACAATTAGTTTCAAATAGGTCAATTTGGCATTTTACTTATTTTCTGGGATGTTTTAGATTGAAAATTTCAGAGACTCGTGGAGACATATAACAATACCTTAGAGAAGAATTTCAAACTTTGGTTCGCTATGCTTCAGAGATAAGCCTTGTGGAATTTAGGGTTTCTGAATGATCTTGAATTATGTTTCAAATATGTCAGCGTGGAATTTTTACTGTAACTTTTTCTTTAAGACTTTCTAGACTATAAAATTTCCATAGATTCAGTGAGACATACAAAAGTGCCTCAGGTAAATATTTCAGAATCAAATTTTCAAAATTGGATATGTGTTACACTGTACAAGTTTGTTCTAGGGAAGCAAACCTGGTAAAGGCAAAAACAAGAAGCAAACCCGGAGAAGGAAAATGTAGCTAGCAGACTTGGTGAAGGTAGAAGTAGCATGCAAACTTAATGAAGTAGGTTGGTGCTTACAAATATTTGCAGCAATGGGGACTGGTGTCTCCAACAGGTTGGTGCCTACGAATATTTGCAGCGGTGCATATTGGTGTCTCCAATAGGTTGGTGCTTTTGAATATTTGTAGCAGTGGGGATTGGTGTCTCTTGTAGGTTGGTGCCTACAAATATTTGTAACAATATTTTGGTGCCTACAGAAAATCAAAAAATGAAGTTTTGTGGTTGTCTTCCATGTTTTGCAACTAATAAATCTCAAATGTGATTTGTTTTCTTAAAATTTTAACACCAAGTCTAATTTGTTTTTCTTATATATATTTTGTTTGGTAACCTAGAGGAACCCAACAACCCATCTGACACGTAACTACTAGCAAACCTCTGGGGGTCCACAATATGTCCTCCTCCCTGCAGCTGGGGTCACAACAGGGGGGACATGAACCCGAGTCTTTCAAATTACAACAATTTCACATTTCTCGGATTAACCAATTAAGCTTCCCCCAAGACTTGTTTTTCTTATAATTATTTTATACCTAAAAAACAATTTATTCTCAAATTAAAATCTAAAAATGTGAAAACAAATACATTAGTGTTTGCAATTTTCAAAAATAAAATATGCATTGGAAAAGTAAATAGGAAATCACCATAAAACAACAGAAATATTTGCCCAATAAATCTCCTTTCACTCTATATTAAAATCTAGGAAATTTAGGACCTAAACATAGAGAAATTACACAAAAAATACATCAATACTAGAACTTGGAAATGTGCCCAATATTTTCAGCATAAGGAATAATTCAACCTCTAAAATATCTTTTCTTTGGAAGATAAATTTTCCCTAACAAAATTCGGTCTATACTTGCAAAATCTCAACCCTCCTAGTCGTACAACCTATGCATAGGAAATATTGGCCTATCCAATAAAACTTGACCTATCCAAGTTTCATCCCACTTGTTGGAGGTCTCAACCTACTCAAGTTTTACTCTCTCTCTCTCTCTCTCTCTCTGCAAGTCTTAATCCCCTTCAAGATTCTCGACCCTCACACAAATTATCTTGCCAAAAATATGTTGAGCGCTTTTCCTCTCTCCTCAACCACTCGAGCTTCCATGTGAAAATCGCTTCCTCAAAATAATAATGTCTCCATCCTCTCACTTTCTCTTTATAATTTCTCTTGAGCAAAATCCATTAGAGGAAATTTCAGCCTAAAAGTGGCCTCCTAAAGAAAATAATAAAATAATAGGAAAATAATAAAATAAGCATTATAAGTTTTGGAGGGAAAAGAATAAAACTATTTTTTTAACTGTATTTTTGCAATATTTCCTTATAGGTTTACTCAAATTTCAAGTGTAGACACTCATTAGATACGGAATTAAATTCCACATCCAATGAGTACCCATTATGCATACTTCTGAGAAGACTCACATTGATAAAAATTGAAAATACATTAAAAAAACGTGTTTGAACACGTTTACGTTTTTTTTAATGTATCTTCAATTTTTATCAATGTGGGTCAAACACGTTTTTTTAATGTATCTTCAATTTTTATCAATGTGGGTCTTCTCAGAAGTATGTATAATGAATACTCGTTAGATGTGGAATTTAATTCTGCATTGAATGAGTGTCTACACTTGAAATTTGAGTAAACATATAAGGAGATAAGCCAAAAATAATTTTTTTTTAAAAACAAAAGATTTTTTTTTCAATTTTCCCTCCAAAATATTTACATGTACCTCTTTTTAAATTTAAAGGATTTTAATTGGTTTACATATTATGTATGTGAAAATTTTATGGGCAATTTTAGGCTTAAATTTCCTTTAATGCCTAATATTCAAAGTAAGAAAGAGAGGATTAAATCCCAACCCACGTAGATTAATGGTGGAGATTAGATCTGAGTCACTTAAATGATTAGATTATTTATCCTTAGAAACTTAGCTCAAAAGTGAACATTAATTAATAAATCAATCAATGTGCTTTTTCCTAAGTTGAAACTTCGAAAATAAGTCATAATACTTGCTCTTCTTGAACATGCACCTAAAGAGGACTTTGTCCTCCATGCTAGACAGACAACCTATATAGAAGACCTTCCAATGCTACAAACATCAATAACCCCCACCCTATTAGTGTAAGTGTGTGCGCAATAGAGGCTAGGAAATTTTATATATCTTTGAGACTCACAATAGCTTTTTTTTTAAAGTGGTGTGGGAAAAGGCTCTAACAATGCAACCAAACTTCACGTTGTGCCCCTTCTTATGAATCTACCCTTAGAGATAGAAGTGCGGGACATATAGGGCTTTAAGGGCTCAATATTCATCTCTTAGTTACAAGGATCTACAAAGAATACAAAATTATTACTACATGGAGTGCTCAAGAAAGCTTGGGATTTGAAGCCCTTCCAATCCTTGTCATGTCATTAATTGATGAGGGAAGAATTTAAACAAGAAGTTAGTCACCTATATAAACAATTATGCGGAAAATGGATAGGATCTTTGCAGGTGATCAGGTGCATTGATTGGGTCAAAGGAGGTCCTTCCTCCAAGATAGTTTTTGGAATAATTCATCTTTACATCAAGATGTTAAAAATGGAAACATGATGTATGAAAATGTATGCTTCTTCCACATGTTATATGTATCTTGTATTTTTAGATATGTTGGCTTGGATTTTTTTATAGGTTTATTGAGTCTTCAATATGGACTCTCGTCAACATTATGCTTTTATTATAGCCAATATATAGACATACTTTTTGTAATAATTTTTTTCTTTGGGAAAAAGGATATATCCTTTGTCTCTATCATATTACCAATTGATGTTACTTTTTCCTACAAACCTAGCACCGACAATCCATTGCCCTCATAGATTACAGATCTACTGAATGAATTGCACAACTAGGTTCTGAATATTAATTAGTGGAAGCAAAACATAACATATCTAAAAAAAATCGCACTACAGATTCTACCCAATCAAATGAGTTCATCATTATATTGATTCAAAACCTATTTCGGCTTCCATTCTTGGATAATGGTCCAATTGAGGAAAATGGATACAATAATTGGATTTGTTATAGCTGATCTAGATCTCCTTGCTGCCCTTCTTCCTTAGACCCAACACAAAGTATCAAACTCCTCACTAAGATGCCTCTCAATCTTGTGTTGTTATTTGGTATTTCTTCTCCCTCTTCTTAGCATTGCTATTATAAATTTTCATTGAGCTAAATCTCTACACTAATCTCCAAAAGTGATTTATGCACAAGATTAGATCTTGCCTTACTTGAGATCAAGGGTTGAGATTAAAAAATAAGGACTAAAGTGAATAGTTTACTTTTTCTAATGTTTCTTTAGCTCAATTAGCGAACATACTAATAAATGGCATAAGTTATATTTATGCTAAGTTACAGATGCAACTTGCTCACACTAGAGCAAGTGTCCAAGAAAGCTTTGGGTGACTTCTATATGCATAGACACTTAGGCTTGTGCAGAAGTACTTGTACAGCTTACAAACATCAACAATTGACCCTTAGTTTCATTATACGAACAAAGGTGATTGCTAGTCATTTACTAGTTATAGCTTAAAAACCTACGACCCAAAATTACTTCAATCTTGTTAAAAATGAGTGAATTCCAAGTTCAAATCCCACTTCTCCATAGCATTATTTATGGCATTCTTAACAAACAAGTCACATGCAATATGACTGGAATAGAACCAATGATTTAATTGGGTTTAGAAAATAATAAACATTCATGACTGTTATTTATTCTTTTTCAAGAAAATAATATTAATTTTTGTAACAAACCAATAAAAATTAAGTACCAACATTTTAAAACCCCTTATCATAACAATTTACATACAAAATTAAATCCATCTTAATGTCAAATTTATTAAACACCGACATGGGTCACCTTCGAAGCATAAACCATTTTTAGAATACAAAAATTTGACTAGAGATTATCACCCTGAAAAACTTGATTACTCCAAAGGTTAAATATGATGTAGGGTAATTATTATGTTATTATACTTTATAAAAATGGCTTTTTTTAAATTATTTTATTATTATTTTTATATTTACTTTATTTTTCTCCTTTATAAAGCTGACATTTATACTTTATAAGTGTTTCACTCTCCAAACTTCCTCACTTGGTGTGGGAAGTGCCTTTATATTGATCTTTGTTGCGCTGAGAGGCACTTCCCACACTCGTGAGGAAGTTTGTAAAGTGAAACACCTATAGAGTATAAATGTCGGCTTTATAAAGGAGAATAAAGTGTGGGAGGGCAATATACAAGGTATGCGTAAAGATGGCTAATTGGGATCTCACACGAAATCATTATTTAAATACAGTGTGCATTGAAATTTTAATCGAATAACTCTACTACAAAATCGATGTACTAACATTTTGTATTGGAAAATCACGTAGGAATGGAGTAATATGAAGAGATGTATCTCTTTCACTTCATGGATCCGTTCAAGTGAAAAGTAAGGATGAAGTATACAGTTCATGGCAATAACCCATGATAAATAATCTTTTAAGTATTTTATATACAACAGATATTCTTGATCCACAAGTTGTAGTCAACCATCCAAAATACTATACTGTAATATTAGAGAGAAGCTTTCACTATTGACAATTTATTACATGCTTCTTTCACAAATTGCAAGAAAAACTAGCAACGGATTGTATGGTCTTGTCTCCAGTAAACATTTTATGAATTCAGGACTGGCTGTTGAGCCATTTCACGGATAACTGCATCTTCTTCTAAGTAGGGAACAACGTACTCGAGCATGTCACTAGGACTGATACCAAGGTGATTCCCAGGTACACTGATGTATTTCACTTTTCCTGCATCATCCAAGGTCTTCAAGCCAATCCAATCTTCTTTGTATAGAGCAGTCTGAAAAGGGAACAAACAATGTATGCTCAGCTCATCCACAGTTCTTCCCAATTGTGCATAATTACCAACTCACTCGTCACAGAATAAGAACTTTACCTCATTTGCAGGCAATATCACACTAAAATTGCCATCAGGATAATATCCAAACCATGCTGTCTCGCGTGGAATCAAAACAGTATCGTGCTCAAACTACCAAAAATAAGACATAATAAATCGCTCAACAACATAATCATATAACATTACTCTAAACCTGTACAAATTTTGGTTAGAACTTTCTATTGGTACTTCAAAATCGGCAATGGCAGTTCAATTTGAGCACTTAGCGTTTGCAATCTTCATTTTGTAAGAATTCATACTTTACCATAATTAGAACCAAGTTTTTAAGGCTACTGAAGCGCTCCTTGTATGTGGAATTTCGCTCATTTGGCTTTTCATTGTTAAGCTTTGGGAGAAACTTACAACCTTTTAAATATGCAGATATATCCTGCAGTAACAGAGGCACTTAGTATGTTTGCTCCCATTAAAAGCTCTTCAAGAGCTTAGAATATATGTAAACAATGACAAATTGAAATTTCCATCCGTTCCTATCCTCTAGATTTATTATGCTGTGTATGAGATGCCGCATTATAATGAAGCCTTGAATTTCATGACGCATTCATATGCCTCTACCGAGAAACATCACAAAAGTTTCCTTGAACTTTTCCTGCATAATTGACCGCTTATTATCTATGAAGACATTCGAAAATTACTACAAACTATATTCAATCCTAATACCGCCTGAAGATTGTCATACATGGCACTCTATTTCATAGATAAGTTTGTGTCAGCACACTGCAACAATTTGGCAGGTAATTAAGCTGTCATATTTATATGTGACATTAAAATCCCAGAAGAGCACTCAAATCAAAATAAAGAATGCACATAAAATTGGTATGTTAAAAAACACATTACCGCTGATCAATGTTTGCAACGGAAAATCTGGGAGCAGTCGTTTCAAATGGTAGTTTCGGGGAAGTGAGAGCTTACATTTACTACTAATTAGAACACCACAAACTCAACAAAAGAAGAAACAATTCTCCTAGACTAATCAATGTCTAGGTGGTACTCATTTTCAATAATTTAGTTTAAGTTAAATACAAGTGTCCACTAGTGGCCAAAAATAACCAACAGGACTGCAAAAGTACAATAGCCAAAGTACAATTGGAGTACCTAAAGCATCTTTCACAAAGAGTTGAACTGGAAGTGTACCAGGGACATAATCAAGCAAGCTGTTAAAGAAACACAATGGAGTGCAAGAAAAGAAAGCTAATGGATAATAAGGGGTAAGGACCAAACGGTGGGGAGCCAAGACAGATGCTCTAGATCATTACAAGCTGACAAAGATGCGCTGAGAATGGTGCCACCCAGTAGCTCTCCAAACATGCAAGGCCAGGAAAATGTTGGTGATGAGATTCACGCTAATAGCTGGTTGGGATCTCTAAGTCTGCAGTGTCTGACCAATCTGGTAATGGTCACCTCATCATAGTGGTGGAAAATAGCAAGTGATAATTTGGATCCGGTGGTATGGTAAGACTTATCCCCAAGGTTTTTAGCTGAAAATTTTTAGATTTAACATCTTGCATAGGAACAGGGCAGGACACCTTGAGGAAATGCAGTCAAGGAATCATTAATTTCTTTCTCATATTTGACTGTTTATGCAGAGTCAGGAATAGGTACAATCGAAAGACATCGCTCCCAAAGAATTCACTTGTCTGTAGTTTTGTACAAGACCACCCTCATCAATGCACAAGTACCTGATTTTTCTCGGATAACAAATATGTAAATGGAATTTGGAAGGAACAACAGTAGAGAAGTGGGACAGCTTATAATGTGTAAGACTGCAAGGAGAAGCTATGCAGCAGGATTGCAAGGGGATTGCCAAAGATACACAAAATAATAGAAAATAATTCTGGAAGTTTCCAAATCAATCATAAAGATTGCTGTAGGTATTGATCCTGAAAAGATCCCTGTGTTTCCAACCTTTGATCAAATATGATCTGATAGAGTTAAATGTTGAAATTCAGTTGCAAGATTCAATTTTTAGTCATGATAATTATTTGTGAAGATGCTTAGTGTTCTTTTTTTTTTTTTTCATCAAGCAATTACCATACAAATACAAGAAAATAGAGATCATAGTGCACAAGAGACGAGAGACCCCAGAGATTAAGCCAGAGGCCAAGGCAAAACCCACAAGGGGAAAACCTGACAATCCTTTCCTTATAGATTCTTAGTCAACAAGAGAAATCCAAGTCAAATTAACCAGTGATCCAAGCGCCAAGTCAGCCTTCCAAATTCTACCATGTTTTGTCTATAAGGTAGTCAACCAATCTGCCATATCCATGTCCTTAGATGTCTCTGTATCTCTGAAACTCACATCATCATAGGAGAGTATCTCTCTGAAATTTGCATCACCATGTATCTCAGACAAGCTTGCATCCTACAGGAAGTATAGCCTCAAACTAGCTCACATTTACAGAGATAAAGTCCTTCATGTAGCTCGCATTTCACGGGAATATATTACAGGAGTATAGTGCCTCTGATAGAACCAAACTTCCTCAGAAATGGTATATGAATGAACTGCCTCAGAAATGAATGCCACAGATCCGAATTGCTTTCCCAGAAGAGACCCAAATTGGATGCCAAATGGAGGAGGATAGGTGCCAATATATAGTTGTTCCTTCATGTGAAGAGACCAATGTTTTAAAACTCCGACTCGGGTTTGGAATCGGCCGAGGGTTGACTCTGACTCCGACTCGGACTCGGCCTAGTTGATTTCAATGACTAGGTCTTTGTAAAAAATACATTAAATATTTTTTTATTATAAAAAAACATAATTTTAAAGATTTTCATTCATGTTTCCAAACACGAAGCATTAGAATATAGAGAGTAGACAACATATGATCAAAGTAGGCTCATGAATATATCCATTATATCAAAATGGCACCCAGTGCACTGTCCAATACATGTAATATATAGAGATCAAAACAAATACACGTAACCAAGGAGGCTCTAAATGGCCTCTACAACAAAACATCACTAGTCACCACTGCTAAACAAGGCAAGATCATCTCGCTCAGACTCTGAATCAGAGTCAAATAGGAAAACCCATGGCTCCTCCTCACTACTGCTCCAAAAACCAACTCCAACTCTTCACAAACTCCTCACAAATGCTCACAAAAATGCAATGAGATAGCTGTGAGTAAATGTGAGGGTGTTGGGTCAATTTTATAGGCTTGGGAGGGGTAGACGCATTAAGAAAAAAAACAAAAAAAAAATTGAGTTTGAAGTCCGAGTTGTCGCCTTTTTTCCCCGCAGACTAGCTCGGTCGATTTAAGATGGACTCGGCTGAACTGGTTGGTCCGTTATCGAACCGACCGAATTGGTGAGTACCGAATCGACCACCACACCGGTTTTTGTCCCGAGCCGACCCGGGCAAGGGTCCGGCTTGGTCAGCTCAATCGATTCCGAATCGTTTCGGCCGGTTTTAGAAACACTGGAAGAGACACATCCTTTGAACACGCTAACTTCTCTTTCTGGAGGGCCAACTTGGAAACTTGGAGGGGCAAATGACACTTACAAAATTCAAATTTTCTTCTCTTCACAAAAATCACGAAGAACATGCCTTTTTACATTTTCTTTTGACCAAAACAAATCATAAAGAACATGCTTGAAAATAAAAATCATAATAATATTTTTTCTTCATTTTGTTTTTACCTGAAATACATATTGATACAAGTACAATGACAAATATGAAGACTGAACCTAGTTACAATTTCAACACTCACTCTTAACTAGGGAGGTATTCATAATGACTTATTGGGATATTCTCAAGTTGAGAACAGGATCTAGATTGATAAGCATCAATGATGATAACATCATCATAATCAGCATTGTCAAATTACTAAGGCCTTGACAAGTACGCTCTATCTCTCCACTAGATCAGAGCACAATGTTGGGAGGCATTCAATTGGACACCATTGCTTCTCAAGGCACATACCCCACCTAAAATAAACAAGGTATGTCCTCATAGGACCATTTCCTAATCCCAAGGAAAAGTTCGTCCACTGGACCATGCTTTACCAAGTCCATGTACTTGACTCTTATTGTTGTTAGTTCTGGTCACAACAAGACTCAAGAATGTTCGTCCAAGATGATTATCCAATCCACCATTCTCCCTATACATGTTTATGCACTAGACTTATGGTTGTTAGTCCTTGCCATAGTACAAAACACATGGAGAACACAGTGTCCATCCTCACTCCCTCTCAATCCTAGGAGGAGATAACTACAAGCCCAAGCTTGTGTTGGAAGTACTCATACTTCCCTTACATCAATTACCTATTCATTCATGGAGATCTTGTTTGTAGTTTCTCGGCTCCTATATGCACCATACTCTTGAATCATCAAACGCTTCCATCTTCTATGAAAAACCAGGTTCTTGACAATCTTTGTAGAGAATCACAATCAAATCTAGCAAGTTGTCAAATAGTTTGTCAAACATTTTACAGAGCCAAATTGCTTCACAACTAATTGTACCAATTGCCACATCTTCTACCACCGCAGTGCATCAAAACTTTGCTTCATACTCTTCCAGGAAACCATACCAGATCCCAACCATCAGTAGTGTCTCTACTCATCATTAGCACTGCGAAACCAAATGATGTATCCTCAAGTCTCAAGTTGTAGTGTAAGATCCTACATGTCAATTTCTACTTCCAACTCCCTCTAGAGTTAATATTTCTTCATGAATCCTTCCTTTCCAAAGTTCAAGGTCTTCTTTATTATGAAGCTTCTTCAAAAACTGGAATAACTCCTCTAACTGAGACAAATGTCTTAAGTTGATCCTCTCCTTATTGGGAGAACCTTCAAACTACTCTCTTTTTGCAATCACATTCTTCCATCTTCGTGTTTTGCTACGTTCTTTCCATTCTTTCATTGTTGTCAAGTCTTAGGCAGTTCTTATAATCGATTTGCAAACTTTATTAGGAGCTTATGAAAGAAAAAATATAATTGAGCAAAGTACAAAGACAATAGCAACAGTAGTAAACAAGGAAAGGAGATGTAGAGTACATATCTTTTGAGAAAAGTCAGCTCCCTCTTAATCTTGGTCCTTTTTTAATTTTCACTATCCTTGTCCTCACATCAATAAGATATCATATCTCTCATTTCCAAGAACTAGAGCTTCTTCTTATTAGCAAAAAACGATCAATCCTAGGGTTTATTCCTAGGCTTTTCTAATTCAAATCTTTGCTAGGGTTTACAAACCCTAGATGCTTCAAAATCCAAAGTCTTCAAGACCTGCCATACTTCAAATTGCAAATTCTACAAATATACAAATGTGTTAGCTGCAAACCCTAGATTTCTATTGACAAGCTTTATATACAAGGTGGAGTTTCTTGATATTTTGATCACTGATTTAAAGAAATTTAGTCTATCTGTGTAGGAAAAGGGTCGGAGCACTTATCCTATTGATTGTGTCTTTGTCCTCAAGATAGAAGACATGACTCCTTATGCAAAGACCCTTTCAAAGCACAACAGGTGACAACAATTTCTTCATGTTGATCCTCATCTAAAGTGATTCCTTCATAACATATTAGAACTAGCAACGTGATAAATGAGATCTTCTAGGAGCATACATCTTAGATGCAAGAGAACTTTAACATGAATCCATGCCTATTTCTTGAAAAACGAAAACAAGATTTGTACGTAGCTTTTGAGAAATTGTACCCATCTTCCTTGAATATGGTGCCAAGTCACAAATTCTTGAAGCTACTTGCAATCCTACTAGGATGTCATACACAAAAAATACACTTCACGAACTTCTTTTGTCACAAAGGAGTAATGCTTCAGGTTTCACTATCATTCACAAAGATGTTGCTCAAACTTATGCCTAGAACCCTCAACCTCATAAAATTCTCATCAAGTCAATTCATCAATTTTGTCCATAAGAATTCTGCATCTAGGTCTTCAAGAAGTCTGAATATCAACCTTCGAATTATCACAGAGAGAAGCTACAATTCTTCAACCATACTTTTCTTTGGAGATACATATTTTAAGCGTCAAATCTGGTGCTTTAAATTTTGTGAGTAGAAATATTTATATGGGTATTTGCACAACATATTTTGTGTCATAATTCGGATTCCAAGGATGCTATGTCATGGTGTTCTGGACTTGATCATTTCTTGAGAGAGCTTGAACATGTTTAGGAGGGAGGAGACTAGACCTTCGATCTAACAACAAATTTAGCTCGACACACAAGAATCATAATCATGTATATGTCATAGAGAGATGATGAAATTCAGAGCTTCTTTCAAACATAATATTATTAGCTTGATCATCACAAGGAGCTCGAATCATACTTCAGATATATATAATTTGGATGCCACACTACACTTGTAAATTCGGATCAACAACATAAAAAATTGGATATCTGAATTTGTATAACCACAAGACTTGCATAAGAGGTGCCACAGGGTTTGCATAAGGTGCCATTTGGACAGTGCACCAATCACAGATCATAGAGTAAGCTTGGTTCTTTTGTATCATGTAACTTAAGATTTTACCATAGATATTGGTCTCAAAACACAATAGTATTGTGTTGATTTTGTAGCATTGGAAAGTGTTCCAAGTCTCATATTTTGGGAAGAGGCTTGGACATCACTATTCCAGAGAACAGAGAAATCGTTTGTGGAAATTCCACTCAAATCGTGCTTTATTAAAATAATTAATTATTTTAAGGTGATCCCTAAGTCTAAACTTAGGGAAATTAAATAATTAAAGGGTATTAATAAAGCAGAGTGTGAATCTTCTAGAAAATGAAGATCAAGTCATCTTTTAATCTGAGCCATCGATTAAAGATCTAATCCGGGTCGTTGATTCATCAACGAGAAGACTATAAGAGAAGGCTCGAGGGTCATTTCGAAAGCAAGTCGGGCACACTCTTAGTACCGAAAGGAAATTGATTCTGAAGTAAGAGAAATCGATTCCAGAGGGTGAGGTTGTAGAGGCGGAGTTGCAAAAGAAGAAGGAAGAAGGGGAAGTCAACAGAGGAAGAAGAAGACAAAAGGAGGACACGGAGGGAAGTCAGCAGAGGAAGAAGAAAACAAAAGGAGGACGTGGAGGGAAGTTAGCAAAGGAAGAAGAAGACAAAAGGAGGATGCAGAGGGAGCAACACTGAGCAACAGCACTGGCCCTCCACGCAAAGTGACGCAATCTAGCGCAGAAGGCCACACAGAGTGATGTAGAGGGAGGAAGGGTGCCTCGAGTGTGTCAGAAATTCTTTGGAAGTGTTCGAAAAAATTATCTCAGGTGTATGCTAGACATCTTCTCGTCATATTTTGCTATAAATGATTTCCACTGCTGAAGAATAATATAAACCCTCATCTGCTGCACTAGTTTTCCCACACTGGGTTTTTTTGGGGACAATTGTCCAAAAATAACTGTGTTCATGTGATTGTTTCTGTTGTGTTATATGTGTTCTATTTGTTCTTCTGCTTTTGATTAAGTGAATACTGCAGCTGTGTTTATTTCAGAGTTTACTAAAGCAATCTTTAAATAACTTATCATAAATAAATACGCGAAATAAATCAATCATTGCAGTAGTATTTCAGATTGAAAATTTCACATGGTATCAGAGAAAAAGGCAAAAGAAAAAGAGGAGGTTTTGCAATGGAACTAAGATCCAACATCAATGCAGCGGCAACTCAGAAGGGTTCACGCAGTCCTCGAGAACACATGGAGAAACAAAGGGATCATGACATTTCAGTTCTGGCATCCAGACTAGAAGAGAATTTCGCTTGTGTGTCAAGAACAACCTCTCTAGGGGTCTGGTATATTGACAATGGAGCATCTACTCACATGACAAGAGCTCGAGAATGCTTCTCGAGCTACAAGGAAGAGCAAATGAATTTTCAGATCACAATGGGAAACAAGGCCAAGTGTATCCTTGTTGGAAGAGGAACATAATATTTCAAACAAAAGCTGGTAACAAGCTTCGGGCCACCAACATACTGCATGTACCAGGATTGGGGATGAACTTGCTCTCGGTGTCTCAACTTCAAAACAAGGGTTACGATGTATACTTTATTGGAAATAGAGTTTATGTCAAACACCCTAGTTAGAAAAGGAAGGCACAAATTGGAGTAAGGAGCCATAAACTATATAAGTTACAGCTCAAGTCTCCAATGGCACTGATAGGCAATACAGATGAAAGGGACTTGAATGAATTATGGCACAGAAGAATGGGCCATCTACATCATGGAGCCTTGAAGATCGTCAAGAAGACTGTCATGGGAGCTCCAGAACTGAGCACAAGGAAAGACGATGTCTGCAGGGGGTGCATACTAGGGAAGTATGCCAAGGAAGCATTTCCAAGAAGTAGCAGTAGGGTCAAGAGTGTGTTGGATATAATACATTCATACATCTGCGGACCAATGTCCACGAATGCTCTCAGTGGTGCAAAGAATTGTTTCACCTTTATTGATGACCATTCCCAGAAGACATGGATCTACTTTCTGAAGACCAAAGATGAAGTCTTTGAGCAATTCAAAGAATTAAAGGCTTTGATAGAAAATTTAACCAAAAAGTGGATCAAGAAATTGCGATAAGATAATGCTGGAGAATATATTGATAAGGACTTCAAAGGATTCTGTGCAAAGGAAGACATCAAGAGAGAATGGACAACTCCATACAATCCAGAGCAAAATGGAGTTGTAGAAAGGAAGAATAGGACCATTGTGGAAGTTGCGAGGACGATGCTGTATGATCAAGACATGACCATATCTATGTGGGCTGAAGCTTGCAATACAGCAGTGTATGTGCAGAACAGGGTGCCTCATAGATCATTGGGAAAAGTAACTCCTGAGAGCGTGTTCACAGGCAGCAAGCCTGAGGTGAGCCACTTCAGGATATTTGGCAGTATAGTGTATTGCCACGTACCCGATGAGAAGAGGAAGAAATTAGATCAGACTGCAGAGAAGGGATACTTGTGGGATATAGCGAAAATGCGAAGGCATATTGCATCTATATTCCCGAGAACAGGAAGATCGTAGTAAGGCGGGACATGAAATTCATGGGGGAGAGAGCCTTCAAGAGATCCCGAGAAATGGCTACAAATACGCAGTTTGAGGAGGATCCGCTAGTTCAGCCATAGCAGCCTACAGAAGATGGCTCTAGTCTCTCTGCGGCACAAGGATTCTGAGGAAAGTTCTTCCAAAGAAGTACAAGAAGAGGAGCAGGTAAATCCACCCACCACCAGTGGAAGGACGAGCAAAGAACTCCAACAGACTTTGAGGGATGCAGAGGAATTTATTGGAGCCCCTAGAAATGAGAAGAGGGTACGCAGGCAACCAGACATGTACCATACATTGGTAGCACGAGTTGGAGAACCCTCCAGTTTTCGAGAGGCGACCCAACATCAAGTGTGGGTAGATGCTATGGTGGAGGAGTACAACTCCATCATGACTAATGATGTATGGGAGGTAGTACCTAGACCTCAGAACAAATTGGTTGTAGGATCAAGGTGGATCTACAAGATCAAGTATGCTGCAGATGGCAGCATAGATAAGTTCAAAGCCAGGTTTGTGGCTAAGAGGTATGCACAGAAGGAAGGGATCAATTATGAAAAAACCTTCGCCCCTGTAGCTCGGTACACTTTGATCATATCCATCATCTCTCTTGTAGCGCGGATGGGATGGGAAATTCACCAGATGGATGTCAAGACAACGTTCTTGAATGAGGTGATAGAAGAGGAAGTGTACATAGAATAACCAGAGCGCATTGAGACACATGGGCAGAAGACTCATGTATGCAGGCTTAAGAAAGCCTTGTACGGACTGAAGCAAGCCCCCAGAGCATGGTATTTGTCAAGAGTGACGTAGATCCCAACCTCTACTATCTAAGAGTAGGGGATGAGCCTCTAATTCTGGTTTTATATGTAGATGATTTGTTCTTGACTAGATCATCTAAGCTCATCAAAGACTGCAAGGATAATCTACCTACCGAATTTGACATTAAGGATCTGGGGCAGATGCACTATTTTCTTGGTTTGGAGGTTTGGCAGCAGAAGGGAGAAGTCTTCCTTGGGCAAGGAAGATATACTACAGAGATCCTAAAGAAGTTTCATATGGAAGACTGTAGACCCATGGCTACGCCAATGATTACAAACTGGAAGAAGATAGACACGTCCGACGATGATGAGGCTGACCCTACCTTGTATAGGAAGCTCATTCAATCATTGATGTACATGGTCAACACTAGACCAGACATTTGTTATGCAGTGAATCTCAGTGAGTTCATGGTAGAACCAAGGAGGGCTCATTGGGCAACAGCCAAACATGTTCTTAAATACTTGAAGGGGACAGTCGAGTATGGGTTGAAGTACACCAAGAGCAATGAAATCTAGTTGAGTGGGTTCACTGACGCAGATTGGGCTGGAAGCCCAGTGGATTGGAAAAGTACCAGTGGGTACTGTTTCAGTCTCGGATCAGGAATGACTTCCTAGGGAAGTAGGAAACATAAATCCGTGGCACTGAGCTCAGCCGAGGCTGAATATATGGCCATTAGCACGGCTTCATGTGAGGCCATATGGCTTTGTAAGTTGCTCATGAACTTGCTCAACAAGAGGATGGAACCAACCCGAATTCTGTGTGATAATCAGAGTTGCATCAAGCTCTCTGAGAATCCTGTGTTTCATGACCAGTCGAAGCACATTGACATTAGATGCCACTTCATCAGAGACTATGTCCAACGAGGAGTTGTACAGTTGAAGTACATTCCTACAGGAGAACAAGTAGCAGATATCCTCACAAAAGCTCCGGGTAAGATTAAGTTTACTTACTTCAGGGAAAAGATGGGGATGGTCGAGTACCCATTCCAGTAGAGGAATAGGTGGACTTCAGATTCAGAGAGAGTTGCAGTACGGATGAGGTAGTGGCAGAGATGGTGTCACAGGCAGTAGTACAGAGGGTAGCAGCGCAGAGATGAGGGGCAATAGCCAAGACATTAGCAACACAACAAATGCTTCAGGTCAGAGCAGATATAGTTGGTACCTTGCGTGAACACTTTCCTCACTAAGAGGGAGTGTTGATTTTGTAGCATTAGAAAGTGTTCCAAGTCTCATATTTTGGGAAGAGGCTTGGACATCAGTATTCCAAAGAACCCAAAAATCGTTTGTGAAAATTCCACTTGGATCATGCTTTATTAAAATAATTAATTATTTTAAAGCGATCCCTAAGTCTAAAGTTAGGGAAATTAAATAATTAAAGGGTATTAATAAAGCGAAGTGTGAATCTTCTAGAAAATGAAGATCAAGTCATCTTTTAATCTGAGCTATTGATTAGAGATCTAATCCAGGCCGTTGATTCATTAGCGAGAAGACTATAAGAGAAGGCTTGAAGGTCATTTGGAAAGCAAGTCGGGCACACTCTCAATACCCAAAGGAAATCGATTCTGAAGTAAGAAAATTCGATTTCAGAGAGTGAGGTTGTAGAGGTAGAGTTGCAGAAGCAGAAGGAAGAAGGGGAAGTCAGCAGAGGAAGAAGAAGACAGAAGGAGGACGCAGAGGGAGCAGCGCTGAGCAGAGGAAGAAGAAGACAGAGGGAGGACGCAGAGGGAGCAGCGCTGAGCAGCAGCGCTGGCCCTCCACACAGAGTGACGCAGTGCAGTGCAATGACTACACAAAAGACCACGCGGAGTGATGCAGAAGGAGGAAGGGTGCCTCTAGTGTGTCAGAAATTCTTCCGAAGTGTTCGGAAAATTTATCTCAGGTGTATGCTAGACATCTTCTCGTTATAGTTTTCTGTAAAATATTTCCACTGCTAAAGAATAATATAAACCCTCATCTACTGCACCGGTTTTCCCACATTGGGTTTTTCCGGGGACAATTGTCCAAAAATAACTGTGTTCAAGTGATTGTTTCTATTGTGTTATATGTCTTCTATTTGTTCTTCTACTTTTGATTAAGTGGATATTGCAGTTGTGTTTATTTCAGAATTTACTGAAGCATCTATAAATAACTTATCATAAATAAGTAGGCGAAATAAATCAATAACTGCGATAGTATTTCAAATTGAAAATTTCACATTATGCCTTCCAAAGAGTTCAGATCAATACAGGGATATACTTGAATTAACTGGTATTGCATATTAATGTCACAAACTTCGGCCTTTGTCTAGGGTTACCCCAATCATCACAAGCTTCAATATTTCCTCCCCTTTCTAGCCCTTAACTTCCAGAGGAGCAATATGAGGAAATTTGGCCCTTACATTTGATATATCTTAGACCTTTATGCCCTCTTTACTAGCCAACTAAGGGTCTCACCCTCCTTTCTAGAGGACCTGGATCTCAGTCTAAATCAAAGATAAAAAAACATAGATTATCTAGCTCAGAGGCATGCAAAGAAAAGGCCTTCGCTCACTGATGAACTCGGCTGCCTCATAGGCCTTTTCCATATTTGAACAAACTTTCTAACTTTCCTTGGGCTCTCATTCCTTTCTTAGATGATTGATCTTCAATATTCCTAAATTTGATACCTGTTGATTTTTGGGTAGCATCGGATGTGCTCTAGCTTCAAAACTTTGTGGAGGGGCTGGAACACATGAGATCTCCAAGACCCAGAAATCGTTTGGAGAAATTCCACCCGGAGCTTAAGTTATTCAAATAATTCATTATTTTAATGGGGACCCTAAGTCTAAACTTAGTGAAATTAAATAATTAAAGTGAATTCATTTAACATGTGGGTGAGAATGTTCTAAGTGATGAAGATCAAGTCTTTTCTAATCTTAGCCATCGATTAGAGATTAGATCACGACCGTTGATTCATCAAGAGGAAAAGTATAATGGAAGGCTTGAGGGTCAGTTGGAGAACACACACAGTGAATCTAAGAGATCGAATTCCTCCGGCAGAGCGGTGCTCGAACGAAGATCAGATCTGAGTGATTCAGTGCAATAGTGAGGGGCAAATGTAGTAATTGGTCGGAGGACCAAGAGTACATAGTAGAGCAAAGACAGCAAAAGCAACAGAGAGACTAGTGCAACCACTAGGAGAGGTGACGCAGACCCCAGAGAGGGTGACGCAGCCCCACACAGGGGCTGCACAGTGGCTCCGAGAGACAATCCAGATTCAGTTGAAGACTGAGGTTTCTAAGCCAAGAGGGCTGAAACTCAGTTTCTGAGAGGCAGATCAGCGCAGAGAAGGGGTGACGTAGTCCTCAACTAGACCCATGCAAGCCACATCTACTGCATAGAGGCAGCGCAGAGGTTGTTGGGGCTTCACCAATTTCTGATCTAGATCAACCGGGACTTGAAGTGTGAGGTAAATCTCACGATTTATTTATGTCTGCCGAGGTTTTTCTCTATTGGGTGAGCCGGATTTTGGCACCCTAGATGTACTCATAACACTGCTGCTTAATAATATAAACCCTCAGATCTGCTGCACTGGGTTTCCCACATTGGGTTTTTCCAGGGACATTTGTCCGAAAAATACATGTCCTTTGTCTGAATGTGTCACATATTTTTCAGTACTTGATCTGTATAATTGTGTAGGCTGCAGTGTATTTGCATTAGTATTTTTACTCAAGATTCAGAAAAATAACTTGTAATTTAAATAAGGCGAGTAGGTAATGCAAATCAGATTTACTGCAGTAGGATTTCTGTAACTTAGATTCAGAAATTTTCACATAGTATTTGAGCTATTGTAGATCGAGTAGCGCTGAAGCCATCAACGAAAGGACGAAGGAAATTTGTTGCAGGAAGGCAGCTGAACCAAAAAGAGGCAGAGGAAGGGTGACGCAATCACCAGAGGGGCTCACGCAGAGGCTGCATCACCCAGCCAGGGTGACATTGTAGCTGCGCAGAGGCAGCGCAGTGCTTGTTGGGCCAGCCTAGAGGTTTTGAGCCTCCATCTTTCCAGTTTCCGAGGCTGGAAGAATAGTTCGATTTTCTTCAGGAGTTGTTGGTGGGGCATTGATTATGTTGGTGCAGACAATGTCTACTGGGGCAGTGGCAAAGAAGTCTAGATCCAGTGTTGATTAACAACAAAGAGTGATCAGAGAGGACTAATTCAACATCAGTTGGCGGAAGGATTTCCGTGAAGGAAATCAAGATTCAGAGGGAGCTTGTTCCTTAGAGGGTTTCTAGCGCTAAAGAAACCCAGATCTGAGTTTTGTCGGGACAACAACAAAAGCGGGAGAAGAGAACCAGTTTGACATTTTCTTGTTGAGCAGAGATGGCCGCACATGAATTGAAGGATCAGGACAGGTTGGATGGAGCATCCAACTTTGTCATTCGGAAGGCCGGGATCCTGTCAGTTTTGGATGATCATCGCATCAAAGATCATGTCTTGCATGCAGTTGTTGTCCCTGTTGATGTTGATGCTCTCAAGAAGTACGAAGAGGCTCAAGCGAAGGCAAAACACATGATCATGGACAGAGTCAAGGATCATGTGATCCCACATATTGTTGAGAAGAACACAAGCAGCGAAATGTGGACTTCCTTGACCACTATGTACCAAGGAACCTCCATCCAGCGGAGGATGTTGCTTGAGACTCAACTGAGATTTTTTCAGATGCAGAAGGGAGAAGAAATTGAGCCCCCTTCCTTATCACATTGTGAGCGATCCGAGATCAGTTGGGTTCCGTAGGGGCTACACTAAATGATGGACTTATGGTCAAGACTGCCCTAAATGCAGTCATGAAAGACTGTGAAACCTTTGTCCAAGGTATTTTGGGCAGAGCCACTCTTCCAAGCTGGGAGGAGATGTGGGCAGCTCTTCGACAAGAAGAGATCAGAAGGTTGACCAAGGCAAGAAGCAGCAGTACGGGGATCAAGATCAAGGAGGAAAAGGAAGATGCAGCTCTCGCATATAAGGGACAACATGGGCAGCAGAAAAGGAAGAAGAAGGACCTCTTGAAGATCAGCTGCTTCAAGCGTGGAGAATCGGGATATCGCCACACAATGTCACAATGTCCTCAGAAGAAGAAGGGCAAAGAAGATTTTGATTCGAAGGTTCTTCAGCGAAGGACGATGATGAGGATGATGATGATGTCGCCATGATTGCTCATGTGCCTCAAGAGAAGAGGTGGGGCGACATTGATCTGTAGTTCTTTGAACTATAGTGGAGGGGCAGGATCCTTGAGGTGCCCAAACTCTTGGATCACATACGACTACGGGAGCCCTAAATGACAGTAGCAGGATGACTGGAGTCAGTTGGTGTGAGGAGCATGGAGTAACAGTGGCAGAGCTAGGACATTGAAGGTTGAAGCAGCGCAGAGCAGAGGCAGCAGCAACAACGAAGTGGTTGATGGACTTCAATAGCGCAGTGCATAGCAGTGCTTACGCAGTGTAGAGTAGCAACAACGCAGAGCATCAGAGGGTCAACGCAAAATTAGCAGCAGAGGGAGCTTCACAATCAAGATGCATCCAAACTAACTTGTATGTCAAGTTTTTGGGTGGCTTTTCAGTTGCTTAACTCTCAACAACTGAGTTGCAATGCAACAATTAGCAGTGGCAGTACTATGGGTAGCATGATGGAGCATTTTGAGAGGGAGTTGCAGTACAAATGTAGCAGTGACAATGGCAAATTCATGGGCAGCAGTACAGATAGTAGCAGCGTCGTGGATGAAGGGCAGCAGGTCGAGCATCAGCAGCGCAGTGGATCGATGGCGTGGATCAGGGTGATGCTTCTTAAAAAGAAGTATTGCTAGAGCACATTCCTCGCTAAGAGGGAGTGTTGACTTTCGGGTAGCATCGAATGTGCTCTAGCTCCAAAATTTGTGGAGGGTTTGGAACACATGAGATCTCCAAGACCCAGAAATTGTTTGGAGAAATTCCACCCGGATCTTAAGTTATTCAAATAATTAATTATTTTAATGGGGACCCTAAGTCTAAACTTAGGGAAATTAAATAATTAAAGTGAATTAATTTAACATGTCGGTGAGAATGTTCTAAGTGATGAATATCAAGTCTTTTCTAATTTTAGTCGTCGATTAGAGATTAGATCACGGTCGTTGATTCATCAACAGGAAAAGTATAAAGGAAGGCTTGAGAGTCAGTTGGAGAACACACAGTGAATCGAAGAGAACGAATTCCTTTGACGGAGCAGTGCTCGGATGAAGATTAGATCTGAGTGATTCAGTGTAGTAGTGAGGGGCAGATGCAGTAATTGGTCGGAGGACCAAGAATACATAGGAGAGCAAGGGCAACAGAAGCAACAGAGGGACCAGCGGAGCCACTAGGAGACGTGACGCAGACCCCAGAGAGGGTTATGCAAGCCCACGCAGGCGCTGCACAATGGCTCTGAGATACAATCCAAATTTAGCCGAAGACTGGGGTTTCTAAGCCAGGAGGGTTGAAACTCAGTTTCTGAGAGGCAGATCAACGCAGAGAAGGGGTGATGCAGTCCTCAGCTAGACCCACGCAGGTCTACACATCTATTGTGCAGAGGCTGCTAGAGCTTCACCAATTTCTGGTCTGGATCAGTCGGGACTAGCAGTGTGAGGTAAAACTCACATTTTATTTCTGTCTGCTGAGGTTTTTCTCTGTTGGGTGAGCCGGACTTTGGCACCCTAGATGTACTCAGAATAATATTGCTTAATAATATAAACCCTCAAATCTGTTGCACCAGTTTTCTCGCATTGGGTTTTTCCGGGGACATTTGTCCGAAAAATACGTGTCCTTTGACTGAATGTGTCACTTATTTTTCAGTACTTGATTTGTATAATTGTGTAGGCTGCAGTGTATTTGCATTAGTATTTTTACTGATGATTTAGAAAAATAACTTGTAATTTAAATAAGGCAAGTAGGTAATGCAAATCAGATTTACTACAGTAGGATTTTTGTGACTTAGATTCAGGAATTTTCACAATACCATGTTGAAATTCAATTGCAAGATTGAATTTTTAGTCATGATAATTACTTGTGAAGATGTTTAGTGTTCTTAGTTTTTTTTATTATTCATCAAGCAATTACCATACAAATACAAGAAAATATAGATCATAGTGCACAAGAGACAAGAGACACTATATATTAGGCCAAAGACCGGGGAAAAACACACAAGGGAAAACCTGTCAATCCTTTCCTTGTACATTCTTTGTCAACAAGAGAAATCCAAGTCAAACTAACGAGAGATCCAAGTGCCAACTCAACCCTCTAAATTCTACCATGTTTTGTCCATAAGGTAGTCAACCAATTTTCCATATGCATGTCCTTAGATGTCTTTGTATCTCTGAAACTCACATCATCATAGGAGTCTGTCTCTCTGAAACTTGCATCATCAGGTATCTTTGAAACTCAGATCATCATAGGAGACTCTCTCTCTGAAATTCACGTCACCATGTATCTCAGACTAGCTCGCATCGCACGAGAAGTATAGCCTCAAACTAGCTCGCATTTACAGAGATACAATCCTTCATCTAGCTCGCATTTCACAAGAATATATTATAGGAGTATAGTGCCTCTAATAGAACCAAACTTCCTCAGAAATGGTACATGAATGAACTGCCTCAGAAATGAATGCCACAGATCCAAATTTCTTTCCCTAAAGAGACCCAAATTGGATGCCAAATGGTGGAGAATAGGTGCCAATATATAATTGTTCGTTCATGTGAAGAGTCACGTCCTTTGGGCAGGCTGACTTGTCTTTCTGGAGGATCGACTTGGCAACTTGGAGGGACAAATGACACTTACAAAAGTCAAATTTTCTTCTTTTCACAAGGGTCACAAAGAACTTTCCCTTTTAAATTTTATTTTGACCAAAACAAAGCATGAAGGACATGCTTGACAATAAAAATAATAATAATAATTTTTCTTCTGTTTGTTTTTACATGAAATGCATATTGATACAAATACAATGACAAATATGAAGATCGAACTTAGATACAATTTCAACACTAAAGACAGAGTGTTGAGCACCAAGAAGATCATGAACACTGCTCAAATAATAAGTCAAAATCAAAGAAAAATTCATCATGGTGGATGTGAACTGATGAAGTGAAAAAAATATAATGAAGCCAAACATTTGATGGAGAATAGTTGAATATCTAAGAAACATGACACACCCAACTAGGGGATTGTGTTTGTATCCCGCATATCAGAGACACACACAGTAGGGCATGTGTCCAACATGTGTTTTGGCATTTGTCCTAAAACTTGGCCTTACAAGATGTTCAAGAGATGACCTTACAAGATGTTTAGGAGTAGGAGGCCTCTAGGAACAAGTTCACAAGAAGTGGGTCTTTGAGGATGATGGCAAGGAAGTCTTCCAGCTCAGAAGGAGCAACCATGGCAGCGAATGTGGGTCCAGGATTGGAGCCAGTTCCAAGTGGTAGAAGTACTCCCCCTGCTAAGTGGGAGTGTTGATGTTTGTAGCTCAGGCGTGTATTTCCACACAGGCCTATGTGTCTAGACGTGTATCAGCGGCACACAGTATCCTTAGAACACTTTGTCTAGTGTGAGTAAGATCCTAACATAACTTAGCCTAAGTTTTTAACTTAGGAAAAATCAAATATTATTATGTTGGCTTTTGAGCTAAAGAAACTTAGGAAAAGTAAAGTAAATCACTTTAGTGAATACACTTAGTGAATTACTTTAATGGGAATGACATCAACATTATGTAGAAATTTCTTGTTTTCCCACCCCGGTTTTCAATTTCACCTTATTTCCCCTTTTAGTTAAATGCCCTTTCCCATATCCTTACATTCAACAACAGGAAAATAATTTTTGCTGAAAACACAAATTCTGGAAAATTTACAGAATGCTGAAAAATGCAGAAATAAAAATCAGCAGATACAAACAGTGATTCAACACATTATAACACAGTGATTTTTGGTCAAGGTGACCCTGGAAAAACCCCCTACAACTCTTGGGGAAAACCAATTCGAAAGCTCCTTATTTCTGAAAAATGCTTTTTACAGTGAGAGAAATATTCAGAAAAATCAGCAAGTAAACTTTTACAACTTATCTTGTTTTCCGTGCTTTTCCACCACCTCGAAAAACGTGCAAACAGTAAAACTGAACCAGCAATAAATGTTGTACGGATTTCCTTGAAAAACGTGCCCAGAAATTACAGCATTAATTTCTGTTGTACGGCCTCTTTTTTGCGTGCAGAACAGCATTAAACGTTGTTGTACGACCTCCTAGGAATGTGTGCAGGCTGACTTAAATGTTGTGTATGGAAATCTGCCTCGGTTTTTGTGCCAGCAATCAGCTACAGGCTGTACGGCCTGCCTAGAAATGCGTGCAGCAAAAACAGCGACCTCTCCCTCGAAATCTGTGACCAGAAAAATGGTACAGCCTCCTTGGAAATCATGCCCAAGTCTACTGTACGGATTTTGCCTTGAAAACCATGTCAAATCTTCCTTGAACTAAGTGCAAACTGTGCTGTACGGACTTGCTGAAATACCGCCTTGGAATGTGTGCCAAGTTGCTGCCTCCTTCTCTTCACTACTTAGAAATCTCCCTTGCTATCTTGCTCTCTTTCTCCCAATCTGCTCATGAAAGAATGAATGACCTTTTCCTCCTTTTCCTCCTTTAACCTAACCCTAAGTGACTTTTGGGGAATCCCTAAATCCAATGGCTAAAACAGATTTAGATCTAGGGCTGAGATTAAATACTCATTTAAATCTCACTTTCTATTCTTTTAATTCACCCCACTTTAATAAAGACCCACTTAGTCATTTATTTCCAAAGTCACTTTTCCTTTTTAATTTTACATTGACTTTATTAAAGTCACTTTAAAATTAGACTTTAGTAACTTTATCACTTAAAGTCACTTTTAAATTAGATTTGACTTTATAACTTTATAAAGTCACTTTAGGAGAAAAATTAAATTCTTTTTGGACACTTTTCCCTAGGCCAAAGATCAAAGCCTTAGTGAACCACCTGTCCTCTGGTAACCAAATTTCAACACTCCCTCTTACCAAGGAAGGTGTTCCTCACCACACCCATCTTGTCTCTGAAGTAGACATGCTTGCCCTGTGGTAAGGCTTTGGTAAGAATATCTGCAACCTGCTCATCAGTGGGAATATACTCAAGCTTCATAGCTCCCTTCTGAACATAGTCTCTGATGAAATGATATTTGATCCCGATATGCTTTGACCTGTCATGAAATACTGGATTCTCCGTGAGTTTAATGCAACTCTGATTATCACAGTAAATCACTGAAGGTCTCAATGGTTGACCAAATAAGCCAAACAACATCTTGCAAAGCCATATGGCCTCACAACTAGCTAGACCGGTCGCTATATACTGGGCTCACGAACTCAATGCTACCGATCGTTGCTTTCAACAATCCATGACACCACCTATTTAACCCAACTCCAAAACAACACCTAAGTGCTCTTTCCCATCGTAAGCACAACCTACCCAACCTAATCACAGAAATCTCTCGCCAATCTCACCCATCCCCCCACCGTAGTCCACCATAATCCACTGTCATATCAGAAATGTGTTTTGTAAAACACCCAGCTGGAACCTTCTCAGGCTCACACACAAACTAACTCATCGGTTGATCGCAATTAGAAGTCAGTCTAGTGTCGACTAAATACATCAAGGAACCAATCAGCTGCCTGTACAATGTGGGATCCACCAACTCAGAATCCGAAGCATGAAGCTTCTTCCAGTTGGTGATCATCGGTGTCGACATGGGTCTACAATCCTCCATGTGGAATCTGCCAAGGATGTCCACAATATATTTCCCCTGTCCCAGGAAGAAATGCCCCTCCTCCTGCCACACCTCCAAACCCAAAAAGTAATGCATCAAGCCGATGTCCTTCATCTCAAACTCCGCCGCAAGATCTCTCTTGCAGTGCTCTATGAGTCTCTCTGCACCCATAATGACCAAGTCATCCACATACAGCACCAGAATGAGAGGCTCCTCACCTATCACAATATAGTAAAGGTTTGGATCTGCCTCACTCTTTGTGAAACCCATCTCCTGCAAATATGTATCTATCTTGGAGTACCAAGCTCTGGGAGCTTGCTCCAGGCCATAAAGGGCCTTCTTCAGTCTGCACACATGGGACTCCTTCCCATGCACCTCAAAGCCCTGTGGCTGCTCAATGTACACCTCCTCCTGTATGAAGCCATTGAGAAATGCAGTCTTCACATCCATCTGGTGGATCTTCCAACCCATCTCTGCTGCTATCGATATAATGGAGCGGATCAAAGTATATCGAGCCACGGGAGCGAAGGTCTCCTCATAATCAACTCCCTCTACCTGGGAGAACCCTCTAGCCACAAATCTCGCTTTGAATTTCTCAATGCTGCCATCTGCAGCATGCTTTACCTTGTAAAGCCATCTGGAAGTAACCACGGATTTGCCCTCAGGCCTCCGCACCACCTCCCAAACATCATTCTTCATGATAGAAGAATACTCCTCCTGCATGGCCTCTCTCCAGACCTGCTGGCTAGCTGCCTCCTCATAGCTAGAAGGCTCAGAGTCAAGGATGTTGGCAGCCATTGCCATATAGCTACAAAACCTCTCAGGTGGTCTGCTCTCTCTGACTGGCCTCTTAGGCCCAGCAACAGATGTGGCCTCTCTCAAGGTGTCCTGAAGCCACTTGGGCTTCCTCTTCCCTGAGTGCACTTCTCCCGCCGGAGAATAAAACTCCTCCTCCTCAACATCAGGACCCTGAACTCCTGACTGTCTGTCTGCTGTCCTCGTGCCTGCACCTGAACCTGTAGATGCTGAGGTACCGTGTGAACTATCCATCAGTGGACTCCCCAGTGAACTGCTCTGTGGACTGCTCTGCGTGCTGCCCATAGCTCCACCCCTCTGACTCTGCGAGCCACTCCCCACTGACGGACCTGACATCGTCATAGATGTACCTCCGGATCCTCCTGATCCCTGCCCACTGGATCCCTGCGACTGACTCAACTGCTGCTGAGGGTCTGGCTGATCCAGATACTCTAACTCTCGTGACCTCCTAAAGGCCCTATCCTCCTCGAACTTCACATCCCGCCTGACAACAACTTTCCTCTGTGCGGGAATATAAATCCGAAAGGCCTTTGAGGTCTCACTGTAGCCCACAAAGATACCCTTCTCTGCAGTGGGCTCTAGTTTGGTCCTCTTCTCCTTGGGTATGTAGGAGTATGTAATACACCCAAAGATACGAAGATGACCAATATCAGGCTTCTTCCCAGAAAAAGCCTCCTCCGGAGTCATGTGCCCCAAGGCACGATGCGAACTCCTGTTCTGCAAGTAAACAGCTGTGTTGCAGGCCTCTGCCCACAAAAACAATGGCAACCCCTGATCATGTAACATGGCTTTGGCGGCCCCTCCGATGGATCTGTTCTTCCTCTCCGCAACCCCGTTCTGCTGGGGGTTGTAAGGAACAGTGAACTCCCTCCTAATGCCTGCCTCCGCACAATAGTCAACAAACTCTCCAAGAGTGTACTCTCCTCCATTGTCCGACCTCAGGGACTTGATCTTCCGACCTGTCTGTGTCTCCACAAGAGCTCTGAACTCCTGAAACCGCTTGAAGACCTCACTCTTGGTCTTCAAGAAATAAATCCAGGTCCTCCTGGAGTGATCATCAATGAATAAAACATAGTACTCATATCCACTCAAAGAAACATGAGACATCCGACCACTCACATCGGAATGAATCAAATCAAGTATCCCAATCGCTTTGCTGTCACTGTTGGGAAAAGGGGATTTGGCAAACTTGCCCATCGCACATCCTCTGCAAGTATCAAAGTGATCAGTACTGAAATCTGGCACACCTGTAGTGATCTCCCGCAAAGTCCTCAAGGCTCCATGATACATATGCCCCATCTTGCGGTGCCAAATCTCACACAGCTCAGAACTGCTAGCTCTGCTGTCGGTACTACTGCTCAATGCCAAAAGGGGCTGAAATGCAAACTTGTACACCTTTGCATGGCGTACACCTATCACTCTAGCTGAATCAGTTGGAGCACCCCTGGGATATATCAGCACCTGTCCTCCCCTGAACAGTATCTCATATCCTCTATCCTCCAAAGCTAAGACGGATATGAGGTTCTTCCTCATCCCTGGCACATAAAGAACATCTGACACCTTCAAGGGAGGTTTAGACTCCCTCTGAAATGTCAATGTTCCCACACTGACTGCTCTAACAACTCTGTCATCACCGAGTACTACCTCTATATCAGTGCCACTCTCTGAAAGCTCTGAGAAGTACTCACGGACTCTTGTCATATGACGTGAAGCCCCACTGTCCACATACCAGATACTCGAAGATGCTCCGCTAGTCGAGGGAAATGCATGCTCCCTCTGAACCTCTGTGGCAGGTAATCCTGCACTAGAGGACTCACACGCAATGAACCCAAACTCCCGGTCAAAGCGATCTGCAAAGTCCTCAACCTCTGCTGATGCTGCCATGCTCTAGTTCTTCCCCTTCTTCTTCTTCTTCTCCGGACACACAACTGCATAGTGTCCCATCTTCTGACAATTCCAACACTTCACCTTGGAATAGTCCTTCTGTGTGTTACCCTGTTTACCTTTACCTTTGCCTTTGCTCCCACCACTGCTTGTGGAAGCTTGCTTCTTTCCTTTGCCTTTCTTGCCTCCTACCAACAATGCTACATCCTCATCCTGCTCAACTGGCTTGGTTGCCCCAAGCTGACCCTTCTTGATCTCTGTCTGAATGCAGTCATCCCAAAACCTCTCCCATGTGGGAAGGGTCTCACGTGCACAAACCCCATCAACAAAGTTCATCCATGAACTGGGGAGGCCATTCACTGCAATCCGCACCAACTCAGTGGGTGGAATGACCTCTCCAACCGCTGCCAACTCATCTCTCACATTAGTAATCTTTGTGAGATATCCCGCTGCACTATCAGTCTTACCCATCTTAACGGTTTTCAGCTTCTCTTCAGGACCATTTTCCGGTTCTCATTAGTACTCTGGTAGAGATTGGTCAATGCTGTCCATATCTCATGAGCATTTCTCTTTCCTCTCACATGAGGAATGCAATGGTCTTTGATTCCATCTAGAATCAGTCTCTTACCCTTGTTGTTCTTTCTATTATATGCTGCCAACTGAACAGCATCACTGGGCACAACAACAAGGTTCTGTGTGGTATGCACCATGATGTCCCAGACTTCTATCTCCTCAAAGATACTCTGCATTTTCTCATTCCAAACGCTGTAATTGGTATGCCCATCCAACCTATCCTCCACCCTCAGTCTCAATGACATCCTACTGTCCTAAAACTGAAAAATAGCACTGCTGTAGTAAAGATAAAAATTCTGTGTGAAAAATCAGCTTGCTGGAATTTTCTGAGTGAAAAATCAGCAGACTGTATTTTTCTTCTTGTTGTCCCAGACTGCACTTTCAGCACTCAAGCTCTGATACCATGTAGAAATTTCTTGTTTTCCCACCCTGGTTTTCAGTTTCACCTTATTTCCCCTTTTAGTTAAATGCCATTTCCCATATCCTTACATTCAACAACAGGAAAATAATTTTTGCTGAAAACACAAATTCTGGAAAATTTACAGAATGCTGGAAAATGCAAAAATAAAAATCAGCAGATACAAACAGCCATTCAACACATTATAACACAGTGATTTTTGGTCAAGGTGACCTTGGAAAAACCCCCTACAACTCTTGGGAAAAACCAGTTTGAAAGCTCCTCCTTATTTCTGAAAAATGCTTTTTATAGTGAGAGAAATATTCAGAAAAATCAGCAAGTAAACTTTTACAACTTATCTCGTTTTTCGTGCTTTGCCACCACCTCGAAAAACGTGCAAACAGTAAAACTGAACCAGCAATAAACGTTGTACAGATTTTCTTGAAAAATGTGCCCAGAAATTACAGCATTAATTTCTGTTGTACTGCCTCTTTTTTGCGTGCAGAACAGCATTAAATGCTGCTGTACGGCCTCCTAGGAATGTGTGCAGGCTGACTTAAATGCTGTGTACGGAAATCTGCCTCGGTTTTTGTGCCAGCAATCAACTACAGGCTGTACGGCCTACCTAGAAATGCGTGCAGCAAAAACAGCGACCTCTCCCTCAAAATCTGTGCCCAGAAAAATGGTACAGCCTCCTTGGAAATCGTGCCCAAGTCTACTGTATGGATTATGCCTTGGAAACCGTGTCAAATCTTCCTTGAACTGAGTGCAAACTGTGCTGTACGGACTTGCTGAAATACTGTCTTGGAATGTGTGCCAAGCTGCTGCCTCCTTTTTTTCACTACTCAGAAATCTCCCTTGCTCTCTTGCTCTCTTTCTCCCAATCTGCTCATGAAAGAATGAATGACCTTTTCCTCCTTTTCCTCCTTTAACCTAACCCTAAGTGACTTTTGGGGAATCCCTAAATCCAATGGCTGAGATAGATTGAGATCTAGGGCTGAGATTAAATGTTCATTTAAATCTCACTTTCTATTTTTTAATTCACCCCACTTTAATAAAGACCCACTTAATCATTTATTTCCAAAGTCACTTTTCCTTTCTAATTTTACATTGACTTTATTAAAGTCACTTTAAAATTAGACTTTAGTAACTTTATCACTTAAAGTCACTTTTAAATTAGATTTGACGTTATAACTTTATAAAGTCACTTTAGGAGAAAAATTAAATTCTTTTGGACACTTTTCCCTAGGCCAAAGATCAAAGCCTTAGGGAACCACCTGTCCTCCGGTAACCAAATTTCAACACATTATTGGATGCTACGACTCACACGTGTGGGAATTTATTGGTCTTTTTGTCACACTTGGTGGGTTGGCTTTGTTACCTACCATAATGGGTAGCCTTGTAGGAGAAAACTTTCTCCCCCATTTGATAGCCATTCGATCAAGCCATGCAACCAACAACCCCTGAGATCCACCACTAGTTGATGATATGCTATTATGTCTACACCACTTGAATCAACCATTTGCTTCTCACCCATCTGGCATGAGCACATGGATGAAGGTGGGCTTCCACTCAAAAGGTACTTTGATCATTTTGCAATCAAGTGCTTATACTTGTTTGTTTTTGGGCACTTGATATGGATTATGGGGTGATATGGAAGAATGTTGGGCTTTGACTGTGATCTTGTTCTCTCACCTTGAATGGGGGGTTAATCTTTGATCTTAATCCAGTGGAACCTCCCTTAATGGCCCAATGGGTATAGAAGGGGCACTACTTAGGAAGCTCTGATTGAGATAGCATAGTTCCATCTATCCCCATGTCATACCTAACACTTTCCATCATACATTTTAAGCCATTATCTCACCTCCATTCTTCAAGTTCAACCTGTCATGAGTTCTTTGGGATTTAGCACCCATATGTCCACATACCATGGTAGGGCTTGAAAACTTTTCCCTAGGAGGTTGATGCAGCTAAAAAAACATAAAGAGCACATCATGGCCACAACAAAATTAAAGAAAGAAAAATCAAAATGCAACTATTGGTCAGGGACATAAAGATTAGCATATGGGCAAAAGCCTAGCATGAGCTCTACCTCATTCATTATGGCCATCACCCGTCTCCTGAGCACATGTGGCTCCATTGCATCAAAGGAAGGCACCCTTGCATGTCCCAACCCGATGATAAATGAATTGACTCATCATTAAGGGGTAATGAAACTGCCACATCATTTAAAGCAATCTCTAACCCTTGAGCTATGAGCAATAATACAAAGAAAAATCAAGAAAAAATAAAAGGTGCACAAGAGGGGTGGAAAAAAAAGGCCAAGTTGGTAACTCATGCTTCCACAAATGCTCCCTCCTCACATCTATACACTCAAGATGTGTATCCCTCCATTAGCCAATCCCTTTGACCATGACACTTAGCCATGAAGTCTTGTCCCCTTTGTCATCATCATTACTATTCACTAACACCTATCAACTAAACGGTGCACTGAGGAAATGTTACTTCCACTTGGAGGTTGGAAACACCTAATAGGCTTGACCTTTAGCCACTCCTAACTAGGGAGAAAACACCATTGCAAGATCAGGGTCCTGCTTTTTGAAAGGGATCCTTATTTGAAGTATTAAATAGCCCTTGACATTCAAGTTTGGTTCACTTGGATGTAATAATGATCTTTGTCCCTAATGACCAGTTGTTTTCACTACAATATCCTGCACCCGGTATAGTGTAACACTTTGTACCATATTTGATGATTCTTCAAGATGACACACCTGGACCCAACATGCCCCTAGGTTGGCCTTGACACCAATTGATAGATGACAGTTGATTCAGGGACCAGATGAGGATGTTCTCACCTTTAGAGACTAGGGAGGCTTAGTTGCACCTGAGAAACCCTCAACGTTGGAGCAGAGGACACCACTTTGAGAAGTTGGAGACCCATGAAGACCCCCTTTGTGGTGCTCCAGCTGGATCTTGGGACCCCACAAGATCCATTGAGATGGATTTGAGGGCCAACCCTCAAATCTTGATTTTTACATGCTTCTACATCATCTTGGACACCTCATATCACTTGGACATGCCATTTGGAGCTCATTTCTAACATAATGTCAGCCCTAGAGAGCTAGTGTCTCACATGTGTGGGCTAATTAGGGAATTTATTATTTAAGCTAGTGGGTTGGCTTGTAACCCAAGGTTGTGTTGTAATCAAACTTGTTTTCTTGGGGAATTTAGGCTAATTAGCACTTGTCCTCCTCATATAATAGAGTAGAGGATCATTCATTTCTATTCACCATCACTTGTGTCATAATTCGACCTCCTTGAGAAATTCGACCTTGTTGTATCTTGGAGTGATGTGATTCTATGGAGAATTTTGTCTATTGGAGTTATTTTCTTAGCATTGGAGAAGTTATCTTGGATCAATAAAGGATTGTACATGCATGTTGTCTTGTATGTGAGCCTTGTATTTGATAATTTTTGTATCTTATTGTCTAATGTAGGGAATGAACTGATAATCTAGGGTTTTTCTATTGTGCTTTTATTGTTGAAGATCTATGGTATAAAATCTAGATATCATCATTGTATGCATTATTCATGTATGAAATGTGAATGGCAATCCCCTTGGTGAACTTTTGTAATAGCTCTCCCAAGTGACCTTGATCCCTCACAAAGATAATAGTTAGGGTTTTGAACTAGGTCATCGATACATACTTACTCCTTTGCAAGATTTAGCTCATATATCACACCCACAGACTCCATCATCCCAAGGAAAAGGCACTGACCTTGTCAATTTGGTGATCAAGCATCATTTCATCCATAAATCTAACTTTCGCTATATTTCCTAATTCGACCTTCTTAAGGATAAGGGACTGAACTAGGGCTTGGTGCAAATTTTCCTAGGAGGTGAATTTGAGGTTGTGGAAGGATTCAACATTAAGGGAAGAGTAGGTTGTCTCAAAATCAACCTCCCTTAGTGGCTATTCTTTCCATTTCAAGCTTTAATTCTCTTGCCCTAGATGAGTTTACCCTAGGAAAACCCCAATTTTGCTAAGTTTTACCTTGAAGACCTTTTCAAGGTTTATTTCTTATACCATTTGTTTGTTATTCATTGTTAGAAACCTTTTTTTGGCTTATTGATCATAGGATATCCCTTTAGGATTGCCATACCTCCAGCCCTAGATCAATTGTGCCTTTCCTTGGTCTCACTAAAGGATGCAAGTTGCCTCTCTTAACATGATTGAGCCTTTCCCCTAAGAAGAGTCATCCTCTATAAGCCATTTGTCACCTTGTTACTTGAAACTTAGCGTATCTTTCATAGGTGACCTTTTAACGAGAAGCCTCCCATTGGTAAGTCCATAAAGAGCAAGGGGCAGTGGTTGTGGTGATAGTGGACCACTACAGACCTACTAGATTATGAGACAACAAGCTTGTAACCCAAGTTTATCTTATGTCAAACTTGTTGTAAGGGGCTTCACTAGTCTATAATTCATTGAGGTAAACATCATATAAAAATAGGTCATCACATTTTCATTTTCATCATCACTTGTGGATCAATTCAGCCTCCTTAAAGGATTTCAACCTAGCTGAAATTGACTTGTACCTTGTGGAGATGCAATCTTTTGTGGATTATTTGCTTATGGAGCTCTTCTCTTGCATTGGAGATGTCATTTTGGAACAAAAGAGAATTGGCTCTTGCATTTCTCTTGTAAGTACATGTATTTGAATATATTTATGGCTATTTCATTGAATGGATATTGTTATGGTTTCTATGAGCTAGTTTTTATTGAAATGTTTTTATGAAATCTTCGCAATGTTATTGTGTGCATTACACTTTTAAGATTTCGTATGGCAATCCCTTGAGTGATCCTTCATGTTAAGCTCTCCTCAATGATATTATTCCCTCATAAAATGATAGGTAGGGTATGAAACTACGATTTTACATATTCCCTTACTTCATTCTAGGGTTTAGTTCTCCTAAGTAGATCTCCCTCTAGACTCCATCACCCAATGTCAAGCACTGGCATTTCCACATTGTTGATCACATCATTAATTATCCATAAATTCAATTTTTCTATCCTCATTTAGATTTTTGGCCCCTTAGGCAAGTCGTTAGGCTAGTGTTAGGGCCAAAATTTAACTAGGGTTCATGTGCTAGCTTGTGGAAGGATTCAACATGTGATTGGTAAGACATTGCCTCAAAATCATCCTTTTCCAACGACTAATTCTTACATTTTAGGGCTAACATCATAAGCCCTACTCAAACCTTAATCTAGCCCTAGGCTTCAACTTGGGGCTTGTTGAAAGCTTGTTATTCCTAAAATTGATCATATTCATCTATTCAAGCATTTTCTCGGCCTTGTGTACCTAGGTAAGCCTGTTGACCTTGCCTATTCACAAACTCTAGGTCACTTGAGCGTTGTCCTTTGATGACTACCTATCCTAAGCCTCTCCTTGTCACTTTTGAGCCTTAGACTTGATATATCCATTAGGTGACATAAAATAGTGTTAATTTGAGAACATGTTCTATGCCATTTCAGATTAGGGCACAAAATACTGAAGCAAATAGAACATACTAATAGATTGAGGGAAGACAAGCCAAAATAGAGATTATGAATGGTGGTGTTACAGCGATCAGCAGGATGCTTCTACCAGCAAAGTCTCCAATAGGTCATTCAGCCGAGTGTGTCACACACAACCCCAAGACAACCTAGACAAAGAATACTCCACAAATACGCAACACCAAGAACGCAACTCCATCGCCATCAAGAGAGAAGAAAATCCTCCACACATTGTGTGTATAATGAACTCCAAGTCTCTCCAATATATAGGCATCTTTGGGGTTGTGTGACACGTCCTTTAAGACATTTAAGTCTATATTATATTCCAGGCCGACCTGGCACATAAGTGGAATGATTTCAAAGTACATTTTCTGCTCATCCGATCGAGATGATCTTTAGATCAATCTTACACCTCCCCGAAAGAGGAATCCAATAAAAATATTGGGATCGTCATCTGAGCAGCACAACCCGGAGTTTGGACCTAGTTGCCCAAATTTAACACTCCCTCTCAACTAGGGAGAACTCCGTCCACTAGTACAATCCAAACATCATGTGTCATCCCGCCGTAACTTTCTTTGCTGGCCTCTTCATTTCAGAATAGAAGTGGGTCAGTCACCAAGACATCATTCCCCGCTGATAGATTCAGCCCAGAGGTCCGAAACCTCTAGAGGACTCACAAAGAGTCTCATACCAACCCGAAGTTGGTTTACCTGACCCGAAGTCAGTTGGAGGTCCGAAACCTGACTAGGACTCAAGAGAGTCATATACTAACCCAAAGTTAGTTTCACTGACCCGAAGTCAGTTGGAGGTCCGAAACCTCGCTAGACTTGATCCCAGATCAAGTGGTTGGACACGTGCCATCCTAGACATAGAGAGTATGGCAATCTCCAATGCGTCCATCAGTTTTGCTATGGTCTCTATTCTCATTTCCCACCTCATTGGCCAAATGAGAGGTACTTCCCATGAGTCTGGAACTCAAATGGGTAGGATGCATATGGGGCACAGATCATGAGAGGCGAACCAACTCAATCATCACAACGGTGGGGCAGAAGCAAACCAACAAGGTTTGGCAAGCCTAGCCCTGTGGTTGCTTATAGCTCCGAGGAACTATCCCCAAGGCCCCCTAGAGCTCCCAGAGCTCATCGTCCAACAGGACCCTTAGAATAGGGTCGTTCCACAATTCCAAGATTCTCACAGAAGGTTAGGAACATGACCTTCCCCAAGGGCATTGTGAGAATATCTGCGACCTGCTCATCAGTTCCTATATGATCGAGCCTTACGGCGCCTCGCTGTACCATATCCCGGATAAAGTGGTACCAGCCATCAACATGCTTGGATCAATCGTGGAACACGGGATTCTCTGACAAACGAATCCCCCTCTGGTTATCACAAAGGATAGCGGTGGCATCTAGCACATGCTCGAACAACTCACTGAAGAGCTTTTGCAACCAAGTGACTTCACAACGGGCCATACATGCTGCAGTGTATTCGGCCTCAGCAGTGCTCAAGGCTACCGACTTTCGTTTCCTTCCCGGAGCAGATCTACTTGTGAAGTAGCATCCAGATGTGCTCTTATGATCCACCACATTGCCAGCCCAATCGGCATCAGTATATCTAAGGAGTGTCAAGCTCCCGACAGTGTATCGTAGCCCATGGTCTATCGTGCCACAAAGATATCTCAAGAGTTTCATGGCACCAACCCAGTGAATGTTATGATCAACCATGTGTTGACTTAGAGTGTTCACTGCACAACATACGTCTGGATGGGTGTTCACTAAGAACATCAGAGCCCCTACGAGTTGACGATACTCAGTAGGATTTGCTAACACGGGCCCAGCAGCGCTGCCACTCAACCTTTTAAAGTTGAGCTCCATCGGTGTCGACACGGACTTACAGTCCACCATACTAGAAGCTTCATAATGTATTTTACTTGAGAAAGGAAAATCTCACCAGGACTCTGCCAAACCTCCAGGCCTAGGAAGTAATGCATCAGTCCTAGGTCCTTCATCTCGAACTCAACAACGAGCTCCCTCTTGCACTGGTGAATGAGAGGGTCAGCACGTGTCAGGAGGAGGTCGTCCACATACAGCACCAGAATGAGAGGCTTCTTTCTATCAGCCTTGAAGTAAAGGTTCGGATCAGCATTACTACGAGTGAAGCCCAGCTTCATCAAGTAGCTATCTATCCTCTCGTACCAAGCTTTGGGTGCTTGCTTCAACCCATAGAGGGCTTTCTTCAACCTGCAGACATGGGTGTCCCAATCCTGGACTTCGAACCCCAGAGGTTGCTCTACATACACCTCTTCCTTTATCGCACCATGCAGAAACGCAGTCTTCACATCCATCTGATGAAGACTCCATCCTTGCGTAGCAGCAAGGGCTATGATAGGTCGGATGGTGGTATATCAGGCCACAAGTGCAAATATGTCATCATAGTCTATGCCTTCCTTTTGAGAGAGGCTACGGGCAACGAATCTTGCCTTGAAATTTTCAGCCTCAGCGGTGCTCAAGGTTGTAGAGCCATTTCGAGGTGACAACTATTTTGTCTTCCAGTATTGGAACCACATTCCAGACATCATTCTTCATTATGGATTCATACTCTTCGTGCATCACATCCTTCCAGACTTGATGCTTTACAACTTTCCCAAATAATTCTGGCTCATATTGTACTCATGTACTCATGGCAGTTAGATGGCTTCTTGGTTTTCTTCCGAAATTTCACCCTTTGAAGCCATATATCTTTGAGCCATGAGGGTTTGCTTTCTTTCAGCAAAGATAATAGCTCAGGAGCATATACAGTTGTATTCTCCCACAGTCAAAGCCATCCAAGACTCATAGCCATATACTGTCATATAGCTATGATGCATCTTGGCACATACCATATACAATATTTGTTCAAAACTTCACAGGGTTTGCTAATCATGGTTCAAGACTCCAACAACGTGACTGAAGGCTGCAAAAACTTCTCAAATCACACTTCCAAGTTTATCATTACGCTCTAATGTAAGACTGATACTGTCACAAGCTTGATACTATTATGAATTTCATAATCATGAGTGTCTGTCTATGTCACTGTTATAGAATCACAGATTTAGCTCCTCAAGTTTGCGATTACAGAACTATCACCACTGTTACATCGTTGATTATGATGATGTCATAATTTTATCGTACACAGTGTTGTACCTTAAGAGACAATCCCTTAACTGTGAGAAGGAATCAGCACTTTAGACATTTATATGATTATGTCACGAAAATATCTGTCTCTGCTTTAATCACCTTCAAGTATTTACAATTAAACCTTTAGATATCAAACACAATGAATGTCTCACAATGCTATTATTCGCTGATGTTGAATGAAATGACCAGAAGAAAATGAAAGAAGGAAGTCCAAACTGATATGTTGTAACACAGAATATATCATCTCAAACTTCTGAGGAATTTATGAAAGAAGTATTTAAAACAAAGGAGCGCTAATTAAGGATTTTAACTCTTGATTACAATGGTAAAAAGAGACCTACTACTCATTACTTTGTCTTATTCAAAGAAAGAAAATACAAAATGTGAACTAAGATACATATCAACATAAACAGATGCCAGAAACTTGCTTACTCATTCATTAATCATTGAAATCTCTGAATACAAAATAGTAATATGAAGGTCCAAAACTCGGAACCTTTCTTCCTCTTGAAAATTACATTAAATACAGTAAAACAACAGTTTGGAACTGCTGTAACCAATTCTAACTACCACAACTACTTAGGACTTCGGAGGCTGTCTATTACATGCCTTGAAAATGTTTTATTACAATTACATTGTCTTTGAGAAAGTAATATATTAAAAATATACATCCTAATCTATAGGAATTGTTGATGATGCTGCTGCATTTGCTTGGTTAGCTGATTTGTCTTTCTTTGATTCTGAAAACCCTTTTGGCAAGTCTATTGTCCAAGCTCTGCACTTTTTCCATATCTCTATCTTAGTCCTGGGCGAATGTGTTAGATTGTGATACTCCAATCTGAATGCAGTAATTTGATTATAAGATGGTCCTTCTGTGAAAAGAGTTTTTACCAACCATAGTAGCTGGAAATGTTTCTGCAGAAAGTTGACCATTATTTCCCCTTAAAGCACCTGAGTTTTTTCATGCCTGTTATCAACTTTACTTTTTGCCATAACTAGAAAATTCTCATAAGAATCCCATCGCAAAAGATTTCCTTCATCTCCCCAACATGATGGCAGACCTATTCTTGTTAATTTGTCAAATAACTTATCAAATTGACTTACTGCTTCTTTAATTTCCATCAGTTTCTTTTCAGTAGCTTTTCTATGATCATTTCTGACAATCATCTTATTGATCTCCACTGCATATAAGGTCCTGTCTTTAATGTCATTCTCTTCTAATTCCTGATCTGTTTTAGAATTAATAAAATCAATGAACCTTCTAGCCCAGTGTTGTAGCCTCTACAACACCCTCCAAAAAATTCACACTTTAAAAAAATTTTGGAGCCCCTTGAGCATAAAGAAAAGTTAAGATCCGAGAGGGTTAAGTCGTTGAGTCGCAGATTTCTGAATTTTTGGAAAATCGCGACCCCACGACCTTTGAGCATAAAGAAAAGTTAAGATCCGAGAGGGTTAAGTCGTTGAGTCGCAGATTTCTGAATTTTTGGAAAATCGCGACCTTGGGACCTTGCAACCCCACGACCCTGAGGTCGCAAGGTCGCAAGGTCGCGAGGTCGCATCTCTCTTAGATCACCGCGCAATGCGACCCCGCGACCTCATTAATGGCCTGCACGTGCGACCTTTTTATATATAGGAGGTCGCTAGGTCGCATTATGCACATTCAGCGGATAGAAAAAAAACGCCTCTGACAGGTCGACTGGAGCACGATTTTCCCGGGTAAGTTGTCGTTTTCCTCCTGCTGTTTCCTTTTATGGTTTTTCTTGCCTAATCTTTCTTTCCTCAACCTTTAAATTGCCCCTGTCTTGGCCATTATTTTCATTTGACACTTAGGGCTCCCCTTTTGGCTCTAACATTCACCCTGCTTGCTTAACCTTATCATAGTTCCTCATCCAGGCTCTCATGGCCTGTATCTTGCTCCAAAAGCTCTCCCCTTACCCTGTCTGGGCCCATTTAATCCTGTAATTTTCAAGTCAGAGGGAAAAGGACTTCACGCGGCGCGCGCCAAAACCCCGGCAAGCCCTAGCGCGACTTGCGACCCGTGCGACCCTGCGACTCAGTCGCTAAGTCGTCAGGTCGCAAATCGCTCTTCAATCTGTTTTCTCGCGACTTAGCGACCTTGCGACCCGGTCGCAGGTCGCAGGTCGCAGAATCGCTCTCCCGTCGTTTTTCTACCTTTTGTGACCCTGCGACCCGCGACCTGGTCGCAAGGTCGCAAAGTCGCAAATTCTTCAAGAATATCAACATCACAACCTTTGCGACCCTGCGACCCAGTCGCAGGTCACTGATTCAGCGCTGCCTGTGTCCCCAGTTGAAATAATTAATTGTTGTACTTAGTTTTGTATCATCATGGCATCTTTCTTATCCTGGGATTCTTTCATGAACATGACAGGTGAATTCGAAGCAGACTTAGAGTGTATCCCTGTCCCCTCAGATTCAAGTGACATGGGACCTCCAGTATCTCGGAAAAAAGACAAGAGCCTGGAAGCAGAGGACACAGAGATGGATATACCAATGTCCCCACCCCCGATCTACAGAGATACCCTGTGCACATTTGCCAAATGCGTTGGTACCAAGTGTACCAAGAGTTCGCTCAACAGGAATTCCCAGAGGACCTCCCTAATCGAGAAGTATACATACAGGTCAAAAGGTCAAAGCTCCATCTTGCAGATGCCCATCCGGCTATTTTCCCATGCGCAGAGGTTATAGATTGGATTATACAGAACACTGACCCCAAGAAGTTCGTAATCAGGGACAGCGAAGGCAAGGCTTTCGCGACTCTCAAAGGCTCAGATGCTCACGTTTATTACTCATTGCCTGAACGAGAAGAGGACTTCACAGAAGATTGGGCCATCGCCCATGCAGTCCCTATAGTAGACACTCTAAAAAAGTGGTGGGAGGAGCCTGAGAAATTCAAGGTCAAAAAGGATCAAGAATATCCAGTGGCGGGCCTTAGGAAAGTGTATAAATTGGTGGCTGCTATGCTTTGCAGATTGTACGGGCACCCCGATGCCACCACCTTCAGCGGCACATGGGCAACCCTCATGGAGTATGTCACGGTGCACGGCGTCCGTTTCAACTGGGCCAGCATACTGATAGCCTCCCTTCATACAAACATATCCTCGGCGTTGGTACCAGATGATGGATTGCCTTCCGAATTCTACATGGCCTCTTACTTGTTGGATGTTGTTTGTTCAAGGTGCCACTTTGAGGGGTGGGTGCACAACTGGGATCCAAAACAGACCCGTCCAATCCACTTACAGACCATAGTATTCTGGGATTCCAGATATAAGCAGGACATAGAGCCGATCTCTCAAGTTTTCATCCCAGCTCTTTACAGAAAATTTTTCGGCCAAGACACTCCTTGCATGTCTTGGCGAGCCATGGAGACGCTGGGCAAGGTGGCGCATTGGTTCCCACTTGCCGAGTACACATTCATTCGAGCTTTTGGCTCATACAAGGCTCCCCATGCTATGCCTCGATATGTCACAGACAAAATGCTCATTCAAGAGGTCTGTTTCCAGATGTCTTCCGGTTTCTCTAGGGTCCTGACCAAGGGTGAGAAGAAGCTGTGGCCTACGCTACCCCTCACTATCGTTACTTACATAGTCAGAGATTTCAGGGAGGTAGAGGCAAAAGCGAAAGAGATGAAAAGTTACCACCTTGGGGCATTAGACCACCGGACATATGACCCGGAAAGGATAGTCCCTGATCATTGTAGGCGGGCTAAGTTCAAATGGAACTACCAGCACACGGAATGCCCAAGCGAAGATGAAAGAAGAAATTGGTATAATGCAGACCGGCAACTTGCTCTGGGGGCGTACTCTGATCAAGAAGACCCAGATGACCAAACATTGGAAGACAGAAGCCGTGAATTGGGAGGCGCTTCTTCTTCTCTGGCTAAAAAGCCTCGAACTAGTACAGGGCACAGCACTTCTACCCAGCAGAAAGAACTAAAAGCCAAAGCCCAGCAAGAAAGGGAGAAGAAGATGAAAGAAGATGAAGAGAAGCGCAAGAGGAGTCTAAGGTCAGAGCAGAAGAAGAAGCAGGCCGAAAAGGCCAGGAGAAAAAAGGAGGAACAAGAGGCGGAGGCTGCGACGGAACGGGAACTCAAGAAAGAATTAGATCAAGTGGAAGCCGAACGCCAGAAGAAAGCAGAACAAGCAGCAGCAGCTGAGCGTAAAAGGAAAGCCGAACTAGAAGCAACGGCAGAAGCAGAGCGCAGACAGAAGAGAGAACATGAAAAAGCAGAAGCCGAACGCATTCGAAAAGAAGAGGAAGAAAAGAAAAAGAAAGAAGAGGAGGATACAATGCTAGAGAACATCGAGGTATCTCCCCAGGGCGCAGAATCACAAACAGAGCTACCACCCCTCGAGGTACCTGTAGTCAGTACACGCGCCACGCTCTCCGATGTGAGTTCCTATGAAGGGCAAGAGGAGGAGGTATTCAATCTTACCAGGCTCACGTACGATCAGTTCTCCTTCAAGATCTGACAGGAGAAAAGAAGATGCCTGGCACGAAATCCTTCTGCCTCATCCACAGTCGCAACGGAGAAAGACATAGTCCTAGACACTAGGACTAATCCTGTGATGATAGCATCGGCCGGCACAGCTTTCGCTGCGGCCACAGAGGAGAATGTAAATAGAATGAGTAGAGAGATCTTCTCTCTACAAAATAGGTTACAAGAAGCAGAGCAGAGGGAGGCAAGGGCAGAACAGGAAAAGATAGCATTGAGAGAGGAGATTCAGCAACTTCAAAACAAAATTGCCCCTATCAATGAAGTACCGCTCACCGTTCAAAGGGAGTTCAATATATTAGAGGCCACCATGAGACAAGTCTATGGAGAAATGTTTACCATAAAACAAACAGTTGCCCCCTTGGTGAGAGCCCAAACAGAAACCAAGCAGAGGAACGAGCAGCTGAAGGAAGCCTCAGCTGCCTTGGACAGAATGATAGATTGGACTGTGCGATACCCCCAGGCTCCCGAACACCTGCCAAAGAAAATACTGGATCCACACGCAAGATGCCAAGGTCTAGATCCGGATCAAAATGCAGTCCAAAGATAAACTATCCAAGGACCTAGACAAGGTGATGTCCGCGTACGAGCATCTGATCAGTGGCATCGATTCAATGCACATCTTACATCACATTCCATCGCTGGGTGCATTGGACGAGGAGAAGACATGGGAACAGGTGGATCAGGAGATCCAGGCATTTTTGCAGCCCATTAAGCAAGTCGCTGCCACTTCCGACCTTGCAACATCACAAGAGAACCTAGGCAAGTTTCTTGTGGGGGATCATTGAGGCTTTCACCATATGGCGATGCAAGCTTCCCCTATTGTTGTTCAGGATTGAGACTAGCCAAGGGTTGGTAGATTCTAACATTGCTGAGTTTCCTTGGCAGGATGGACTCCATGGGTGTGGCTCCAATCCTTACCGTTATTGTGGCCAAGAGTTACAAGAGAGGCTAATTCAGTATGGGTGGCAATTATGATCAGAGTAGCACAATGTTTGCATGGTTCTTTCTCTTGGAGACTTGTGTGTGACCCTGGGGTTATAGGGCTTGGCAGTTTAACTACTATTAGGGATGAGTTGGTCTTTAGAGAGGAAGATCACTCATATCTTCCATTTGAACTTAGTTTTACGAAGAGCGTTTCACTTCTTAGTGATTTGTTGATGTTATGGGGCGCCTCACTAGTATGTTAGTATGATCAGCATGAGGAGGCCATGGTTAGCTAATGCTGACGAGGATCCTTTTCTGCAGGGGTTGGATTGTACCTTCAAGAGTTCACTCTCGAGGTACACAGGATTGGTTCCCAGTAGGGCAGCTTCTCGAGGAGTTAATCGAGGTTTTGCATTATCGAGATGCTCTACTTATTGGTGGTATGCAGAGGGCCTCTAGTGCCTATACCTTGTTGGACAGTAAGTGGAGCGAGGAATGCTTCACGTTGATCAGGATGGTTTGGGACCCCGATATTGAGGGATTCATTCATGTTGGGATAGTACAATGGCATGGAGTGGCTCAGTGGCACATTTGGGACCCTGGAATTAGTTTCAATTTAGGTTAGCTTGTGAAGCGACAACATGTTATGGTATTGCTTGAGGAAAAGAAATTTTGGGGAGGGAGGACAATAATGTCCCCAATCTTTGGATTACCTCATAATGTGGTTAAGTGTAATATCCCAAACAGGATATTTTAACTAAATTTGCAGAAATTTTACGAACCCAACATTTTACCATAAAATTACTGAATTAATAAATAGAAGATTGCCATGTAAAATAAAAGCACATAAAACATTGCAATCCATTAACACATTGAACAAGATGAATCTCAACTTTTATTATAAATGATAAACCGGGGTTACATGCATATCGGACCCAAATAGCTGAGATGGAAGACTGGCCACCAATATAAATTGTTGCACTGCGCTGGCCTCCAAGACTGAACTGCTACACTCTCCCTCTGGCAACAGCTGCCACTAAATCAACTAAAAATCAATGAAGCACCAATTGAGGATCTGAATGATCCTCACTCCAATATCTCTGAAGTTCTATGAAACTCCTGATTGAAGTCTCCTCAAAGAGAGTTGGGTTTTCATCCAACACTCAACAATACACCCAAGGGTTTTCGTCTTGGGGCTACCAATGGAGAAGAGAACCGGGTTTTCAACCTCATATACAAGAAAAGATCTCAAATCCAAGATATTCCTCAATGGCCTCCTCCTTTTCTTTTATAGATCTCATTGATCCTTCTAGAGCCTTATTTTATTATTATTTTAATCATGGAGCACTTTTCCCTCTGATTTTCCAATTAAAATATTCCTTTTTAATGCCGAAAAGAGTAAATCGGCTACCATGTCTCTTCAGGTCACTAAAACTCATGTCCAACCCCCCCATCATGTAGGTATTCTTGTCTCGGTTCCAACGAGCTATTACACTAAGGTGTTCTATCATGTATCCCTCCCGGAATGCCACGTTGAGCGTAATTAATTGAGTTAAGCCCAAAAATAACTTAGTTTTCCAAAAGTTATCAAAATGCACAAAACGAAAGGCAAACGGTGCAGATGATGGAATATATCAAGCAAATGCCACCGGTCCTCATAGAAACTCCTCAGAACTCCTCCAAAAAGCCCTGGGCCCGCTGATTGCTTGCCCTCAAGCAATCCAAATATGTGGGCTACCCTGTTGATCCGATGCAACTGAGACCCCATGCACAGATCCCCTACAAACCCCTTGGGTGCTGCTATGCTCCTGTGTCAAGTCACCTAAAACAGACCCCTCAATGTCAGGATGCCAAACTGATCTCTCACCATACCTATCATCAATCAATCCTCCTTGATCCGAACGCCACCATGGCCAATCATCGCCCAAGTCCCACGGCTCAGACTGCGCACTGTCTCTAGCTGTAGCTATCGCCCCATGAAGCAAAGGCCAACTCAGCCACTCTCTCCAATCCAACCTTTGGTCTAGGCCAAGGTCAATCCTGATCTGCAGATGTCGAGCTAGTACTACTGAAATACTAATGGACTGTCGGTCCACAATCCATGGCCCAATGGAACATGTAACATCTCTCTCGTCCACGTGCTCCTGCTGAAATGTACCCAGGACTAAGAATGATACTCTATCAATAGAATACCAACTCATCACCTCTCTCCAATCCAACTCCTGACTCGATCTCATGCTAACCCTGCACTCCTGAAATCGGGATAGAATACTGAAGAAATGTCGACCTATGCCCCACTGACAACTGGAAGCTCTAGCATCTGTCATTTCTAAGGGTCCCTGCTCCATTATGCTCCCTACGAAGAAGATCGTACCATCAATAGGGTACCAACTCATGATCTCCCGCTAATCTATCCCGGAAGAAGAATACAATGTAGTGACATATGCATATGGAACACGTCTAGAGTGTTGTCGCTAGCCCATACTCAACTCATGTTGCTATGTCCCGTCTGTCGACGAGATCTTCCTACAGAAGAAGGCCCCTCCCTCTATAAAAGGCCAAAGTGGGCGAGATATGCTGCAAGCCCCATCGATGTACTGCTAGAGAGTGCTGCTCCCTGAAAGCACTGCAACTCTGTTGACTGCATGTGCATCTATTTGCACCTCATCAGTGGGTCTGCCCAAAGATGGATGCTCCACCTTCTCCGACAGCTCCTCCCTCTCTTGCTCAGGGGTGTCATACTCCTACTGTTTGCTAGCCTCCCACAGAACTACCTTATCGACCTCCAATATTTCCTGAGGATAAGTATCTACAACTACTGCCACCTTGCTAGATGCCCGCACATCCGTCTGCTCCTCCTCAATGGTTGACCCCAAGGTTAGCCGCATATCCACCACTGACTCACTGTGAGCCTTCATTTGGCTCTTCCCCAAAGGACTATCATGCATGATGTGCATAGCCTCCTCCTCAGTTGACCCATGATCCACCATATGTTGCTCAGGCTGAATCATCACAAGTGACTCATCATCCTGAATATCTCTCATCGAGTCCCCTGACTGCTCACCTTGCATGCTAGAAGACAAATCCAGCCTATGGTCATCAACTCCACATGAATGCTCATGCTCCCCAAAAGCATCCTGATAGGACCCCATGGACTTATCCGAAGAAGAGTCCTCATCCTAACATACAAAAGGAATGTCCTCCTACTCTACCTCTGCCACCTCATCTACATCTCCCAAGCATGAGTGGTCAGGTCCCCAAGGTTCTTTGCAGATGAAGCAAAGTCCCTTCCTCCTCAAGTCATTCTTGTTGTCTGATCCTCCAAACTGGAGCAAATCCTCCCTTGTCAACCATCTCCTGAATAGCTCAATGTTCTGCTCAACGAGCCCTTGGGCTAGCTCATAAGTAGCAGGTGAGACCAACGGCTCTCTACTCCAAATGCTCAACAACCTAATCTGTAGCTCCTGGCAAATGGCATCACGGTCTCTCATACATGACGACAGGATGTACTGCATGTGAGCTATGACTATGTCAAAATGATGTCTCCTAAAGTTGAAGAAGCATTGGAACATTTGCAGAATCAAGCCATCACACTCAAGGTCAAACATGACCTCATAAGTTCGGGTCATGGCCATGACTCCTAAAACCTTAAGCTTCCTCCCAAATGTAGAGCTTGCACAGTTGTCCAAATCCTGAAAAATTCTCACTATCAGTCTGAAAATTCTCTTCCTAAAATCATCATTGTAGGGAGGAAAGGGTGCTACTATCCTCAAAATATCACTAAAACAAGAGGCAGTTATCAGCTTGTCTCTCACTTGAATGTTCCAAGAATCTAGCTTGTACCAATGCAAGCATAGATGGCTCTAAAGCCCAATTTAAACCCCAATCTGATAGCTTTACCTTTGAAAGACAGGATTCCAGTTTCTCCAACATGGGAAAGTCATTTTCTGATCTTCCACTCTTTAAGTCCATCTCAAGTGCATAAATCCAATTTCCCACTTCTCTCTCCTTCTGTAAATCCCTCGGATGCCTTTGTTGGAGTAAACTATGTATATTCTTGGACAAGGGTCCGTTGTTCTGCTTGGGTTCTTGGTCCATAGAAGCATTGTGGTTTAAGGCATCAACTATTGTGATGTTATGTGGGTTTATGAGGTGTTTTAAAAACCCCATTGTTTAGCAACATATATGGAACTAACAATGGTTTAGCTAAAATCAATCAGCCATGAACGTGACAATAGAAAGCTACCACATCAACAACTAAAAATACAGATGTACTCTAGAAGCCAATTCTACTCAGCGCTCATGACATTCATTGACCACTACAACAACAATTTTTTTAACTCAGTACACAACATATAAGCAGAGGGTAAATACTGACAGCAAGATAGACAAACTCAGCTCACTACACTTTATGGATTTCCTACCACAATGATAAAAAGAGCTTTTGACACCAACTCCACAAACTGGCCAAATTTTGTTATATGATAATGTTGTGGTACAAAATGGTTGGAGAAAATACACTTGGACTTGCATAAGGGAAGCTACAAGCACCAGGTGATGACTGCAAGCAAATCCAGCAGCTCCAATAGCAAGCTCCTTTAGAAACTGTGTTGTTGCTCCAAGACTACACTGACGCCTAACTTCGGCCTCTGATTTACCCACTGAAAACTACTCAAAAAATTTTAGGAAGTTGGGAAGGTGATCCTTGCCCAAAACCCATAAAAACCCAAAAAGGGTTTCCTCTAATTCCAACCTTCAAAATCTGACACTTTGTAGTTTGTCCCTCTTCCAATTTCGTTTTCTGACACTACAGCCGCTACTGTCAATCATTGCTCTCCAAAATCCCAGCCAACCTCCTCAAATGACTATCCTATCAATCTCCCAACACCCTAGCTCTAAAATCCCACCAATGCAACTCCCACAAATGAGCCTCCTCCAATGACTACGTAGGCCCTTCTAACCAAAATAGTTGCAACCGAAAACTGGAAACCCGCAGGCTGATCCAAGATTGAAGCTCTGATACCACTGTAATATCCCAAACAGGATATTTTAAGTAAATTTACAGAAATTTTACTAACCTATCATTTTACCATAAAACCACTGAATCAATTAACAGAAGATTGCCATGTAAAATAAAGACATATAGAATACTACAATCCATTAACACATCAAACAGGAAGAATCTCAGCTTTTTATTATAAACGATAAATGGGGTTACATATACACCTGACCCAAAAGAGTTGAGATGGAGAACTGGCCATCAATATAAACTATTGCACTGCGCTAGCCTCCAAAACTAAATTGTTGCACTTTCCCTCCTGTAACAGCTGCCACTGAACCCACTGAACGACAATGAAGCGCTACTTGAAGATTTGAATGATCCTCACACCAATCCCTGAAGCTCTGGGAAACTTCAGAATGTAGTCTCCTCAAGAGAGTTGGTTTTTCGTCCAACACTCACAAATCACCCGAGGGTTTCCGTCCTGGGGCTACTAATGGTGTAGAGAACGACGTTCTCAAACCTCTCACACAAGAAAAGATCTCAAATCCAAGATATTCCTCAATAGCCTCCTCCTTTTCTTTTATAGATCTCATGGATCCTTCTAGAGCCTTATTTTATTATTATTTTAATCATGGAGCAATTTTCTCTCTTATTTTCCAATTAGTATATTACTTTTTAATATCAGAAAGAGTAAATCGGCTACCATGCCTCCTCAAGTCATTGAAACTCATGTCCAACCACCCCATCATGTAGGTATTCTCGTCCCGGTTCCAACAAGCTATTACACTAAGGTGTTCTATCACGTATTCCTCCCGGAATGCCACCTTAAGCGTAATTAATTAAGTTAAGCCCAAAAATAACTCAGTTTTCCGAAAGTTGTCAAAATGCACCGGAATGAAAGGCAAACGGTGCAGATGATGGAATATATCAAGCGAATACCACCGGTCCTCATAGAAACTCCTCAGAACTCCTCCGAAAAGCCCCTGGGCCCGCTGATGGCACCAACCTGTACCTGTACTTGTGACCTGTCTACTCCCAACTCTGGAAGTCCATCCTAACCCTGTCATAGGTAACACCAAAAAAAGAAGGAATATTATATTAAGGGAGATTTCTAGAGTTTGTGTCAGCCAAGTCATAGGAGCGAGATTACACCATTGGTAGGCCCAAAGGGTTTGGATGAGTCTTATAGAGTCCGACTGGGATTGCTTTCCATATTTCATCATCAAGATTAGTCCCACATAGTTCGATCTTGGTTTCGTTGCATTTCAAGGATTCCTGAAAAACGGAGTTATTATTAGGCATATTTTAACTGTTTATGCTTAGTGTGCTATTTGGGGTTGATTATTTGAAGGAACATCGTATTAATGTAATAGCTCGTTGGAATTAAGACAAAAAATTCTACAAGGCAAGAGGATGAAAAATAGCTTTGGGGTGGCTGATGTGATCATGGTAGCAAATTAAGCATTTCCTAAGGTTAAAAGTGACTTTAATTAGTTAATAAAAGTCACTTTACTAAATAAAAGAGGGGAAAAGAGATTTTTATTACTTAATTGGAGAAAAAGGCCAAAAAGGAGCAAAAGTCACTTGGAGAAAATAAGAAAATTTCTTATCAGTTAAAATAAAAATAATAAGGTGCTTCTAGAAGGTTGGAGAAAAATCTTGCCAGTCTTTAAAAAGGGAGAGGGGGTCACTTCTCAATCATCCTATTCTAATTCATCATTTCTCTAAAAATCGACTTGGCTCAAGTGAGTCTTGTGCAAGGGTTTCAAGCGAATCTCTTCAGTTGATTTCGGCGGGCCTAGAATGCCACCCTAGTTGGCTCATTGGGGAAGATTACTTCAGATCTTCCATTTGTGAAAATTGCAGGAGTTTGGAGCAAATTTCCAGAGGAGAAACCCTTGGTTGAAGGGTTAATTTTCTTAACCTTGGTTATTGTAATTGCAGAATCGTCTATAGGAGAGCGACGTTCCATTGTTGGGGACTAAATTACTTAGAGAGGACACATTTATTTCTAGAGGCCAAGTTTATCTTCAAGGGATGGGTGTTGATGTGAGTAGCATTAGAAGGTCTTCTCCAATTGCTTGGTGTCTTACCATGTGGAAGATATTATTTTCCTCTTCTAGTGATTTATGTTTTTTTCCTAATCTTAACTTACGAAAATTACAATAATTAAATTCAATTAATTATTGTGGACTATTTGGTTATTTTCTAATGATAAAAAATTTAATTATTTAAGCAACTTAGAAATAATTTCAACTATTGATCTCCAAGATGTTTCTAGAGGAGACAATGAGGTTAGAGATTTGCAGTCAATGAAGATTATAAATGGAGGCTAGCAATGGAGGTGAAGACACAATGAAGAGAATAAGTGTGTGTGGGAGTCATCACAAGAGAGCGATTTTCTCTATTGTGCATGTGGCTCAGTGACCAGTGTGCAGAGAAGGAAGAAATGCAAGTGGGTTTGATCAAATCCAGAAGGACTGAGTTGGAAGAGATTGTAGGGCTAAGTTGCGAGAAGGAGATCAAGTTGGTCTAGAGGAGCCCAAGTTGCTAGAGTGTTGAGGTTTTTGCAATGTAAATTAGTCGCAGAACACAGATCGTGTTGCTGGAGGGCGTAGATATGATTGTTGGAGGACAATTTCTTCAAAGTGATTTCATCTGGAGGCAGATTTCCTTGAGGCCAATTTACCTAGGCCAAATTCATTATGAGGGAGTCGACTTGCAAGTTCCGGATTGTATTTTCCCTGTATCTTTCTGGGTCGAAAAACCCAGACTTTCTAGATAATGAAATGATGAAGAACTGTTTTTGGGTTAATTAATTTTTGCAATCTGTGATTGATTTCTCTAGTTTATTTCCACTGCATATTTTTAATTCTAGTAAGATAAAGATACTGGTGATTTTATTTTTTGGTGATTAAGTTATTATTTGGGTAAATAAATAATAAACTAGGGATAAATTAAATTGTCGTCAAAAAATTAATCTAGCTGGTATTAGAAATTTAACATGGTATTAAAGCAATCTAAAAGACTATGAAAGAGAGATCTAAAATCACAAGGGTTTGCAACAAAAAAATTTCCTTTTTGTAGCAACAAAATTATTTCTAAAAATTTTGCAGCAAGGTTTTGTGGTCGTGGTTGATCTGCGAAGATGGCATCATTAAACCGTTTGAGATATGAAGACAAGTTGGATGGGGTATGAAATTTCAGCCTCTGGAAGGAGCAAATTACTTGGATTCTGAACATGAATGATCTCTAGGATTTAGTAAGTAGATATGTACAGGTTCCTTCAGATATGGTACAATCAACAAAACATAGAACCAAGAATATGAAAGTGTGTTGCATAATTCTGGATGATGTGAGGGATCATATAATTCCTCACATAATGTGGGTAGCTCTAATTGGGCTTTATTAGAGTACAAACGAGAACAGAAAAACGGCGTTGCAGGAAAATTTAAACAGTGTTAAAATGCACAAATCTGAGACTATGAATTCCTATCTCACAAGGGTCCAGCAAGCTAGTGATGAGCTTGTAGTTGTGGAGGAAACTATGCATGACTCAAAACTATCAAAGTTGCTCTAAAGGGGTGCGCGAAGCAGTGGCCCACTTTTGTGGATGAGATTCTTGCCCGTCACTAGCTTTCTAATTGGAGCTGGCTATGGGACGATGTCACCCAAAAGGAGATCTGGAAAAATTCGTTGACCAGAGAATAATGAAAGAATGGTAAGAAGAAGGATGAATTTTCTCTTGCCGCACAAGCGAAAAAGGGCAAAGTAGGACAAGCAAAACCAGAGTGGAGAAGCATCTTCACATAGCAAGAAGGAAAAGGACATCAGCAAAGTTAAATTCTTTCTTTGTCATAAGTTGGGGCATTTTGCTAGTCAGTGTCCTAACAAAAAGAAGGGAAAGGGTAATACTGTTATGACAACTACTACGCAAATGGAGGAGATGGCAGAGAAATTTGAGAAAAACTTCCCCTTAGTATCTTGCCTTTCTACAACCGTCCCGAGAGGTGTCTGGTTCGTGGACAGTGGAGCATCTCCTCACATGATGGGATCATGAGACTTCTTCACTAGTATGACCGGGGTGCCTAGAGATGTAAATGTGGAGCTTGGTGACAAGGCCAAGTATGCAGTCAAGGGCACTAGGAGTATCGAGTTCTGGATAGATTCAGGGGCATCATGGAGGTGAATGAAGTGTTATATGTATCAAATTTGGAGACGAATCTCCTTTCAATTTCGGCCATGGAAGACAAAGGACTAGAGGTCAGCTTTACAGGAGGTGAAGTGGTTGTTGCGCCAAAGGGGATCGATTTCAACAAGAAGCAGGGGATTGGTAGGAGGGAGAGATATCTCTATCTGTTGAGAGGACAGTCGATGCTAAAGCAAAATTTGGCATAGGAGGATGGGGCACCTACACTACAAGCTCTTCCAATGGTGCAAAGGATGGTTACTAGTTTTCCATAGATCTGGGTAGAGCAGGATGGAGTGTGCAGAGGGTGTGCACTTGGAAAGCAAGCCAAGAATGCTTATCCTCATAGTGAGACCAACTCTAAAGGTGTGCTAGACTTTGTGAATTTTGATATATGTGGTCCTATGTCTATGACGTCGATCATAGGATTTTTATATTTTGCGACATTCATAGATGATTATTCCATGAAGACTTGGATCTACTTCTTGAAGACCAAGGATGAGGTCTTCGATCAGTTTTAGGAGTTCAAGGCTCTTGTGGAGAACTAAACAGGAAGGAAGATTAAGGTGTTGAGATCAAATAATGTGGACGACTACACCTCTAACAAGTTCCTGTATTTTTGTAGGCAGGCAGAATTCAAGAAGGAGCTCGCAGTCCCTTACAACCGTCAACAAAATGGGGCTGTCGAGAGTAAAAATAGAACCATCATGGAGGTAGCAAAGGCAATGATCTATAATCATGAGTTGCCTATGTTCTTGTGGGAAAAGGCCTACAATACATTTGTGTACGTGCAGAATAGGAGTCCTCACAGGGTGTTGGAGAATGTAACTCCTGAGGAGCTGTTTACAGGAGTGAAACCAGATTTGAGTCACTTGCACATATTTGGTAGTCCATCTTATGTCCATGTGCCTACAGAGAAGAGGACTAAGATGGAGCCCTTATGTGAGGGGTGTGTTTGTTGGCTACAATGAGGTCTTGAAGACCTATCGAGTCTACATTTTAGGACAGAGAAAGGTGATCTTGAGTCGGTATGTCAGATTTGATGAGGACAAGCGCCTCAAGAGATATCATGAGCGAGAACCAACAGTAGTAAAGGAGAAGGATCATGAGGCTCCTAATGCTAATTAGGGACTAGAAGCACCGACACGGACACAACCAACAGATTCAGAGGATGAGCTGGGCATTCTTTCGACCTCTACCAGGAGGAAGCCAAGATTGGTCGAACAGAGATTGAGAGATGTTGAGGAGCATGTGCAAGCTCCTAGAAGCACTTTCAGGCAAAGCAGACCACCGACCAGATATTCCAGTTATTTAGCACTATTGAGCAGCGTCTGTGAGTATGAGCCATCCACATTTGAGGAGGCTATAAGTGAGTAGGTCTGGAGGGATGCCATGATAGAAGAATATAGCTCCATCATGAGAAATGATCTTTGGGATATAGTGTCGAGACTGGAGGGGAAGTCTGTGGTCACTTCTTGATGGATCTACAAGAACAAACATGCAATTGACGATAGTATCGAGAGGTATAAAGCAAGGTTCGTGGCGAGAGGGTTCTCATAGAAGGAGGGAGTGGATTACGACGAGACATTCACACCCATCGCCAGATATGCATCTATTCGAGCAGTTGTGTCCATTGCTTCATAGATGGGATGGAAGATACATCAAATGGATGTGAATACTACTTTCCTCAACTGAGTGATTGAGAAGGTGTATATTGAGCAGCCTCGAGGTTTTGAGGTGTATGGGAGAGATTCTCATATATGCAGGTTGAAAAAGGTTCTTTACAAGCTAAAGCAGGTTATGTGCGCATGGTATGCCAGGATTGATGGATATCTTCTTGGCGAGATCTGAGGTAGTGTGGCTTAACAAGATGCTAGCGAGATTATTTGATCTGCAAATTGTGAAAATTCTACTGCAGTGTATTGGTTTATTTCCTCCTACTTGATTTAATTAATACAAGTTATTTCCATAAATTAGAATCAGAAAATACCGAAAATAAACACAAACAGCCTACACATGCAAATCATTTACTGATAGTACACTCATGCAACAAAGTGACACATGGATTTTTGGACATAAGTCCCCAAAAAAACCCAAAGCGGGAAAACCGGTGCAGCAGATATGAGGATTTATTATTAAGTATTTTTTAGTACAGCAAATCTGGGTTCCAAGCTTGGAAAAATTGACAAAGAATAAAAGATATCAAATCTGCAGCTAACCTGAAGATCTAGTGCCAAATATCTGACTGATGCACACCCTCAAACGGGATTTACAGGACTCAGCCCGGATCTGACCGTAGAAACCCTCAACGCTACTTCTGAAGCCCCAGCATTGCCCTAGAGGGCCTGCGTCAGCCTCTGCGTGGCCCTAGGAGGGCCTGCGTCATCCCTGGAGGGTCTACGCTGCCCCTGCGTTACCTTTGCTAGGCCAGCGTCAGCCCTGCGTGGCCCTAGCTGCCTCTGCGTTGTCCCTGCTGCTCTGCGTGGCTCTGAAGCCTCTCTGCGCTGTCCTTGTTGCTGCTCCTCTTGCCTCTTGTTGTCTCTTGGCCCCGGAATCGGATCATTCCCTTGGCCAATACTACCCCTCACTACAGGAAATTCCTCCGGAAATTCTTAGCAAACCCGCCCTAGAATTCCAGATCTATTCCTCAATTCTACCAAAATGTGTGTCTTCAACTGATCCTCAAACCTTTCCCTTATACTTTTTCATTGAACCCTTCAACAGTCGAGATTAAATCATCCATCAATGGCTGAGATTAAAAGACTGCTTGATCCATGTGACTTAAGACAATTTCAGCACATGTGTTAATTAATTCACTTTAATTATTTTATTTTCCTAAGTTAGACTTATGAAATCCATTAAAAATAATTAATTATTTGAATAACTTGAACACAACTTGAAATTTGCCAAATCCATTTCTGGGTCTCGTAGATCAAGTGTACTCTAGTCCCTCCACAAAATTTGGGAGCTAGAGCACAACTGATGCTACCCCAAATACACAAAATCTCAACACTCCCTCTTAGCATCAGGAGTGTGCTCTAGCAATACATCACACCATGCATTACAAGATCTTAAATATTGGATCTGTGTTGTTGATGCTTGGCCTGTTGCCCTCCATCTACTGCATTGTTGCTCTCTATACTGTTGCCCATGCCACTACCACTGACACTGCCACGTCTGTACTACAGCTCCCTCTCAAATTGCTGCATCATGCTGCCCATAGCACTGCCACTGCTAATTGTTGCACTGCAACTCAGTTGCTGAGAAGTAAGCAACTGAAAGACTTTGCCCAACTGTTTGACAGACAAGTCAAGTTTCCCTCCACCATTGAAGCTCCCTGGATGTTGAATCACATTGTCCCCCTGGAGACACTATCATGCTGCAACACTGCACTGTGTGAGCCCAGCTTCTCTGCGTTGTTGAAGTCCCATCAGCCTCTCTGCGCTGCTGCCTCCACGTTACCGCTGCCTCTGCATCACGCTGCTCACTCTTCAGCTCCCTCTTGCTCTTCAATATGGTCATCTGCAACCATCTCCCGACTCATCCCACTACCGTCTTAAGGCTCCCGTAGCTCGTATGTGATCCAAGAGTAGGGCTTACTCAAGGATACCTCCATGTCACCCCACCTCTTCTCTCGAGGTGCATGAGCACTCATGGCTGCATCATCATCAGAGCCATCATCATTTGCTGCTGCAGCCTTGGAATCAGAAGCTCCTTTATCCTTCTTCTTAGGACAACTGTTGGCGAAATGACCAAGATCACCACAGTTAAAACATCGGACCTTGGAGAGGTCCTTCTTCTTCTTCCCTTGATTCAAGGGCTGCATCCTCCTCCTCTTCTTTCTTCACTCTAGCTGATCCGCTTCCTCCACTGATAGACTGCTTCTTGGTGATCCTCCTGATCTCCTCTTGGTAGAGAATAGCCCACATATCTGCCCATGATGGTAACGTTGCCCTTCCTAGAATGCTCTGAAAAACGTTTCCCATTCTTCAGAGACAGCATTCAAGGACGTCCTCACTAGGAGCCCTTCATGTGGATTAGCACCCATGCCAATCAGCTGGTCACGGATAGCTTGAAGTCTGAAGAGGAATGGATCTATCTCTTCACCTTTCATCATTTGGAACATCTGCATATGATTCTCAAGAAGCATTCTTCTTTGCACAGAGCCTCCTTGGTACATCACCTCCAAAGCTGACCACATGTCATGTGTTGTATTCTTACCAGCAATATGAGGAATCACGTGGTCCTTGACTGCGTCTATGATCAAACGCTTCGTTTGCGCTTGATTTTCTTCATACTTCTTGAGTGGATCTGCATCGGTTGGTATAGCAAGTGTCTTCTCTGCATGATCTTTGAGACCATACTCATCCAGAACTGAGAGGATTATGGCCTTCCAAATAACATAGTTGGACATGCCATCCAATCTATCTTGATCCCTCAATCCGTATCGAGCCATCTTTGCTTAGATCTGAAAGAAACAGTACTTCTCCCTCTGGATCTGGGTTTCTTGGTGACTAGAAACCCTCTAGTAGTTGCTTCTGCTGAAAACTGACTTCCTTCTTGGAAATCTTCCACCAAAACTCAAACAGGCAGTATCCTCCGATCCTCCTGATCGAATTCTAGATCTGTTTGGCTCATATCTGTTGAATGATTGTCTTCCTCCAGCCTTTGTTGCCTTAGCTAGGCACAATTCTACACCTGCAGAATCTCTACCCCACCAGCATTGCTGAAGATCTGAAGCACTGCTTCCGAATCTTGGCAAAATTTTCTGAAAAAAGAGAAGTGACTGGACAACGTCCTCCTGGCTGGCCCAGCGCAGTCCCAACGCTGCTCAGAAGTGGACTGCGTAACCCCAGACTGGGTGACGCAATCCTTACACTGCCCTTGGAAGGGTTTGCGTAAGCCTAGAGGCCTTATGCAGCTTCAGCGTTGTCTCCTGGATCTACTTTCCCTTGTTGTCAAGATTCCCTTTCCGGATCTGCTGCTTTTTTTGCCACCATGCAGAAAAAATATTTCTTCAGCTGATTTGTTGGAGATTCAGCTTGATCTGCTGTCCCTCTGATACCATGTGAAAATTCTACTGCAGTGTATTGGTTTATTTCCTCCTACTTGATTTAATTAATACAAGTTATTTCCAGAAATTAGATTCAGAAAATACCGCAAATAAACACAACTACAGCCTACACATGCAGATCATTTACTGAATAGTACACTCATGCAACAAAGTGACACATAGATTTTTGGACATAAGTGCCGAGAAAAACCCAAAGCGGGAAAACCGGTGCAGCAGATATGAGGGTTTATTATTAAGTAGTTCTGAGTACAGCAAATTTGGGTTCCAAGCTTGGCAAACCCGACAGAAAATAAAAGATATCAAATCTGCAGCTAACATGAAGATCTAGTGCCAAATATCTGACTGATCCATACCCTCAAATGGGATTTACAGGACTCAGCTCGAATCTCACCCTAGAAACCCTCAGCGCTGCTTCTGAAGCCCCAGCATTTCCCTAGAAGGCCTGCACAGCCTCTGCGTGGCCCTAGGAGGGCCCGCGTCACCCGTGGAGGGTCTACGTTGCCCCTGCACTGCCTTTGCTAGGCCAGCGTCAACCCTACACGGCCCTAGCTGCCTCTGTGTTGCCCCTCCTGCTCTGCGTGGCTCTGAAGCCTGTCTGCGTTGTCCTTGTTGCTGCTCCTCTTGCCTATTGTTGTCTCTTGGCCCTGGAATCAGATCATTCGCTTGGCCAATACTACCCCTCACTACAGGAAATTCCTCCAGAAATTCTTCGCAAACCCGCCCTAGAACTCTAGATCTATTCCTTAGTTCTACCAAAATGTGTCTTCAACTGACCCTCAAGTCTCTCTTATACTTTTTCATTGAACCCTTCAACGGTCGAGATTAAATCCTCTCGGCAACGGCTAAGATTAAAAGACTCCTTGATCCATGTGACTTAAGGCAATTTCAGCACATGTGTTAATTAATTCACTTTAATTATTTTATTTTGCTAAGTTAGACTTAGGAAATCCATTAAAAATAATTAATTGATTGAATAACTTGAACACAACTTGAAATTTCTCAAATCCATTTCTGGGTCTTGCAGATCAAGTGTACTCTAGTCCCTCCACAAAATTTGGGAGCTAGAGCACAACTGATGCTACCCCAAATACACAATCTCAACACAAATGGGGCCAACGGTGATACACTGCAATAATTAGAGTCACATTAGGCTTTCTGAGAATCCTGTGTTTTATGATCAGTCCAAGCACATCGAGATCATATATCACCTCATCACAGACAGGGTCCAAAGGGGTGTTGCAAGATTGCAATACATTTCTATAGAGCAAATGGCAGATGTTCTCACTAAGCCTCTAGTGAAGGGAAAGTTTGTGAAGTACTGGGATAAGCTAGAGGTGGTAGAGAATCCCTTCCTTGCTAGGAGGAAGTGTTGATGTGAGTAGCAATGGAAGGTCTTCCACAATTTATTGGTGTCTTAGCATGTGGTGTTGAAGTTGTAACTAGAGTCAGTCTTCATAATATAAATTTATCATTGATATAGTTATCATATTTATATTTTGTTAAAGCATGTTCTTCATGCTCAGAGTCAAAAGAATTTATTTTTGAGTCAAAAGAAAATTTATTCCAGTCATGTCCCATTTGGACATTTGTAAGAAAAATAATTTAAATTTTATTTTTGAGTCATAAGCCCACAAGATGACCAAGTCGGCCTAGTGGCACCTATTCAACCCTCTTGGACAACTATATATAAGAGCAATTCGACCTCTTGGAAATCTTCTTCATTCATCACACCGTCAAGTATCTTCTGCACCTAAACAAACAAAAAGAAGGTTGAAGACAAAGGAGAGAGAAGTCAAAGCACAAGAAGAAAATTGAAGTTTCTACACCAATGCAGCTCGTGCATGACAAATTTTTTTGTGTAATAGGGCTGAATTTCTAAGGTTATTGTAGGCCAAAATTCGACCTCTACTGCGAAGCCGAAATTATGAGTCTGACGAGATTTTGAGGAAGTTTGACCAACGTTGACTTTGACTATTGGAGGAGACTTGTTGGAGTGTTTGACTTGGTATCTTTGTGGCAATTTGGTCTTGGTCTTGGTCTTGGGTTTGACTTGGTATCTTTATGGTAGTTTGGTCTTGGTCTTGGTCTTGGGTTTTGCCCTAGCCTCTGGCCTAACTTCCGATATCTCTGGTCTCGTTGTGATCTTTACGTTTTGAACAATTGTATAATTGCTTGATGAAGAAGTCATAAGAAGTAATAAGAAGACATCTAATATTCACAAGTAATTATCAAGAAGAGGAATCAAACATTAAACTACACTACACTTGGTTTCTCAACATGGTATCAGAGTTAAGTGTTAAAAATTTGACAGTGTTTGGCCTCCAAGTTCACAAACTTGGGCTTGAATCATTGTTGCTTGGATCCCAAATATTTGTGTGGTGGATTAAATCTTTGCGAAAGTTATAGTGTAAATTGGGCCTTCTAAAGTTATAGTGTAAATTGGGGCTTCTAATGTGTTTTTAGTCATTTATCAAAGATTATAGCAATAAAAACTTTATTTCCCAAAAAAATTGTTTTCAAAACCTTTGTAGATTTGTAAATTTTGTAAATAATTTTGTAGATTTAATTTGTAAATTATTTTTCTAATTTGGGTTTTGGGGTTTTAAGATTTTGTATGGTATTTGGGGTTTTGAAGTTTTGAAATTTAAATTTATTTTTTTATATTGGGTATTTGGGTTTCTATTCTAAATTTGTTTCAGGATTGAGGAAGAAATTGACATTGGAGACCTCAGAAACCCTAGACGTCTAGGGTTTTCATGCTACTTTTGCAAGTTGTTTATTTTCAAATTGTAGAGGAAACTCATTTTTTGAAGGCCCTAGCCCATACCCAACCTAATAGGCTAGTGTTTGGGACCTATTTTGCAAGCACTAAGAAGGCCATAAGCCTACAAGGGCTAGATCTCATTACAAACAAGGGTTTCTTCAAGGGATTGGAATTTATCTCTAACAATTTGTTTTGCAGTGTTTTTGAGGTTAACATTGTGTTTTTAGGTGGTTATCTTCATTGGAAGTCTTCCTAGCCATCTATAAGGCCCCAAGGCCTCTTGGCTTGCTCTTTAAACCTTAATTTTCAGTGTTTTATTACTGCTGTAATTTTCAGATTATAACAGTGATATATAAGCCCTAAAATCACATTTAAATTGGTTTAAATAACTCAAATTGCAACATTTGAATTTTCCTAAATTTTGGCCATTTGGGCATTGGTTATCTAGCCTAGATCTAATTTATTGCTTGCTGGAATTTTACTGCATAATTGAATATACCAGAAATGAAATTTTCTGAATAATTCACCTAACGGCAAAAAGACTCAAAATTTCAAATTTTCTATTTTTTGCAATTTTTTCCAAGTTCTGGGCATTTTTTTGCATTTGTTCAAGCACTAATATAGCTCACTGGTTTTCTGATTTACTCACTGTTGTAACAAGTTTTTCAGATCTGATATTTTCTGAATATCATACTTTAAAAGCTCTAAAAACTTGATTTTTCAATTTTGATCATTTTTTCCTAGTTTTGGACATATTGGGCACTTGTTGTAGCATCATTAGCTTGTTGATCTGATGATTTGTTTACTACTGTAATAAGTTACTTCAGATCTGATATATCACTGAATACTTCATCTTAAAGTGGGTTAAATTCATTTGCTAATCATTGGAAAAAATTTTGATTCATATGTTTGGAAAATTCAATGACCTAAAGTGATTTTCTTGTTGTTGTCATAAGTCTAATAAGTGCTGAAATTTTCTGAGGTATTACTGCTGATTTGGATATTTTAGATCTAACACTTGCTTGTCTTCCTCCAAGTTACAAGGATTTCTAAATTTTACACTTAAAGCACTCATAGACTTGAGCTCTAAATTTCTGATCTTGTGGTTGGTATAAGTGGCTTTGTCACTTGAAATCTAATTGACATCGTGTAATCATTGGCTAATTGACAAATCAGATAATTTATTCTAAGTATCTTGTGGATTGGTTCATTGACACTTGTATCCTTGAGCACTTGTCTTGTTTTAAGATTATCCTCTAATTGTTGTTAAGTACTGTTGTCATAAAGAATAACCATAACTTGAGTACTTAACAATCTTAACTCAAGTCATTTCACTCATCATCTTTGCACCAGCATTCTAGGATCTAACTTGCATTAATAACTTACCTCCAAGCATATGTCTGGTTGATAGACTCTAGGACAACCCTTATCCAATTAGCTTGAGGGATTCAACTCTTCTTAGTGGTTAACACAGTGACCTTGTAGTCGTCAGAGCCATAGTCTCTGCAGCGCCAGAGGCACTGGGTGGTTGGAACACAGGGGGAGGAAATTAGTGCTATTAAGAATGAACACTCCAATCAAATGAATGCCATAGACAATAGGTTGTAGAACTTGATTAAGACCATGGACGTTGATTGCATACAACAAATGAAAATTATGGAATCGATACATGCTGACGAAATGAATGCCATAAGAATTAAACAGGTCACTCTTCAAAGTAAGCTACAAATGATGGAAAATTCACAACTCTAGCCAAAGCCAAAGGATCCAGTGCATAAACCTCCCAGCTCACCAAAGCAACCTTCTTCTTATTATGAAGAATTCATTGATTCCAATGAGAAATGGTTAAGTGAAGATGATCCAGGCAGGAAGGAAACTGAAGGGAATCAGATCGATGACTACAACACCGATCCAGCGCCTTTGAAAGAGTAGGGTATGTTGGTCAAAGTTGTCACTGATGTCAATACAATGATGTCATTGTTGAAAATAATTGAAACCCTAGGCCTTGCTAATGCCCTTGTTGATGCCCTAACCCTAAATATTGTGCAAACCCTAGATCTTAAATACATGAAACCCTAAAAACCATATCTCATCAAACCCTAAAAACCCTTAGTTTGTTGAAATCCTAATTTTTGGCTCCTAATACCCTAATCCTAAAATCCCTAAAAACTAACCCTAAAAAATATTCATTTGACTTCATAAAAAATTTAAAATCCTAAATTCTAAACCTTCCTATAAAATTCCTAAACCCTTACCATACATTAACTTACATTACACACTACCAAACATTATTAAAATAAACAGAATCTTTGGCTCCGAATATGTTTTGAAACAATATAAAAGAAAATCCTTATTAACAACAATGAAATAACTTTGATTAATGGCAGATAAACATGGCATACATGACCATATATGACATTAACTTTGATTAACGACAGACAAACATGGCAGACAAGGTCTTATATGATCCATATTCCACATGGCAGAAAAGGTCTTTTGCATAGTATTTCTATTGTCCATTTTTCACATGGCAGGTAGATGTAATCCATGTGTGACACATCACATGGTAGACCAATATTTGACAAATCCTACAGTGCTGAAATATACATAAGCCTATCACTAAGAACAAAATGAGAATCATTTTGTACAGAAGGAAATCAAATCACTACAAAGTCATTTAAGTAAATTATATTCTAAAAGACATGCCTTTTCAGTTTCATGTCGACTCATTTAAAGGATGACTAAAGGCTATAAATAGGCCACATTCCTTCTCATTCCAGCATCTTCTACAGCTCGGATCTATGGATATTACAAAACTCAGATCAGACGTACAAAGGAGAAAAACAAGAGCAAAAAGGAGAAGAGGCAAGGACGAAGACAAGCCGGAAATTCGTGCAGACGTATAGCAAGCAGTTCGAACCTGTTTAATATATCCTGTAGCATCTCAGACCTTGAATAGTTCAGTTTTTTGAAGAATTTGTTCTTGATTTTTGTGCAGTCCTTAAAAGCTTGGATTTGTAGCTTACACTTGTGCATAAACTCTTTAGACTTGTGCCAAATAAAATTCGGATCAATAGCTTCATCAATTTGGACTTGTGACATTATAAAGAATTTGGTTCTGTAATAATACAGATCAGTGCTCTTGTGGAGGAACAAGGATATCGGTTCTAGCCCAGAAATTCAGATCTATTGCGTACAATCACTACCTTCAGACTTGCGAACATTACAGACCTTAGGCACAGTTTTTGAAGACAGTATTGGATTTGTATTACAGAGCTTGAAGGCACAGATTTTGGACTTGCATTTCAAACCTTGATAATTTTGGATTTGTCTTGCAAACCTTGAAGACTTTGATTGGAAAGTTGAAAGCCCAGTTTGACTTCATTTTGAAGACTTGCAGCTGCATGTTTTGTGTATTATTGAAGACACTTTAGGAACGGAAAGAAAGAGGATTTTGAAGTCTGTTTAGAGTTTGCTTAAAAAAAAAACATTGAAGTGCAGTATTTTGACAAGCTACTTTGAAGTCATTTTGAATCTTGATAAAGCTTTGATGCAGTATTTGTGGCACTCTTGAGAAAATCCTTTTGAGCCTTTTGGAGCAGCCTTAAGAATATATTTGAAGAAGACCTTTTGAAGACATTCGTAAGAGGTGAACTTAGTGACATTAATGAGTAGCCTATTGAAGATCTCTTGAAGCACTTGCAGACTTTCTTGAGCAACCAATTGGAGACCCTAAAGAACAACCCTTGAAGACTTGAAGAACATAAGGTTTGAAGCATACCTTGAGGAATATTAATTGAACCCTTTTTGGAGCAGCCTATTGTTAGGGCAATCTGATAGCAGGTCATACCCTTGCCCCTATCCGAGGATCTTTTATGTTCTTGCCTCCTTAACTCGCCATCAGGTTCTGTCTTTTACACTTCTTAAAACGTTGGTCACAGATTGCTGGAAAAAAGAATATAATATCAAGTATGGTTACACAGAGTTAACTGTGTTTGCTTACGCTCTGCGACTGCAGTCAAATCTGTGGCTAGGGACTCTGATTTTCGATGGGAAGACCAGATCACAAGTGTGGCAAGTTCTGGGCGATCTTCTTTGGTGTATTTATTCAATGATTAACAAACTCAATACGCATGCATCATCCACCATAAACATATAATTACATGAGAGCACTCCTTACCTCTCTTTCTCAACTGTTATGTCCACTCATGCACTTAGAACACTTGAAAGAACAAACTGATTTGACTTTGAGCCTGTTCCCCGCATTCGGCAAAAGGCAATCACGGCCTCCTCTGCATAACCATTCTGCATATATCCTGCAAACATTGCTCAATGAACTAAAATCCCAACTAGAATCTTCCTTCTATAGAGATCTAGATCTGCTCCCTTTAACGCAGACCAGTAACATACTTCAGAAATTTTGATCATGTTTGTATTCCACAATCTCTGCCATCAAATATCCGATCAGCTCCAAGCTAAATACCGGATTCGTAGTTTACCCCCGTTGTGACTTGAATCGGGCGAATCGGACATGATTCGTGTCCAACTGCCCGGATTCTATCGTGTCCGTACAGGACACGATGAGTCCCAATCGTGTGCTGTACGGACACGATCGAATCCCTTTTCACCAGATTCGAGTTGCACGAAAAAGCGTCCGTGGGCTTATAAAATCACGAATTTCTCCCTCGTTTCTCACAAATGCTAGTGTGTGAGTTGAGTCAACAAGATCAGTCATCAAATGTGCAAGAACAAGGATTGAGGCTTAAGCACTTGTTATGTTTCTTATGATTTTTATATGACAAATTTTAGTGCTTTTGGGCCTATTGCTATGATTGTTTTTCTGAATAGGGTCACAACTCTTAAATATATCACAGTTAAGCAAGAAAATGAGCTTGTTGTCCTCTTACTATTATTATGACCAACTTAGTACTTTTAAGCTCTATTATTGTTGTGTATTTAGGTTTTGCAATAAGTGCTTCAGACCTGATGCTATTGAAAAGTCTGCAAATAGGCATGGTGGAGAGGACTTAGGTCCCAAAGGCCTGCAACCTTCCTTCAAAGGCTAGCATGCCAAGATGAAATCCCAAATTACAATGTTTCGATCATAAACCAGCACTATGACCTCTCCAAAGAATAGCATTAATCTTGCAATCACAGAAGTTAGCTCGAAAATATAGCAAGGTATAGGACAAACCTCCAATGAATGTGGCTAGGGCATGGACAGGTCTTTGAGTGCCCAGATCAGGTTGATGACTTGTAGTTGTTTTGTATTTGCTATTTCTATTTTCCATCGACATTGTACTACCTAGAGGCTAGTACTTATGTAACACATTTTGATTTTGATGACTTAATGAGAAAACTACAGTGTCTTGTCTTTCTCCTATTGGATCATTGATGAATATGTCTATTACTTTGTAATATGTATGATTGTATGATGTATTAATGTATCATGTACCTTTGTAAAACTTACATCTAGATGAAGATCTATGTTTGAATCAATGAATTTGTGTAAGAAATATATATATATATAACGTGTCCGGACATGTCCTAGTCCAGGGGGTCACCGTGTCCGAATCCGACACTCGAATCCACGTGCCCATCGTGTCTCGTGTCCCCGTGTCGGGTGACTTAGGCTCCATGTTATTCCAATGATCTGAAGATTCAAATCTTGATCTCCTCACTCGACACACTTTGTCTTTTCATATTCCTCATCACATCACGATTTGATCAAAGAACAAGACATTTAAATCATAAAATCAATGCTCTGTCTTCTCTTCGCATTTCAAGAGAGGCAAATTCAAACCACAGAATCATTTCCAATACTGTCATTAAGTTTCATAGTTCAAACTTATATACAAAATCCAAAACCCCATTAATTCACATACACTGGAATTCAATCAGCAATCATCCAGAGACAAATTAACATAATAATAAAAACTTCCTTCCATTAATCAATCTATACATATACTCAAAATCCTCGTTTTTTTTCATCATCTCTCACTATGGCCTGATTTATCAATAATTTCTTTGGCCATCTCCTACCTATCTCTCTCTCTGCCTGTAGACCTTCAATCAAATCATTTTTAACTGATTGAGCCTAAAGCTCACTAACAAAAAACCTGACAGACATGCAGTCAGTCTCTTAATAAGAGCCACTATTTCTAAAAATAGGAATACTAACCTATCGTATCTATAACTCTTCAAATTGATTACTATATACATGGGATTTGTTTCCAGGTTTTCCTTTGATCTGCAGTTCCCTTTGATCGTATCTATGGGTGTATCACGCTATTAGCAGTTTGACCAAGTACTTGACCATTTTTTATGCACTATCTGGAAGATCCTTAAAAATAGGAATACTAACCTATCGTATGTATAACTCTTCAAATTGATTACTATATACATGGGATTTGTTTCCAGGTTTTCCTTTGATCTGCAGTTCCCTTTGATCGTATCTATGGGTGTATCACGCTATTAGCAGTTTGACCAAGTACTTGACCATTTTTTATGCACTATCTAGAAGATCCGGGCGTGATTTAGGGAACACATCCGCACAACGACCCTTTGTTCCTCCAATCCCATGTGCTCGTTTCCATCATGACAGCTTGATGTATGAGAATTGTGGAGGTGAGAACAGGTACCAAACTGTTGGAATAGGAACAGGAACTAAACTGCGGGAACAGGAACTCAACCGCTGGATCAGGAACAGAACTGCTGGAACAGGAACCCTCTTTGGTAAAGACATTTGACCGACTAGGTCAATATAAAACATTGTAGTTTGATGCCCCTGCATCAAACTCCCAAAGTAGAAAGAAAACATCACAACCTGGTCATGTGCCTCCATTCTCTATCTTCCTGGATCCCAGACTTTGTACTATAGTGATCCTTTTGCTTCATTTAGCTGTTGTTCATGTACTCTACTGTCTTTTCTTGCTGCTCCTGGTTTCCATATCTTAGATTGTAAGTCTCCATTGAGTTTTCCTTCAACATGTTTTACAGTCCAGCCTTTCATACAGCTGATTGTTTGTCTTCTCTTCATGTAGATCCTTTCCTTATGTTTCTTCCTCATAAGCTTCATCAAATTTTCTATTTCTCTATCCAAATTACTTCGCTGCAAATAATCTTCATTCTCATTACTTTGCCACTGCACTTTGCTTTCACTCTCAGGGATATAAACACCTTGGTAACCTTTCATACTTTCACTTTCAAGTTGTTGGTTGCTCTCTCCATTTTTCTTTTCTTCTATCACCCATACATCCTTAATGTTATTGAAGACATCTCCCTCTGCAATATTCATTTGTTGCTTCTTATCTTCAAATTTACTCCTAAGAAGTAAATTACCTTTCAGCTAACTAATTGCAGTAACAGATTCACCCTTCACTTCTCCTATGCTAGCCAGGCATTAGGAAATTGGAAACTAACATATATCTTTGTCTCAATCAAAGCTTGAGACACTTCTTCATCACGGTCTGCAATCACATCCTCGTACTCATATTTCTCAAGCAAATATTCCAGCAACTCCTCTTCTACTTGATAATCTTCAAGTACTTCATCAGAATGTTGCTCATCATCTTCCACATGTATTTCTTCTTCCTAGAAAACCTTCAGTAGTTTCCCTTCATCTCCTCGACTAAGTCTGGTAGTCAAATCAGCTTTGTTCAGTTCTAAAACTGACTTTTCTTCAGTATGAGTCATATATGCCCCATCTTCCTCTTCATTACTATTCTTCTCTTTGTCACTGTTACGTGACACTTCCATCTGTCCTTCTGGGCTGACTGAATCTTTCTCATTCACATATCTACCTATGCATTCTTCAAGAAGCCTCATTTCTTTATCAAAATTACTAAAAATTAAATCATTTACCTGAGGTCTCAATCCATGGTTTGACTCAGACTCCCTTAACAGATTTTCTAACAATAAAATCTCTCTGTCAGCTCCCTCAAGAATTACATTTGTATGCTTGATATCTTCCTTCTCTTCTGCTTGCTTTTGGCAACCAATATAATCCAAACTCCCTCTCCTCACAGCTCTAGCAGTATGCTGAAAAGCAATATCTTCCTTCAACTATGTATGAGCTTCCTCATGAGACCTAACTGTCTCATCCTTCTTCTTTAAAACAGAATTCAGATTTTGTCTCTCTTATTCCTTTTCTTTGAAAATACCCAAAGATTGTCCATCATCATGTATTACACTTGCAAACATACACAAATTGTTAATTTCAAAATCATAAGGCTCAGTAGCCTCAACTGATGTTTCAAACATCATTGCTCCATCTTCAAGTTCACAAAGAACTTGTTCTTCTCCAGCAAATTTCTTTTGTTGTAGCTCAACTCCTTTGAGCTTCTCCAACCTCAATTGAGCATCCATTCTCTGCTCAAGCTTCCTAAGCTCCTCTATTAACTGAGTATTCATCTTATGCTCTCTCTTCTCTTGTAGCCTATGTCATTTCACCTTCTTTCTCATTATATAACCATACCTCTGGTCTTCTTTACTCCTCTAGAACAGCTCCATCAACAAACTAAGATGGATTCTTATCTCAACCTTTTCTTTGTCATACTCTTCATCATTCATCTTCCTTCCCATGCCATTTTGCTTTGGCATCTTCCTTCTCTCTTCTTTTGTTGTGGCTTCTCTCTGAACCTCTGTTATGACTATCAGTGGTCATCTTTATCTCCATCTCCATGTGTTTCCTCACACTTACTATGAGCTGCACTACTCCTCTACAATAGCAGTTCTCTTTCACGCTGCTACAACTACCTCACCAAGTTTCTCTTTGGTACTTGGTCTTTTGGCAATATTGGTTCTCTATCTGGAACCTTCTGACCTTTCTTCTCTGCTCCTTCTAGGCTTCTACACTCAACTCATCTTCTCTTGAGAACACTCAACCGTTCTCTTATATTCCAATCCTCAGCTGGAACAATCAGGTTCTGCCACACCGTTCTTTCTCAAGAAGTCTTTGTCGACTTCTATCATCACCGCTTCAAAGTTGTGATCTACTTGTTGAGATACTCCTCAACTGTTGCTATCTACACTTCAAACAATGTTATAAACAAAAACCATTAGCATATCAGATCTTAACAGAACTACTCCTGGCTATCAAGATTTCAAAAACTTGATGCTGCCAAACTTTCATGGCCACTCTAAATGATCTGCTCAACCTCCATCTCTGGCTGATCTAACCTCTTTCCCTTGCACGTAACTACTTCTCCCAAAGTAGCTTTCCTTCTTATCAAGAACTTCCTTGTTCTCCTTAAGCTCTAAGCTTCTTCTTATCCTGCATATAAAGACTTTTAATTCACAAAACCCCCTCTACAGACCTCCTGTCTGTCTTCTCTTTCCAAAAGAGCATTCCAGCTCTAATACCAAATGATAGTAGGCCATACCCTTGCCCCTATCCAAGGATATTTTATGCTCTTGCATCCTTAACTCGCCATCAGGTTTTGTCTTTTACACTTCTTAAAAAATTGGTTACAAATTGCTGGAAAAAAGAATATAATATCAAGTATGGTTACACACAGTTAACTGTGTTTGCTTACACTCAAAGACTGCAATCAAATATGTGGCTAGGGACTCTGAATTTCATTGGGAAGACCAGATCACAAGTGTGGCAAGTTCTGGGCGATCTTCTTTGGTGTATTTCTTCCATGCTTTACAAACTCAATACGCATGCATCATCCACCATAAACATATAATTACATGAGAGCACTCCTTACCTCTCTTTCTCAACTGTTATGTTCACTCATGCACATAGAACACTTAAAGAAAAAACTAATTTGACTCTGAGCCCGTTCCCTGCATTGGGCAAAAGGCAATCAGGGCCTCCTCCTCATAAACATTATGCATATATCCTGCAACCATTGCTCAATGAACTAAAATCCCAACTAGAATGTTCCTTCTACAAAGATCTAGATCTGCACCCTTTAACGCAGACCTGTAACATACTTCAGCAATTTTGATCATGCATGTATTCCACAATCTCTGCCATCAAATATCCAATCAGCTCCATGTTATTCCAATGATCTGAAGATTCAAATCTTGATCTCCTCACTCGACACACTCTATCTTTTCATATTCCTCATCACATCACGATTTGATCAAAGAACAAGACATTTAAATCATAAAATCAACGCTTTGTCTTCTCTACGCATTTCAAGAGATGCAAATTCAAACCACAGAATCGTTTCCAATCCTGTCATTAAGTTTCATAGTTCAAACTTATATACAAAAGCCAAAACCCAATTAATTCACATACACTGGAATTCAATTAGCAATCATCCAGAGAAAAATTAACATAATAAAAAAAATTCCTTCCATTAATCAATCTATACATATACTCGAAATCCTCGTTTTTTTTCGTCATCTCTCACTATGGCCTCATTTACAATAATTTCTTTGGCCATCTCTTACCTATCTGTCTCTCTACCCGTAGGCCTTCAATCAAATCCTTTTAAACGATTGAGCCTAAAGCTCACTAACAGAAAACCCTACAGACTTGCAGTCAGTCTCTTAATAAGAGCAAATGCTTCTAAAAATAGGAATACTAACCTATCGTATCTAGAACTCTTCAAATTGATTACTATATACATAAGATCTATTTCCAGATTTTCCCTTGATCTGCAGTTCCCTTTGATCATATCTATGGGCGTATCACGCTGTTAGCAGTTTTACCGAGTACTTTGACCATTTTTTACGCGCTATCTGGAAGATCTGGGTGTGATTGAGGGAACACATCAGCACAACGACCCTTTATTCCTCCAATCCCATGTGCTCATTTTCCATCATGACAGCTTGATGTATGAGAATTGTGGAGGTGAGAACAAGAACCAAACTGTTTGAACAGGAACAGGAACTAAACTGCGAAAACAAGAATTGAACCGCTGGATCAGGAACAGAACTGTTGGAACAGGAACCCTCTTTGGTAAAGACATTTGACCGACTAGGTCAATATAAAACATTGTAGTTTGATGCTCGTGCATCACAATCTTGAAGAACCTTGAAGAAAGTTTGAGGTACCTGTGGACCTGGGGAGAAGTAATTCTTAAGGCTAAAGGTGACTCATTGATCTGAGGTGTCTTGGACTATTGAAAATCAATTGAAAAACCTCTTGAAGAAGTCGTTGGAGAAATGAAGGCTTTATCGAGTCTTCTTGAAGAAGCACTAATGACCTAACAAATTTTGAAGCATATGAAGCATTGTGATTTGGAGCATAACTAGGAGAAGCCGTCATAGTCTTGGAGAATCTTTTGAGGCAACTTATTGACACCTCGAGGCAATTTTGGAGACATCTTGAAGGCAACATTAAAGACCTTAATATGTGATTGAAGCCCTCAGGGATTAACCTTGAAGAAAACTGATTGGGTATCATGAAAAGTATTGGTGACAGTTACTAATGTTGTAATTGATGAACAAAGTGTCTTGAAGATTATTTTGAGGGAATTGTTGATGAAGACTATCAGGGCTTGTTGGAGAAGACATAGGAAGCCTTGAAGAACTATTTTACTTGTCTTGAAGAGTTGCAGCAGAGGGTTGGAGCCCTAGAGTATAGGAGTCCTCAAGAAGATCAGGTTGGAGCCTGTGCTAGTGGAGAGAGTTGGAGCCTCATAACGAAAAGTTTGGAGCCTTGTGGAAAATAGGGTTGAAGATCATAAAGACCAAGTTTGAGCATGGCATCATACAGATCGGAGCCTGGTTGATTGAAGATTGGTGTCTTCATCTAGGGTTGGAGCCCTAAGCATTATTGTACCTGATTTATTCTATATTGATCATTTTGTGTTCTGTTTATAAGTTATTTATAACTGGTAAAGTAACAATTGTAAAAAAATATTGATTCACCCCCCCTCTCAGTATTTCCAACAGGGTCATGAAAATAAGGAAGAGCAGGTCACAAAAATCGTGGACATTCCAAATTCTCTGGATGAACGTTATCCAAATCAAATAGAAAGTTGCATGTCGATTGCATCAACATAAATATCGCATCCTACCAAGAGCAAGCGTAAAATGCGGAACAGAAGAAGGAAGAAGTTTGATGCATCCGACGCTCGGGAGCAACTCGATATTCAGATAAGACAAAGTCCTAGGATTGTCAGAATTCAGCATCGCACATCCGAGAAACAACCCACAAACTTGCTAGAAAGTCGACAGATGCTTAGTATGCACCATGTTGAAGATATCTTATGCCATGGGGCATCTTTGTATAGTATCTCTAACCCTACTCCTTTCTATTTCATGTCATTAGATAGTTTTATTTCATGCATTTATGTTATGTCTTTTATTTCAAATTATCAGAGTATAATTCTATTCCAGCGTATTTACTATGTATAAATGATTTCAATTTTGAATGGATATCGATTTGGTGGACTTATGTTTTCTTGGATGCAAGATGTAGAAATTTGATAACCCAACCCCGGTTTTCAGTTTCTCCTTATTTCTCCCATAAAGTTAAATACCCATTTCCATAGCCATACATTCAACAAGCTGAAAATATATATATATATACCACTTATCTCAATTTTCGTGCCACCTTCCACCTTGAAAATTTTGCCAAACAACAAATAGAAAATTATAGAAAAAATTACAGCAATAAATGTTGTACTTGCTGCCTCGAAAAACGTGCCAGAAACTGCCTGTACAGAACTATACGGACAGGACAACAGTCCCTTCCTCGATTTCCATGCCCAAAAAATATGCCTCGAAAACCGTGCCCTTAACTGCTAATTATGCTCCTCGAAAACAGCGTTGTCCTTTCCTCAAAATGCATGCAAACTGCTGTACAAATTTTATGCCTCGGTAACCATGCCAATAAATGTTGTTGTACGGATTTTCTGCCTTGGGAAGTGTGCCCTCCTGCTGTACGGATTTGTTGTGTCTTTTGTTGCTCTCCCTCTGTGCAGAAATTTCTCTTCAGCTTTCTCTCCGTGTAATATCCCCAAAGGGAAATAACCAGTAATAAACAGAAATATGCCAGACAGATATAGAAAATATAACGCTGAACCAGATCACTGAATCATGACACATAGAATACCAGAAACTGAGCCATTTTATTAATCAGAAAGTACATAGAGAGGAGTACAAGTAAATCAGAGTAAGTGCACCTATCCTTGCCCTAGGCAAGAGATGAGCCTCTCAGACAAAATAATGGCTGCAACAAGGATGTCAGTCCTAGTCAGCTCGGGTCGTCGAGATGGATCACTTGGATGACTAGGGTCAAGACCGATGAAAATCCGGACTTCAATCGCAAACCCTCACCAATGAAAAACGCTGTCTCTGCTAGTGACAGCGCAGAAACAGATGGAACACCAGTCTCCCAAACCTCCAGACAGATAGATCAGCCACTGAATGTTCAGAAAACGCTGTTGAGCCCTCCTGCTCCTCAGATCTGCGTCCCACCTGATGGATCTGCCTCCTGAATGCCCGGGTCTAGCTTTGAGATCACAGAAGCCTCCCAATCGAATCTGCGTCTATCCCTCGTCTGCGTCCTCTATACACGAGATCTTGCTGCAAACCTTAGGATCTATCTGGATCGTGATATCTCATCGGATCTACGGCCTCTAGGACTGAGCTTGCCTATCCCTTCAGATCTGGACTAGATCTGCCACTATCTACTCAGATCTGCAATTCCCCAAGCTGGATCTAGTGCTAAACCTCCAGATCTGCAACATACAAACCTAGATCTGCAAGTATCTGCTCAGATCTACCCTCTCCAAGGTTGGATCTGTCAATGGGCCTTCAGATCTGCAACCCACTCTTCAGAAATAGACAACGTCCTCACTTCCAGGCTGATCAGCGTTCACCCTCTCCCTGGACAGCGTTTTCTCTGCCTAGATCTGGACTGCGTCCTTCCTGGGAAAATGATCCTCACCCTCTGAATGGGTCCCGGCGTCCTCTCTCACGATGAGGCAATCCTCTCCTAAATGCACAACGTCCACAGGGCTTCCTCCTCCTCGAGTTGCTTGAAATTCTTCCTTGCTCTTCTTGGAGCTAGAAAAAAGTGTACTCGGGAACAAACCTTACTAGGGGGCTAGGGCGGGCACTCGAAGTCCCCCGAAGCTAAGGGTGAAACCAGAAATAACCTTACCAGGGCAGGCACTCGAAGTCCCCGAGGCTAAGGGTGAGATCTCCGACCGGAGACACTCGTGCACTAAACAGTGCTGCAGACCGACTAAACAACCGGCGTGCTGAAGCAGACAGAAGTCCAGCTATCAATAATAATATCAAATCATGGATGATCAAAATGAGGTGAGAACCTCTCCTTTTATAATACCAAACTCCCTCCAAAACTTAACTGCTCCCTTACTCTTCTCTGACCTGCGCAGTTTACGTTGGGTTAGCCTGATGCCTCCCCCATCATAATCACGTGGACCCCCAAGGCCCCCTCTCTAAGTTACAACGTCCATCTACTAGGAAAAGAACACTTTATTTATAAAGTGAGATGACTAAAGTGAGGTGACCCCTCTTATTTCTCACTTTATTTATTATATCTAGCTAAAGCGGCAAAATAAAGCAAAATTGAAATATTCCAATTAGCATGGCTAATTGGGAATATTACAGTCTCCCCCGGCAAAACGTTGCTTGTCCTCAAGCAACTGAAGTGAGGGATGCTGTAGGATTCTCTCATCCTCCCAAGTGGCATCCTCATCTGGCAGATTCTTCCATCTCACCAAGAATTCTCTGATCTTCCTGCTACGCAGCTGCCTCTCCCTGGTGTCAATAATGGCTTCCGGCTGTAATACCAAGTGCCCCTCATCATCTGTCGGTGGTAACTCCCCAGTGGTTGTCACACGCTGGCCCAGTGCCTTCTTTGGGCATGATACATGGAAGATGTTATGAATCCGGCTGCCTTGGGGCAGCTCCAACTCATATGCAACCTGTCCGATCCTCCGTATCACCTTG